>OY783219.1:2944292-4189928 GCA_963678705.1 Panorpa germanica | reverse complement strand
CTGTTGGAATTTCTTGAATAGCTGTTGTAGGCGCTCGTACCTGATTGGTCTGGTAGAATTTCATACATTTACATATATCCATTCTTTGGCTTTGTATTTAATAAATTCAATAACACAACTACTTACCGATGGATCAACTTCTAACGTTAAATATTTGTAAGGTTTATTTGTCGAACTAGTTTTACCTAAAAGATCAGCCAGTGTTGGCAATTTGGGCGTTGTTAAACTGATAATATTACTACCACCAATAGATTGTGTGGTACTGGCTTCATCTGTTTCAGACGATGTTTGTTTTACAAAATTAGAATCAGTTTTATTATCCTGAAAATGCAATCAATGTTTTATAAAATGTATTTAGTAAAGATTAATAGAAAAACCAAAACCAAATGAAGTAGCAAAGCGCTGTTATTAACCCAAAATTGAAAAGCAGAACAGCAAAATGTATGGGAACATATAAAACATACAAGAAGACAAATTGCTAGATAATTAAATTTAAAACATGAACCACCCCACATAAAGTTAAGTACCGTAGGATTTGCCAACAGCCTGGAAGTCCTTTGAGGTCCATCAATATTATTATCTTCATTGTTATACTGATTAATATCGTTAGATACTGACGAATACTGTCTTTGTGAGTAATTTGGATTTGTTAATGACTTGGGATCAATGTTTGTTACTTGTACTTGATTTTTGTTATCAGGAATTATTGTACCATTGCGGTATTTTTTAACAATTGTATTATTTGGATATATTCCATAAATTACCAGGGTGTCTTCGGTTGATGCTTCTACTAAGTTTTCCTCGGGGTGTTTTTGTACTACCGTGTTATTTGGAAGTATTCCAAAGATAACGTAATCTCTAATTGGCGGCCTTGTTGATGCTGCTGTACCTATTGGTGCTATTGGAAGACGCTGAGCGAAGCGAGGTGCATTTTGGGTATATGTGTATGGGAAAGGGGTTGTTTGTGTGTTGATGTAGTAATTTGGTGTTGTCCTTGTATAAATCGTCGGAGTCACAGTCGTTGTTGTGATTGGTGATTCAGTTGTAGAAGAAGAAGAAACTGTATAAGAGTTGAGAGTGTCTATAGATTTAGGTGTAGTATTGACATCTCTATCTGCTGATATAATATTTACATCATTAGAAGAAGACAACAAGTTTTTATCTGTAGTAGATGTGTAGTTTAAAGGTCTTAATGTTACAAAACCTATTGTAGGTGAAGGTGCAACAACCGTGGAAGCTTGTGAATAACTTTTAGTTATTGCAATTGTTGTAGATTCAAACTTTTTACCATCTGTTATTGTATCTTCAGTTGTTACAGACAACTTATCAAAATTATTTCTTAAATCTATTAAAGGTATTGTTGTTGTAGTTGTCGGTAATTGTGTCGTTGTTGGAACTTCTGTTGTAGATATTATTTTTGGTGTAGTTGAAGACATAATTGTTGTTGTTATTTTTTCAGTAGTTGTTGTTGGTTTTTGACTGGTTGTCGTTACTTTTTCAGTAGTTGTTGTTGGTTTCTCAGTAGTTATCGTTACCTTTACAGTAGTTGTTGTTGGTTCTTCCGTAGTTGTCGTTACTTTTTCAGTAGTTGTTGTTGGCTTCTCAGTAGTTGTCGTTACCTTTACAGTAGTTGTTGTTGGTTCTTCCGTAGTTGTTGTTACTTTTTCAGTAGTTGTTGCTTTCTCAGTCGTTGTATCTACTTTTACAGTAGGTACTTCCGTAGTTGTAGATTTTTCCATAGTTTCTTCTGTTGTTGATACATTTGGGATTGGAGTTATAATTGTTATCTTCTCTGTTGTAGTAGTTGTTGTTTCCGGTAGATTTGTTGTTACAGGCAGATGTATTTCAGCAACTTCTTGAAGTGTAGCAGCTGTTTGTTGAGACTGTACATTCGGGATATCTTCTGCTAACGTTTTATTACTTAAGGAGGTGATAGAGACATATTCTAATTGTTTACTAGTGCGTGTTACAGGAATTTGTGTGTTGGTGTTGGTGTCGGTGGGACTAGTTTCAACTATTTCATTAGGAATAGGTGTTAATGTAGTAACATAAGGTTCAGAATTTACAACATGTACATTACTTGGAATCTCAGTTACAATATTAGGTACAATACGTATATCTGTGTTAGAGGTTGTTGTGGTATCTACCTGTTGTTGTTGTGGTTGTTGTTGTAGTTCATTTTTTTCCGGTTTACTATAATTAACAACATCTACATTTATAATTTCATTTAATTTGGAATCTTTGGGATTTTCTGTTGATGTTATAAAATTTAAACCATCCGTTGTTTGTGTCAAAATTTCTGACAAGGCGTCAAAAATGGACACCGTTACCGATGGTGAGTGATTGGAGGTTTCCACGTTTATTTTACTGGATGTTAGCAGACTATCAACAGGTGGGATATCACTCCAGGATCCTTCGGGAGCAACGGTCGTGTTCGAATCGTCCTGGAATATATAATTAACCCTTATCTTGTTAGTATTTGATTTTAAATATATATACATATAATTTTAGGGGTTAAATTGATTAAATTATATAGAATACACATATACGAGAATTTAACTTATTGGAATTTGGAATTAGAACTTTGTTTTTGCGGTAAATTGGCTTTAAGTGTTTAAATCCCGTATATGTGTGGGATCAGTATAAAAAGCCAAACATTAAACAAAATGAACTTGCATATAAAAATATATATTTATAATAATAACACAAAATTACATTAGTTTTGCAATTAAACATTTGGTAACTATAGTTAATTCATAATTAATCCCAACCTTAATTATCTAATTTCTACTTTTTTTTTTAAATAATATTTACAGTTTGTTTTTTCTTTTTTTTTATAAAATACTTACTTATTTTAATAACACATGTTTTTTAGATTATTACTGATAATTTTATCAAATAAGGTAATTGGATAAAATTGGCCTGTGAACCTTGTCCTAATTTCTATAAAATCTTTACTTATTAAAAGGATCTATAAACTGATGTGTCTTCGAGTTTCATCCTCGGCCCAGAGTTTAAAAAATTAAGCGGTAAAACAGAAGTTGTATAACAGTGATGGCAATTCATAAGAAGGGAAGAGGGTAGGAAAGTTTAATGACGTCTGATAATGAAATGAATTTATAAAAATTAAAGAGACAGAAATAACTATTTTAATTGTTTATATCTGTTATAATATTGGACATTTAAGGTCTTGATAACCAACATTATCAAATGCAGAGTATATTTTTATAGAAATTAAGACATAGTTCAGGAGCCAATTACTAAAACGAAATTATCACTGGATGTATGAAACATACATATTTGCACTGGATAGAATTACCTTATTAAAATAATTTTATTTTATGAATGAATTTGCCAATGAAACCGTTGATAACAATATTAATTTCTCAGCGTTATTTTTGATGATATATCTATTTTCTATATTGCTTTTAAATGCTATAATTTAGATAAATAATGAATAAATTGAAATCTTTTAGTTTTTATGTATTTCACATGTATGTTATTTGATAAATGAATTGTGGTATTAAATATATAAATAATGCTATAAGATATCGCAGAAATAGAATTAAAATACGTATGTAAAATGTTTCAATCATAAAAATCTAGCATATAAATCAACCAGTATGTTGTGTTGCATGTATACCAGGCGCGGCTTCCTCCACAAATACGATATTGTCAATTGGTGGTAGCTATTAGCGTTGCATGTTTATTAGGCGGAGTAATACTTTATGATTTTTATGATTTTAAATTTCGACTTAAGATGATTCGATGCCTCTAAGATAAGCTTTTAATTGGTGCGGATGATGTTTTGGTGTTATTAATTTAGCGGAAGGATTGTCCATCATGATATCCGCTATAAGACCAAGTTAGCGCCCAGGGTGAATCAGTAGGGTTGTTAGCAGCAACTGGGGGATGGTTTAAGATCCATTCCCATCCCAAAGCCTAACGACAAACAAAATCTCTAATTTGTTTGTATTTCTATTTTACTAATTACTTTTATTTTTATTATTTAAATTAAGGGGTTTCAAATATTCTACAAAATTATTTGAAAAGAACGTATAATCCTAATCAAGCAACCATGCGTGAATCAAACACTTAATTAAAATAGGTCTTGGGCTATAAGAATTTATGTTATAAACGAGTTGTCAAAGTTGCATATATGGCAGGGGCCTTATACTTGTTATTTTTAAATTTATTTATTAGACGCCAAATTTTATTGTGTAATATATTCAAGTATGTGAAAATAATTTAAAAATTACGTTCAATGCACGTATAATTTTATAAATGATGAAATCCCTTAGCAGTTAATAAAATAAAAAAGAATGTAAAGATTCGTCAATAAAAATTATAACGTACATTCTTTTAAATTATTAATGTTTTTACATGTTTAAACTAAAATTAAATTTACATTAGTTTTTTTTTTAAATTAATTTGTCTTTTAAATTAGAAATATCATTTCAATATATAGAAATATTCGATATATAGCCCGGGCGCTAGAGGTAAGTGAGTATGCAAAATGTGAGGACCGAATTCCACCGATGGATTTAAGTTAAGAAAAGGTCAAAAATTAATAATGCGGATCTTGCCGGTCAAATATTTGGTCCATTTTTTTTTTACCCCTCTACTCTTATTTGTAAAGGAAATGTATTGAGTACAATCTATAAAATCATTTTAATGATTATTTCAGTAAATTTATACTTTTTTCTAATGTCTAACACGGTCCTGTTTACTGCGTGCAGTATTTAAAATTTGTTCCGCTGCTAAATTTTCGGAACACAAATACAGCTGTTTGTCTTTGTTCCTCGTTAATTTTCTACAAATTAAGCATTTCAACGATTTATTTGCTTCTGCAGGTGTCCTTGATGACAAACGAGATTTTCGAGAACGTAACCCTTGGAGAGGGGATGTGAAGGGAGCGGGAAGAGACCATCACAGCTGGTGGCAAGATGTGTTTTGTTATTATTTGGGGTCTCAGGTATAAGAATCCGACCATAGTTGCCGGTCCTCACATTTTGCATACTCAACTACCACTAGCGTCTGCACTAATAGTTCAAATTACGAGAGTTCGGCGGCGACTCATATTTAAAACAAGTTGTGGAGTATAAACTGCCGACATAACTAAGAAACACTGACTTAGTTATTTTTCTATAATGTATATAGAAACGAATAAGATAAAATTCATTATCGTATTATAGATTTATACCGCTCTTATAACCTTTTTTAAGTATAAGTCGCCTCCGAATCATCGTGATTTGGACTATATCTGCATTTTAATTTTCTTTAGTTGCATTTATGAGTTAATCAGATAGATGGTACTATTTCATTGTCCCACTAATGAACTGGATGATCGATATAAGAAAGTTTTACGCAGTTAATCTAATAGATATCAATGATATTCCTAATTTAACTAATTTATTAAATTATTACAATATTTTGTAGTAATCTATATCAATATTTAACTAAGTGTAACTTTTTTTAAGAGCTGGTAATTTTTGGATTAATTATTCAAGTATTTTAGATTTTCATTGTATTTTCTAAAATTTATAGAATTATGTATCTACAGATTTACAAATATTACTAATTTAAATTTAATTTGTGTTAAATAGTTCTAACATTTCGAAAGATAGCTGCAAAGTTGTGCTGGTGGATTAAGAGCGAATAAACTGTGTTAGATGTGTTGCAGAATAAACGCCGTAGACATTACAAAAGTGCAGGCAGTGTCTTTACAACGCACAAAGTAAATTGAATTGATATAGAAAACGTTTGTTAGATAGTCGTTAGATCAGTCGTTACAATACAGTCGTCTAGTCTAGTTTAATTTCATTGAAAAATGTTTGGCTTTTTATGTTTTGTAGTCAGATTATTATGTTGTCAATAGGTTAAAAGTAGGTCATATTGTCCAGGTACAGTCTTTGCATGGAATAAATAATACTGGAGACCTACCGTTGTTGAGGTGATGGTTGGAACAGTTGGCAAATACGCTGGAGGTGGTCCTCTGAATTTCCCTCTTGGAGTTACGCCACTTTTTAGGTTCTCACCACGATATCTAGAGCTATATTTGTTGTAACTTCTTGGCGGCATCTAGAACAAAGAATACATTTAGCTAAGATCCCAAAGAGGTGGATTAGTTAGAAGTGATATTCTTACAGAGCTTGTAGGGCCATCTCTGTCGCCCCTAGTTTTTGGAATAGCTCCCGGGCTGAATCCGACTGTGTGTCCTCCATTTTGTTCACTCTCGGCTTGCTGTTGTCTTATTTTTGAGCTAAAAGGATGCCTGGGAGGTTTTGGGATGTACGTTCGAATTTTCGGCTGTGGTAAATTGGAATGATTGTCCGCAGACTTTGGAGCAGAGGTCGATGTCTTAAATCTCGAGCTGTATCTAACACTCCTTGAAGTAGACACCGAAATAATACTATTTTCTTCAGATTCTTCCATGTTAGTTAGATTTCTTTCAGTGTTTGGAGCTGCTTCTGTGGTAGACTTTGTCGTTAACTTATATCTTCCATTTATATTCGATCTTAAATTCGGGAACGTTACTCTAGCTGCTGGTGGATCACTAGCTTTATCAATTTTAGATGTTCTAGATGTAAATTTGTAGCTGTTCGTAGTTGTTTCTTGACCTTGGTGTATGTTTTTATTGTATTTTGCCCTTGAAGGGATTCTTCGTTTTATTTCCACCCTGTTTATCACACTAGCTGGTGTTACAACAACGGGGTGAACATCAACCTCATTTCCGGTTTTTATATCTTCTGAAACAGTGGTTGTTGTTGTTGTTGTCGTGCGTTTTGTGCTGGCTTCACTTTTTAACAACTGTTTAAAATGTTCCGGATAATTCTCTGAATCATCAATCTCATCCCCATCTTCCGCTACTGAAACTTTTGGCTTTTTATACCCTTTACTACCCCTACGGGAACCTCGCACACTTCCGCGTTCATTTTCAGGCTTCTTGGTTGTTGTGAGAGTTGCGAAAGTCGGTTTAGTGCCCCTTCGTGAGGATGTAACAACTTCATTTAAATTACTGTTATTATTTGAACGGGCGTTACCTGGAATCTTTCTGCCTGTTCGTAAATTTCTTTTATTTTCTCCAGAGTCTCCAAATAACGAAATCGGCTCGTCTAAGATATCATTTTTAACCTCACCACCTTCTGCACTACTCCTAAGTCTTTCAGCGCTGTTTTTAGCAATGTTTGATCTTTCTGCAGACGTCCGTCTACTTTCAATGCGACTCCTTAATATTTCCGAAGCAGAATCACGAGTTTTAACTCTTTCGTTGGATACTCTATTCTTGTCTTCACTTACTACTGGTTTTTCAGTTGTTCTTCTTCTATCTGGACGCCTTCTTTCTAATATGGTATTGCTATTTCCGTCATTAACATCATTCTCATCACTTAATTTCTCAACTGATTTACTAATTTCCACATTTTCTACTTTTTCCGTTGTTACTTTGAATCTTTGCAATGCAGGCTTTCCATTTTCTTGGCGACTTTTTAAACGATCTTGTGCCGTCCTAAAATTTCCTCTACGATTTTCCGAAGCTACTGTCGAAGTTTGTTCGTTGTCATCTAGTTTTCGTCCACGACTTCTTGGCACAGGTAGTTCCGGTTTTCGCTCTATTCTTGCTCTGCGGTTTCTTGAATTATTTCCGTTATAGACAGTGTCGGTTTGGGTACTGGCTGACGTCATTAACACCTGCGAATCCAGTGACGACATTTTCCTGATTTCTTCTATAGTTAATTCGTCAGAATCTGCGTCGACACGTTTCTCAATTTGTGCGGGAGTGTTTTGGTGGGGAATTCTACGGCTACCTCTTTCCAGAGGAGTCTCTTGATTGATAGTGCGGCGGTTACCCCTGCCCCGTCTTGTTTCTTCAGGCTGGAGAGTTACTTTCCTACTCCTCGTTCGATCAGGTCTTCTATTTGAACTAAAATTTTCAACAGGTGATTCTGAACTAATCCTTCTGCTTGCAATTTTATCAATTCTTCTAATTTCTCTTTCCGGGGTTCTTTCTCGAGTTGCATAATTCCGAGCCGGAGCTTCTGTTGATGAAACCTTCTGACTATCATTTTCAATCTTTGCTACTTCTTCAGGAATCTGCACTTGCTGCACTCCAGAATTTTCACTACTGCTTCTAACTAAGTCTTCTACCAACGTCGTACTTTCTCGAGGAGCCGCAGGCTCTGTAGATGGCTCTGCCGTCGTTGTAGATTTCCTTACTGTAGATTTCACTGTAAAGTTTTCTATTTTTTTGTCAATTGGTTTCGATATTTTCTCATTTCGATTTCTCGACAGGCGTGGTTGGATTTGCTCTCGAGTTTTTGGTGCTCTTGCTATACTTTCGGTTCTTGTTCGAGGCTTATCTAAGACTCTTGGGGACTCACGTGGAGATTCCCATTCCCCCTGGTCGTAGTCTGAGGGTACTGTGAATCTTGCAGACCCGCGAGACAGGGGTCTTCTGTCGTCACTCTGAAAAAATTAAATTTCTTCATGAAAATTGCTATTAGAATCGCTATACGATGTATCTGTATTTGTTTGTTGTTCTTATCTAATAGCAAATAATCGTGCACGTAAGACAAAGCGTTGTTTTCCGCTTAACTGTTAATAAAATTGAAAGTAATTCATAATTATAATTACATATTTTTATTATACTTCTCTACTTTTATAAGTTATTATATAAAATGGATTAACAACATTTTGTTCACGGGAAATGTTTTAATAACTTCGCATTGAGTAGACTTAAGTAATAGACCACATCGTCAGATTTTATTTTATCCAGTGCGAATTTATTATAGACTTATTTGAGATTTATAAATTTCATTTATCTTAAGGTGAAACGATACTTAGCCATTTTTTCTAGCGAAATATAGATGGCGATACTATACAGCAGGTTGAATATTATCAATAAAAACATGTTCTTTTATGTTTAAATAGTTTTATGTAAGTAACTATAAACGCGAATCAAAATCTAAAGCTGCAATTAGTTAGATGAATAACGTATCTACATTTTAAGCTTTCTTCCACTGTGTTTTAATGAGTTGGAACCGCAAAAATAAGTTTTGAAAATGAATATTGCTATATTTTCTAGTTAAATTCCAATTTTTATATGACTGGTAACATTTCTAAGGGTTTGTCATAAATAAAGGTTATAAAATTTATGACAAACGATTTATGATTTATATTTTTTAGATATTTGAATAAAGTTAATAGAAATGTAATTTCTCGTCGGAATTTAGAGCGCTGCTCTTAACAGCAAATTATACAGTAAAATCGAACTTATATTACTATAGTTCATTTGCAGGGTGACCACAGACCTGGGAAACCTGGAAATCCGGTAATTATCAATATCATGAAAATATCAGGAAATTGCAGGAAATTTAAAAAAATATCAGAGAATTTTATTGCGGCAACTATTTCATAAATAGTATATTATATTTCATTTAAAATTCAAAATGAAATGAATCAGAAAACTTAAAAAGAAAACGTGTAGCTAATAAAAAAAATTTGGCGTCAATAAAAGCAAAAGTTTTGGCTGAAATTCAAGTTATTGATGATCAAGTTAAAAATCTTTAATAATTTTATTTATTAAATATAGTAACTCTATTTGTTCTAATTTATTCTAGTCATATTTTTTTAGTTTAATACCAGATTTAATTATTAGTAATTACAATATAATCAAAACTTTAAATATTTAAGTGATACGAATAAAATTTGTATATCAGGTTTAAAAGTACGAAAAACTTTACTGAAAAACCTAAAATTATCAATGAAATTTGAAATCATTTTTTTGTGGCCACCCTGAGTTGTAAAGGTTTATAAGCCCTGTCCTATAACTAGTATAAAATCATTCAATTATAATAAATTCATTTTTTATAAAGAAAAAGTTATTATTTAAAGTAAAAGTCTTTCGAACGAAGACGTCGGGAAGCGCACTGCAGTGTAATCAGGTTTTTAAGAACCAGATGTACTCAAACTGTTAACCGTTGGCAATAGTTCAAGTTTCCTAATTTTTAGGAAGGCTAATTCACACTAATGTATACTTTTACGCAGATACAATCTCCTTACATTCTATTTCTGAATTTACAAAACTTAAAATTAAATTTTCTTTTCCCCCTCCCTTTACTGGAAGTTTCACTACACAGTGCATCAATTAGATTGGTTATTGACACTTCACTTATACCTCCAGTGCAACAAAACCCAACGCGAGAAGAAAGTGCTGGCTGTAATTATACACCAGCTTATTTTATAACGTATTATTTTTTATTTTCTAATTAAATACGTAAATGGTAATTTTAGGTCTCAGTGCCCCGTTATTGTTCGCCTGGGTTTGATTGTTACGTAACACTTACATTCGTATAATGAGATAATCACATTTGTGTATACATAATTCATGAATCTTTATATAAACTGTTATAATTACTATGCAGATCACAGAAATATAATATAATAATTAATTTACACATTAGATGGATTGCCACAGACTAAAACTTCGTTCCCTCTCTGGATTATGGGCTTGTGTCCTATGTCTTAATTTCTATAAAAGTGTACTATATATTGATAAAGTGGGTTACTAGAACCTCAAATGTTCAATTATTTTTTAATAACTCCTTGTATGTTACGAGATATTAACAATTAAAAAAGTCATTTTATCTCTTTAATTATTAAAGGGATTCAACGTTGTACACATTCTTCTTTTATACAACCAACCTTACAGCTCATAAATCTCTGCTATATGTATTTATATATCAAAATATCAAATATTATTTACAACTATTTCAAGGAACAATAAAATTCCAATATTATGTCTGCCTTAGCAGGGTTAAATGAAATAAAAACTTATTATTCTTTGACTTGACTTGATTATTTGACTACCAACAGCTACAAAACATTACCACAGCACTGACCTACTCAACAAATAACTGACGTTAAAATGCATTTCACGTCATACAAATATGGTAGACCATTTCTAGCGCTAAAAGTACAATTTAAACTTTTAATTGCTATATCTCCGTCAATATTTAGATATTTAAGAAAATAGACACGCCACTACACATTTATTAACATCAATTTCAATCAACAATTTCGACCACTAAGAAATGAGGACACAAGCCCATTGATTGTCGATTAAACATATTCCATTGTGCGTTAGGCTTTTTACCGAGGTGTTGATCGTAAACTATTGCAAATAAACTATAAATTATGGTAAAATATATAAAATATTAAATACATTACAAAAGAATTGCGAAAATCATTAATGTTTAATATCTTGAACGGCAAAGATTTTGTAATGTTATGGTTTTAATAACAATTAGCCTGCAAATGGATCGTATTATTATTATGAGTGCGTTGGTTTTTTTCTTATGACCTTTTTACACATGCGTGATATGGGTTACAAATTATTACAACATTTCTTTAAAACTGTATTATATAAGTCTTTCAATAAGAGGTGTCATTTTAAATCAACAGAAAAACGCAATATTTTCGTGAAAAGTATGTGTCAAATTTTGAGGTCAAAAGTAGTGCAAAACGTAAAATAACACCTCTTGTTGAAAGGTTATATATGTTGATAAAGTTGGCTATGAGAATGTCCAATTATTTTTTTATTAACTCGCAATATTATAGGAGATATTAACAATTAAAGAAGTCATTTTTGACTCTTTTATTATTAAAGGGATCTAATGCTATAAAAAAATAAATCTACGTGTGACGTCACTTTCGACACATACGAATCTGTGTGCGATACGTCATTTACTACTAACAACTGCGTTGTGCTCCTCATTAAGTTTTATATAATGTTTGTTGTCAAAAAGGAAAAATAATCTCGATTTCTTATTTTTTCTGTGACGTCATACGTAGAGCTACCACAAGCGAGAAAAATAAATTTCAAATTTTAAATAGTAATATTTTCGTCAACTTTTGTATATTTGAATAAATAAAACCGCCAATATACATACATTAACTTATATTTCAATAAAAGTTTAAAAAAACGACGCCTAAAAATGAGTGAATATTGTGAAAACCCTTGTGACTTTAGCCGTTACATGCAACACTTCGCTTTTTATTTCCCGTCGCTTATGGTTACTATATTTTTTATAAATAATTTGTTTAATAGCATAGGAAATTGTTAAAGACAAGCAGTTATTAATAATATTGTACACTTTCTCATAAAATCTCTCTCCGTGCCAACCGCATGGATTTTTACTACTACACAACGACGTTGCCCGCAAAAACTTAACTACGCTTAACTACAGCAGGTGGTGGAGCCGTCGACGAGTCAGTGCTTCACTGGTGCAGATGATTGCAGTTTTTATCATAATTATTACTTTAAAAAGTCTTAAATATTGCAATGACATTAAAAAATTAAAGCACAGGAAAGTGAATTCACATTTAGCGAAATGTGAAAGACAATTGTCGTCTTCAAAATATTACATTTTTTAAAACGTGAAATATATAATTAGTAGAGTTTACCCCCGTCGCAAGCGACGACTGTCTTTTGGACGTGTTACTTATTTAGCGCCCAATACTAATTCACTACTGTTTACACATTATTAAATAAATTAACAAACATATTACTATTAATACAAAATTTAACCCCGAGATAGTATTTATTTATGATATCCACGCTTTCACAAATATGTCCACATTTTCTTACAAGGTGGTCTTTGACCTGTGAAATCTAGGTCCGCAAGTCCGCAAACCAATGCACGGTTGTACGATACAGCCTGGTTGCCAAACTATTGATTTAATGCTGTAATTTTAATCATGGTTTAAATCAAGGTTAACTGCAAGTCAATCTATCTAGGCCACCAATTTATTTTTAAGTATATAAAAAAATTACACTTTTACTTGAGTGACCAATCGAGGCATAAGCCCAATCGCACAGATGTTTGTTTATTAGCAGTTGCATTAAAACCAAGGAAGTCCATATTAGATTTTAAACTGAAGCATATTTATAACCAATGCATTGATTGAACAAGAATTCAGATCCAGTATAACATTGTTTTGTATAATTATATTCATTCAAACAAATATACAAAACTAGCTGTCCCGGCCACGCGTTGCTGTGTCTAACGTTACATAGCGCCATCTATTGAATATTTACTCAATCTAGTCAACAGAATATTTACTCAATCTAGTTAACAGATGTCGCCATCATCGTCGCCAGATGTCATATGTCATATACAGATAATTAATAGACAAATAATTTGCAATAAGATAATATTGCAATCATAAATTGAGATGTAAGCTATCCTATCTTTCAAGTTGGATCAAACTGCACACGGTGTACAAATTTGATTAAAATCGGTTAAGTAGTTTAGGAGTCCATCGCGGAGGAACAACGTGACACGTAATTTATATATATTAAGAAGAAGATAATACATCTTTAAATAATTAATATATCTCTTAACAAACCTTGACTCGCTTATTTTGTGTTACGTAATATATATTTCAATTATGATAACGTAATGATAAATCTTCCTCTGGCAGACATCAAATTCTCACGAAATATAAAGACGAACGTTCATTTATTTCACTAATTTAGGTTTGCCAACAACGAAAGTTAAAAAAGTTCAATTATTTTGATGGATGACCTACCTATTATATACATGGTGTGCATCATCATGTATTGCTTCAGCAAGGTTTGATCGCGTTTCGAAATAGTTGGTTAGAACCTGTTACCTTGGACCTAGCGCACATGAAGACATACGGATGTCGCACAGGTAATGCTGGTTTTACACCAAAGAGACAGTTCTTAAAACATTTTTGTCTTTGTAAACAAAACACATTCCCATCTGGAGTCAGTAAGATCAAAGGAAAACACGTTTGTTGTTGTTTTTTAGTCTGTTTGGTTTGAACACGCAGTTTTGTTTTTTGTGAACATTTGTGCTTGTCAGTTGTTGTTTATCATGTTTATAATTTTTATGGGACACACAGAAAAACACTAAAAACAAAACCAGTCTGTTTTCGAGAAACAGAACTTTTTTTAAATAAAACATGATTTTGTTTTGTAATTTGACAACAAAACTGTCTCTCTGGTGTGAAACCGGTATTAATAGTGTTGTATTCAGTTTTGAGACAAATATCAGTTGGCCACCACTAAATTTAAGATTTGTTTTAGCACAAGTAGAAAATTGGCTTGAACTGCAAGGTTGAAATTTGCAGATAGCTATATTGTATAGCTTAATATGTAAGATTTGGTAAGCTAAGCGCAAGGTTGCTGCTAGAATAAAATACAAAGTAAAAGAATAACCTAGCATGAAAATTATCAAATTTGTTATACTCGTTTTGTAAGCGTAGTGCAAATTTGCAGCTAGAGTAAAATACGTGCGTTTTTCCTTTAATTGAATTTTGACGCATGCTTATAACTTTCTTATTATTAAAGTAACAACAAAAAGTTATTAATAAAGGTTGTAGAAAATGTTATTATCTACAAAAAAGTTCTTTACAAAATTTTGCTGGAACTTATAGTTTTCAAAATAAACAATAAAAACTGATAGGACCGTTATTTTCAAGATGGCGAATAAATGGGACCGCCTTTCACACCTTTAAATTCAGGTTTTTCTTGACGATTTGCTTGATGAAACTTGAAATATTTAAACTACCCCAAAATGCGTGTCAACAACAGATTTTCTAAACTTGGAAGAAACATTTTTGTAATTTATTTTCATTTTATATATCCTGTTATTTAAATAAAAATACCGCCACAGGTTACAAAAAATAGAATCAATTATTACTTCATAAAAGTTGTTATGTAATAGAAATATTTCAACAGTTTATAAATAATATTTATTGCTAACATTCATTTGAATATGATAAAGTTTTTATTTGAACAAACCCATATCCGTGGTCTCATTCTTTTTGCAATTTATTATTATGTAGCCTAATCTAATTTAGTTAAATTTATACTCGTACAGACAGACATATAAGCGCAATTAAAGTGAATGGCCCAGTTGAAATAATATGTATTATATAAATAGAATTATATAACTATAAATGAATGTATAATATTAGTTTTAAGAAATATATTATGGCTTTAGTTTGAGGGCATAATGTCTTAATAATGAGCTAAGATCGTGTGAAAGAAGTGCCATCAGGAAGGACAGGTCTATTTAGTTTTAATGCATTAGGAAAATTGTAATAATCATTAGATATTAATCATCTTTGACGCTATTAAGCCGTGCATATAATAGATATGCAACAGAAAAACTTATTGCGATGATACCCCAACGTATATTGGCTTGACGATTACTGCCAACATGTATTACAAAACGGCAAACACTGATTCAATTAGCTTAGTTCAATTCATGAAATTTCTATTATTCTGTAGTAATTGACCTTGCATAACGAATTTTAGAGCGAATTTATCAATCTGTACAAAGAACAGAGCGAAATTTGGAACGTATAAAACGAGAGAGAGACAGAGAGAGAGGGTTAAGTGTACTTGGAGAAAACCCTAATGAAATTAATTCTTCTGTCGATGAAACTAAAATAGAAACTCTATTTTTATCGATTTAATAAAAACAGTTAGTTTCATTATTTTCATTCTTTTTTATTCAGTTTTCTTGCATTCGGTGTTTTCAGAAGCGTAGGCCCCCCGGGCTACAGGGGCCCCAAACGTGTGTAAGCAAAAATTCGTAAAATGCTATCCAAAATCTCACTTAAACTCCTAGGCCGTACTTAGCTTAGTTCCTAAGAGTATTACTTGTGAGTAATAACGTATAATCAATATATAATTATTTTTATTCAATGCGAACGTTGTTGTTCCTTTTGTGAAAAATCTTTACCCATCATTTGGGCCCCCAACAATGTTTGATGCAGCGCCCGTCTACGTTACTGGGTATTTTGTAGTATATAGTTCAAATTACGAGAGTTCGGCAGAGATTTATACTTAAAACAATTTGTGGGGTATAAACTGCCGATATAACTAAAAAGCACTGACTCACTTTTCTATAATGTATATAGAAACGAATAAGATAAAATTCATGATCGTGTTATAGATTTATACCGCTCTTATAACCTCTTTTAAGTATAAGTCGCCGCCGAATTATCGTGATTTGGACTATACCTATATTTGCTGGTATATAATAATTTTATATACCTATATATAAATACCTATTTTTCTTTACCACCACTGCATTTGGAATTGTTAAGTAACTGACCATTCTCTTGCTAGCAGTACTTACTTAGCTACTTGCACACACTGCTCCGAACGTAACAGCTTTACAAATCCAGTTTTATCGCCGCAGTACTAATTATATTTGTAATTCTACATTCAACAACCAGGATATCGTCGAATTACTTGAGCTGTCGTGCACACAATTACGCGATATTGACTTATAGCTTATAGCACCAGAAAAATGTACACTGGATGGAATGAAATCTGTGAATTTGTCACCTCTCTTCCTTTGTACTGCTACTAAACAAAACTAAAAATGATAGAAATGTTTGTACATTTACATGTAAACTATTAAGCCTCATTCCCACTCACTGTTTTGATATTTAATTTACTGTTTTTATTTAATATTGTAATCTAGATTTCAGGTTTTCGTTTAAGCATTCCTTTTCACCAATTTAAGTTTAGTTAATTTAGTTGGTGCGTATGTATCGTAAGTAATATAAATTTTGACAGTTCGACCTAAAATTGTATGTGAAATAATTAAAATTGCTGTTTTTAATAACAATTAGTAATAGAAATTGTTTTCTCTTCTATATTTTTCAAAAACTGACAATAAACTTGTTTTAAAAGTAAATCCTACTGCATTTTAACAGATTTTGAGGTCAAATTTTGGAGGTTATAATATAATATAGTTTTTCTTAATTTAATATTTTTAATTTAAAACATTGGACCTTGTAAGGTTCTAAAACAAGTAAGAAAACTTAAAAAATAAATTAAATTAAAAATGGTACTGTGAATGGGGCGTATTGCCATATGCTAAACAATTTAAATTAAATACAAAATTAAATTAAATCAGTGAGTGAGAATGATACATAATTTTATCAAAAAAATATTTAAATAAAAGTTGCAGAATGTTAAGATTTGTTTAGATACTATAATGGGTTTAGGAAATATGGGTAAAATTGTATTATTGAAGTGGTCTGCTTTATAACGGTGCAGCTCAATATTTGGCAGATGTACAAAACAATATTGTATGCACAAATTGTAGGAAATTTAATTCTCTATCAGATTGATGATAACTACTTTTATCTTAGGACACACTAGTAAGAAACTGTTGCAAAGCAAATGTTCTCAACCGTTATTTTTTGAAGATGAAGTCCTAAACCATCCAAATTGAATATAAATATCAACTACAATCTGAGTGCAGTGTAAGTCCCATCCCTATTTTAGAATCAAAATCCATTGCAACTATTAAGACGATATTTAACCACAAGAAAAGACTTTACCCACATGGCACACTTTAAATTACCGGCCCATTCTGACCTGGTATGCGTTTACAACATCAAGATCTTGTCATTACCCCGGTAGTTACCTCTCCCTATCCCCCTCACTTCCCCCTGGCTAGATAACAAACTGTTCTTGTTAAGCAACGCATTCAGCTGCAGATTTAGCTCAGTACAGCGTCTGCACTCGTTTCTTAGCACTTAGCGATTTGATGTTGTCCAGTTTTAGACCAGTTACAATTTTGTTTCACTTTCTAAAGCCCGCGGCAATTTATAAAAACGGACACACACAGAGAGAGAGAGAGAGAGAGAGAGAGAGAGATACGAACAGGAACAATAAACTGACGTTGATTTATCTCAGACAAATGGACCATAATAAAGGCTTGTTCAAAATTATATAATTAAAGTTATATTAATAATTGCATGACCGGATATATAAGCCTACCACATCTGCTATCAGCTGCCTACTGAATTTAAGAACTCATCTTTTATTACTTAATGTGAAACGATACTTGGCCATTTTTGATCGCGAAATATAGATGGCGAGAAATTAAAAACCATGTTTTTTTAAAGTTTAAATCGTTTTATGTATGTTACTATAAACGCGAATCAAAATCTAAAACTGCAATTAGTTAGATGAATAACGTATCTACATTTTAAGATTTCTTCCACTGACTTTTAATGAGTTGGAACCGCAAAAATAAGTTTTGAAAATGAATATTGCTATATTTTCTAGTTAAATTCCAATTTTTATGTGACTGCCAACATTTCTAAGGGTTTGTCATACATTTTAATTTTAAATTTTAATTAAACCGACTAGCGTGCTTCAAATCTTTTTGTATCAACTTCTAATCGTTTGGTATACAAAATTCTGCCGAGCCCCTAGGCATTTGTCTCTCTTGTCTATTACTTGATGCGGCCCTGTACGGGACCTTTAAAGTATTATACAGGACGCGGGGAAAATAATATGTCAAATAACAATAAATTAAAAAAACATTTTATGTCAAGTGGTTGCATTTAAATTTATTTATATTTTCATTAAATAATCAAAGAGAATTACTTATTATGCGCTTGCTCGAATCTTTTAAGTTTCCAGTTCATTAGTGAGACATCTCTGAATCAATATTCGAGTTATATAACCACGAAAACATCGCCGTGACACAAATGTTGCTTGATAGTAATGATGTTCGAAGACTTCGCAGGACTAAACCCTCGGACCTAGTAACCTAATCATGTAGAATTGTTCATTGGAGCAATCTCTACCACACCGTGTAATTATTGAAATGTAAGCCACTAGATAAGTATATTTATACTTAGTTGTAGTATTATATTAAAATAAAAAAAAATTATAATTTTCTTTGATTGCATTTATGAGTTATCTGACTATTGATTGAATCACGATAATTTTACATCGATTTTTTCGGAGTTCTCTCCCTAATGAACTGGACAATCGTTCGACAGAAAGAGTTCATATTTAAATATTTAGCGGAATGTTGCTTTTTTTGAAAATCCATTAACATAAACTTTCAAAATATTTTAATAAACGCCTCACGATTATTAATTAGTGAATTTTTCTTAATTGTCACAGATGACTTATTTAAAATAATTTCTTTACATTTGTACACTATAATTTACCTACGACGAACGCTTGTGACTTTGTGTGTTAATAAATTAACTTTTCTAATTGTCTGTTAAAAAAGAACAATGTAAGTCAAAAATCACGATCCAAATAATTAAACTTTAATTTTATTTTATATTGTTTTTAATATTTAATTAAAAATTTTCACTGTCAATTCCCTATTGTTGTACGTACTGTTATTGTTACTAATTATATAAACACCTTTACTTTCTTTATATACATATATATATACTTATACTATACTATTTAAATGTATATATACATAATATGTAAAAACAATTTCGTTTTCTACCTATTCTAAGATTTTGATCTTGAATTTATTATAAGCACGATAGACAGAGCACGTTCATCGTGCTCAGGAATCCTACGCAACATATATTTAACGTTAATAATTTGGAAGTAATTATATTTTTTATATAATAATCATATACCACTAGTTTTAGACGACGCAGTATAGTCTGAAATCGATTTTTCGAGTAGTAATGATGTTCAATTTAGTTTGGTAGAAAAATTGATGATAAAAATAGTTAAAATACATCCTGTCTCAAAATTTTAATGACCTAGGGTTCATAGTTTTATTTTAAAATGATTAAAAATAGCCATTTTTCATGTATATCATAAATTTTATCTCAATTTTGTTTCAATTTCTCAGTTTTATCTCAATTTACTATCTATACTACCTATTACCTATTACTATCTATTAAAAAAAGGAAATTACCACAAGCAGTCAGCTAAAGTAAATTTGAGTTTAAGGTGAAACCTTACTTCATGGTTATATAGTTAGATATAGATGGTAACAGTGTACTAAAATAACAACCGATTTGCAACTTTGTACTAGCACTCCATGTTTTCAAATATAAAAACGTTAATAACATTGCACACGATTAAGCTACGAGTATTTATTAAAAAATGAAAAAAGTTAAGCTAAGTTTTATACCATCATACGTTTCTTTTGACAGCGTTGACAAATTTATTAATACTCTTTACAAATATTAAATTTGAAATGAATTAATAAGAATTTAGTATTAATTATAGGTAATTTTTTATTTTTAAACTTTTCAAACGCATTAAAAAATAAATTTAACACCAAAAATTCATTTTCAAATGTAAAAAAATACAAAAACTTTAATGCGAGTTATATAGTCCAAATCACGATAGTTCGGCGGCGACTTATACTTAAAAGACGTTATAAGAGCAATATAAATCTATAATACGATAATGAATTTTATCTTATTCGTTTCTAAATAAGGGAGTAAGTGCTTTTTAGTTATATCGGCAGTTTATACCACACAACTTGTTTTATACTAAGTTTTTTTTACATATTCTATCAAATATAATTAGCGACATATTTTGCAAGTTTATATTCTTGATATAATTATTATTATTATTAAGTTTTCAGATCTAGTTTTCATACGCATAATTAAAATAATGTTCACATTTTGTAATAGCTAAACTTTGATCTCAATTTATAAACAAGAATTATAATTACACTAAAAACAAGTCAGCATCTTTATTGAGAGATACATAGATGTATTCTTGGAGTGGGAAGACAAGCCGCTGTTTGACTTGAGTGGCCTCCACTTACATTCTCGAAACCGAGAAGTACCAGAATGCATTTCTGGAGTACGTATTATGAATGCTAATAAAAAACAGTTGTTTATGCGATTATTACGACTACATACATCTTGAAATAACCGTTATTAAATGAGCAAGACCAGTTTGTTTATATGTTAACTTCAATAAACTAGTGCAAAGAGATAGGCATAGATTTTAATTGCGCAATTTGTATAAGAAATCTATATCGACAGCTAATATAAGATATTTCATCATTGATAATTGTGTGAACTAGAAAATAAAACGTTTCATACAAAAATGTCTACTTTTTAGTATATAAATATCCTCCGGACTTGTGTCCACATTTTTTAGTGGTCGATTTTTCAATTGTTGGTTGAAATTGATGTTAATAAATGTGTATTGGCGTGTCTATTTTATTAAATATCTAAATTTTGACGGAGATATAGCAATTAAAAGTTTGAATTGTAGTTTTAACGCTTGAAATGGTCGGCCATATTTGTATGACAGTTTGTCAGTTATTTGTTGAGTAGGTCAGTGCTGTGGTAATGTTTCGTAGCTGTTGGTAGTCGAAATAATCAAGTCAAATCAAAGAATAATAAGTTTTTATTTTATTTAACCCTGCTAAGGCAGACATAATATTGAAATTTTATTTTCCTTGAAATAGCTATAAATAATATTTGATATTTTGATATATAAATACATATAGCAAAGATTGTCACATGCATTTGGAATGTGTACAACGTTGAATCCCTTTAATAATTAAAGAGACAAAATGACTTTTTTAATTGTTAATATCTCCTAACCTATAAAGAGTTATTAAAAAATAATTGAACATTTGAGGTTCTAGTAACCCACTTTATCAATATATAGTACACTTTCAAAAAAATAAGACATAGGACACAAGCCCATTGCCAATATATTCTTTTAAATTCTAGATTTTATCTATGGTAACTTGATTAAAACGAAAGTGAACTGATTACTGCAACTACAACTACAGGTACAGGTACAGCTTTAACAAGTTCACCTGGTATTTACTATAAACAAGTATAAACACGAAATCGAAATTGTTTTCGTCACGAAAGTGGTCACGTGTTTGTATTTCGTTCAAGTCGGTCGCGTACAGAAGTTCCTTGCAAACGCAAAACACGACAAGCAACTGTTAATTGTAAAATGTAAAATAATTGTTATAGATTAATATAAAATGGCCGCCAAGGACGACGACACATTTAATGGTATTACAAACAATCACTGGACACCTGATTTAGCAACTACATAACGTGAACCTCGCTGTTATGTTTTGAGAGGTGAACTTTTAATTACTTGGCTGAGTTTATGTAATTAAAAACATCATTAAAATAAACTCGTTAAGTAATAATTCATTAATTAAATAATACATAACTGGTCGGGTAAAAGTAAACGTACGTATAGTTAAGGAAGAGATGCTATAGTCTACTGTGGCAACAATTAAGATCTACTATCTAAATACTCGTTGAAAATGCGATAACACATATATACGACTACGATACAGATGCGTTTAATGCTGCAGACGCCTGCGCTTCAAATTTCAAATCAAATTTTATTTGGCGTACCGCCTTCTACGGTAAATGTATCCCCTCTGCTAATAAAATGTCATAGTGTTTGATCTCGAAAGAAGATAATTAGTAGTTAATTTCAAACACATATAAGATCATATGATGAATAACGGTGTATTAATTAGATTGATATTTCAAAACATAACCTAATATTGTTTTCGTTAATAGACAGGTTTATACCTGTACGTTGTCTACATCACAAGGCTAACAGCTCTATTTTATCAAAGTCCTTGCCAAATTTGTTTTTAATCCTGTTTTTTTAACCTGCTATTATTACAATAATTGAAGCAATTGCAAGGTTGCCATTAGTAGTTGGTATTTGGGTGTCTTTCAGCCGAAGCCAACAAACCACTTGTCCGTTAATAATTTCGTCAGTCCCATTTTAAATGCCACTTGAATTTTGCTCCGGTTTTTCATGTATCTGCTCGTACGAAGCGTAACAAAGCAAGTGACTTATATGTTAACCTTTTGAAACAGGTTCTTATTATTTTTATATCCGTGTATAATAACTGACCAAACAATTCACTAAGTATAAATTGGTTGGCTACACCCAGTAGCGGATTTAACGACACATCTTCCGGGAGACAGAGTGAATTTGAGGGGCAACTTATTTCTCGCGGAAAAATTGAAAAACGGTAATTTAAAATAGGGCTAAAGGCAAATGTGACTGACTTTAAAGAGTAAAGCCTTATTCCCACTCACTGCTTTGATATTTAATTACTGTTTTTATCTAATATTGTAATCTAGAGTTCAGGTTTTCGTTTAAGCATTCCTTTTCACATTTGTGTTTTAATTTAAGTTTAGTTAATTTAGTTGATTCGTATGCATCGTTAGTAATATAAATTTTGACAGTTCGACCTAAAATTGTATATGAAATGATTAAAATTGCTGTTTTTAATAACAATTATTAATAGAAATTGTTTTTATTTCTTTATTTTTGACAAACTGACATTAAACTTCTTTGAAAAGTAAATCCTACTGAATTTTGACGGATTGTCACATTTTGGAGGTTAACATAGTTAACATAGTTTTTCTTAATTTAATATTAAAACTAAAAAACTAAAAAAAATATATATTTAATTAAAAATGGTACTGTGAATGACTACGCGTATTGCCATATGCTCAACTAGTTAAATTAAATATAAAATTAAATTAAAGCAGTGAGTGTATATATCTTGTTTATATATTTATTCATGTCCTTTATACATAGAAAATCAATACTTTTCAATACTTTTGCGATACTACATTTTTAGATATTGACTGTTAAACTTTGCTTTTTTAACATACGAACCCTACACCGACACCGACCTATGTTGCAACGATTGTTTAGTGATATAACAATGGTAAATGTTTTGAAAAACTTCACGTCACAATCACTAATAGCGAATATGATAAATATTGTCCTGTAAAGAAAATTACAGCAAGGGTATTCGTTTCTTTATAAAATATGTTGAAAGTGAGCTACTTTTGATCGTTGTCAGCTATCACTTGACTATTACTACGACTTAATCCCTCATACCTGCATACTGTATTTGACACAGAATTTTGTATATATTATAAAAAGGAAATTGCAACACTACTAAGCAAATTAATACTATTTATTACAATCCTTGACCGACATCTTGGACATCAATGCATTAAGCGCATATCTAATTATTTTTTCCTGGTCAGAGTACATGCCGGTAGGTAGAGGCAGGCAGGTAAACTTGGCGTGTTTTCATTGCATATGTCAGTTACGAGTATAAAGTATACACCTATTGAACGGCCGACCGCACCGTTCTCTTTTATTTTAAAAGACTTTTTAAAGCAAATCTTACATAGAATTAATCGTTTATATGTGTTCCGTATGTACGAGTACATTTAGTTTAAGGTGAATCAGATATGTAAATATAAGGTGTGCCAGGCTACATTGTAAACTGAAGATAAATATATGGTGCTGGCAGTTCACTCTCGGCGAGACATTTGTCAAAACATTTGTTGGTGTGCTAAGAATGAACAAGGCTATTGGTCAAGACTTTGTGTCAAAATACCGCTCATCAACCGAGGCAAGCCAACTGTCTCGGCAAGAGTGAACTGTCGGCATAATATGTGGTTTTTCAATAAGGTGTCCGATGTAGTATCAATTTATATAAAACAAACACTCTGTATATCCATATAAATTGTATCAAGATGTTTTATATGAGATGATACTAATTCTGGCAGTCATACATTTTTCTACAATGGGCTTGTGTCCTATGTCTTAATTTCTATAAAAGTGTACTATATATTGATAAAGTGGGTTACTAGAACCTCAAATGTTTAATTATTTTCTAATAACTCCTTATATGTTAAGAGGTATTAACAATTAAAAAAGTCATTTCGTCTCTTTAATTATTAAAGGGATTCAACGTTGTACACATTCCAAATGCATTTGACTTCATAACCTTACAGCTCATAAATATCTGCTATATGTATTTATATATCAAAATATCAAATATTATTTACAGCTATTTCAAGGAACAATAAAATTTCAATATTATGTCTGCCTTAACAGCGTTAAATAAAGTAAAAACTTATTATTCTTTGACTTGACTTGATTATTTCGACTACCAACAGCTACAAAACATTACCACAGCACTGGCCTACTCAACAAATAGCTGACGTTAAAATCATTTCACGTCATACAAATGGCTGACCATTTCTAGCGCTAAAACTACAATTAAAACTTTTAATTGCTATATCTCTGTCAACATTTAGATATTTAATAAAATAGACACGCCAATATACATTTATTAACATCAATTTCAATCAACAATTGAAAAATCTTCAATTCAATACAAGATATGCGGCATCCGTCACTACGAACATTCGTCCCACACTTTGAGAACTTTTTAAGTTAATTTTATATTGGTTACGTTTAGAAAGGTACGCTTCATTGCACGTAATAATGCTGTAAATTAAGATTTTATTCTTTGACTAATATTAATAGAACGCCGCAGCTGACTTTCTTTGCTTGAATAATGGACGGCGAGTTATTTACACCGGGACTGGCGTATGAGAGCTAGCCAGATCAATCAGTTGGATCCAGGGTTGAACTGGAAGCAGATAAACCGGTGCCCGTGGAGAGACATATATAAAATTGCAGAAAAACTAAGAAGTATCCAGATTTTTTCTATTAAATTTGGTCCAAGTTCAACACTGGCTTTCTCAGGCAATCACGCGGCCCCACGTTTGTAAGCCCTTTAAGTTTTACTTAATTAGTTTTTCCTCGTTAACAAATGAGACTTCGTTTAGACCGAATATTTTGAACAGCTGTTTTACTAACAAAGTGTTAATTACTTATTTTCAAGTTGATTAAGCAAGTAATTAAGAATGGTATTACCCAACATTCCATTGTATTGATATTATTGATTCATTTTATTATATTTACGGACTTGTAGTATTGCGGAAACTATTTTTACCTTTCATTTGTTGTTTGTTATATATTTACCAGGTGTCGCCAACATTAAGAATTAAGAATTAGATTAAGTGGGTGATAACCCAGTAAACATTTTGGAGCATTTTGGAGTCACTTTGACATCATATTGGAGATGCGTATGATTTTTTTGTCATGAAAGAGTTCATTTTCTCACAGTCGTTCATATGAAATGTCTGTTTTATCGGCTACAGATGACAGAACCACTCCACCTGTCGGAATACAAATGAAGATAAAGTTGATGCGAACTATAATTAAAGTGAAATAGTGATAGAAACGTCACAAAATAGGGCACTTCACCAAATGTTTACTGGGAAGCCTTTGCCCAATTGGTTGAAATCTGCAGATCTGACAATGACGAAACGTTCTTGTTAAAAAAATTAATAAATACGCCGAAAAATCGCAAGCCTGTTCTTAACACGATCCTGGCGGACTATAAACGAATCATGCTATCTAAATTAACTTGAGAATGTCAATTTGAACATCTCATTTGCAAACCCTATGTACAGGACCCCGGTGTGTCGCACATTGCAAGCGACAAAGCCGTCCGAATACATAGCTATCATACTGGAACCGAATTTTAACCAAGCGTATACATGCTACAACGCTAAAACTTGTAAATGCAATCAGCCGTCTCAGACTGAAAGAAAATAGTCTCTTAAGTCATAACAGTGGTGTATCGATAAAAATTAAAGTAAAAGTTTGCTCTCATGATAAATTATGTTAGTGCAAAACAACTCCAATACACCCTACAGTACACAAGTTTGACTTGGCGTACTGTCGTATCGGTACGTGGTATGTATGTATTGTGTCACAACACATGCAAAGAACACAGGCGTCGGCTTGCGTCACTTAAATACGCTTGCATAGTATAGAGCGCCTCGCTTACTTTAGCTACAGTGTTCCTACAGACAATCTACAAGACAAAAAATCATGTCTCCAATGTGCAACTGCCCTAACTCCTTCAAATCTTTGAATAAAATAGAGTATTTATTACTATTACTTTCTTCTTAATAATTTTCATCCATCAAAAGCAGATTTATTGTAAAAAAAAGGTTGGCAACTCACAAACTAAATAGCTAAATACTGTTTCCAATGTAATTCTTATGATTAACTTTCTTTTATCGGCATGCATTGCCATTATGCTTTATAATTTGTACTGATTGACATCTTATGCTACTCGTATTCTATTATTGACGAATAATTATTATTTTTCTAACTTTTTTAATATCATTTTTACTATTCGTTCAGCCTCCTGCATCCGGTGCTAATAGCCATGGCATGCCGCATGTGCGTCACAATCGATTGACAGTAAGATAGAAAAATAACGTCGTCTGGTGGGATTCATATTTGTAAATACATAAATAGTTCAATAGCTATTGAAAGAGATTGTTTTGTTTTTATTACTTATTATTAGTTAATTATTATTATTAATTTTTTTTATTGAAAGTAAAAGACTTTTACATGAATGACGATTTTCTTGACTTGAGAAAATGACTTTAATAACCGATTTGCATGAGTAGTTTTACACGCCGGTAACGAATTTTTAAAATAACTTGTTTGATCCGGCAGGAAATAGGTTCTGCGCTATTTTTGGACGTTGGTTTTTACCAGAGATATGAATTTTTCACCGTAAAACATAAAATATATAATCAGGGTGGCCACAGACCTGGAAATCCGGGAATTATGAGGGAATTTAATGCAACCTGAAAATATTATGGAAATATCAGGGAATTTTAGAAAATTCCAATAAATATCGGGGAATTTCAGGAAATTTCAAAAAATATCAGGGAATTTGATTGCGGCAACTATTTCTTATATAGTATGTTCTTATATACTTTTATTACCCAGTAAACTTCACTTCAATTATAGTTCGCATCAACTTTATCTTCATTTGTACTCCGACAGGTGGAGTAATTTCGCCATTTGTAGCCGATAAAGTAGACATTTTATATGAAAAAATGTGAGAAACTGAACTATAAATGAACTCTTTTATGACAAAAAAATCATGACGCATCTTCAATATGATGTCAAAGTGACTCCAAAATGTTTATTGGGTAACGAGTAATTAAATTAGTTATTAAATGCCAACTAAGGCAATGAGATAAAAATAAACTAGACTTAATTATTTTTAATTATAATATAATCAAATTTTAAATGCCAATAAAATTTCTATATCAAAGAAAAGTTCCAAAAATTTTACTGCAAAACCTAGAATTATCAGGGAAATTTGAAATCATTTTTTTGTGGCCACCCTGATAATACTCTGGTCCTGGAATTGAACCCGAGCTATCGCCCACTGTGTGTTATTTCTTTAGAAATAAAATCGTATATTTTTACTAAGTATTTATGAATATCTTAAAGTTTTTCATATTTTTTGTAAATCAACTATCACTCTGCATCGTTTTCGCTTGTCCTAACGTAAGCCTTTCCCAGCCACGGATGCTGGATGCAGATGACGCTGACGCTGACCGGTTAGATAGCTGCTGGACCACTTTTACTTGTCAATAAAACTTCATGAATTTAACTCACAGACGCTTACAAATACATACTCGTATATTATTTTACAACATGCTTCACTATCTTCTTTTATTAATTTACGATTCTCTCATATCGATATTCACATAGAATTTCAAATTGATGAACCTTCGCGGTGTGCCATAACTTTGTGTTAATTTATTTAGTGTTTCTCACGCCCATCTCAAGTTATTCATTATTTATTGTCTTTTTATTTGTTTTTACTTTATTGTGAACTGCACCTCACTACTACCGACAGAACAACAACCAAACCTAGTTCAATATTCGAACATTTTTCATTACAATATGTTATAACACTTTTTAAAAAATCATTTCCCCTACCCTTCTAATCAAAGGGCGAGTGAACCCAATTGATAAAGTTGATTATCAGGACCTCAAATATCCAATTATTTGTTAATAAGTCGCAATATTATGGGAGATATTAACAAATCGCTTTAATTATTAAAGGGATTCAATGTTATAAAAAAATAAACCTGTCAGTGACGTCACATGCGACGATTTGCCATCTCTTTTATACAACAAAGATGCGTACGAGTGTGTATGTGATCCCATCAAGTTTTATATCATGCTTATTGTTAGTTATTTCTAGTTCTAGATCTAGTTCAAACACGATTTCGATAGCCTATTTTAGTGTTCGAATTGGGCTAAGAATATTAATAGTCGTACGTAAATAATTAAGATGAAAATCAATTAAATCAAAATATTCTTGGTGAAAACAGCAATTAAATAAATCGAGATATCTGAGTAATGGTAATAATTAATTATTAAAAGTAGCCCAAAAAAATAAATAGAATCAAATAAATTAAAATCGATGATTTCTGAAATGCAACGTCTTCCGAATGAGGTTGATGGATGAATTATTAAAATGAATTACCTGCAAAAAATAAGGAATGTATAAATAAATACGATTAGAAAATAGTTCTAAATAGTTCTCTTTTTGTAGATATAACACTGGTTCTTAAAATGTGAAGAATTATTACAAATTATATATATGATAAATTTAAAAAATAAATTCATGCATTTCTATGTTAAAAAATATATTTTGTAACTTTGCAATCTAGAATATTTCTTGTCATTCAATTTTTACAATTGCTTCAAAACAGCGTCATCAAACTTTTCGAAAAATTTGTATTTTATAGTGAAATCTTTCCTAAAAGTTTTGATATGCTCTTGAATAGGAACGTAATAACCCAGTAAACATTTTGGAGTCACTTTGACATCATATTGAAGATGCGTCATGATTTTTTTGTCATAAAAGAGTTCATTTATAGTTCAGTTTCTCACATTTTTTCATATAAAATGTCTATTTTATCGGCTACAGATGGCGAAATTACTCCACCTGTCGGAATACAAATGAAGATATAGTTGATGCGAACTATAATTGAAGTGAAATAGTGAGAGAAACGTCACTAAATAGGGCACTTCACCAAATTGTTTACTGGGAAATGTTTTTGTTTAAAGTGCAAAATTAAATCCAGTGCCGGTGGTAGATTGGGATGAATAATGCTTTTCAAAGGGGAACTGACGCCAACGAATTGAATACACATCTCTATTAAAAATAAATTTTAGCATTACGACTAAAGTTAAGAAAGAATCGTGACGTATAGAACGAAACTGTTACCTAATTGTTAGAATTACATTAGATTAAAATCTTAAAATTTATCATTCATTAGAAAGTGAATTTAAAAATTTTAGCATTCAATTTCAATATACAATTTCTGTCCAAACTCGCAAAATACAAAACTTGTGTTTTTTCATAATTCCATATAACATTTTACTAGTAATATTCAATCTAAAAGGGTTTTATGTTATACTTATTCTAAAGACCTTTAATCCTTAAAAAGGAGTTCTTAATGTTTTGAAATCTTTATAAAAATGTTCTTAAGAAGTTTTATGATATATTTATTTATCAAAAACAAGGCAAATTGATCACAAAACGTTGCATATTAGGTAAAATCGTTTACGTGTTGTAACGTAAACATAAATAGGATTAGAAAGAGAAGAAAACTTGGAGATTAAACATACGAGAGATTTGCCTATGGCCTAGCAGCTAGTCCGTGGTTTTATGTACTAATCCGTAAAGTACTCAAAATATTTTAGTGTTTCAACAACACAGTTCAAAACGAAAGTTTGTACAGTTTAATAAATCAGTAGACTATAGCTGTATCTTAAGGCTGATGTCTTATGCCTTATCTTAAGACAAGCAGTGCGCGTAAGGTACCTGACGCGAGCAAAGAAGCAAAAAAAACTGTCTGTTAAATTTACGAGTTATTGCTACGATTAACTTTCGCTTGGGGAATATTTTCTTTAATTTATGTAAATATATTTTATTTTCACGTAATTTTATTTTTAATTATTTAATTACTAATTAGATGTAATTAGTGAAATGTTATTTTAAATAAACGAAGAATTACAAAATATTTAAAAGTATTGATTGTATTGACTACCGGATGTTTTTGTTCATGAAGATATTGGTACGCCTGCGAGCGGTTGCACATTGTAAACGTGATTGTCTTATGCGTAGAAAGAGACAACACTGTATGAACACATTGGATAAACAGAGACAACGCTAATAATTCTATCTTATTTCATCATCAATGAAACTGTCCTCACTTTAAAATGTCTATATTTGTAATGTTAATTACACAAACAACATAATAAACAAATTTTCGTCGCGAGAGAAACTAATTTTAACGGCGAAAAATTAAATTTTCTCGGCGAAAGAAATAAATTTTAGCGGTGAAAAACTAATTTTCGCCGCGACAGAAACAAATTTTAGCATGGCTTATAACAGCGTTTAAGTCTTACAAGATGCAATGGGCTTGTGTCCTATGTCTTAATTTCTATAAAAGTGTACTATATATTGATAAAGTTGGTTACTAGAACCTCAAATGTTCAATTATTTTTTAATATCTCCTTATATGTTAAGAGATATTAACAATTAAAAAAGTCATTTTGTCTATTTCATTATTAAAGGATTCAACGTTGTACACATTCCAAATGCACGTGACATCACAATCCTTGTGTAAGGTTACCAACCTTACAGCTCATAAATCTCTGCTATATGTATTTATATATCAAAATATCAAATATTATTTACAGCTATTTCAAAGAACAATCAAATTTCAATATTATGTCTGCCTTAGCAGGGTTAAATAAAATAAAAACTTATTATTCTTTGATTTGACTTGATTATTTAACTACCAACAGCTACAAAACATTACTGCAGCACTGACCTACTCAACAAATAACTGACGTTAAAATGCATTTCTCGTCATACAAATATGGCCGACCATTTCTAGCGCTAAAACTACGATTCAAATTTCTAATTGCTATATCTCCGTCAACATTTAGATATTTAATAAAATAGACACGCCAATACACATTTATTAACATCAATTTCAATCAACAATTGAAAAATCGACCACTAAAAAATGAGGACACAAGCCCATTTAGGTTAATAATACGTGTGGTACAAATATATAATGAGTACTTACTGATACTAAAAACGGAAATTCGATTAGTGCTAGTAGCGCCACAAACATCCATAGCGGTCTCATTATGAACTCTGCAAAACACGTTAAAATTCAAACAACAAATTGAACAAAATTACCGATAATTTTTACGGTACATTAATTCGAATTAAAGTAAAAGCAAAGCACACAAACATTAACTTTCTCACCTTTTTTTTAATTACAAAAACAATTTTTTAAATAAAATATTTTGTTTATAAAAATTTATTACATTTTTTAAATAATTTATAATATTAACACAATTATAAACATTTTTAAAAGTTTTTATTTTTTTTAAATAATTTAATTTAATATTTAATCTATTAATTTTTAGATATTGACTTGTTCAAACCAACCACGCGCTTTAACTGACAAATTTCTGTTTTGCATTAGAGCGGGACTTGAGGTTGGTAATAAGTGAATTTGTTAAAGAAATGTAACATTTCCCCCTATCGGATACTATACAATCATTTTGCCATTCTCTTCGACACGGCGAAGGTGTTGTACCTCTTGCGTCCCCCTCCACCACCACGTGGACTGCGTTCAAATTCGTCGTACGTCTCGCATCGAACGCGTTGACTTCTGTTGAATAAAACGTGGAAGAAAACAGGATGCAGTTGTTGTCATAGTAAACCCGTTACAAAACACAGGGCGAAAAGTCCAATGCAAGATGCAGATAATTTTATCATCCATACCCAGTTAAAGCGCTGTATCAGTTAAAGCGAACTATAATGGGCTTGTGTCCTCATTTTTCATTGGCCAATTTTTCAATTGTTGATTGAAATTGATGTTAATAAATGTGTATTGGCGTGTCTATTTTATTAAATATCTAAATGTTGACGGAGATATAGCAGTTAAAAGTTTGAATTGTAGTTTTAGCGCTAGAAATGGTCGGCCATATTTGTATGACGTGAAATTCATTTTAACGTCAGTTATTTGTTGATTAGGTCAGTGCTGTGGTAATGTTTTGTAGCCGTTGGTAGTCAAATAATCAAGTCAATTCAAAGAATAATAAGTTTTTATTTTATTTAACCCTGTTACGGCAGACATAATATTTGAATTTTATTGTTCCTTGAAATAACTGTAAATAATATTTGATATTTTGATATATAAATACATATAGCAGAAATTTATGAGCTGTAAGGTTGGCAGCGGTTGTGATGTCACATGTATTTGGAATGTGTACAACGTTGAATCTCTTTAATAATTAAAGAGACAAAATTACTTTTTTAATTGTTAATATCTCTTAACATATAAGGAGTTATTAAAAAATAAGTGAACATTTGAGGTTCTAGTAACCCACTTTTTCAATATATAGTACACTTTTACAGAAATTGTCTTGTCACACATTGCGGAGCTCTCCCCCTGTAGTTAGTTATAGTGAGGATCAAAATATGTTTAAATGAAATTATACTAAGAGCAAATGCAAATTAAAGGAAGATGTTGGCACCTGTAAGTTATAGAAGGGGATACTTTCAAGACAACATCAATTCTAAATTCAACATTATAGTTCGACGTCATAAAAGACAAGTTTTCTGTAATCTCGTGTTAACTCGTGTAACCTAGTCCCAATTTAATAGACTAATCAGTAATTATTTAGAAGTAGGTCAAATAAAGGTTAAAAATCTACTTTTAGTTTGATTTAAATTTCTCGCATGCGAGTTTACTTTGAAAATGCAATAAATTGTTGTTTTTTTTAATCATGTTTTGAGCAAAGTCATTAATTGTGTTTATTTTTAGAATATTCTCGTACATATGGTAAATATCATAGAACGAATTATTAACATATAAATTATATAAAGAAAGTAAAAAGAATAATAATAAGAAATCTTCGCAGCAAAGATGAGTTTTGATTTCAGTGACATTGGCTAAGATTTCAAGTTCACTTTCGAAAAAGATTTATATTTAATTTGGTCATATTTAATTTATTGGAAAGTTTGTATCAACTAAATATCTAAACTGCAACATATATTTAAATGTTAAGATATCAAATCTAATAATAATATCAGTAGCATTTTTTCTATTGAGACAAAAAATATTTATTTTAAATATGTATATTAAGATTGTATACACGGAGAAATTAAAAATTGAAGAAATTTTATAAATATCAGGTTATAGATTGGTGGACCATGTCAAGTAGAAACTTGTTTTTAGAACCTTTCCAGTGAATCCACCTTTTTGAAGACGTTAAACACAAAAATATAACACAACAACAACAAAGTAAACATGAGCATACCTTTTATTACCAATTATACATTACAAGTTACATAAAATAAATTAAAAATAAATTAATTATATTTAATTGTACGTGTTGAAGTAGTTGCAAGTATTTCAGGCGCTTGGAACTCAATTAAACTGCTGTGATTTTAAGTGGCGCCATCTATACATTTAAATTGTTAACTTCAACTTATTCATAATCTCAAGGATTTGGCCTTCAGCTTTTTTAATTAGTGCTCGTATTTATGATATATTTTAAAATAAAGTTTTAATACTTATATCATTTTTTATAATGCTATTTTTGACCTAAATACATTTTATTAAAATAATAATCATACAGCTCACGAAATATTTTATTAAAATTGTGTAGAAAACATGTTTATAATATATAATAATGTCTTAAGATAATAATTTTGTCTTAAGACAGTCGTGTCTCCAGTGTCAGACCTCACTTACGCTACACACAGATAGATTGTAATATAGGTAAATATATGGTTTTGCAATTTTAGTTTTTTTTAAATATCCAAAGGTTGAAGAGATATAGTAAAACTTGAATTTCTGTAGTCTAATAAGTAATCGATTTTATTTATCTTTGTTCTTCACCTTTATAATATCAAAACTTTATGTGTTGCACGAATCACCTGTAAATAGTTACTGACGTTTGACATTGTGTTGTATAAAGAAGATGGCAATTCGCAATAACTTAATATATTTCGATGCTAATTGTTAATATCTCTTTAATATTTCGACTAATTAAATAATAATTGTATATTTGAATATTTGATAGTCAATTTTATCAATATATAGTTTTGACTCATTGAATATGGCATGAAAGCAAAAATAATTACCAAGTGCCTCGAATATTTAAACCGGACACTACCCATAATACATTAGTTTTAAATATTTTTAATATATGGTAAAGTATAATCTAACGTTTAACGGTAATATACAAATTAATTATTTCTAATATTATAAGACCTAGAAAATGTTGACTATCTCTCCTCCGTGTTCTGGATAAACTCGTAGTTCTAGTGTTGTTTCGCGTAGTTTTTGTAGTCATGTTCTGCTGGTCCTTCATTTTTTTATCAAAATACCAGAACTGATCGGAACATGCGATGTCTTATATAACTGTTGCTCACACATATATTGTTGTCAAACAAAATTATTGTTACATGCTTCCTGAATTGACTATCATTAGTTTTTAAAATATTGTAAAAAGTTATTTTGTGTAAATTAAGTGCAAAGTCTAATAAAAGAGTGTTGTTGTTTATGTAAAAAAAAAACACGAGAAATATTCAAACATGTATGATAAGGTCTTATCTACAAAATAATATCTTCCTTTTATAACATCCAACAGGTAATAATTGTAAATAGGTTTATCATTACAGTTTTTGCATGCGTGTAATAATATAATATTTTATATATTAATTAATTAGAAATACTAACAAACTATGAATAATGGAATATATACAATTACAATACCTATGCACCGTAGTGTTTCACAATTATTCGATTCTAACTATGGTAAGTTTGTATTTTATTTGAAATATGTGTTTTATGTGTCATTTGTGGCTTTGACATTTTGAGGTTATAATACTTGTTCTGTCTTTTGTCTGATTGAATTGTGATTCATAGTTATTTGATTGTTAGCTAGGTATTATTGTAATTACCTGATAATAGTATATACCTATCATAATGACTTTCACAACATCATATTAAAATTAAATTGGTTTTTGTTGTATTTTTTAAATTAAAACTTTATAACAGAAAAGAATCTGCTTTAAATATTATTACGACATGTTATATTTCTACAAGGACATATGTGTCGTATTCATTTAAAAAATACTTTTTTAATTATATCATTAAAATGATAGGCTAATAAAATCAGTTGCGTAGGCATAACAAGACAATGCTCCAGTTAGAGTCATTGTACTTCCACAAGCATATCATAATTTTGTAGATGAGGTCAATATTTATCGTAACGCTACTGAGTAAAGCTGTCATAAAATATAGTTATGTATATAAATAATCTTTAACTAATACTGTCAAACTAAAATGAATCTTTCTACAGCTGTTTTAAGTTATTTATTTTTATATTCAAGATGTTTATTATAGAACTAAGTACAATTATATAACACATGCGTTGTTTTTTCAAACAGATTTTTGTTGCTTTGTTTTAATCTCACCTGAATGTGTATTGTATATATTTCTTTGTTACTCCTTACCATAAGTTATGAGATTATTACTCTACTAGACTTTGATTATTTTTATTGTCATTGCTAATCAATAAATTATCAATTTGCATAGCTAAATATCGATTACGCTCTTCGTAATATTTATTAAAATTGTTTTATTATTCATAAGTACAGAATCATTGTAATGATAACGATTATCTGTGTTGTAAAAATGTAATAATAGTAGAGACTATACTGATTGGGACAAAAACATCATCCAACACTAAAATTAGTTATTTTTTTTATTAATTAGCTTTGTAAGTTATAATAATATGTCGATAAAGTCAAACCGAAGGATTTGCATACGCTTAATTAGCCATTTAATCCTATCAGATTTATGTTATTTCTTGATCCTATTATATTTTATATTGAATTTTATATATCAAATTTAAAGTGTATTATATATATAGTATATTATGTATATATGTAGCTTATTATATATACCACACTTCTTAAACTAAGGTCTTTACCAATATTGACAAATATATTGAATATAACACTAGTCCTATTCATGATGCATTACGTCAGAAAAATGTTACAAATTAAGGTACTAAATTTCGTGTTGAAGTTATCGTTTCTCTGAGGGACTTTTTGTTGATATAAAATCATAACAAATGAATCATTCTTGACTCAATGACTGTTACTCATTTAATCTTTTCTAAATATGAAATTCCCCAATTATTAGATCTGAGTGATATGGGTTTCAGTTCCTTACTAAAACTTGTTAAACACGCGTCCGTTATTCACAACCACAATTGATAACCAAGTGTAATTTTTAGCGGTTTTATTGCTCCCTGGTTCCAGAACAAATTGAATGAGTGTCAAGTATTTATCAGCTGCTTCAAGTATTTTGCAATTAGATTTTAATTTAGATATAAATGATTGTGATAAAAAATAAATACTTTTAATTTTTTCATAGTTTGAATTTAATTATTATAAAAAAAACTGAAATATCTACATCAAAGAAACCTGTAGAGCATTGTGTATTTTGTATCGTTCATGCATGCTACACGCTTATTATAATTATGTCTTATTAATTATTTTACCTCGTTTATATTATTACAATACATTTGCTTCTGCAATATCTATAAACAACTTTATATAATACATCTTGTATTTAAATTAGCAATTTTATCTAAAATAACTTTTTTATTTAGAATCTAGATCAGAAGGAATATCTAACGAAGGCATGGACCGATCAACAGATGATATAAATAGACCAGAAGTCCCGGAGACTCCTTCTGTAGGGTGCTTCAGTTCTGAGCCATTGTCTCCTACAGCAGATTCCGAATACGATGAATTTTTGGCTGTTCCCGATTCGCTCTCTGTTGTGTCTGTAGCTGGAGATATTCCAGTTCTAGTTCAAGGAAAACATACTGTAGATGCCAGTCGTAAGTATATATATTTCTGTATATTAAAACACTATGGTTTATTATTTAACATATTTTCTTCGTATATGTATACAATATTCTATTATTAGTTTTCTGGAATCCGAGATTTGAACCACTAAGGCAATTATGTATATATCTTGCGTTAGAGTGTGAATTTTATCCTTCAAATTGTATCCAGTTTTTATACATATATGTTATTTTCAGAAAACGTTCCTGGCGTAATTCCATTCAGCGCTATACATAACGCCCCAGTGAAATTTAAATCAATCCAAAGGAAGGTGTTCATTCCAGGAGTCCCGATCAACGTAAAAATAATCGATAATGAACGCAGTGTCACCACTCACATGCTAAATCCGAATTTGTAAGTAATTATCAATTAGCTATCTGTTATCTAAAATCGTTAAGCCTGGAATAACCAGGAGTCGAGGGTGTAGTCATAAATATTTGCTATCTCATAATATGTAATAGAATAAATTTGTTTCGGATTAAAATAAATTTAAGATTATTTTTTGTAGATACACAATATTATTTACACATGGAATTTTTAAATGGACCGTTAAGAAGAGGTATAAACATTTCCAGCAGCTTCATCAACATCTAAAATTGTTTAGGGCTTCGTTGAATATTCCATTTCCCACCAGGAGTCATAGGGAAAGGCGAACCTCTTTCAAAAATAATGTCGTCAAAATTACCACAAAGTAAATACAAAGACCATTATTTTGTCCGTTCACTTTTGATGGTTTTTCAAAGGCTCATGCTTTCTAAGTTATGCTGGAGCTTAATTTATTCACAATAGGTGTGTAATATTTTTGTTATATATTTCTAGTGGACACACTGGTACAGTTGCAACAGTAAAAGGAAATAATAAATCGAAAGCAGGGCGCAAAGGAGCTCTGCCAAGATTTCCAAACAAACCAGAAGCTCTTGTAACTGCAGAAGGCCTACAAATTCGAATGAAGCAATTGGAAGAATATTTATACAATCTTCTAAATATTAGTTTTTATAGAAATCACCATGAAACGGTAAATATTATAAAAATTATTTGTTTTTAATAAAACATTTTATTTTTATTTATATTTATTTCTGTAGGTTAGTTTCTTAGAAGTTTCAAATTTATCATTCATCGCAGATTTAGGCGATAGCGGAAAAGAGGGAATAGTGGAGAAGAGAACAGGGTCGACACAACCAGGACAAGCGGGATGTAACTTTTGTGGACTTATTCAAAACAGTTGCTGTATCCGGTAAGACTAAATGAAATCAATATATTAATTGTGTTAGTGCTTTAGACTAGAATATAACTTTCACAAAATGATTTTCTTTACAGGTGTAATTATTTTTGTACAGATGTTATTTGTGCAAAGTGGCGAACGCGTTGGTTTTTTGTTAAAGATACATGTTTTGGTTACATTCGACCTAAAGATGGAACAATAAGGTAATATTTAGATTATTTATTTACATTTTAAAGTTTTAGTGTAAATTTGTTAACAATTTAATGCACTTCGTTGTAGATGTGTCATGCTTTTCGACCAAGGATTCGAAGTATCAACAGGAATGTATTCCACAGGATTAAGAAATGGCTTACAATTAATCAACAACAGTAGGCAGATGGTAATAAAATGTTGGACAAAAAGAAAAGCTCGAGAATGGATGCAGCATTTAAAACTAGTAGCCAGCAATCAAGGTGATATTTGAATAAATAATATTTTTAATATGTGACTAGACTAGAGTAATTTATATTAAATTTTATTAGCTCGAGATTTTACAAGTCCGAATCCCAATTCTTCTTTCGTGCCGATGCGATCTTCTACTCCATCTCACTGGTTTGTCGATGGGTCTTCTTACATGTCAGCTATAGCAGATGCACTGGAAGCTGCTACAGAAGAAATTTTTATTGCGGATTGGTGGCTTAGTCCTGAAATTTATATGAAACGGCCAGTTTTGGACGGTGACTTTTGGAGGCTGGATAAAATTCTTGAGAGAAAAGCTGTATGTATTATTTACGATAATTATATCATAATCATGAGTAATATCATATTTATATAACATTTGCTTTTTAGAAACAAGGAGTTAAAGTTTTTATACTTTTATATAAAGAAGTTGAACTGGCGCTAGGTATAAATAGCTTTTATAGCAAACAAAAGCTGGTAGAGGGCGGAGAAAATATAAAAGTGAGTATTTAATAATATACTGCGAAATGTAAGAGGTACATCATAATTAAATTAAATTCTCTTTGTAGGTTTTACGACACCCAGACCACGCACGAGTCGGTGTTTTTCTGTGGGCACACCACGAAAAAATAGTGGTAGTAGATCAAACGTACGCCTTTCTTGGAGGTATAGATCTGTGTTACGGTCGTTGGGATGATCATCATCACAGATTAACAGATCTCGGAAGCGTTTCCCATCATACACTAACAGTAAAAGGGCCTCCATCTCGGAAAATCTCACCCGCTCCAAGTGTTAGGAGTTTTAGAACGAAATCAATTTCGTCTCTAGCAAGAGCAACTAACCATGTGGGGTCCAGCGTAATAACCGCGTCCTCGCAAACTAGTATTGATAGAAACTCTCAACCGGAAGTAAAGCTGCCTGTCTTGCAGCCAGGGGATCGTTTGTTGATCTTACCGCCTCAACAACCTATCGTTTTTAACGAGCCAGGAAAAGGGCCGGAATATATTAAAGGGAATACTCCTGAGATGCAACGCAAAAATATGTTAAACAAATTCAAGGAAAATGTGAAAAGAGGGAAGGAAGGTTTTATGAACATGATATATTCGCCTGATGATACAACGGATGGTGAAGCTATCGACAAACTTAACGCTGAACTTGAACAGAATATGTTTTACGGAAATAATGAACAGGTTATTGAAAAGTCTCCAGAACTCAGTGAACAACACAAGCAAGAAGCATTTGTTAATAGCTTGGACGGTCAAGCAAAATATTGGATTGGAAAAGACTATTGTAATTTTATATTTAAAGATTTTACAAATTTGGAGCTTCCATTCGTAGGTAAATAGAAACACGTAGTGTAAGTTTTTAAATAATTTGACAATTGTTTTCATTATTTTGTTTGGTTTATAGATTTTATTGATAGAGCCGTGACGCCACGCATGCCTTGGCACGATATTGGATTAATGATTTGTGGAGCAGCAGCCAGAGATGTTTCGCGTCATTTTATACAACGATGGAATGCAGTGAAATTAGAGAAAGCTAGAGAAAATGTGGCTTATCCTTATTTATTACCTAAAAGTTATCAAAACATCGTCGTACATGAAGGCGCTTTGAATTTACCATTGAAAAGAGTAACTTGCCAAGTAAGTGCATCAAAATAAATACACGTTTTGAAGTTTTAAGAAATACTTTTCAATGTTTCAAACATTTATTTTAGGTTCTTAGAAGTGTTAGTAGTTGGAATTGTGGCTTTTTGGAATTAGATTGCATCGAGCAGAGCATTCATGAAGCTTACGTCGAAACAATTACACGAGCACAACATTATATCTATATCGAAAATCAATTCTTCATCACACTAGATATGGGAAATACGGCTGTAAAGAATCAAATTGGTGAAAACTTATTTAAACGAATCATGAGAGCTCACAGGTAAATAAAAATATGATTATGTTATATTAGCAGAAACAATTTGAAGTTCTACTAATGGTCATATTTAAAATTTAAGGGAGAAAGCTGTGTTCAGGGTGTTTGTGGTCATGCCATTACTGCCAGGATTTGAAGGAGAGGTCGGAGGGCCCACTGGGACTTCCTTACACGCCATTACACACTGGAATTATGCATCTATATCTAGGTATAGTAAATGATTGATTTGTTGATCACTCTCTGTTTGTGTTTAACCATTAATTGCTGTTTTCTTTTATAGAGGTAAAAGTGCAATACTGAATCGCTTAAAAGAAGCCGGAATTCAACACCCTGGGGATTACATATCCTTCCACGGGTTGAGAACTCACTCGGTGCTAAATGGGGAACCAGTTACTGAACTCATCTATGTTCACTCTAAACTTTTAATAGCCGACGATCGAGTTGTTATTTGCGGATCCGCTAATATCAACGATCGATCATTAATTGGAAAACGAGATTCAGAAATCGCAGTTCTGATTCAAGATGAAGCCTTCGAAGAAGGTTGTATGAATGGAGAAGTGTTTCCTTCAGGACTTTATGCTGGTTCTCTGAGAAAATATTTATTTAGGGAGCATTTAGGTTAGTCGTCAACAGACATGTTTTATTTTTAAAGACGATGGAAGTAAATGAGATTTTTTCTTGGTTTTTAGGATTGTTGGACTCCCCGTCTTACACCGAATTGAATGATCCGGTTATCGACTCCTTCTGGCATGATGTTTGGCGCAGAACTTCCAGGGACAATACAGAGATATATGAATCTGTATTTCGATGTATTCCAACAGACAGTGTGGCTTCTTTTGCGGCGTTGCGTAAATATCAAGAAGAGGTTCCTATGAGCAAAACGGAGCCTGCTAGGTCTTTGCAAATTTGTTCACAAAGTATTCAGGTAAGAGAGAAATATTTGTACCGCTTTTTAGGCTGCTGCAACTAGCTTGGCTCCTCTTCATAACCAAAACATTCAGACGCGCTTTTTTAGTTAATTACTAAAGCAAGAGAAACGCTTTTTGAAAAGCATTTATGAAATTTTAACTTCTAGGGAAATCTTGTGGATTTACCATTACATTTTTTGCTGAACGAATGTCTTTCTCCACCCAGTACTTCCAAAGAAGGCATGATGCCCACATCGCTATGGACGTAACATTTATTCCAAATTTTATTGTTTTATATTTTTAACAATTGGTTACAAAAAGTTTTATTTTAAACCTCTCTTTAGTTAGTTAATTGTAAATAGCTGTTACATTTTTTACATTTTTATATTAAAAACAAATATTTTTACTCGTCGTTAATCCTATTTATTAACAAATTTTTATTTAAGATATAATTAATATATTTAGTTAAATGGAGTTATATAGATAAATATATATAAATGAGAAAGTGTGGTATGTGGAAGAAGGGATCATTTTGCCAAAAAACAAACTAGTTGTAAATATATATTTTTATGAAGTTTTTAAGATGAAAGCAAAAATTATCAGAATGTTTTTAGGGGGTACTTAAATTCATTTATTTCTTATTTAATTGATTTATAAAGGTGCCTTGACATTTAAATTGTTCAAAATTAATTTTAATTATAATACAATGTTCTTAAACTATAGCGTCTAATATTCCACAATTATTACGTTGATCTGTGTTATAATTGATGATTGTTTAAATTATAAGAATATATGTTTATTATATATAAACATTTATTGCGTGCTCTCTGATTAATTTAAGAGAATATAAGAAATATAATATATTAAAATTTTAATAAATTATGTTGTTATTTATATTTGTTTTACTATTTATTAAACAGCAACATTTTACTAAAATGTTTATTAGTTTAAAAGTTCGTGCATAAAATGTAAAATTTGGTTTCCAGATTGTATTGTATTGATAGAGGGCTACCCACTAAACAAAAAACGTAATCTGATGTAATAATAATTACATCACATTACGTTTTATTATTTATTGAAGTTTAACATCATTCTGTTCTATTGTTAATTTTAATATTTAATTTGTATAGCACACATATAATTAGTAGAGAAAATTACTATAGAAATGTATGTTAAAAGTGTTGGTTGTTAAAAAGAGATGGCGCTGAAACTCACCACATTTTTCAATGTCGGTATCTAACTTATTCTAAAGCTGCTAAAATAAATACTAGATGGCTCCACTGTTTTGCAATTTTAATTTACCCAAGTTCTAAATTCTAAATGACTTTTGACAAATGGTCGACATCTTCATTAATCACTTTTTCTTGAGAATAAGTTTTATTAATTATTTTATTGTTAAATTGTACTAATTATATGTTTAAAGACTTTTCAACAGGTTAGTTAAACATTATTAGTGATCGTTTATAAATAAAATATTACCAGAAGTAAATTACTAGAAATTTATGATATCGAGATGTTCCTAACCTAATTCCTATTAAAGTATACAAATTCATTTTATATAACACTAATTATATATATTTATTGATTTCAGAACTGTTTCATTTTTCGTGCCTTCCTTCACTTTTTTGGGGACCTGCAGCAATGTGCCATTAATTACGAGTTGAGAAATTCTTTGATGCAGCCAAATCAGTAAAATGTCCACCGGGAGAAAAATGTAAGTTTAATTTCATTTAGCAGCGTTTAGCAGTTTGCAATGTTAAGAACTTGTATTATGTTTACTGACAAAACTGTCTGTAGTTAGTTCTGTCTTTGTCTAAGTAAATAAAGACAGTTTTACCTGTAGTGTGCGCTCTGCTTTATAAAGAACTTTCGTATATGTTTTTTTTATATGAAGGGGATATGATGAAAGTAATATTACTTATTAGGGTGTTTGTGAAAACACATTTTATGTTTATTTTTCATAACATTTAATTAATTTGTTTTATCATTTACTTCTAGGTATTGCAAGACTTCGCTGTTAACTTCGACATCATCTCCAGAGAGCTGATTACGTGGTGCAAATCCCGCATGATGCTGTGGTGCAGAGCGTCAACCAGTCTCCTGATGTATAGGACTTTGAAGTAAGTTTTTAGTTTGATTATTATTTTTTATACGGGCCTAAGTTAGTTAGATGTCTAAATTGAAATTATTGTAATTAAAATGCAATATCGTAGAAGAGGACAAATTATAGCAGTGGTGTTGGGATCGAACCCAAAACACGGCAGTCTGTGTCATGACCTAGTCTACTGTTTCATCATATAACCATTTCATTTGAAATGACACCTGCAGAACTAGCAAGATATCCGACCACATTGAAGAGGACTTCTGTAGGTGTCATTGCAAATAAAATGGACTCAGGCTGCTGATCCCAGACCACATGTGTTAATATGTGTTTGCATAATCAATTAGACTTATTAGCTAGCGGTGTACTTCTCATAGACATTGAAAGAACTTAGTTTAAAATTGATAAATAAATATGTTGCATTTCTAATTTTAACTTAACTAAAATTTTCTTTCTTTTTTTTTTCATATGTTTTTTTTATAAGTTATTTACCATTCCTAACTCTAATTATATTAGGTGACCAATTACAATTTAATTAGAGTTTATGTATATCTGTTTGATATATTTTAAGTTTTATCTACAGTAGGAACCGATATTTTTGGTTTGTGTCTTGGGTAATTTGCCTCCATTTTGTTAGGTTGACAGATGTGTTTGAGCTAGAAGTGTTTTATTATTATAATATATAATAATAATAATAATATATTATAATAAGTTATAAATAATAGAAGTGATATTTAAAACTAATCTTTAAGTGCTATAAACATACGGAAATGCTATTTACTTAAGCAGTGTTAAAGCAGGTACGATTTTTTAAAATTTTATTGAAGTTGTAAATTATACATAACCTCAAATTTTTCAAGATGTTAACAAATACTAAATACTGAAACCATAGCAGCATATTTCATAATGTTCTAACCTAGAATAAAATCTAAATACATAATATTAATAAAATTTCATTATTTACATATTTTAGCATTTCCTTCGAGGGACTACGATGTACCAGTAGTTTCTGAGAGTTGTGAACTGCTGAGAACTTCAAAGAGTGGTTGTCATGTCTATCCTAGGTAATCATCTTATCATTTTAATTAGAGTGTATGTGCTTATAAACTTATATACATTTTTTTATTGTTTTTAGTGATTTCCAATACGACCTAAGGGACTTTATGTGAAAAGTAATTGTTCTTGTTCTGGTTTTGAAATATGAACACCGGAACTGGAGAAGATATTTGAATCGACAATAGAAGGTGAGTCAAATATATTTTTAACATAATTTTATGGGTTAAGTAAGATGGTGGTCTTTTGCAAATCACAATGGTATAAACCAACAAATAACATTTTGATTTATATCATAGTGATTATATCACATATTCCCAAAATATACCTTATTTTATCTTGTTCTGTAGTGGCTTAACTTCTTAAGAGAGTTTGCGTTAAATTTGTAAATCATATGCAACTTTTATTAATTTTTAATGTTTTTTTTTTTCAGTTTCTGCTCGAACTAGAATACGTCTTCCTTACAACAATGGAATAGAAAGAACTCCACAGCTTTGCAGAGCTTTAACGCACCCGGACTCGACCATGAAGTATACATGCAGTGACTAAAGAGTGAGTAAAATATTTTTTTTTTTTAAAGTCTAAGTTTAAAAGTTTTACGTATCTTAATTTTTTTGCAAAAATTTAAAAAAATAAAACTTTTAAACTTCGACATTTAGTAAACACTAAAATATCAGTGCTACCATCTACGATGTTAGTTAAAAATAGTTCTCTGTATGCTTATTAATCAGGTGTTTAATTAAGTTTAAATGGTTTCTTTTAAATTCCATATATCATAAACAAAATAATATGTACCTTATTAAGGAAAATAATATAAAAATATAATAAAAACGAGCTGTTCTTTTAAAAAATGAAAAGAAACAGATCGTATTTATTAAAGGTGCAGTTAATTTTCTGAGTAAGATACAAATTGTTTGATTAAAATATGTAGAACTTAAAAGAAATGATTTAAACCGAAATTAAAAATGATTTAAAAATGAAAAAACTTGAAATAAGAGAAATTTTTTTTATTAAATATATAGTATTTTATTGGTCTGAATAAGTTGTAATACATAAAGAGTTATAATTTACAAAAACGTTTTTTTTTTGCGTACTACTAGGTTCACGTAATATTAAAAATTTAGGAAGTGCAAGATTTTATGTTAAATAAAAAAAACTTTTAGGAAATAAATAGTTTGGTCATATAAAAGTAGCATATTACTTGAACCTGTGTTCGTACATACATGAAATGTGTGACTGTAAAACTGATTCAAGTAATATTCTACTCTTGTATGAACAAACTATTTGTCGGAATAAGAATCGTATTGTGTAAAATCTTTTTAACAGCAAATACTTACGAAGGTTTTATTTTTTTAGGAGTGAAGAATAATCAACACAACTAGTACATAGGCTACATGCAGCGGTCTTGCATTTCAAGAAAAAACAATAGAAGAATCTTATACTGTTACTAAAAAATTGAAATAAAAAAATAATATGTATTAAACATTTTATTGTTCTGAATAAGTTGTAATATATAAAGAGTTATAATTTAAAGTAAAATAAAAATTATAAAAAGAATTACAATGTGTATTATTCTAATGTATAGTGTGTGGCCTAATCCGCGCCGTCGATGGAGGATTGTGTCTTAGCTAATTTAAATTTCGAGTTTACTGTTATTCATCATAGATGGCAGTATAAATTTTTGCTAAAAGTCGAAGTCGTTGTATGGTTCGCACTTGATAAACCAAAGTATAGGAGTAAGGGCGTGGACGAGTACGACGTGGGTGGGGCCACACACAACGTGCTTAAAAAACGTGCTTCTTAAATTTAACAAGCTTGGATAGTATCAGAGTACATACTTGAATAGAATTAGATATTTTGTATCAGAGTACATTAGAATTAGGAATTTTCTATCAGGAGAACATACTTGAATAGAATTAAATATTTTGTATCAGAGTACATTAGAATTAGAAATTTTCTATCAGGAGAACATACTTGAATAGAATTAAATATTTTGTATCAGAGTACATTAGAATTAGAAATTTTCTATCAGGAGAACATACCTGAATAGAATTAAATATTTTGTATCAGAGTACATTAAAATTAGTAAGAAGTTGTATCAATCTACCATAGTACGTTTTGTTTAAATAAAAGATATAAAATTTATTTCAAGTGTTTTCTTTATTTTCATGTCTTTAATTTTTACAATAAATTAATACATTTCATGTATGTACAAGCACAGTTCAAGTAATATGCTACTTTCATATGCCCAAACTATTTATAGAAAACAATATCAAAATCATTTCCTATAAGTCTTACCTATAAGTTTTCCTATAAGTTGTCTTTTCTTGAAATGCAAGACCGCTGCATGTAGCCTATGTACTAGTTGTGTTGATTAAGCTGCACTCCTGAAAAATAAAACCATCACGATTCTGATAAACAGTTTGTTCATACAAAGTAGAATATTACTTGAATCAGTTTTGCAGTACATACATTTCATGTATGTACAAGCACAGTTCAAGTAATATGCTACTTTCATATGCCCAAACTATTTATAGAAAACAATATCAAAATCATTTCCTATAAGTCTTACCTATAAGTTTTCCTATAAGTTGTCTTTTCTTGAAATGCAAGACCGCTGCATGTAGCCTATGTACTAGTTGTGTTGATTAAGCTGCACTCCTGAAAAATAAAACCATCGTAAGTATTTACTCTTAAAAGAATTTTACACAATACGATTCTGATAAACAGTTTGTTCATACAAAGTAGAATGAATATTACTTGAATCAGTTTTGCAGTCCATACATTTCATGTATGTGTACAAGCACAGATTCAAGTAATATGCTACTTTTTATATAAGACCAAACTGTTTATAGGAAACCAAATCGAAATCATTTCCTACAAGTCTTACCTATAAGTCCTCTTTTCTTGAACTACAAGACCGCTGCATGTAGCCTATGTACTAGTTGTGTTGATTATTCTTCACTCCTAAAAAAATAAAACCTTCGTAAGTATTTGCTGTTAAAAAGATTTTACACAATACGATTCTTATTCCGACAAATAGTTTGTTCATACAAGAGTAGAATATTACTTGAATCAGTTTTACAGTCACACATTTCATATATGTACAAACACAGTTCAAGTAATATGCTACTTTCATATGACCAAACTATTTATAGCAAACAAAATCGAATTCATTTCCAATAAGTTTTACCTATAAGTTTTCCTATAAGTCCTCTTTTCTTGAACTTCAAGACCAAAGAGTTCAAAGATATTTTATTTGTCAAATGGTATTACTTAATATTAATTACATTGTATCTTAATCTAACATAAGGTGCCTAGCCTAAGCCTTAATCCGTATTGTCTTATATTATATAGGAGTGTCTTATTATTATAATGTCTTGTGTGTTGTGTAGGGAAACGTGGTTAAAAAACCCTACTTTGCTATGGTGGGTATTTTACATATGGAGCACATTTTACATGTTCTGCAGCATGCTCCTAGAGTATTGAGTCCTTTGGTAGTCTGTATTTGATCTTGAAGGGTAGGCTGTCGTGTGTGTATTGTCCAAGATGCTGTATTAATGGGTTATCGTGATTTTTTAAGGTGTTTTCTGTTTGCTGCTTTATGGTTGTTTTAATGTATATCGAGTCAGTCTCTTCATGTAGTCGTGTTGTGCTGTAGTCATAAGGTAAATCGTGTGCTAACTTTAAGCATTTGTTTTGAATAATTTGTAGTTTCTTTTTGTTGGATTTGGATGTATTTCCCCATATTTGTGCCCCGTATGTTAATGTCGGTTTTATAATTGCGTTGTAAATTAATTTCTTGTTGTGTGTGTTTAGTCCGGTATCTTTCTTTAGTAGTCCGTATAGTGCCCCAATGGCTTGATTTGCTTTTCTTGTTGTATTTGATATATGTGGGGAGTATGTGAGTTTGGTGTCTAGAGTAATGCCAAGATATTTAACAACTTCAAGACCGCTGCTTCTTCCGCCGCTTCTAGTTGTATCGATTAAGCAACACTCCTGAAAAATAAAATAATATATATAAATATGGTACAACCATCTATCCTGCAGAATAAGAACTTTTAAAAAATAGTTCCAATTATGCATCGTATATGATAGCAGTGATATTTTAGTGTTTACTAAATGTCGAAGTTTAAAAATTTTATTATTTTAAATTTTTGCAAAAAAATTAAGATACGTAAAACTTTTAAACTTAGACTTTCACAAAAAAAATATTTTACTCACTCTTTACTCACTGCATGTATACTTCATGGTCAAGTCCGGGTGCGTTAAAGCTCTGCAAAGCTGTGGAGTTCTTTCTATTCCATTGTTGTAAGGAAGACGTATTCTAGTTCGAGCAGAAACTGAAAAAAAAAAACATTAAAAATTAATAAAAGTTGCATATGATTTACAAATTTAACGCAAACTCTCTTAAGAAGTTAAGCCACTACAGAACAAGATAAAATAAGGTATATTTTGGGAATATGTGATATAATCACTATGATATAAATCAAAATGTTATTTGTTGGTTTATACCATTGTGATTTGCAAAAGACCACCATCTTACTTAACCCATAAAATTATGTTAAAAATATATTTGACTCACCTTCTATTGTCGATTCAAATATCTTCTCCAGTTCCGGTGTTCATATTTCAAAACCAGAACAAGAACAATTACTTTTCACATAAAGTCCCTTAGGTCGTATTGGAAATCACTAAAAACAATAAAAAAATGTATATAAGTTTATAAGCACATACACTCTAATTAAAATGATAAGATGATTACCTAGGATAGACATGACAACCACTCTTTGAAGTTCTCAGCAGTTCACAACTCTCAGAAAGTGGTATATCGTGGTCCCTTGAAGGAAATGCAAAAATATGTAAATAATGAAAGTTTATTAATATTATGTATTTAGATTTTAGGTTAGAACATTATGAAATATACTGCTATGTTTTCAGTATTTAGTATTTGTTAACATCTTGAAAAATTTGAGGTTACGTATAATTTACAACTTCAATAAAATTAAAAAAAAATCGTACCTGCTTTAACACTGCTTAAGTAAATATCATTTCCGTATGTTTATAGCACTTAAAGATTAGTTTTATATATCACTTATAACATATAATTATAACTTTATTAATAATATAACACTTCTAGCGCAAAAACATCTGTCAAACTAAGAAAATGGAGGCAAATTACCCAAGACACAAACCAAAAATTAGCGATTCCTACTATAGAATTAAAACTTAAAATATATCTAACAGGTGGCGCATTATTTTAGTGGAAGTAATTTACACAAGACGCAAACCAAAAAATAGCGATTTTTACTATAGTAGGTAAAACAGAGCCATCTATTATCAGGCTTAGTCAGTTTTAGATTTCTGATCTGCACCATGTGTTTATAATCACTTGTCAAATGTATGTGCCTGTACGTGCCTTTTCATTGTGTTATTTTAAATAATTATTTTCCTATTTAAACTTGTTATAATATTGTTTATAAAAGATGAAATTCTCTTACAAGGTAAGATTTCTGTTAATAATTAATGTGCTGTCCTTGTAATATATCTACGGGAAATTACTTTATCTAATATAACCTCACTTTTTTGCATTTCAGTTTAGCAATCTTTTAGGTACTGTTTACCGCAGAGGAGATTTATTATTTACTGCTGATGGAAATTCAGTAATCAGTCCAGTGGGAAACCGCATTACGATATATGATTTGAAAAAGTAATTATTTATTCTTTATGTAACATAATGAATGCATTTGATTACAATCGATTTAACCACATATTTTTTGTAGCAACAAATCAAACACCTTGCCAGTGGAAAGTCGATTCAATTACACCGCATTGGATTTATCACCTAATGGAGTTACGCTCATTGCAGTGAACGAGGGTTTGTCTTATAAATTAACATCTCCCTTTAACTTGTAACCACATGCCGTTCGTCTTTAATGAATATATTTCCTTTATAGTGGGTGAGGCACATTTGATTAGCTTAATATCTAAGACAGTAATTCACCGACATCAATTTAAGAGACCCGTTTTGGCAATCAAATTCAGTCCAGATGGAAAGTACTTCGCGGCTTGCAAAGAAAACAGCGGTAAAACTCTCTAACATACCGTCTAGCAAAGTAATTCAATGTTGACTAAGCAAACCTTTTTTCAGTGTTTCTTTTTAGAGCACCAGGACAATTTACTGGCGAATACAACGCCTTGGTCATGGAGAGGGTCTATCACGGCGCATTTGATGCAACAACTTGTATGGATTGGACCACGGACTCGAAAGTTCTGGCTGTTGGTTCAAAGGACATGTCCACGAAGCTATACAGCCTCAAAAAATGGACTTCTTTTAAACCCTATTCTCTGGGGTCTCACACAGATGCTATTGTTGCGTGCTTCTTTGAGAAAAACAGTTTAGATATTACAACCGTTAGTCGAAATGGACAAGTTTGCGTTTGGGCTTGCAATGTCAATCTCTCTGATTTAACAACAGTGAAATCAGAACCTGATGTAAAGAAAGTGCGAATTGATGAATCCGACTCTGAAGACGATGCCCCAGTTAATCCAATTGAAACAAAAGATCAAAACCAATCGGAGGACAAAGAACAACAGGTCGATTTTTTTACTGGTGATGCAGCTGTGGAAGGCAGAGATGAACAAGGAAAAGTTTTAAAAGATAAAACTGCAGAAAGACATCAATTCTATTATAAAAGACTAGCGCGACATTATTTGGCCGACGAAGTCAGAAAGTCTAATGTGCACGCCACCTTAACAGCTGCTGTGTATCAAAAGGAAACGAAAATCTTAGTAACAGGTAAAGTGATATTAATTTACGAATCATTTTTTTAAAATCATGTTAAAATTATAAAATTTCCAGGATTTTCAAACGGATGTTTCTTCCTCCATGAGCTACCGGAAGTAACTATGATTCATAGTTTAAGCGTATCTGATCAAAGTATTACATCTCTAAGTATTAATTCCAGCGGCGACTGGTTAGCTCTAGGGTGTGCAGGTTTAGGTCAACTTTTAGTATGGGAGTGGCAAAGTAAGAGTATATTCAAATTACTGCGCTAGTAAATTTATAAACTTAAGTTAAAAATTCATAATTTATATTAGGTGAACAATACGTGATGAAGCAACAAGGACATTCCTCAAATATGTCCTGCCTGTGCTACATACCGAATACAGATTTTATTGTCACCGGCGGATTGGACGGGAAAGTCAAATTATGGAACACCACCACAGGGTTCTGCGTTGTCACGTTTGATGAACACTCCAGCGCAGTTACGCAAGTCGAGTATTGCCCCAGCAAAAGGTTTTTTGTGTCCGCCTCTTTAGATGGAACAGTCCGAGCATTTGATATTAAACGGTTCGTCATTTATAATTACAAAAATAAACGTGTTCATAATTATTAATGCTGACATGTTTTTGTTAGGTATTCTAACTTCAAAACATACGTTTCTCCAAGACCTGTACAATTCTCATGTGTAGCAGTGGACACATCTGGAAAATTAATATGTGCTGGAGGTCAGGATGTTTTTGAAATATATCTATGGGAAAATAGAGGAAATCTTCTTGAAATTTTAAGCGGACATGAAGGCCCAGTTGTGAGTATCACAAATTAAATCAATTTTCAATGCAACACAAATGACGTTAATTTTTCATAATATTTTTAGGTCAGTGTAGCGTTTTGCCCCCTTCCTGAAAGTACCTCATTAGTGTCAGCATCGTGGGACCGTACTATTCGTTTATGGAATGCTCTGGAAAGCAGTTCAGCAAATGAGCCTATATTGTTGCAGTCAGACGCACTCTGCGTGACATACAACCCAAATGGAGAACAGGTATTGTGTGCAAAGTAGATCTAATTCTATTACAAGAACTTTGTCTTATCTCGTTTGCATAGGTTGCAGTTTCAACGTTAAATGGTTACATCACCGTCTTCGACGTTAAAACATCGAATCAACTACACAGCATTGAAGGTAGAGAAGACCTAGGGAGTGGTCGAGCAGATGATGATCTTGTTACAGCAAAACAATCGCTTCGGGGAAAGTGAGTAGCGAGTTAACGATATTTAAATGAATAAATTAATTTTAAAAAATACTATAACATCTACCTTAAATAATTTTAGAGCGTTCTCAACTTTATGCTACTCCGCTGATGGAGAGTGTATTTTAGCGGGAGGCCAATCTAAAAATGTCTGCATTTATAATGTTGCAAAAGGAATTCTGTTAAGAAAATTTGAAATTACGCAAAACAGATCTTTAGATGCAGTCGATGTAAGTTTAAAATATAATTAATAAACACGTATTTTTTAAATTATTTATATTTAATAAATATTATAATTTCAGGACTTTATAAATCGCAGAAAAATGAGTGAATTTGGTAATCTATCATTAGTTGAAGAAAGGGAAGCTGGTGAAGGTGGTAACGTCACTGTTCGACTTCCTGGTGTAAAGTCTGGAGATATGGCGTCAAGATCATTTAAACCAGAAGTAAGATATATTAATTATAGTTCAAATTACGAGAGTTCGGCGGTGAGTCATACTTAAAACAAGTTGTGGAGTATAAACTGCCGATATAACTGCAAAGCACTGACTCACTTATTTTTCTATAATCGTATTATAGATTTATACCGCTCTTATAACCTCTTTTAAGTATAAGACACCGACGAACTATCCTGATTTGGACTATACCACATTTTACCAGAGTTCTTTCAACTAATTAAATATATTTTTTTAAGATTCGAGTTTTATCAATACAATTTTCACCGGATGGTCATTCTTGGGCTGCCTGTACAACGGAAGGGCTTTTAATTTATTCATTAAACACCGGAATTATCTTCAGTCCGTTCCTTTTGGAGATGGACACAACATTTGACAGTGTAAGAGAGGCCTTAAAGAACAAAGAATACGCACTAGCAGTGATGAAAGCCACGCAACTTAGCGAAAAGGATCTACTTATTGAAGTTTTAGAACAAGTCCCTGTTGGCGACAGTAAGGATCATTTTTATATTCATTTAAACAAATAAATTGAATTAAATTGTAACAACTAATATTTTTTTTGCAGTTAAATTAACTATAGTTCAGCTATCTAAAGAATATGCAGTAAAAGTTATAAATTTCTTATCTGCAATATTATCTGAGACTTCACACATACAGTTCTATATGATATGGTTGTCGGGCCTCCTCGAGCACCTAGGGCCCCTTGGTAAACATGGTATAGCTGCACCAACGCTCGTAGCTCTAGATAGGGATCTTAGTAGAAAATATGAACAACTTAGAAAAATGTAAGTTACATTTTGAAACTGGGTTCAATATTATTAAAAAATGTTTTTAATTGTTAAATGCTTTTCTTTGCAGATGTGATTTCAATAAATATACCATTAGATGGATAAAAGAACTAGGCCAAATAAAAGCAGCAGCTCAAAGTGAAAATAAAATGGAAATTGACGAAAATAAGTTCATAAACATTCAAAGCGCATTATCTTCAGAAGAAGAAGGTAGTAACAGCGAGGAAGAATCTGCGTCTGATACAGATTGATTGATTTTGTTACATTAATATTACTTTCTATTATTTTGTAAGCAATTTAAGTAAAGAAGGAAATTAAATTATATTTTACACAAATAACAAAATAAAACCTCTTTTTTTTTAAAACTATAATAATTAAAAATTTAATTCTTAGTATAATAAAACTAAAACAGGTGAAACTAAAACCACCTCATCAACTTTTTATTTATAATTTTCTTGTTTTAGAACAAACTTATATATGATATAAGTTGTAATATAAAATAATAATTAGCTATAAATATTTAACGACCTTTTCAACTAAGCGTACTTTCATTGTTGCACCGCAAACCGATGTCTTTTCCTATCTTACACATCTTAAGCATTACCTTGTTTTTGTGGGACAAATATCTGAGACAATCACGCGAATATGATCGGGAAATTTAAATAATCTGATATTTTTAAATAATGAATAATTATTCTGTTACATAAACAATAAATTAGAAAAGTTATTACGGCGTTTCTCCAATTAAGATATTTTTAATTTGATTAAATCTTTTCTTAAATTACATTACATAAGAAAAAATACATTACTTTTTAAAGTAGTTTTATTTATGTACTCACAAAAATAATTTCAGTATCTCTTTTTGTAAACTTTCGTAGAGAAAGTCGTGTTTTTTTTTCATTTTTGTTGCATTTATGTGCAATAAACTGTCCTAAATTTGGTGAATGCAAAAAAGAAAAAACAACAAGTGCTTCGTTGCAACCTACATGTGTATTCGCAAGTCTACAGACAGGTTTCTGCACTCAAAGACATTCGGGTCTCCGCGGAGATGATGAATGACGCATTATACATATATACACATGATCAAACACACGTAAATATTGAAATTAAATGTCAACAAGGTCATAAGAAATATCTTTCTTAATAAGCGTAAGAAGTAAGATGATTTAATAGGACAAGCTAATTAAAAATCCGTCAATTAATAATATGGAATCAGTGATGTTTCATCCTAAGGCATAAACACACAAAAACGGCCGCAGACTAAATGAAAAACGATTACAATATCTCCAGTTTTTATCAAAGTAAATTAATTGCTAAATTACCTAAATAGATAAATATAATAGCCGTAGGGTTTATCTTTTATCAATAAGTAAATAGATATGAATTGGATGCACTTACATTTTGAATTCACAGAAGATAGCGTCTGATATGCAATTTCAATCATTTTCCGGAAAAGTTTCTGAAGATCGTCCTAAAATAATTAACAACAAAATATTAATTTTTGTTTCCAGATTATAAGAAAAGAGTCCCACAACCCATGCAAATTGCTATATACATACATGCGAGTGCATATTTGTTTCTTTCCAACACTACTTTGTTCTAATCTAATTTTACGATTAACTAAGTATTCTTAATGCATTTTTTTAAATAATTAGGAAATATCAAATATGATAATTGCTACGTGATATGGAATTACCAATTAATTAAAAGAATGTACCATGCATGCACCACAGTCTTAAGGTAAACGTTCACAAATTCGCACTTGATGAATAAAATGTGAAAGAGAAGTGATTAGGAACACCTACTGTTTTTAGTGTTATCTCTATGGTTTACTCATACAACTTTAAAGAAACATGCACTTTATTAGAATTAATAAAACTACCCAGACAAATAAAAAATATTAATTAATTTTCCTTTCAAGAACCATATATATTTTATTTGAAGAATCTACATTTTAAGAAAGCTGTATTATTAATTTATAATTTTCGTTGTATTTTTACTAAATATATATTTTACTTATAATATAAATATTTTCTTTATATACATAAATATATTATACGCATTAAATAATAATAATTTATACATATATATTTATAATAATTAACAATATCAAGGCATTTTGTATTTGTTTCGTTTGTAAAAGCGAATTTTTGTAATTCACTTGTTAGTTACATCAAAAATGGAAAATAAACACACACTAAACATTATTTTCTAACATCAATAGGAGTATTAGATAATAAATAGTTTAAAATATATTTATTTTTCATAATATTTAAAATAAATCTTATAAGAAATAATTTGCTGTTGATACATTTCAAAAAAATTATATATTTTTGAGGTTTCACCACTCGGATTTTGCATATAATTTTATTAATAAATTTCAACAATAGATATTTGTTTAAAAATTTAACAGGGACGCAATCAGGATTATTTCTAAGTTGAACATTTTAACTACAGCCTTAGCTTCAATTTCTGATTGCGCCTCTGTTACAGAGTATGAGATCGTCGTCATATTTATCTGCGTGAGTTCTGGCAAGAAGTGGTGCGTTACAATTTCAAGGTGCCGCCGCAAAGTAACAATTTCTCTTTACTTTTGGTATTGTCATTTTTTTGCGTGATTCCATTTAACTTTAACAAATTTAATATATCATATTTTTATATGTTTTGTAGATATAGCTTACGCATTACAAAAAATGGTTATTTGAATTTATTGAACAACTCCGAATTCCGTTTTATAAATGTACTCGTATTTTAATATTTAACACTTTATATTAAATTTTTAATTTTTAAGTAATGAGTGAACTATTTTAACAAATTTAATATTTTTACAATCCACGCGAACTTCAATATCTCAAAACATGAACAATAAGCTTTTCTGATAAAATATTTTAATTTTAGTTAATATATATATTAAAAGTAATTCGTCTTTTTTTTGTCAAATTTATAAATTTTTAGAATTTTATTGTAAGACACTTTAATATTTTGTTTTCTCAAAATTGAGAAATAATTTCATTATTCATAAATCTGATTCACACGTTAATATATTATATAATCATTCGTTATTTACCAGATCAAACTTTAATATATATTTATAAGAAAGAGTTGCTGTTCTTTTAGAACACTAGCATATGTAACTATAGAAGAATGTTAAAGCACGTAAGGCGTTTTCAAATATTTGTTGAATTTAATAATATATACATAGATCGATCGAATTCGTTAGTGAGACATCTTCAAAACAATTGGAATTAGAGTTGAGTATGCAGAATATGTAAAACTGTACTCGGAGATATCTCAGTAATTAACTGTAAGATCGATATATCGGTTTACAATCGATGTATTTATTAGATACTTATTTTATCTCCTAAGTACAAAGATGCTTTAATTATTAATATCTCGCTTCACAGCTGGTCAAAACCTTTGAAATTTTGTAGTTCAATGCGATACTGTTAAATTACATAATCTCATAAAAACATCTACGTAAAACCGATATAAATTCTAAAACGAGACTCGTCCTAATTCACCCACAATAAAACTCATCAATAAATATTTTCCTACTAAAGTTAAAGGCAATTCGGGCAGAAGAACACAATTAATTAGTAAATAATTTCCCTAATTAGAAGTTTTTAACAATAAAACCGGCCAATACAAAACCACAAATAACAAAAACACAGCCGGAAAAATAACTCTCGACATTTTGTCAATTTCACGCCACATCACTTTCTCCTGACCAGTATCTGTATCTGTCCAAGCAACACTAAGAAGACTTTGTCTACGAATTGGTTTTGGAGGGCCTCCTTGTGAAGGAGTACCTCCAGGTTTTGATGGACCGTTGTTACTTGTTGTTCCAAGAGGTAAAGGGGGTATTACTGTGCCAGGAGGAGTTTTTCGTGTTCGTACACCACCACCAGGACCTTCCCAATTTGTTACTGTGTTACATTGACCCTTCTCTAGAGCGTTAATTCGCTGAAAGGTAAAGATTTCAAAAGATTTAAGAGATTGTGCCTTTCAGTTTTGTTTTTGGGTCATTACTTGCTACAAATAAAGGGGCTGACTGTACGGACGACAAATTTAAGACTTGGGGATTACAAAATAACTAAACTACAAACCGCATGCTTCCAAAACACCACCACCAAAGAAATAGGTGATTGCACTTACCATATTAGGGAGGACTTTGCTAATTGTGCCTCTGTTGACTTGGTACTGGACGTCTAAGACTTTGACGACGACGAATTCTCCGAGCGCTGCAAATACGAAGACCATGCAACCAGCCATCCATAAATCCAGAGCCTGGAAGGATACAGAACAGGTGTTCATTCTAGTCTTTAGCTAATTAAACAAGGAATTGTGCTAGTAACGCAAATATACCTTAACATAAGCGACGGGTGGTATATCAGCTCTTAATCCAGTAAACATCGTAACCAATGTTAACATGCAGGTAACTAACAGTGTCACACGTCCTGGAATAGCATCCAGTCCTAACCAGAAGCTGAACCAGGATAACATAACGACTAGGGAAGACGGGGCGAAGGTCTGGATCAGATGATGACCGATCTGACGTTCAAAACGGAAGTATACAGCTAATCTGGAGAAGTTTCCTAAAATACAACATTTTTATTTTAATAAATCTCTAAAAATATATGTTTATTTTTGAATATTTGCTACCTTGTTTTTCAGCAACGTAGATGTTGCTTTCTTCTAGGTGCAGAGGTTGTCCAAAATTATACTGCAGTAGTTTTAGTTCTGGATTTACTGTTACCCCAGTTTCACTCCATTTTAGACGAACTTTTTGATTTCCGTAGGAAACTGAAACAATGAAAGTTTATTATAACAAGAACAGTAAAACCTACCCAAACTGTCCAAAAAAAAACAATTTTTTGACTTACAATTTTCTATGTAAATGGGGCACGCCTGGATATCCATCGGGTACAATTGGAACTCCATTTGGCAGGCAATAATTGCGTGCATTCTAGCGGCATATCGTACTGTTTTATTTTTGTAGATAGTAACAGAAGAAAACTTATGTTCCAGTGTCGCAATTTCTGTAACAAGTTGTTAAAAATTCGATAAACGTAAACAAAAACGCAAACAATTACTTTTATAAAAAAAAAACTAACCTGCAATTTTGGAATTTAGAAAATATGGATCTGGATGCCAAAGATTGTCAAAAAATTCAGGTGGAAATGTAACATAATCATCACCTTCCTCAAATATATCATCCGGAATTTCTAGTCGTGATTCTAGCCACTTTTGTTGCACAAACATATCCACTCTGAAAACAAAATTAATGTAAACATATCGCCACAATAAACACCGCCTCCAGCATTCACGAATCTTTTCATAGCTGATTTTTATCACTATTTTAAACAATGTTTTATTTTTGATGGGTTATTTTTTTCTCGACAGCATCTGTCAAAGTGACAGCATGAAATTGCAAGCAGCGCTGTTGATCACATAAGTAGCACCGGATCCGTTACATATCAATAACAATCAACAGTTTGAATCAATCGAATTTGAATGAGGTAGAATAATTAACTTTCTTTCAGTTTACGTAACAATGAAATTGCTATTGGCTATCAAATTATCTGTATCATAAAATAAACTTTTAATTTCTTTTGTCTAAACGATTTACAAACGTTGTTAGAGGATATCATGGGTTCAAAGTTTAACTGCTTATTAATTGGATTTATAATTATTAGTTTCCTGATTAAATTATTGAATACTTTGTGTCTAAGACTTTGTTTTCACAACTGCTGCGTAGTATTCAATTTTTTTATTTTATCTTTTGATGGTATAGAAAAAGTTACCTTTATCGTATTATATTGTAATAATGGGCTTGTGTCCTATGTCTTAATTTCTATAAAACTGTACTATATATTGATAAAGTGGGTTACTAGAACCTCAAATGTTCAATTATTTTTTAATAACTCCTTATATGTTAGGAGATATTAACAATTAAATAAGTCATTTTTTCTCTTTAATTATAAAAGGGATTCAACGTTGTACACATTCCAAGTGCATGTGACATCACAGACGCTAGTTGCTATCTCTTTTATACAGCAGAGCGTAAAAGAGATAGCATATTCAAGATAGAACTCTGGCAAGTTTACAGGTCATAAATTTCTGCTATATATATTTTATACATCAAAATATCAAATATTATTTACAGCTATTTCAATGAACAATAAAATTTCAATATTATGTCTGCCGTAACAGGGTTAAATAAAATAAAAAGTTATTATTCTTTGACTTGACTTGATTATTTGACTACTAACAGCTACAAAACATTACCACAGCACTGACCTACTCAACAAATAACTGACGTTAAAATGCATTTCACGTCATACAAATATAGCCGACAATTTCTAGCGCTATAACTACAATTCAAATTTTTAATTGCTATATCTCCGTCAACATTTAGATATTTAATAAAATAGACACGCCAATACACATTTATTAACATCAATTTCAATCAACAATTGAAAAATCGACCACTAAAAAATGAGGACACAAGCCCATTATTATATGATGAACAAAACACGCATTTACATAATATAGACAGTATAAATATGATGTAAATGCTATATTTATGTTTACTTGTAAACCTATTATCGATGGAGATGATGTCAAAAGCATCATTATCAATTGTCACAACAAAAACATTTAATTGAGGAAACGCATTAAGTAAGAAATTGTTAGTTACGTGAACCACTCCAGATCCTGTACCTACAAGAGGGGAAAGGGAGAATATCGCGCAGATACAGCGACAAAGTCACGAACAAGAGCGTTCTGTGGTCCAGCTGTCACTTAAAAGTCCATCATTCATCTTTCGCAGAGATGAGGTTATAAAAATTATGTAATAACTTTGCTACTCATTCATTTAGTGACCTTGAAGTTAAAGTTGTCTGCCAAGGTTTAGATTCAGAGGAATAATTCTTTTTTATAGATTTAAATATTCAAAAACTTCTTGAGGTAATTTTATTCGCAGAAAAAAATTGAAGTAGAGAGATAAGCCTTTTAAAATTAAAAAAGTGCTTACCTGAAGTCCATATCTTCGACGTTTATTGAATTAATGTCTACCACGAAGATACTGAAGTTGACAATCACTGGTTGGCCTTTGGTTGAAGGCGGCCGAACTTCTGAAAAGAATAACGTATGCATGAATTTTGCAAAGTGTTCCGCTAAACACAGTTAAACATTGGTAAATAATAAAATGTAACGTTAGGTAAATAATATTACGTTAAATAATACATGAGTTTATGTTTATGGAAATGGCACGATTTGAATGTTAAACTACTTTTAGAATTAATTTTTTCAAACTTATTATACTCATATCTTTTGTAGTACATATTAAAAATTGAAATAGAATCTAAAATTTTGTATTTCAATAGTAAAGAATTATAAAATCTATTATAGCGATTGGGTTCCATTATTTGTTCGTTCCAAATATGGTGAAATAGGGCAATTAAACTGTGTGGAAGAGCATCTGCATGACTTGCGCTTCTTTAAGGAAACAACTAAAGAATAACCGACCTTTCTACTTTATTTGTATTATTACGTTTCTTAAAAGGAATCGGGTCGGAATGTTATCATTTGTAAGCTATTGATTTGGTTAATTAAGAAACATTCTTTGTACTTCTTAATTATCAGGATGTTCTTATAACAACAAAACATTAAAGAAACATTTAATCGAATTAAAATCCTTTGATTATTGATTATTTGAACGTGCGAGTTATTTCCAACTGATTTCAGTAATCGCTGGTTTTGTTTATCTTTTGAATAACATAAAACAGCAATTAATCACTAATCGCGAGCTTCAAGTGGCCATCAGGGTCACTGGGGGGTCACTGGGAGTCCACCCTTAGTGGTAATATAGATGACCCTCGGATCTACCGGCCTTGCCATTGCGCGGATATAGCTAGTGTGAACTGCTCCGATGTGTAGCAGAAATCAACACCCCCTCCCACGCTCTTCCTGCCTCAGCCCTTACTGCAGCTAATAGATATCAGGTGTGCGGGAGTGGAAGACGGTAGAATCGAGTACAGGAGTATGGGAGTAGTGCACGCGATGGTAATAATAGTTCACCTTGAAGACCTGCAGTCAATAGTTGCAAGACTAGATCTTTTAAATCTTTGCGTATAATAATGCAGATTTTATTCGGTTTTAGTTAAAAATAAAAATTTTAAGTATGGAATTAATAATTCATAAGCTCTATAAATATCTTGGTCTTGATTTTAATTAGAGCAATCATTAATTAAGTTTAAAGATGATGTGAGAATAACCGTTTTATATTTAACACTAGCATTTACACCGTCGTAAAGCGACGTCTGTTTTATACCATATACAGGGGGTCGGCGCTCGAAGTGTTACCAATTAAAAATACTATATATTTGTCAATTTTACCTTACATTGAACTAATATTTTACTTATTTTAAACGTAATTTTTGTTACGTTAGATAAACTGTGTTTAGCTAGGAATGTCTTAGAAAGTCGTGGTACGTCTTATTGTCTTATAAGAAGCATTACAAAAAGCAGGTGCCTCAGGCTATTTAAAACTCACCTTTCACGTAACTTTCGGGAAGGACAACACGTGGTTTGATGCTGTAATTCTTTTTGCAACCAGCTTCGCCATAGATGCTGAAACAAAGAGAAAAAATAACATTTATATATGAAAAGTATGTCACTTAAAATAATTCATTTTAAATATCTATAAAAAGTCTAATTAAATTCAAATTATATCAATAAAAACTCGAAGCTAATATATTCGCAAACAATTAACTGGCGGAGAAAGTAAATTCGTGATTCCGAGATCGAATTTCATGGTGACGTCACATGTGTTTGTTTAGAAACTACTACCTATGTGATCTATTTGGATATAGAAATTAAAAATTAATTAATGTGTTTTTTAAAATAAACTAAATATAATTATAGAGATAAAAGTGTTGGATTTAAAGCGAGGTAATTATCATCAAACAGACATTAATGTAAATGAACATTTCTATGTTTTTAATTGCGTAAGTACATAAACTTAGCTAGCGATTGTTTTTAAACACTTTCGCTATTGACAATGGGCTTGTGAACCATGACTTAATTTCTATAAAACTGTACTATATGTTGATAAAATTGTTTATTAGAATGTCAAATGTTCAATTTTACTTTTTGCTCTGTAACTTTTAATTCGTAAAAGATAGAAAGTTGAAATTTGGTATGTGTATTACGGTGTTCAATGTTAACATTTCTTAAGAATTAGAAATTGAAAAATTAGAAAAAGGGGCGTTTAGAAAATTAGAGGGCTCGGTAGGAAACTTTTAAGAAAACTCAAATTTTGGATTACTTAATAATAAAACATGTTATTAAAAAAAAAAAATTTAAAATTCAAAAATTTTATTTGGGGACAGGGGGGCGGTTGCCGACGGTAAAAATTGGGCTAGAAAGTTGAAATTTGATATATGGGCTAACTTTGGTACCTGATTTACGAATCGAAAAAAAAATCCCAAATTTTGAATATTATTGAATTGAATATATTATTGAAATTTGAATATTTTTTATTTTGTTGAAAAATATATATTTTTTAAGTCAGTTTATATGAAAAATTATTTGTTATATTATATGTAAAAATAATATGGAACGAGTTAAATATTTCAATTTGAAAATGGAATTAAAATTTGAAATGAAATTCAATTCACATACAAAAGACAGTCGTCGCTTGCGACGGGGGTAAACTCTAGTATGTTGATAAAGTAAACGATATGCTTCTGTAGGCTTGTAAATAACATAACAGACTGTCGCTTGGCAAAAAATGAGCACGCTGTCATTAGCCGTTTGGTAGCTACAGAAACATGAAATACATGTTAAATTAGTCGAGCTCAGTTGTTGTCACAGTAGACTTCCCATTTCCTTGCATGTTTGAGTGGTGCTTTGAATTTAGACCTTAGATTGAAAAATATTCAATATTGTGGAATTTTGTTGGATTATTCTTCTAAAATATCACAAAAGATCTCTAGAATAGCAAAACAGAGTAACTTAGCGTTGGCCTGTACCGACTACATAAAGTTAGAAAATTGTTAACAAATATATTAATTCTATTTTAATTTTTAACGAGCGTTCAACATTTATGCACATGCAAACTTAGAACGAAATTGCATAAAACCATATACCATATACATACAGTATGTATAATATTTAAGAATTGGCAACAGAATTTTAATATGCCGACAATATAAGTATATAAATAGTCCCGTGAACTCCAGGGCATAGTACAACGACAGCGACAGTACCAGGTCAAAGTTCACGTGGGTGAAACAACAATTTCTGCATTTAATTAATACATTCTAATAGAACGGCATCATATTATTTAGTTATTTATGTATTTTCTTGCAATGACTATTCGGTTGGTACATAGGTTCCATTGTTCTGCAGTTGGCAACAATTGTTTAGAACTTTCTTTGTTGTTCTTGTTGTTTTGGCTTCGTCTTCGAAGTTTTTGATGTCACGTGTACTGCTGTCGCGTGCTAAAGTGGGAGCCATACCATTTTATGTATATTAAACTATTTTTGGGGCAGAAATCCATAAGCTTTTGTATAATAAGAAACACAAGGAGACTACAAAGTACGTTGGAAGTCGTTTCGTTATATATTGCTTAAGAATATTATCCAAATGGGCTTGTGTCCTATGTCTTAATTTCTACAAAAGTGTACTATATATTGATAAAGTTGGTTACTAGAACCTCAAATGTTCAATTATTTTTTAATAACTCCTTATATGTTAGGAGATATTAACAATTAAAAAAGTCATTTTGTCTCTTTAATTATTAAACGGATTCAACGTTATACACATTCCAAATGCATGTGACATCACAACCGCTGCCAACCTTACAGCTAATTTATATATCAAAATATCAAATATTATTTACAGCTATTTCAAGGAACAATAAAATTCCAATATTATGTCTGCCGTAACAGGGTTAAATAAAATAAAAACTTATTATTCTTTGACTTGACTTGATTATTTGACTACCAACAGCTACAAAACATTACCACAACACCTACTCAACAAATAACTGACGTTAAAATGCATTGCACGTTATACAAGTATGGCCGACCATTTCTAGCGCTATAACTGCAATTTAAATTTTTAATTGCTATATCTCCGTCAACATTTAGATATTTAACAAAATAGACACGCCAATACACATTTATTAACATCAATCAACAATTGAAAAATCGACCACTAAAAAATGAGGACACAAGCTCAGTATAATGCAGATAAAGTAGTCGAATTCCGCGAAATGTTTAAAACTCGAATATTGCTTCCGTATTCAATATTCGGAGAAGTTTCTCTAATGAACTGGGCGATCGATATATATATTAAATAAAATATTAAGTAAATGACATTCTTCCTCTATAATTTTCGTCAATTGAATCCAACGTATGATCAATCAACATTGTGTGACACATTAGGACACTCCTCGCAGCCCCTCCCCTTTCACTCTCACCCCTGTCTTATGAAATGTCCTATTGCCGTAGCTGCAAGGCGTACGGGGTGAGTGATGGGTGACCCTTCACCCCCTAGTGCATTACCATTCCTACAATTAAGGTCTAGTTGAGGTAGTTGTAATTACTTATCGATTATTCCAAAAGCGTTGTTTGAGCCGTTGATGTACCCCTACTCCATCGCCCGCTCTCCAAAGCCTAGTAGTTGCCTAATAGTATATTGTCATCCAAAGAGATATAATTGTGTTAAAATATGTATTTTTCGTTAATAAATTAATACATATTTCGGGAGGAGCGCTATCGGCGTATGTCGGCCTATTATGCAATCAGTATTGAATTATGTATATTTTGTGTCATATTCATACAAATAGGTAAACGACGCTACGCTCTTTATTTTATGACAGAGTAAAACGCTTTTTTGTGTTTTCGATTTTAATAAATTTCATTTATCATCAAAATTATTTCGTAAATTAAAATTACGACTTCGTATCTCTTCGGAAATGATTCATTATTTTACGAGTGTAACGGATCTGGAAATGCTGCGGTAATCTCTAGAAAGTTGTAGTGAAATTATATTTATCTGTTTTATAATCTAATGAATTGTTTGATAAGAAAATTAATATCCTCTATGTGAAGTAAAGGAAAGAAAGAGCCCCGGATTTACGCATGAGTTCAATTCTTTAAAACTATATTGATAAAGTTGGCTACCAGAACCTCAAATGTCCAATTATTTTTTAATAACTCGCTATATTTTAGAAGATATTAAATTAGTGATTTTGTCTGAAAGGAATCCTTTGGTTCTCAAAGGTTCCTTTGTAATAAAGGAAACGTTATAGAAAATACCACTGCAAAATACGCCGGATTATTATTATGAAAACTGAGATGTTAAGAAATGCAATATGTACAAATTTTTTGTTGATTTTGCGTTGTTGAATAATTTCTATCTTAGTTAGAACGCGGCTTTTGTCGACACGGTGCATAATTCAGCTCTAGATACCTTGTAGATGCATCGGTAGTAAAGAGGTACACTATTTCGCTTATCTAAAGTAGACTAAGCCCATATCCTCCCTTTCTCCCCTAAAATACACTGACATCATTACAGTCAGTTATTTCTTTTGATGTTTAAAGATAAGATTAAAAAACAAACACGAAACGGCTACTGGTCTACACGCTACTAGCGCCATCCTACTACCACCCTTGTGGTGGGTACATGAACTATCCACATTTTGTAAGTACTTACTCCTACGTTGAATGTTTTACTGCTGGTATATTAATTTTTAAATCCGGTTGTTTCGTGCGGTTTGATTGGATATTGGTTTTGAAGGTAATATTTTTTTTATTACTTACTAGTCATATCAGAGAAAATTGTTTTTCTTTTTTTTTAGAAATTGACCTTTTAAATTCTTGTACAGTGGTTTCGATTTGTTCGATGAATTCTCGTTTGAAACAGCTGGTTTCGTTGAATCAATGAGCATATATATATATAGAGAGAGAGAATGCTGGACCTGAAAGTGTGTCTAAACTATGTGCGAGAGAGAGAGGTATATGTTCCTATTTGTTCTCTATACGCATGCGTCGAAAGTGACAGCTGTCAAGTCAGAGCTCTCTAGATATAATACGTGACAGTTATTAAATATGACATTATATTGATGTAGAATAATGTAGATATACATAAATAAAAATATAACTAAAACCGTGAGTTATGTCCACTCCAAATATCAACTGTGTTGGCCGTTATCCCTACAGCAAATTCTATGGCATTCATGAGTATATATTTTCACTGAACGGTCATTGTTTTACCGACAGACGAGCTTTGTACCAACTAAAGAAATGTAATTTCTTTACATATTTAATATTTATTATATCTTAATAGAATATGGAATCTAGACAGCTGTCATTTTCAACGCATGCGCATAGAAAACAAATAGCAACATATACCTTTCTCTCTCGCACACATTTTGGACACACTTTTAATCTATGGGAAATATAGGCTATTCACTCTCCATATATATATGTTCTAAGGGTTAATCCGCTCGATCACCCTATATTTGGTCGACTCATTTTTAAAAGGAATGACAAGTGAGGAATACTGCTTTTCGGTGAATTTTTTCATTAAACAATATTCGTAGAAATCTGTGTGTCATTTCTAGAGAAGACTTACTTAGTATATACATAATTAATATAGGTCAGACATCAAAACTGAGCCGAAATAAATAAGAAACAAGCAATAAGAATGAAAATAATTGACCCAGGTCATCCAACCCAGTCCGCACCGATTGTCTAGACTCGTCTGTGTGTGTGTGTGTGTGTGTGTGTCTTGTTGATTGTTTTAGAGACAGTCAATAACGAAAAGTAATTAGACTCTTTTATTTGGCAATTATCAATAGAAACCTTTCGCATATAATTTACAGAACAACTTGAAAGATTTCCAATTTCGATGACTAATTAAAATAGCTAATAGGTTTTTATGCTTTGTTACGTACGTGGACATATTTGACGTGTTATAATTGGTGATATGTTCTAGCCGCGGGGTTCTACGCCACTGGTTTCATTAATTAATGTTACGGTATATTTCACTAATGTCAAATAACATTATTTACAATTCGTTAGATGATTATAATTGACGAAATTTATGCAAATATTATAAAGCAATTTTATGATATGATTCAGTAAGGAAAGATTGCTATATGGACTCAATCTGTGTTAAGCTTATATCAGACGGTTCACTCGAGTGACGCCACAGACGAAAATGAACATTCATTCGGCATTATACTCTACTATGTCTTCAGCGATGTTGTGCGTATTTGAATTCGCTATACTGGAGAACACGAAATAAAAAGATTGAGCCCGAGTGAACGTTCATTTTGTGTTCAGGTGTATCACTTTTCGTTTATTCGCGTGAAGGATGCCGAATGAACGTATTCAACAACGCTGGATCAGTTCACTAAAAAGAAGAAATGAACAAAAAGTGAACAGCCTGATATCGGCTTAAAACACATATTAAATTAAATATAACTAAAAATTGAAAAAAAGTCATCAAATTTGAAACTTTCTTTTTCAGAAGTCTATATTTTAAAATGATTCTAGTTCATTCCATGCATTTTGGTCTATAGATAAAAGCGCCATTTTTTTTTTCTTTCTTTCTGATAAGCCAATCAGCCAAAATCGTGGATGAAGTCAGGGCCCCTTTTTTTGAGGCAGGTGTCTTCAGAGTGGTACAGCATACGTTCTAATGAAAATTTTTACATGAAATTTGTTTTACATACTTTTGAAATAGTAATAAATAACTGATAAAAATCTCAAAGTTCTATCTTTTCATTGGACGTCAAAAAACGCGGGAGAACCACCTTAAGAAATTTATAAATTCTGTTTTTGTTATAGTTTTTGAACGTATTCTGATTATTTATTGTTGTTTTCACTTTTATTTTTATTCTAATAATTTTACAAATGTTGCTAACGGATCAATTATCGGATGTGACATCACATGCAGATTTCAGTCAACAAGGACTCTTTAAATTGTTAATATCTCCAATAATATAGCGAGTTGTTAAAATATATATGGACAATTGAGATTCTGATAGCCAACTTTATATAGTCATGGTTCGCAAGCGTACGCGGGCACTAGTTTAAGTACCTCTGCATTATGGCATAATTCATTTCTTATTACCATAGTCGTTTAATTTACCTCTTCTCCATTTATATTCGTGTTAACAGACGGTTAAAAAGATATATTTTACTTAAAACAAAGTCATAAATTAACAAATGATCATATTATTATTAACCTAGTAATAAAAGTCCATTAGATAGATTCAATGGCTATTAATGGCTGGTCAGCAGTCAACGGTCGACGCGGGCTTGCGGTACGGCATACCAACTCTCCAATTCACTGTATAAATCACCCTGATGGGCTGAACAGGATAGCTGGATAAGGCAGAGGAGCACATTCATGCTAATTCAAGTTAATTATTACAAATAGATACGGGAAACACCTCGCGTTTTCAATATTTCACCTAGAAACGCGCCCCCCTGCTACCCCAGTTGACTCACACCCCTCAAGGTCATATACAAGGACATTTTTTATATGTACAGCTCGCGGTTATCACCGCGACAATCACCCACTAGCCACTGTATGGTGGGCGTGCTGCGTGCAGGGTCGTACTGATGGTAACCCTTATGGTAGGAGTTGGTGTACTATTTGTTTTTCTTATTTATATGTATATTGTTCAATTTACGAGAGTTCGCTGGTGACTCATGCTTAAGGAGGGATTTATTTATATTATTGTACAACATATTAAGTTTATTGTGTAAAAATTTGAAGTCGATTGGAGTAAAACTGTCGGAGATATAGGGTTTTAAGTCTTCACCTCTCTGGTCTGGTTTCGTGTTACTTTGAAACTTTTAAATGCGTTTTCTCACACTTAGCTTTTTCAGCATTGGCGCCCTCTCCGGCACAAAATCTACTGGACCTATTGTTTTAAAATTTTGTACACTCTTTCTTTACATAAATGCCGAGATAACGCTGTCGAGTTTTTTAAAAAAAATTAATTTTAACGTATTTTAAAATAACAAAGTTTCTGATTTTTCTGAAAAATCGGTATTTTGACTTTTAAGTACTGTAAATAATTGAAAAATCAATAAAAAATGAAAACTCGACAGCGTTACCTGCAGAAACTTATCAACTAATGAAATCATTTTGGTTTCCCGATTTCAGAAAATCTAGTGATGAGTTATGAGTGGCACTACAATTTTACTTTTTTTTGTAGCGTCAGCGGAAATTCGCTGTCAATGCCTCATTTCTTGATATTTATTTATGAAAATTTTACAAAGTATTCTTCAAATGTCATTTTATCATGTAGTAATTATGGAAATAATTATATATTAACTGTGTCGTCAAAAAACATTATCGAAAATATGCTTCTTTTTTATCGTTTTGACCTTACCATTACCTTAAGACATACACATTTTTGGACAATGCACCATGCAAATGTTAACCGTTTTTTTAACTTCCAACTCGGCCAACTTGTATACCCTGTATATCTTTTTAATATTACAAGTATGTAGTAATAAAATCTGACATAATCAAAAGAATGTATTAAGAAGTTGTCTTTCAATGTCAAAACAAAAACATTATATCAACTAAGAGCCAACGAGACAGAGAGAAGACAAAGAGACGAAAAATAATCCTGCAGCAAAGATAACAAGATATGAAAAGCTGGCGCCAACCAATATGCTAAAACAAGTAGCGGCTGTGGGTAGTCCTCAGACAAAACTAGCCGCATTAAAGTAGGTCGTGTAAAGTAGGACTGTGTGGAAGACTACAGACAAGAGGGTAACGAAACAACTAACAACACTACAAGGGGAAGGAGGGAGGCAGGAGGCTAACCCCTGACCCTACTACCCCTACCTACAGTTGTGCCGCATCGAATACTAATGTAATTTTTGAAATTGATTTAGTTATGGTCGATTAAACTAGAGAAACTAAAAGTGAAATTACTTTCCGTCGTAAAATAAGTACTGCCAGTGCGGGAAGAGGTAGGGAATTGCTATAGACTATGTTTACTGGTTCGATTCGAGGTTCCTCAAACTATATGTATTGGTAGTAGCAGCACCTAGACCAAGAATTGTTGAATTTCGATTTTCCGCTTATTTCTTGATGTCAACAGCTTTCTAATATAAGAAGTAATCTTATTTATTTATTGATGTATATCACTATATTATATGAACATATTACTCTTCAGTTTTACACTTATATTACTTAACAGCGATGGCAAAGGTCGGCAAATGTAAATGAAAAAGAAGAATCTTTTTTTTTAATTTCAATCGTTAATCCTATATTATAATGTTTCAGGTGATTCTTATATGTTTATATGTTTGGTAGTGAATTTTGTATGGTAGCTCGAAAACAGTTCCAGGGAAGTTTTTGAAAATTTCTATTTGTAAAGAAAAAAATTCTAAGACTTTTGGCATCCCCGGATTTTCCCCTGAATTTCCTGGAAACCCGTAATTTTGAAAAAACTGGAAAAAAAGTGTACCTTTTTTGCTGTATAACTTTGTATTCGTAAAAGATATAAAGGTGAAATTTTACGTGTGTATTACGCTATTAAATGCGAATATATTTCAAAACATAGAAATTCAAAATTTTATAAAAGGAGCCCTGAGAAACTTAGGGAGCCCGATAGGAAACTTTAGAGAAAGCTCAAATTTTGGATTGTGTAATAATTGAATATAATATTAAAAAAAAATAAGTAAAAATTTCAAAATTTTATTTAGGGGCACGGGGGTGGTTTTTGTCGAGGGTAAAAATTGTGCTAGAAAGTTGAAATTTCTTATATAGGCTAACTTTGGTACCTAATTTACAAATAGTTACAAATTTTTTAGTCAGTTTATATGAAAAATTATTTGTTTTTATATGTAAAATTAATATAGAACGAGTTAAATATTTCAATTCAAAAAAAGGAATCACACATAAAAGACAGTCGCCGCTTGCGACGGGGGTAAACTCTAATAACTTCTATACTATTACGAATTGATTAAAAATAATTGGATATTTGAGTTTCTGATAGCCAACTTTATCAATATACAGTGCAGTTTTATATAAAGTAGAAATTTCAAATTGTTAAAGTCCTAAAATACTGTAGTTATTACCTCATAAAAACTATTGTCAGAGTACAAAGCAACGGTCTTGTTCTCATGGTGCTAAAACGGTGGGGACAATTCAAATCCAAGAAATCCTGTGAATTGGGGGCGCTCATTGCCCCCTACAGCGGAGGTATCACATTCGTTACTACGACACCAACAACTCGAACTACGAATAAATTCACCAATAGTCACAATCATTAACACAGGTACTTATTGTTGTTATTATCACAAAAACAATTGTTTAAATCGTTTGAAAGTTTTATTAATTGTCACACTTTAATTACTGTATGTATCATCCGAGTTCTATTTGTTTTAAAGCACTGCGTGTGTTTACGTAATGTTAAAATTATTCTACTTATGAGGTAAGAGGTCAATCTTCACTGTAAAATATTATTAAGTATATAGTTAGTAAACCCAGTAAACAATTTGGTGAAGTGTTTTGTTTTGTGACGTTTCTATCACTATTTCACTTCAATTATAGTTCGCATCAACTTTATCTTCATTTGTATTCTGGCAGGTGGAGTTGTTTCGCTATTTGTAGCTGATAAAATAGATATTTCATATGAACGACTGTGAGAAACTGAACTCTTTCATGACAAAAATATCAAACGCATCTTCAATATGATGTCAAAGCAACTCCAAAATGTTTACTGGGTAACATATTCAGTTAAAGAGTAATATTTTTACAGATTTTCTGTTATCTAGGTAGAAAATGAAAAAGAAAATCACATCAGTACTCTCATCACTTTTATTTCGATGTTATTATACATTTTCGATAATTATACGTTTTCCAAATGTCACGGGATTTGAATTTTAGCACCTCCAATATTCAGTTTTATTTTCTACCTACTAACTACTTTCCGTAATTTTGTAATTCCGTCCGCCATTTTTAATAGCCCTTTATTTGAATTTCGCGTGCTGGTAGTGCCATATACCTATTCCTTTTTCTATATTTCTCTAAATGCGTGACATGGATTTTTAATTATAAAATTAAAGATGTATTTTATGAAACTAAATATTTTTTATGTCGCCACTTATGAAACAATAAATTGTTTATTTTGTTTTAGATCGTTACTCCTTTATTGCAGCTAATTAGTCGTTAAAAAGAAATAAAAATTATAATTGATGCAGAAAACTTGATGTTTTAAAATTTGTGCTTGGAGAAAACGATCTGCAGTACATAGAAAAGGCATTCTTTTAAAGGAAATTGTCTTTTTGGAACTTTGGAAATTAAAAGAAATTACAAATCTAGTTTTAGCAGCTAGACACAAAAAGGTAAACCCTCCTACTTTTTGTTTTATTTATTAATTTTTTAGAATAGTAAGCGTCATTATATGTGTACATTTTCTACATATGTTTTAGTTTAAATTTTAAATGTAGTTTTAGAAGTATGTATACTTCATACTTTCTAATAAATCAAAAGTTGAAAACACTGCAATAATTCAGTATTTTGTCCTATACTAAAACATATTTTAGTTAAGTTAAAAACATAAAATTAAAACAGAAGGTAAAAATGTCTGTTTAGTGTCTTAAAATCAGAAGTAAATGGGTTGCTTATTGTGAAAGTGGGGCAAGTCCATTTCAGAAGTAACACAAAATCACTAACAAACAGTGCGAAATGAAAACTGTGATATTAATACTACATATATTTTAATTTTAGCAATTAGTTAATTTAGTAAATAGGGAAAATATATTTAGATACAAAATATTAATTACTTTCTTTAGATATCATTGACAAACAATATTTTATATTATCTAATATGAAATGCTCTCGAATTCACAGGCAAAATCGCTGTTTTAAAAATGAACTTGCCGCAGTTTGTGCTACAAATTAAGAAAAGAAACAAAGCTATTTAACCGTCAAATTAATTTGTTTATAAGTTTCCAATACCACTGATTTTTTACAAAAATTTATAAAAATAAATTCAGCATTTTCGTAAATAATTCTACAAAAAATTTCGTTTATTTAACTATATTTTTAAAATCCCACTGTTTTTTATTTAAATAAAGAAAACTTTACATCCGATTGGTCCGTAATTCGTTATTCGTTAAATAGTTACTCTACAATACAAACAATAAATACAACGAGTCGTACAACGACTGCCAAGAAGTAACGACCGCTTACAACTGAGCACCACTTAAGCGCACGTAGCCCGAGGCGTTCTGTACGTAGCCGTTGCCGTTGGTCGTTGTAGTTACCCGTTGTGGTTGGTCGTTGTCGTTGGTAGTTCGTCGTTACTCTATTGAAAGCAGAAAGCGTAGTTTCAACCGTTAATAATATTCAGTAGTCAAAGAAATCAGAAAGGTGACTGGCAGCCCCACAGGGATGGAATAACAAATAAACGTTAGAATAGGGTTGGTAAATAGTTAAAGACAAATAAACGATTTGATTGTATAACTGTAAATTAGGTAGTTTCTTTAATCGAAAATTCTAAAAAAAATGTAGTATATATCGAAGTTGATTAGTGAAGCACCTTCGAAAAATTTGAGTTCTTTATCTGATTTAATAAATAGGTATAGTCCAAATCACGATAGTTCGGCGGTGATTTATACTTGAAAGAGGTTATAAGAGCGGTATAAATCTATAATACGATAATGAGTTTTATCTTATTCGTTTCTATATACATTATAGAAAAATAAATGAGTCAGTGCTGTTTAGTTATATCGGCAGTTTATACTCCACAACTTGTTTTAAGTATGAGTCACTGCCGAACTCTCGTAATTTCAACTATATATACATTATTTTTATAATAATTTTTCAATCAGTCATTTGTATTAATTCTGACTTGCAATGTTTTAAGTGTGCCAGTAGAGAATGTAATTTTATAATTTGGTTTATCTGAAGATGACCTCGCATGGGGGCTGTTAGTATAATAAAGTTAATTTTCTATGATAGAAGGGTTGTTTTATTGAACATATACCTAGTAACTGGATGGTGATTCCAAATCCTTACCTAGCATTATTATATAAGTATATAGATTTTAGCGAAATGTTATTTTAGATAAAAACTTTCAACAAATTAACAAGTAAAATAAGATGATAAAAATGATATTTCCGAGAGTAACACAATTTCCAACGCGTCATACACGAAGATCATCCCCAACAAGTTCTCTGGGGATTACCCGACCTCGTTACATCATCCTTAAAGAAAGATTTCAATGTCTCAGCTTTCAAAACGAATCTTTCCATTTCTTTGATGCTGCATTAGATAACTTACTCTAAATCACTCTCGAGAGATTTGAATTTATTCAATTTCCCGCCATTCTGACTACAGTTAACATAATTCGTTTAATAAGTGACGTGCCTTAACGGATAAAAGCTCATGTTATGTAATTTTATATTATTTATCATATGACTTAGGGTTTTTGGGTTGGACAATTATTTTTTAGTGCAAAAAGTGCTTGGGGGTCTCGACGGCACATATTTTGTCTTCTACTTTTTCATATTTTGTGTTCTAATCATAACCAAACAACGACGAAACGTGTGTAGAACTGTTAAACGCAGTGCAACACTGTACAGTGTGGAATAAAATCATGGCGAGACGAGTTTATTGTATTTTTCTATTTCTCCTGCCTATGTAAGCAGTATTTATAGAGTAGCAAACTGTTATATATACACTATACCAGCTATTAAACGGTTTTATGTTATATACGTATATATAATTTAGTATAAAATGACCATTTGTTCAACGGAAGGGCGGTGGTTTTGTTTGGCACAGTTCCACCTTTATACGGAGGGGGTGTAGATACCACGTAAAGGGGGGTGAAATAGTGTAGGAGTAATGGAGAATAGAGCAATACCAGAAATAACCATACTGATAACTACTGATAACATGCGACAAGGCCAGTGCCAGTGCCAGGGCCAGCCCGTGCTAAACCCGTTAAATGTCTAACAAATTCAGTATCGCGCCGGTCGCTAGTCTCGTGTGCTTGGTCGGTGTGATTTGAAGGTGAGGTCAGTACAGCGTCGGAGGCGACTTCGCCAGGAAGTGCCAAAGGTCAACTGAACAGAGCGCTGTGCGATCTATTGTTGCGTTTTCGAGCTGGGAGTTACCATATCGGCGCCGCATATCTATACAACGAAATGCTAGACAATAGTCCTATGCTTCTCAAAATAGGAGTACTGTAAACCTCCCTATAACGCGAGCTACAGCAATGCTTAATCCTCTGACGACTTTTTTTTTCTTTACTATAATACTACAACTAAGTATAAATATACTTATCTAGTGGCTTACATTTCAATAACTACACGGTGTGGTAGAGATTGCTCCAATGAACAATTCTACATGATTAAGTTACTAGGTTTAGTCATGAGAAGTCTTCGAACATCATTACTATCAAACAACATTTGCGTCACGGCGATGTTTTCGTGGTTACGAAATCTCAATTCGTGCTTCGCAGCTATAGATTTGATTTCTTCTCCGACTGTGTTAATCTTCAGGTCTCTATGTATGCCGTCATTGCGGATATACCACGGTGCATTATCTATTCCTTGCAGAACTTTATTTTGGAACGTTTGTATTTCTTTAACGTTCGATTTCTTGGTGCAACCCCAGAGTCGATGTTCGTATGTTAAAAATGCAAATTTGAACAATTCTAAAAATGTAGTACCGCAAGGAGCATTGAATCTTTTTCTACGTATAAAGGACATTAATAAATACATGGAACGTCCTTAAGAAGCTGTAAACAGAAATTTGCAAAAAGTTGTCCTTGCAGGTGAGTGTCGTGACTCCCTTAATATCTTTGACCTTTAAATTATGCAAAATACACATGTTGAGAAGCTCTGGATACCGGTGTACGAAGTCATAGCATGGTCAACAGATACCCCAACTTTCCATCTGATTTATGTATGTGAAAAACCATTTCCTTGATTACCTAGCACTAAGCTGTAAGCACACTCCAATGCTGAACTGATAAGCCACGGCGATCCCCACCACTCACCCTTCCCTCCTCATGCCACACACAAGTCAAGCTTTAAATTCTTGTAATGAGGGACAAAAATATTTAACGATAACCTCTTGTCATTAATTCAGTCTTCTAAGGACGATCGAATATGCTAAGTTTCTACTACACTTTCAGAAGATAAGAATCTACTTTTGTACAGTGCGGAATAAGAAAAATTGCGACTTAAACTTATTTATGCCACTTTCTTTATATTTGCATTCGGTCTTGACTTTGTTTCATCATGATATTATTGTTTTCTATGTTTTATATCATGGGTGAAGCACATACAGACTTCTTCAACAAGAGCGGTTATTTTAAATCAATAGAAAATCTCTATATTTCCGTGAAAAGCGGTGATTTTTATATTTTAATCTAAAGTACAAACTCTGGGGTTAGTAACGAAACACAATATCTGCCAAATGTCAACGAAATAGTGCGTTTTTCTACATATCTTTTTATAGTTAGTTTATATGATTCATTATTTTAATATTGAACACCTGTTTATAATTATATTCGAATCAAATATTTCAATTTAAAAATGGAATTAAAATTTAAAATAAAATTACGAATTATTTTGTATGAATATTTGAGTTGTTGTTATCTACCTTCTTAAAATTATAATATTAAAGAAAATAAATCAATTAGAAATTGATACAAAGAATAATTACCTTTATTTTCGCCTCATTCCTTCCTCTGTCGTCTCCGGTTCCCGCAAGTATCTTGTCAAATATAATGTAGAAGCATCAAAAAGACATCTTGAAGAAATCTGAAAAATATTTTTGAAACAGGATCCAAAATCTTTTAAGATAAATAATCATTTTTAAAATAAAAATAGAAAAGACGCCCCACGCACTTACTCTAAACACTGCACAAAGTCTATACAAACGTGACACTTGCACAATCATCTATTGGTAAATGTGATTCTACGGCAATAAGCACGCCGCAAAACCCGGTACAAAATCTGAAATAATAAAAATTTACTTCAAATTATAATGTTCTCTAAACTAAATTCAAATCGCAAAAATAAAATATAAAATGTTGTGTTTACATTTATTTATTAAGGAAATCAAAATGACATCTCGTATGCAGGCAGGCTGCTCCAAAGTTCGTTAATTCGTAGACCTCAATAACACCAAAATCTTGATCAGTGGAGCCATCAGAAACCATCCCCCCTAGGGGGCATGGCCTAAATTCACCATCGGCAACCACTGCCCGCCTAAGACGAGATTTGCTGAAAATATAGCCAATTCTGACTACGTCTAAAACCCTGATAAAAAAAATCTGTAATAAAAAAAAACTTTCTTAAAATTATAATATTAACGAAAATAAATTGAATTATAAATCTCAATAATAAAAAATTAAATTTATATTTACTTTATTTTGAAAAAATGAAACCTAGATGATATCTCATATGCAGGTAGGGTTTAATCTCATTCTTTTCTCAATCATGTAGGGTACCCGCTATTAACTTTGGCAGCAACATCAAAAGAAATCCATCTTGAAGGAACCCTAGACCTCTAGCACATATCTGAAACAGACTCCAATATCTCTTAAGATTAATAATCATTTCCATAACAAAAATGGTCCAGAGTCTGTAAAGTAATTTTTAAGTTAGTGGAGCGGGGCCATGCTTAGAAATAAGTTCCACTTACTTGGGGCTCATTGTTACAGCTGTAGAACCTGATGTGAGCCTGAAACAACAAGAAGAAATCGTTAAGATTGATATAGCTTTAACACCATAGAAATATATTCAATTTCAAATATCAATCTATGAGATTAATTAAGAATGTTACCTTTTTCTTAAGATCCTAAAGCCGAATGCCGCCAGGCGTGATCAGGAACTGCAATATCCTTCCTGATTTAAATAGTCCTAAGAATTATGAAATTAAATTTGTTAACATCTTCCACAAGTTCATTGAAATGGTAAAAGCAAGAATTTGTTAATAAGATGGTTACCTCTCCAATTACGCCCCAGCGCCTGATATCTTCTGCGAGGTCAGGAACTGCGTTAATCCTTCCTGATTTAAATAATTCACAGTACACTTTCACTAAACACTGCACTACACAAAGTCTATGCAAACCGACACTTGCACTTGTCCAATTTAATTGTTCGTTTTAAGTCTGGAACAAAAGACAATTCGTTAAGATATTTTACAAGTCTATTGATGTTGAAATGGAAAGGAAAGAGTTTGTTAAATAGATAGTTACCTCTCCGATTACGCCCCAGCGCCCGATATCTTCTGCAAGGTCAGGAAGTGTATTATCCTTCCTGATTTAAATAGTTTAACACTGCACAAAGTCTATGCAAACGTGACACTGGCACATGTTCAATTTAAATGGTAATTTTAAGTCTAGAACAAAAGATAAATAATTAATTTTTTATATAAGTCTGCTGAAATGGAAAGGGAAGAAATTATTATTAAGATAGTTACCTCTCCAAATACGTCCTCGTGCCCGATATACAGCAGCAAGAATTCTTGGACCTCCAACACATATCTGAAACAGACTCCAATATCTTCCAAGATTAATAATCATTTTCATAAAAACATTGTTAAAACTTCTGAAAGGAAAGTGATTTTTCAGTTAGTGGGGCGGGCCATGCTTAGAAATAAGTTCCACTTACTTGGAGCTCATTGTTACAGCTGTGGAAACCTGATGTGAGCCTGAAACAATAAGAAGAAATTGTTAAGATTATAATAAGTTTATTTTCATAGAAAGAGATTAAGTTTTAATCATCTATATATGAGATTAATTTAAAATATTACCATTTTTTTAATACCCTAAAGCCGGACGCCTCCAGGCGTGATGAACAGGAAGGGTGCATAACCCGCTAAGAAATCTGTAATAAAAAAGAATTATTTATAAATAAAATGAAAAAATATTTTTAATATCGAACACCTGTTCGTAATTATACTCAGGACAAATATTTCGATTTAGAAATGGAATTAAAATTTGAAATGAAACGGGGTAAACGCTAGTCTTTATTATAAAGTCTTTTTTATAAAGGCCACAGTTGTGAGCGCAGAAGGGTCTAGTCTAGTATTACTAATTTTTAACACATATTTTACATAGGAATGTTTGTCGTAAAACCAATACAATACTCAGATACTATGGTCACACAGTAATTTTTACTCTATATATTTCTTACAGTGCAGGAATGCTCAATCATCTGTAATTGCATTTCAAAAATCTGTTATCGTAATGCTAACCAACCTGATTTCATTTTTTCTGGGCCATACTAAACTTTATAAAATCATAATGAATTCGACAATCAGGCTATTAGAACAAATCGTCTGACCCCAATGCAGGGAGAAGGGCATGAGGTGAAGGTACTGGTGGATGCAGGTAGCCCAATAGGTCACGAGTGCATGGCATCATATATTATTCATTAATTCGTACCACAAATCAATATGAATAGAAAGGAAATGCGCTAAATTGTTGGTATACCTCATGTTTTTAAATTCTCTTTTCAAACTCCTTAAAATTTTGTGTTTTTTTGGGGTTCTTTAATGTACTTCACTAGTGACTGTAGCCAAATTTTTTATATACATATACAGACTAAATACAGCCACACTGTTGAGAAATAAGCTAACCAATTTGCGATTCTATTCCCACTATGCATATGCTGTTTATAAAAACATTTACTTTAAACCTTTATATAAATATTATACTAACAGATCAAACAATTTAGAAAACAATCAAAATTTTCCTAATTTATTTATCTATAATATATTAGTTTTTCAACAAAATCTTTAGCACCGTTCTTGAGATATATGTTAAAACGATGCCGTCCTATTTTATAGTTTGAAATATGCACACTTTAATATTTTTTTATTTATTGTTTATTGTTTGCCTTTCGGCTTTACAATCTACATTCTTAATACATACTTCAAATTATAATTAAATTTACATTATTCTCCACCAGCTTATTTATTCTCCTGTTCTTCATTTCCTTCTTACTATTTCCGCCATCCACCTCTTTCCTTCACTGCCTCCCTTTAGTAGCTGGCCAATATTCCTTTCGCTCGCTACTTTTTCCTTACACTCAAACTTAATGTGCTCCAGTGTTTCGTCCTCCGCTCCGCACATTCTACACTTTCTTTCCTCACTCTTTTCCCAGTATCTGTTTCCTTTTTCCTCATTTCCCAATCTAAACCTTGCTGTTCTTCTTATGTGTTTTATGTCTTTTTCTATAAGGTACTGAGGCACATTATTTTCCCATAACCTTTTATATCTTTTATTGTAGTTACTTTTTTCTATTTTTCCCATTCTCTCCTGCTGTTGTATCTCCTTATCCCTTCTCCTTAGCTCCTCTTCCACACTTGCGCCACCTTCTTTTCTCCTCTCTGCCTCCTCGATCGCCATTCCATTCCTTTCAAAGTACTCCTTTCTCTTTTTTGGACCTCCTCCCCCCCATTCTTTATGCTATCCTCTCTTATTTTCTTTAAAATTTTGCTTTCCGCTCTGTTCAATTTCTCCTCGTATTTTACTGCTCTTTCCCCTGTTTTGATTCGTATCTTATCCCTTTTTAGCTCCTCCATCACCATGTATATGCACACTTTAATAATTTGAACATTTGAAATTTTGTAATAAAATTAAAGATACTTATATTAACATCATTTTTAAGTTTTATCGAATTCTATATAGAAGTGGTTTTAATTTAAGAGGTGATGCAAGAATAGGTCTCTTACAATAGCGAAAGCACAAAAGAATCATTTGTCAAAAAAAATCATCAGCAAAATGATAAATCGACGCAATAAGTCTATGTAACAAAAAAACTAATTTCACTAACTGTTAAAATCATCGATGAACTTTTAAAAAATCATTTATTTTAGTAATAGCATATCGATTTATTTTTAATTGTTTGTAATCTTGAATTTCTTGGTGACTCCAGGCTATCTCAAAGACAGATTTATTTATGTTCTAAAGATCAAATTGTTAATAACTTTTTTTAAAATGGGTTTCTGCACCATCACTAATTTTCTAAAGTGGAACTATATATCTATACTAGCATTTACCCCGTTGCAAAACGACGTCTGTTTTATATATGTTATACAGGGCGCCGCGAAAAAGCATTCTTTCTACAAAATTCATCTCGACAAAATTCGAAATTCTCGAAAATTTTGAATTTCTTTTATTAATAATATACTTAATTATTATATAATCCAAAATATGAATTTTCTCCAAAGTTTCCTACCGCGCCCCTTAATTTTCTCGACGCTTCTTTTAATAAATTTGAATTTCTAAATTTTGAAGTATGTTCGAATTCAATAGCAAAATTACAACTTTCTACTTTTTACGGATTAATAGTTACACAGCAAAAAGTGTCCATTTTTCTTTTCGCAGTTTTTCTAAAATTACGGGTTTCCAAAAAATTCACGGAAAAATCCGAGGACGCCAAAGTCTTAGGATTTTTCTCTTTACGAAATAGGAAATTTCAAAAAAATGCATGGAGCCCCCATATAAATTTCAATACCAAAAATATAACATATAAATATACACTTGGAACATTAGAATATACGACAGTTCAAGAATTATTATTTATGAAAAAAGTCTTATATTATATTATTAAAGAGATACAATGTCATACATTCTAATTCATGGTACGTCACGTTCACAGATTTGCAATCACTTTTGTATAACAATATAATATTACTACGAAGCTTGTGAAAAAGAAAAGATCCTCATTACTTATTTCTTTAGACGCATTATGCATATCTAAAACATGCGGTAAAACTTTCAAATTTGATATAGCTATAATTCCGTCCCGATTTTCGAATGTTCTTGTTTTTATGTATCTGTGACATAGCTATATACATGATCTTTAGACCTAATTTCTCAGTAAGTTGTACCTATTTCCATAAACCAAACGGTCTGGTCTGGTTGCATTATAATGGCTATAAAAATTGCTACTGACCTACTATATAATTAAATCAATAGTTTATGACGTCACTAGGGGCAACTGACTGACTGTACTTCTAATTTCTTGAGTCAATAAGTATCAGTTAGTATTAGCAAGAACAATTAAACTGTCGGCATAAGCCAACTTGTTTAACATTGAGTAGCTTGTAGACCGGAGTATCAACCGGAAATTTTAATTGTTTTTAATCTATCTGCTATTAACATTGAAGATCAGAGGATGTAGTAGCTTAGTATGGAACTATTATGACATTTTCCTTAAAATCTCTAATAAATTTCGGCACGAACATCCGTTGGCTTTAGCGTTGTCTTCCGTTCCGTCCGTATTTCACGGTTCAGGAAGTTGATACGTAAGGATGATTTTTTCTTTGCGTAATATATTTCAGAATTTCACAAAATCATGGACAGTGCATGGACAGAAGCATACTGAGCGTGGGGTCGAAACATAGGCCCCCAAAAACTCCAATTATGGCTAGATACAATGGGCTTGTGTCCTATGTCTTAATTTCTATAAAAGTGTATTATATATTGATAAAGTGGGTTACTAGAACCTCAAGTGTTCAATTATTTTATAATAACTCCTTATATGTCAAGAGATATTAACAATTAAAAAAGTCATTTTGTCTCTTTAATTATTAAAGGGATTCAACGTTGTAAAAATACCAAGTGCATGTGACATCACAATCCTTGTGTAAGGTTACCAACCTTACAGATCATAAATCTCTGCTATATGTATTTATAAATCAAAATATCAAATATTATTCACAGCTATTTCAAGGAACAATACAATTTCAATATTATGTCTGCCTCAGCAGGGTTAAATAAAATAAAAACTTATTATTCTTTGACTTGACTTGATTATTTGACTACCAACAGCTACAGAACATTACCACAGCACTGACCTACTCAACAAATAACTGACGTTAAAATGCATTTCACGTCATACAAATATGGCCGACCATTTCTAGCGCTAAAACTACAAGTCAAACTTTTTAATTGCTATATCTCCGTCAACATTTAGATATTTAATAAAATAGACACGGCAATACACATTTATTAACATCCATTTCAATCAACGATTGAAAAATCGACCACTAGAAAATGAGGACACAAGCCCATTGTTTTTGCGTGAGAACAAGAAAGAAAGATAATTTCAGATTAGGCTAGAAAGCAATAGTTTTTTCCATATAATATCTATTCTTTTTTGTCTATTTTATTTAATATAGTTATGTGTTTAGAAAATATAAACACTATACATATTTACCAGAGGTAACTTATATATTTGTTCAATAACTGTATTATAAGGCGCAACAAGTTTCAAATAAAGAAAAACTTCAATAGTGTATTCTTCATTAAATTTTATTTTCGGGTTTTTCCAAGAATCCGCGGCATTTAGGTTGGGGAGCCCTAATTTAGGTCGTGAATCCTTCTTTAAATTATTGGTAACTGCATTTAAAGAAGCAGTGCTATCACCCTGCATTGTGCACCCTATATTATATAAGGCCACGAACCCCTAATTCACAAATATCATCATGTATAATTTAAAAGATATAAGCGCTAGAGTTATCGCATTAATTATTTCTAAGTTATATTTTTATTAATCACGCAAATCTAGTGGACGTATAATTTTTGTTTTCTGTGAAAAAATTTTACAATTTTATACAAATATTTAAAAAATCGAAATGTTTAATAATTAGAATAGTGTAAGATGTTAATTAGAAAAACGATTAAAATTATTTGATTATTTCTGATTAGAAACTAATGTTTTGTGTTAATTAGTGCTTAAAATTGTCCGTTTATGGCATGACAGAACCGGTAAGTTTTATTAACAAAATTATATTTGAATTTTACGAGCACTACTTGATTTGATAGCTGACCTTTCGCGACTTTAAGATGCGTGAGTGCAATTAATCAGGGAAAGCGCGTGCAAGTGTAGAGAACAAAAACTGGTCGCTATAAAAGTAATTATTCATTTCAGGAAAAGTTAAAAAACATTTAAAAAGAAAGTTGTATAAGATAGTACAGATGTTATAACTTTAAGTAGCTTCACTTTATTTATTTAGTCTGATTTCTCACCCAACGCAGTTACACGTCTTTTTGCCTACCTCTTTTTGAAAAATTAACATAATCATAACATCCTTTATTCTACACTACTCGAGATAATTTTGCGCACACCGTTGTCGGATCACCATTAACTTTGAAAAGAACATGTTGGAATTGAAGTAAATGATCATTTTAAATTATTGTATCTCGAAAATAAAACGATCATATACTTATGCCTTCTTTCATTCTATGATTTGGTATCTCTTTTATACACCAGAGTGAAAAAGAGATGCACAAAAGTTTCTACTTATACGTGGCTTGAGACAAAATATAAAGTTTTGATATTATCAATGTGCTGAACAAGTAAAAATGAAATCGATTACTTATTATCGTAAATGCGTGATGTCAAAAATGAAGCGACAAAATAGAAATTCAAATTACCAACAAATTTTTGTTGTTACAGAGGCGAAGATTCCCTCCAGCCATCTACTACCTTCTTGTTTTTGAGGGATTTAATAAATTTGGCAGTTATGGTAAAGCAGGTAATCAACAATTATGATGTTTCCTTTTAGATTTGATTAAGATGTTCTCCTAATGTACCGAGATTAAATGTTTCTTTATTTTTTTAGTAATTTCCGGCATTTATCTACGAAAATTGGAATTTTCTGATAACGAAGCTACCAGCATGATCCATGGGATGAACATGCTGAGATATTTCTTATCTCTCTTTGCAGCCGGTATAATTGACAGCTGGGTTGGGAAATACAAGTAATTAGTGCCTGTTAATTCACTGATATTAATCAATTTTGACAATATTTTGTTACTAGTTTCTTCATAGTATTTCAACGCATGAACTAACACTTTTTAATATCTTTTGTGATAGTGGTCTTATGTATTCGATATCAATTTCAACGCTGTCTTCAATTTTGATCGCCGTCATCTCGTTTACTCCATTTCATCTCCCAGAAAGGTAAGTATGTACCCCTTTAAAGATATCCAACATACTCGTTCGAGGGTCAAATCGAAAGTATTTAGCTTTAGAAGTTCATAATTCATCATCTTTGAATATCCCTTTGCTTCACTGTTTCTTTTTCAGCTCTCTTCCTTATTTTTTCTATGCCTCTTCATTTGTTTCAGCTTCTTCTTTACCCCTCTCATAGTAACTTAACGTGCTCGAATTTTTCCTACTTTCCACTTATCCGTTACTGTTTTCCTAGATACTTTAGTATTCTTCTAGTCCCCAACAGTCAACTGGTTGTATGGCTAATTACTTTCAAAGTGTCTCTCGTATTAATTTAAAGTGATCCACGTTTTCTTCTCCAGGGAAATGATTTGGACATACCTGGTGTTAAACGCTCTATCGGTTCCCGTGATGGCTGGAACCAATGTCCTGATTCCTTTCAGTGGAGAACAATTCCACATGCCTTCTGAAAACACTCTGCTTCAAAAGTATATTGTCACGTCTTTCTACGTGTCTAATTTCGCCAGCGTTTTGGCTAGGCTTGTGATACCATCTTTAAGGTCGGACATACATTGCTTCGATGAACCGGATTGCTTTTCTCTAGGATTTGGTGTAGCCAGTATCTCTTATGTTTTAGCGTTTGGTAAGATAGTTTTAAGTAAATCCTTGTACACTATATTCACACTATTACCCAAAATAACAAATATTTCAGCTATATTTTTGTCTGGGAGGCGCTCCTACATAATCAGTGAACCTGCTGGCGCTAATATAGTCTCAAATGTCTATCAATGTATACGGGTAGGTGTTTAAAACGAATGTGGACTTAGTAAATACCGCGACAAGTAAAATAGTTCTATATTTTTCAGTACGCCATATTGACTCGCCGGAAGCGGAGGCATACAGAACCCCGCCAACATTGGCTAGATTACGCGGATGATAAATTTGAGAAAGCGCTAATAGCGGACACAAAGATATTAATTAGTTTGTTTATATTATTTCAACCATATATCTTCTACTGCGCCATCTTAGCCCAGCAGACTACAAGATGGATTTTCCAATCCAACACGATGAAGATAAACATTGGCGACTACGATATCAAGCCTGAACAAACCACAGTAAGTACTGGACTATCTAGAATAAATAAAAGAAGAATATAGAAAAGATAAATGTGTATTTCAGGTGGTAAATCCGCTTGTCAACTTGATCTTTACGCCAATTTTTTATTTTGGGTTATTTCCACTGATGGAACGATGTGGGATTAACACTCCATTGAGAAAAATTGGAACAGGATGGATAATAGCTGCAGTTGCTTACATTGTGGCAGGAATCTTGCAGTTAGCAATCGAGGTGAGTTTTAAGACGACTTAAAATACATTCTTCTTCGTAAATTAATTGAAATACCACGAATAGAGAAACCAGAGCTCGTTGCCTGGAAAGGGCGTCGGTCAACTCCGCGTCTTCAACGGATTAGAGTGCAATATGTACATCAGTAATGTTGCAGTCGCACCAAATGAATATTTCGTCAGGAGAAATGTTCCAGCGCAAAGGCTAAGGAGCGATATTGAAAAGTTCTCTTGTCCATACAACATAAGCATCGACGATTTGTATGTCCAGGAGAGCAAAGCAACTTCGTATTTCTTTACAGTGGAAACTGAGGATGACTTTCCTTCTGTGATAACATATGAAGAGCAGATTTCAACTAATGAACTGGGATACCCTTATGTCAGAGTGCTGTCTACAATCAAAGAGAAAAAGAATGTTTTCTTTAAGTACGCTGTGGACGACACCATCGACTGGAAGACGGACACGCAATCGTTGGAGGTGCACGCCATTGCTCCAACCTCGTACAAAGTGTACGTGGAAGACGAGTTCGTCCAGACCGTGAAGCTGCATAAAGGAGGCGTTTACACCGTTCTTCTGCATAAGGATAAACTTAACATGTATGTAAGTATTTACACGGCTCATAATTAACCTTCCCTTCACGTTCTGTTTAGCAACGTATAGGTAAACGAAGCAATTTTGATAACTTTCAGAAACTGCGGATTTTCACAATAACAGATCCTTACGGCATCAGCATATTTTGGCAAATTCCACAAATTGTTCTTATTGCCATCAGCGAAGTAAGTACGACTACTTTAGCGCCATCTGGGTTAAGGTTGGCGACGATTTGTTTAAATCGTTATGTTTTGCAGCTGCTCTTCAACGTGGCGCACTTGGAGTTCCTGTTTACGCAAGCGCCGGTGTCTATGAAGATGCTGACTGTGGCAATCTTCACGTTGACCAACATTTTCAGTGAAGGCTTAATCATGGTCATAGCGGTCAGCAATGTCATTGAAAAAAGGGTAAGCATCACAATCAATTTACGCATCAGTTAGAAATCTTTTGTATGTAAGGTTGTCTTTGTTGCAGTCCACGGAGTTCTTCACTTACACGGCCATCCTCATAGTGGACATTGTGGTGTTTATTTTATTAGCTAACAGGTACAAGTACGTGGAGTACACGGTCCCTCCCCAAGACACCATCAGTCTGGGCACCGTGAGGAGCAACTATTGAAATTGTGTTATTGTATTTCAATGTTCAAATTATTTGAAAATAAAATATTTTTTTAAAGTTTTTTAAAATTTGAATATTTCTCAATAGTCGAGGAAATCGGTCGTTAAAATGCCTAGCCCTAGAACCAAATTCTCCGACTACAAGGTATGCTCATATCTTCTCTACTTTATAAAAGACCTTATGCTGCTGAAAAGCCTGCGGTCTTCTAGAAATCATTAAAAATACTGGATATTTTATGATCCTCAAAGCTGACTTTATTATAGATACATAAAATTATTTTTAACACCTATCGCTCCCTATCACAAACTTTTATTATAATAATAAATTATAAAGACATTCATTTCTGCCATTAAATTAGAAAATCTACAATTAAAATGATACGGTTATACATTCATGTAAAGGAAATTAGATAGGAAAGTGAAAGCAGGGCCGGTTGTAGAATTTAAGGTAATCGAGCTTTGTAGCCTAAACGATGTCTACTATTATGGAAGCATTAAATAAACTAGCGCGATTTTTACTTAAATATTTACATGTAAGTTTCATTGCATACATTGTAGTGACATCTTTTAAAGAAGAGCGTAGCTTTTTTAACAAATATATCGCATGACTGTGTTTTTTGAATAATAGTAACGGGGTTGTGAACTATGGCTTAATTTCTGTAAAACTATCTTATATATTGATAAAATTAGCAGATCAGGACCTTAAATATCGCAATATTTATCATTAAAATAGCCATTTTTGTCTCTAAGGAATTAGAACTTATAAAAAATAAATATATGAATTGTTATCTTCTTTATACAATAAAATGTAAAACAGCTGGCTCGACCAACACATACAGTTATAACATTATGAAAGTGGTGAACAAATATAAATAAAATATATGATATTCAAAAAAAATAAAGAAGCCAATAGACAATATACTACAAAAAGAACTATTTTGTAGCTTTTTCAGGATACTCTTCAACATTAGACGATTTTTAAAAGACTATTTTTGAGAAAATTAGGTTTTCATGTTACCTCCATGATATCATATCTATTATGCAACTTAGTTAAAGTCAGCCGATAGCATTGGATGAAGATTAAGTATTGTAATTTAGTCAAATTTAACACTTTTTTAAATAGGTACTGTGTCCTTTTACACGATTAAGTCTTCAACGCATCTATCGTGTCTAATAGTATAATTTTATAATGTTTGATTGAGTAAAACAAAGTGGGGAGGTTTTCACCCTATGACATATTGTTATATTAATAAGGGTTATTCATCCCTTGCCATCCTACTCTGGCTCACGATAGATATCAAGAGGGGCCCGAAGCTTTGATGACGAACCCAACTGCCGCCATTAACAAAGTTCTCTTCTATTGATTTCACATGAGAGCAACACTTGCGCGATAAGGTTTGATATTGCGCAAATATTAAAAACATAGGCGTCACAATTACTAAAAACGGCTCTGTCAAGTAATAGTTATCAGCAAAGTTTGACGATTATTCAATCTACAGTTAAGAACCTTGTCGCAAATATTGAACTTCAGTTTAGAAGCACCCCTATTCGAAATTTGTTCAACGGTCTCATAGACAGTGTCGCCACTGTTAGTAACAAAGTAAATCAGAACTAAGGGTGTATAGTTATATATTTGAAACGATAACATCACTTGTGGTAGCGGATTTCATCTCGGGTTTCACTGATCTTCGAGTTCGAGTAAAAGTGCAATGTCTGTTGTTGGAGAGGTTTTGTGAGTTCATTTTTGTGGTGGAATCTTCATATATTTAACCTGGATTTTAATACAAAGTGAGTCTATTCTTCATTTTGTAAGATTATTTTGATTTTCATGGTTTCATTAGCAGATACCGGCTTCGTGGGTGTTTTCCTTTTTGTATTGGAGTTGTATTCACGGCCTGCGGATATCCTTATGGTTGTTAAGTATATATTTTTACATTTTTATTCAATTTGACGCTATTTTTAGGTGTGACGCGCCCCGAATCGTATAGTTAAAACGTACTTAAATAGACTTTAATTTACTTAAATTTTACTTTAATAAAACCTAGTTATATTTGATATATTTTTGTTAAATTTAATTTGTGTCCTATCACCGACGTTTTTGTGGTGTCGTAGTCTTATATATGTGAACTACACCGCTACCAAATACGTTTATGATTACGTATGTCTATAATCAATTTAACTTGATAACAACAAAACCCAGAAAGTATAATCGAACCCGAAGACACAGCAGTCTGTATCGTCAATATTTCATCTAAAAAGGTTTTTTTATACAGTTTATAAATAAAATCTTAAAATCTTAAAATCTTTATATTAAAAACAAAAACTATTTTGTGTTATAGTTCAAATTACGAGAGTTCGGCGGCGACTCATACTTAAATCAAGTTATGGGGTATAAACTGCTAATATAACTAAAAAGCACTGACTCACTTATTTTTCTATAATGTATATAGAAATAAATAAAATAAAATTCATTATCGTATTATAGATTTATACCGCTCTTATAACGTCTTTTAAGTATAAGTCGCCGCGTGATTTGAACTAAATCTTAAAATTATGTAACTATGTTAAGTGGATTATATATACATCTTATATTAGACAAAACATTAAGAATTTTGGCGCTCCAGGGTAGAATCTTCTACCAAAACTTGAAACACGAAAGAAAATCATCGCTTTGGTGGGACATAGAGCGATCGGCACGAAAATATACTTCACGCTAAACACAGTTACGTGTTTACATAACATAAAGTTACCTTTTACGTAAACAATATTACCTAAAATATAACTTTTTATATGAAATATTATTAGGTCTCACTTAAGTAAAATATTACGTGAATGTAAGTTAACAAATATGACCAACTTTTTCTACTATTCATTCAAGTTTACATATACCTATAAATGAAAATAAAATTCAAAAACATTTCCATATATTTTCCATTTAATTATGTAGCTTATAATGATATTTGATTATAATAGACAAGGCTTCCCTTCATGTTTATTTCCCACGCAACCACTCCCCTACCTCCCCCATTTCCCATGAAGGTGCTATTATCGGAGTTCAAGATAATTATCGCAAGAATATATCTATTAAATAGAGTTTTATTTCGATTGAAGCCTTATTTGCGGTAAAGGAAACGACGATGACAATGATTTGATGATAATGATTAAAATGATGGTTAACAAACCTTGAAACCTGAATCCTATGTACTTGAACCTGACTTTCTATATCAAAGTAACACAGATTAGTAAATATTCATATTTAGTCAAGAGGATGAAAGTGTATTATAATATTCTGTATGGCAGGGGAGAACAACGTATTGTTAACGGGTCGTATAAAGAATCATTCACACTCACTACTTTAATTTTATTTTGTATTTAATTTAAATTGTTTAGCATATGGCAATACGCGTAGTCATTCACAGTACCATTTTTAATTTAATTTATTTTTTAAGTTTTCTTAGTTTTTTTAGAACCTGACAAGGTCCAATGTCTTAAATTAAAAATATTAAACTAAGAAAAACTATATTATATTATAACCTCCAAAATGTGACAATCTGTCAAAATGCAGTAGAATTTACTTTTTAAAGTAGTTTTTGAAAAATATAGCAGTGAAAACAATTTCTATTACTAATTGTTATTAAAAATAACAATTTTAATTATTTCACATACAATTTTGTCGAACTGACAAAATTTTTAATTACTAACGATGCATACGCACCAACTAAATTAACTAAACTTAATTTAAAACATAAATGTGAAAAAGAATGCTTAAACGAAAACCTGAAATCTAGATTACAATATTAAATAAAAACAGTAAATTAAATATCAAAACAGTGAGTGGGAATGAGTCTTTATTGTTTTAGTTTTAGGTTGGATTATATTTATTAGTTGCAAAATAAGACTAGGGTTAATCACATGAAAAATACACAAAATCAAATTTAAATAGTATTTTATGTTAACAACTTTACTAATAAATTTAATTTAGAAGATAAGAAACACAATATTTAAAAAAAAACGATTTTTGTGACCTTTTGACATTTAAAAAACACAACTTGTGTACACGAGATTTTTGAGCTAACTTATTAAATGTCAAAACATATATTTATACAAGTTTTTAGCTTTGAGGTTAGCAAGTTATTATTTTAATCGTAAAAACGTTTCCAAACTCTGCCATTCAGAGTAACTAGGACTAGATGCACTTGTTATAAGAATCTTTGTAAACATTATTTTAATCTTGTTCTGTATTGTGCTTTTCTTCTTGTTCTTCAATTCAATGGGGCTGCCGGCGTACCGACGTACCGGCGTACTATTATTTGCAGTACAATGAGACTTTATCTTTTTATCTTTTTTTCTATTTATTTTTCGTTCATCTAATGACCCAAATCTATAGTTTAGTTATTAATTATAATAAATAGATATACCCGTTAGAACAACTCTAAACTGATACATTGTACTAGGATCTGGGAATGGATCAGCAGATAAAGAATAGTTGGACGATGCATGACTGAACATTTCTTGAATATAATCGTGTATTTCTAGATTTGATAGTGGGGTTGATAACCGTGCCTTCATTTATATAAAACTGACTATTAGGACCTCAATATCGCAATATTATAAAACATGTGAATTTAATTTTTGTCCTGTTTATCTTTAAAGGGATTTAAAATAATTAAAAATCATTTTTATGCTTGAAATCATATTCGTCCGTTTCATACTTTGTTTAAAGGTAAAGGAGGCAGCACACTCGACGGCTACTTACAGCTGTCTCGAGTATTACAGAATTCGATTTCAAACGTATAATCAGCGGGATGTTCACACGGTACATTTGTATTAGTAAAAACGTGTAGCCGCAGTTGAAACAAGTGCAAATGATACTTCAGCACTAAACACTTGTTCGGTTACTATTCGATAAAAGTTCGTTAAAGTTCATTCGATTTACTTGACAAGTCCGGTGAGTATTCGATAAACGTGCTTAACTGTATACGTTTTTCCAAAATCCAATTTCGTGAATACCAGTAATTAATTCACGGAACTCCGTTTATGAAGTACTGCTTTAACAAAATTAATTAAAATATTATACACAAATATTTGAGTTTTTTTTTACAAATTGTTAAAACGCGAATAATTAAACGAGTTCAAAAACATAAAAAGCAGCAGGCGTCCTCTACTTTCGCTGACCAATTGCTAATTAACTTTGATCGACGAAATTAAGAGAGTAGCGTGCCTACGCGCTATTATTCATCGAATTTACCGCTAGTTTCAGGTACTGTAAAACTGTTATCCATAGAAAAATAACTGAGCTACCCTTAATAGTACAGACATGTTACGTCATAAATATGGGCGACATCTCTAGCGCTAAAACTACAACTCGAACTTTTAATTGCTATATTTCTGTCAATATTTAGATATTTATTAAAATAAAAACGCCAATATGCATTTATTAACATCAATTTCAATCAACAATTGAAAAATCAACCCCCAATAAATAAGTACACAAGCCCATTAATAAGAATCTATGACTACCCAAATTGCAGTTGTTATAGGAAGATCATAATGCCGGTTTTAGATTAGTAAAACAAGAACAAAAACTGTTTTTCTGAACAAAAACATCAATGTTTTCACCAAAGAGACAGTTCTTAAAACATTTTTGTCTTTTGTAGCTGTTTTAGTAAACAAAACACATTCCCATCACATTTTAATTTGCTTGGTTTGAACACGCAGTTTTGTTTTTTGTGAACATTTGCGCTTGTCCGTTGTTGTCTATCATGTTTATAATTTTATAGGATACACAGAAAACTAAAAACAAAACCAGTCTGTTTTAATATAAAGCAAAACATGATTTTGTTTTGTTTTTTGACAACAAAACTGTCTCTCTGGTGTGAATGAAACACGAGATAGCATTGACTAACTATACCGTCTATTGCTACTGGAGAAATACTTTATTAGAATAGCGGTAAATGAAATGAACAGACTTAGCTATTGCAGAACCCATGCCTGCTTAATGAAGCAAATGAAATCGGCATATCTTCCGGTCAGTCGGTACATAATTAACACTTGCAAAAAACTAAACAACGAAATTGAAAGTCAATCGAATCGATCAATCAGAAATTTATCGAAGCATTGTCATATAGTTTCCATGTGACAACCATATAGGGATCAATATTAGTTATTACCACGCATTGATTCTTTTAGATTGTTTAGACGATAGCAATACCCTGGAGGCATTATTTCAATAATTCGTGCCGAACCGAATGGAGTAGAAAAAGTTATGTTTATAAAAAGAAATATTTGTTTAACCTTTGCCTTGTATGTAGATATAATTTTGTCGCTAACTTGTTTACATGCAATCACGGAATAAATTGTGTACTGCCTTAAGCTGCAAAAATAATTAATGCTGATCTATGACGGAAAAATGATCTAAGATAAAAATGATTAGCTCCCTTCTGATAGAGGACTCAATCTTATCTTATTAATATATATAAATTACGTGCCACGTTGTTTGTCCGTGTTTGTCCGCGATGGACTCCTAAACTACTTAACCGATTTTAATCAAATTTGTACACCGTGTGCAGTTTGATCCAACTTGAAAGATAGGATAGCTTACATCTCAATTTATGATTGCAATATTATCTTATTGCAAATTATTTGTCTATTAATTATCTGTTAGCTCCAAACGATTGTAAAAGATGGCGACATCTGTTGACTAGATTGAGTAAATATTCAATAGATGGCGCTATGTAATGTAATATGACAAAAACGTTAGTCACAGCAACGCGTGGCCGGGACAGCTAGTCTTAATATATATAAATTACGTGTCACTGTGTTGTCCGCTATGGACTCCTAAACTACTTAACCGATTTTAATGAAATTTGTACACCGTGTGCAGTTTGATCCAACTTGAAAGATAGGATAGCTTACATCTCAATTTATGATTGCAATATTATCTTATTGCAAATTATTTGTCTATTAATTATCTGTTAGCTCCAAACGATTGTAAAAGATGGCGACATCTGTTGACTAGATTGAGTAAATATTCAATAGATGGCGCTATGTAATGTAATATGACAAAAACGTTAGTCACAGCAACGCGTGGCCGGGACAGCTAGTCTTAATATATATAAATTACGTGTCACTGTGTTGTCCGCTATGGACTCCTAAACTACTTAACCGATTTTAATGAAATTTGTACACCGTGTGCAGTTTGATCCAACTTGAAAGATAGGATAGCTTACATCTCAATTTATGATTGCAATATTATCTTATTACAAATTAAACGATTTTAAAAGATGGCGACATCTGTTGACTAGATTTAGTAAATATTCTGTTGACTAGATTGAGTAAATATTCAATAGATGGCGCTATGTAATGTAATATGACAAAAACGTTAGTCACAGCAACGCGTGGCCGGGACAGCTAGTTTACTATAATTTCTGTATACAACACTTCTTTGTGTATTTGGTAGATACTGAGCTACATCACTGTAAAGTAGAGCACTTCATTGAAAATTAGTAATATCCCTACATATGTGAATACGGCTCTGTATTTAAGAAGAACCATCTTATAATTTATCTGGTGGCCTACGGAAGTTGACAAAGGTGTAACATGTGCTATTAGACACGTGCATTTCCAACTCGCCTGTACGCTGACGCTAACAGATTACCGCGCTTGGAGACATGATACTTTCAATGAATAAAAGACCCAGACTGACCTCAGGCGACTTGTATTTGACCCCTGGCTATTTGATACGCCTCAGGATGTTTTATTACCTTAGAAAATGTAAGACATGTTAAACATGGACTTCATTTTGTAATTATCAATCGCAATGTTGATGAAAACAACAATTAAATTTATCTTATTTAACGAAAAAAAGAACTAGAACATGATATAGTTGTCTTAATCATGTTCTCAATATTTCTCAGCATAAAAAGTTAATCGTTTGTAATTATTGGCATAGTAATTAATGAAAATAAAATTGTGCTTTTGTTTTGTTTTAATTTTACAAGTAATAATTACTTTATCGGAGCTACAAGGTCCCGTAGTATTTGAGTGATTTGTTTCACAGTTAAAACTGAGAAAGATAGATCGAGTAAGCGCCTGTTCTAGGTGCCAAATTGGAAGAGAACTCCTAAATGGTAAGACGCACTTTGTTTTTTAACTCAACACCTTTAAAGTAAGTTGAAAGGTCCTATTGGTAACAGGCTCGGCCAACATGCAACAAACAACACGAGCCGAGCGCCAACACAAATATACACCCTGTAAACATTTTGGAGTCAATTTGACATCATATTGAAGATGCGTATGATTTTTTTGTCATGAAAGAGTTCAGTTTCTCACAGTCGTTCATATGAAATGTCTATTTTATCGGCTACAAATCTCGAAACCACTTCACCTGTCGGAATACAAATGAAGATAAAGTTGTTGTGAACTATAATTGAAGTGTAATAGTGATAGAAACGTCACAAAACAGGACACTTCACCAAATTGTTTTTACTGGACATATATGACAAAACTGCAAGCATGATGGTGTGAAAAGCATTTCAAGATTTTATTATTCTGTAGTAGTTGATTGTGAATTTAAAGATAATGTCTTTTGGTTAAGAAATTAATCCTCCCGCTGATTAAAAAGACACCAAAGCTATATAGCCATGAAATCACTATTTTCACTGATTCAATAAAATAATATTAGTATTACGTTAAAACAAAATATTGTTGTATAATTTTTTCACAGAAATATAAAAATTAATTGTATTATTTCAATTTTAAAATTAGTTTAATTAACATATTAATAAGGTTGTGGCATTTGCTATTAGGCCTCTAAGGTAGGCGCTGGTCTCGTATAGAAAGCAAAATCTAAACCCAATTAAAATTAAGAGAAAATCATTACTAAAACTTCATTATTAATTATTTATTTATGTAAACATACCAGAAATTTTGAGGTTAATTTTCAAATTAACATTTTTATATTATATTTGTGAACTGTAATTAATATCTTAATGACTCTTATCCATTTTCGTAATGTCTAGCCTATTATAAATACAGTGAATGTCAAAATGATAAAACGATTTACGGGTTTTTAATGGATCTAAGTTATTTCTATTTCTAAGTGACACCTGTCGTTGACATCGATAGCAGTACGCAGAATAAAAACCGCGCCAAAGAAGTCGTCAATGGGCTTGTGTGTTTATTTTTTATATTGTTATAGAAATTGATTCACAAGCCCATTCTGTAACATACACTTGCTGTTTTAAATGTTTAAAATATTAACAACTTATTTCCGAGCGGTTATACATACTCGTATAAAGATAAAAAATACATTTTTGCATAAATTTAAAAATCTAGTATATTTTAGCATTCTCTAAAAAGTGAAAAAGAATAGAAATCTACATCTTCCGTAATGTTAAAGGTTACAGACTATTCGCCCTATTTACTTTTTCGTTATTAATAAATCATGACTCAATAAGATGTAACTGTTGAGAATAAAAACGAAAAGAATATGTTTTTATGTATTTTGGAACGACAATCAATTATACATTCGTGCAGGGGTTCTTAAACTTTTGGAGCCTCTTCGAATTACAAGAGCTAAGTTATATCTCGCATGGAAACCAGTGGTTCTATATGGTCTTGGTAGACTTGGACTTTGAGGAACAGAGATTGCGACCGCTTGCGGATTCGGGAAAGAAAAATTTTGAGGAAACGTTATATACCTTTATTTGTATTCCGACAGATGGAGTGGTTTCGACATTTATAGCCGATAAAATAGACATTTCATGTGAACGACGGTGAGAAACTTAACTGTACTATATTTATTATATTAATTGTGTGTCTTTCGGTTTTACAATCTACATTATTATATTTCTTAATGCATTTCATATAAATTCAAAGTTAAAACTAAACTTAAACTATTCTAGATTATTACTACTTCGAATAGTACTTTCTGTTTCTTCTTTTCTTGATCCTCTCTCTTCATGTGCCCTACTTCTCCTTTATTCTCACCGTTTCCTGCTTCTCCTTCCTTATTGCCTGTATCTTCATCTATCACCTCTTGCCTTCCTTGTCTCCTCTCGACAAACACTGTATTATCTTTTCACTATCTTTCCTGCCTTCTCTCTTCGTTTTCACTTCTCCACTTATGTCTATTACAGGCATAGACGCCCTATCTTTACTATTTCCTCTTGACTCTCTTACTTTACTATTTCTTCTTGACTCTCTTCCTTTACTATGTTATTATTGTCTCTATCTCCGTCATCCATCTCTTGTCCTTATCTCCTTTCCGTAAATCCTATATTTTTCTGGACTGAAGTTTAACTGTTCTTTCTTTCTCCTGCTTCCCTTCACTGCCTCTTTTAGTACTTCCTCTCTCTTCATGTTCCTTATGCAACCCAGATACGAGCTTATTTACTGTCCTGTTTTTTCTTTCCTTTTTTCTATTTCCGCCATCCACCTCTTTCCTTCACTGCCTCCTTTTAAGAAACTGAACTATAAATGAACTCTTTCATAACAAAAAAATCATACGCATCTTCAATATGATGGCAAAGTGACTCCAAAATGTTTTCTGAAAACTGACAGTGGAGACGACAAACAAAAATAGGGACGGAAATTAGGAAAAAAAAGTCTAAGAAACTTAAGGAAGTAACTGCAGGGGGTGCGAGGAAGAACAAGGGGACGTAGATCTAAAGAGGATAGGTGTGAGGAATTGGAAATGAAAGCGGGAAAAAGGAAGGAAGCTACAAGAGCTGTAGCGCCAACTTGATTAATTGTTGTGCAATAATCTTAAGTTAAAACGTCCGTTATGCGGCCCGGATGATAAGCTTGAGAACCTCTGCATTATTGAAATAAATAAATCTCTAATTTATGTAAAAAAAATCCGTTTTGTTGAAAATTAATATAAAGCTATGTTTGTAGTAAAAGAACAAGTATCAGCAGGGGCACCAACATAAATAATAATAGTTATGATTACTAGTTATATGACATATTGATATTTCGTTAATCCGAGGAAACGCTATAAACTTTTTTAATCTTTGAATAGTGCGTATGCTATAATAGCTCTAATTAATATCTTTTAATAACCTGTTAGATGTATTTGACAAGTTAATATGGCTATTTTGAATTAACGACGGCCAAATTAAATTAATACGTAGTTTTTGATAATTTATAAACTGTTTATGTATTTAACTATTAAAAGAATTTAATAGTTATTACAAAATGTTACTTAATAGGGAAAGATGCATGACTAGTTTCAAAAACGAAAATCGAGACTTATTATGGCAAATGGGCTTGTGTCCTATGTCTTAATTTCTATAAGTGTGCTATATATTGATAAAGTGGGTTACTAGAACCTAAAATGTCCAATTATTTTTTAATAACTCCTTATATGTCCCTTTTGTCCCTTTAATTATTAAAGGGATTCAACGTTATAGAACATTCCATCAGAGCGTAAAAGAGATAGCATATTCAACACAGAACTTTTATCCATAAGAAAAAATAACTGACCTACCCTTAATAGAATAGTACAGACATGTTACGTCATAAATATGGCCGACATCTGTAATGCTAAAACTACAATTCGAATTTTTAATTGCTATATCTACGTCAACATTTAGATATTTATTAAAATAAAAACGCCAATGTATATATTTATATACATCAATTTCAATCAACAATTGAAAAATAGACTGAATCTCTAAAAAATGAGTCCATTGACAGAAAACCTGGTAAGATAAAATTTTCTGAATAATTTGCAAGTATTGATTTCGAATAATTTGTTTTCCAGCCTCAATTAAAAAAAATGACTTCTGCAATGAATCTAATCTTGTTTAATTAAAAATAAAAAAATCATATATATTTCAAATAGCCAAAAACGTGGCCCTTAGAAACTTCTAAAGTATTAATCATAATTAATAGCATTATTAATAATAACATTAAATATAAATTGATGTTTTATTAAAATCAGGCAGTTACTTTAAAAAGTGTTTCTATAATTCAAGTTACTAGATGCGTTTTTTTGATTTTGATTCAGCGGGAGGCAAGAGTTTAATCGTTAGCAGTATTAGATGCCGCTTAAACGCGTAACTCATTCGTCAAATGTAGATACCAAGAGTAGAAGTAGAATCAATCAGTATTAAAAACGAATGTAAGCCGCTTCACATTCAAATTACACCTATCATTAATTAAGTTTGTAGACATATTTGTAGACAAAAACTTCACCATTTTAATTCTGCATTATAATTTTTTTGGTTGCATTTATGAGTTCTCTGGATATAGAATCAGATAGCGAATACAATTTTACGTATCACTAATGAACTGGAAAATTAATACATAAATATATGTACGAGTATAACACATCTCTCAATAAATTCACAGGATGACATATATATGGCGCCACTATTAACAAATCTATATGATTTTTAGATTTTACCGACCTTCGAAAGATACATGTCAAAATTTCTTGGTATTTAGACCATTAGCTTACAGTGGTTTTAGTGACTGTACTTTTGTAATTTTCAAAACATTGGACAAATCTTAATTTCGTGTGTTGATAAAGCAATGCTTTTTAATGGGAAAAAATAACGTTTTAGCAAAATAACAACGGGTACTCGGACTTGGTACAATGTAGTCTGTTTAGACCTTGTTATCTCTAGTTTTTTTAGGTGAACGAAATTGTTATAGATACAAATGATTCGATATCATTTCATTTTCAAATAAAATATGTCCCAATAAAGATGACAATTACAATGAAAGTCAAAATATCTCATAAAAATGGTATAATCATGAAATGTTAGTGTGTTAATGCGTTTTAGTGGGCGCGTGCGTGGCCCGAAGAAGTAGAGGGGCAGGGGAGAGGAGGGGGATACCGATCCGGGTTCAGTTTCGTTCGATCAAGATTATCTTACCAATCGTAAAAAATTTAAAAAGAAATTTTTCTATAAGAACAAGTTTTTGTATAAACTTGAATTTAAAGAAAAAGAAATGTATAATTTAAATCAATTTCGTGGCCTATGATGATACCTAACTGTATGGTATATTTATTCTAGTACAGTGTTTCTCAATCGGTGTTTATATAGACAGCATATAGTTCTTTAATTTCTAATACATGATGGGTAAGTAATTTAATGTTGTTAGGAACCATTCTTAAATTATGTCACAAATCCACAAATTTTGACAATAGGGGAGGAGCCAGACGCGTTCAGACATCATATGCAATATAAAATGTAGAAGCCTGAAGAATAATGTAAGTTTAAAAAAAAATGCTATAAAATATAAAAATAAATAATTTACAAAAAGTGACAAGGACGGGGGGCTGTCAGAATAGCAGGAAATTTATGTGACCTAATTTATGGAAGGCTCTTTAGTTGATCTCTGACATATGTGTTAACTAAGGTGAAACGATACTTAGCCATTTTTTCTCGCAAAATATAGATATAGATTTTAACAGCAGGTTAAATATTATCAAAAAAACCATGTTTTTTTATGTTTAAATCGTTTTATGTAAGTAACTATAAACGCGAATCAAAATCTAAAGCTGGAATTAGTTAGATGAATAACGTATCTACATTTTAAGCTTTCTTCCACTGACTTTTAATGAGTTGGAACCGCAAAAATAACTTTTGAAAATGAATATTGCTATATTTTCTAGTTAAATTCCCATTTTTATATTACTGGTAACATTTCTAAGGGTTTGTCATAAATTTTATAACCTTTATTTATGAAAAACCTTATTTATTTTAAACCAACCCACGCTAAAACACTGCTGGCGGAACGTATCTATACGAGTAAACATCAAGATACCGCTTGCATACGACTTTCACTTAGCTTCTATTATCTTCCACATGTATTTTATTAAATCCAATGCGTTGGCTGCAGTCCATGCTGATCAGTGATCGAAATTTACAAAACTTTAATATCTTTTTTAGATTCAAAAGCAATGACAGCTCTTACACTTTTTGCTAATTATTATATCTCCGATAATTACGTGGAATTTTAACATGCTTTTGTTAAAACAGTCAAAAGAATAAAACAAACAATTGTTTTGTTAAGTGCATAACAAGAATTAGTACGTACAATGATAACTCAATGTACGCGGAAACCATAAACATTTAGAAATCGTTCTCAATCTGTGACGATGCGCGAATTAAAACTTCTTGTCCTGAATATACGTCTTATATAATGTTTAAATGTTATCTTACCTTTTCCACAGGAAGTCACCAGGCTGGACGATCTGAAACAAAATAAACGCAAGTTAAATTTGTGTTATAGTTTGAGCATCGCAGTAATATAAAAATAATTTGTTATTTGCTAAAAAATCGTATCATAAATAAACATGCATTTTTTGCAATTTTGAAGAATCTGACTTTATGTTATTAATATCTGTCAAGGCCAAACAAATTAAATATAAAAAAAATATCAAATAACAAAAAAACGTTATAATTTCGGGTATTGTTCGTTACTTTTTCGATCCCTGGTATTTGCCCCAAAACAACTAGAGATAGGAGTAGATTTTGACGTACTGTTAAACAATAAAGTTACGCCACCAAATAGTTCGTTACCTCTGTGTTTCTATTGAGTGTTTAATGCATACTCATTGCAGCCTGATTGCATTTGACCAAGTTTAGTTCATTATTTACTATTGCATTAAGCTACTTCACCATAATTTATGCATTAATATTTAATCCCATTATTGTATTTGTTAAAAATATGCTTAGAAATGATTTTAAAATTGTAAAGTATATTGTATGCATAGCAAATGCATTGAAATTATAAAGTAACTAGCTTTTACCCCCGTCGCAAGCGACGTTTGTTTTTTACAAGTGGCTTGAATTTCATGTCAAAATTTAATTCCATTTTTAAATTGAAATAATAAATAAACTCGTCCTATATTGATTTTACATTTAATAACAATTGATTTTTCATACAAACTGACTAAGAAAATACATTTTTTATATCAAAATAAAAAATATTTTGAATTTATGCGATATTTGGACAACTTTTTTTCAAAATTTGTGATTTTTTTTTCGATTCGTAAATAAGTTACCAAGGTTAGCCTATATACAAAATTTAAACTTTCTAGCACAATTTTTACTCTCGGCAAATACTGCCCCCGTGCCCCCCAATAAAATTTTGAAATTTTGATTTTTTTTTTTTAATAATATACTTAATTATTCTAGAATCCAGAAAATGAATTTTCTCCAAAGTTCCCTACCGGGCCCACGAATTTCTTTAACCCCCCCATTTTCAATTTTTGAATTTCTAATTTTTGAGAAATGTCAGCATTGAATACTTTAATACACATGCAAAATTTCAACTTTCTATCATATACGAATTAAAAGTAATACAGCAAAGAAGGGATCACTTTTTTCCAGTTTTTCCAAAATTACGGGTTTCCAGGAAATTCAGGGCAAAATCCGGGGACGCCAAAATCTTCGAATTTTTTTCTCTACGAAATAGGAAATTTTTAAAAACTTCCCTGGAGCCGTTTTCGAGATGCCATACAAAATTCGAACCAAACATATAAACACATAAACATATAAGAATATAAATATACACTTGGGACATTATAATATACTTGAGTTTACCCCCGTCGCAATGCGACGTCTTTTTGGCGTGTATCATTTGAATTCAATAAAATAATTCGTAATTAAATTTCATATTTAACTGTTCTATTTTTAAATTGAAATAATAAATAAACTCGCGCACATATACACACATATAAATTGACTAAAAAAATATTATTTTTTTATCAAAATAAAAAATATTTTCAATTTATGCGTTATTTGACCAACTTTTTTTCAAAATTTGGGAATTTTTTTTTCGATTCGTAAATAAGTTACCAAGGTTAGCCTATATACAAAATTTCAACTTTCTAGCACAATTTTTACTCTCGGAAAATACTGCCCCCGTGCCCCCAAATAAAATTTTGAAATTTTGAATTTTTTTTTATTAATAATATACTTAATTATTCTACAATCCAGAATATGAACTTTCTCCAAAGTTCCCTACCGGGCCCCCGAATTTCTTCAACCCCCCCTTTTTCTATTTTTGAAATTCTAATTTTTGAGAAATGTCAGCATTAAAGAGCTTAATACACATGCAAAATTTCAACTTTCTATCTTTTACGACTTGAAAGTAATACAGCAAAAAAGGGATCACTTTTTTTCCAGTTTTTCCAAAATTACGGGTTTCCAGGAAATTCAGCGAAAAATCCGGGGACGCCAAAAGTCTTAGAATTTTTTTCTCTACGACATAGGAAGTTTTTAAAAACTTCCCTGGAGCCGTTTTCGAGATGCCATACAAAATTCGAACCAAACATATAAGAATATAAGAATATAAGAACACAAATATACACCTGGGACATTATAATATACTAGCTTTTACCCCCGTCGCAAGCGACGTTTGTTTTTTGTGAGTGGCTTGAATTTCAAGTCAAAATTTAATTTTTAAATTGAAATAATAAATAAACTCGTCCTATATTGATTTAACATTTAATAACAATTAATTTTTCATACAAACTGACTAAGAAAATACATTTTTTATATCAAAATAAAAAATATTTTGAATTTATGCGACAACTTTTTTTCAAAATTTGGGATTTCTTTTTCGATTCGTAAATAAGTTGCCAAGGTTAGGCTATATACAAAATTTCAACTTTCTAGCACAATTTTTACTCTCGGCAAATACTGCCCCCGTGCCCCCTAATAAAATTTTAAAATTTTATTTTTTTTTTTATTAATAATATACTTAATTATTCTAGAATCCAGAAAATGAATTTTCTACAAAGTTCCCTACCGGGCCCCCGAATTTTTTTTAACCCCCCCTTTTTCAATTTTTGAAATTCTAATTTTTGAGAAATGTCAGCATTGAATACCCTAATACACATGCAAAATTTCAACTTTCTATCTTATACGAATTAAAAGTAATACAGCAAAAAAGGGATCACTTTTTTTCCAGTTTTTACAAAATGACGGGTTTCCAGGAAATTCAGGGAAAAATCCGGGGACGCCAAAAGTCTTAGAATTTTTTTCTCTACGAAATAGGAAATTTTTAAAAACTTCCCTGGAGCCGTTTTCGAGATGCCATACAAAATTCGAACCAAACATATAAACACATAAACATATAAGAATATAAATATATACTTGGGACTTTATAATATACTTGAGTTTACCCCCTTCGCAATGCGACGTCTTTTTGGCGTGTATCATTTGAATCCAATAAAATAATTTGTAATTAAATTTCATATTTAACTGTTCTATTTTTAAATTGAAATAATAAATAAACTCGCGCACATATACACACATATAAGTTGACTAAAAAAATATTATTTTTTTATCAAAATAAAAAATATTTTCAATTTATGCGTTATTTGACCAACTTTTTTTCAAAATTTGGGATTTTTTTTTTCGATTCGTAAATAAGTTACCAAGGTTAGCCTATATACAAAATTTCAACTTTCTAGCACAATTTTTACTCTCGGAAAATACTGCCCCCGTGCCCCCAAATAAAATTTTGAAATTTTGAATTTTTTTTTATTAATAATATACTTAATTATTCTACAATCCAGAATATGAACTTTCTCCAAAGTTCCCTACCGGGCCCCCGAATTTCTTCAACCCCCCCTTTTTCTATTTTTAAAATTCTAATTTTTGAGAAATGTCAGCATTAAATAGCTTAATACACATGCAAAATTTCAACTTTCTATCTTTTACGACTTGAAAGTAATACAGCAAAAAAGGGATCACTTTTTTTCCAGTTTTTCCAAAATTACGGGTTTCCAGGAAATTCAGGGGAAAATTCGGGGACGCCAAAAGTCTTAGAATTTTTTTCTCTACGAAATAGGAAATTTTTAAAAACTTCCATGGAGCCGTTTTCGAGCTACCATACGAATCGCGTAAACATATAAACATATAAGAAAACAAACATACACCTCGGACATTATAATATAGGACTAGCTTTTACCCCCGTCGCAAGCGACGTTTGTTTTTTATGAGTGGCTTGAATTTCAGGTCAAAATTTAATTCCATTTTTAAATTGAAATTATAAATAAACTCGTCCTATATTGATTTTAAATTTAATAACAATTAATTTTTCATACAAACTGACTAAGAAAATGCATTTTTTATATCAAAATAAAAAATATTTTGAATTTATGCGATATTTGGACAACTTTTTTTCAAAATGTGTGATTTTTTTTTCGATTCGTAAATAATTTACCAAGGTTAGCCTATATACAAAATTTAAACTTTCTAGCACAATTTTTACTCTCGGCAAATACTGCCCTTGTGCCCCCCAATAAAATTTTGAAATATTGAATTTTTTTTTTATTAATAATATACTTAATTATTCTAGAATCCAGAAAATGAATTTTCTCCAAAGTTCTCTACCGGGCCCCCGAATATCTTTAACCCCCCCTTTTTCAATTTTTGAATTTCTAATTTTTGAGAAATGTCAGCATTGAATACCTTAATACACATGCCAAATTTCAACTTTCTATCTTATACGGGTCACTTTTTTCCAGTTTTTCCAAAATTACGGGTTTCCAGGAAATTCAGTGAAAAATCCGGGGACGCCAAAAGTCTTAGAATTTTTTTCTCTACGAAATAGGAAATTTTTAAAAACTTCCCTGGAGCCGTTTTCGAGATGCCATACAAAATTCGAACCAAACATATAAACACATAAACATATAAGAATATAAATATACACCTGGGACATTATAATATACTTGAGTTTACCCCCGTCGCAATGCGACGTCTTTTTTATGCGTGTATCATTTGAATCCAATAAAATAATTCGTAATTAAATTTCATATTTCACTGTTCTATTTTTAAATTGAAATAATAAATAAACTCGCGCACATATACATTAACACATATAAATTGACTAAAGAAATAATTTTTTTTGTCCAAATAAAAAATATTTTCAATTTATGCGTTATTTGACCAACTTTTTTTCAAAATTTGGGAATTTTTTTTTCGATTCGTAAATAAGTTACCAAGGTTAGCCTATATACAAAATTTCAACTTTCTAGCACAATTTTTACTCTCGGCAAATACTGCCCCCGTGCCCCCAAATAAAATTTTGAAATTTTGAATTTTTTTTTAATAATAATATACTTAATTATTCTAGAATCCAGAATATGAACTTTCTCCAAAGTTCCCTACCGGGCCCCCGAATTTCTTCAACCCCCCCTTTTTCACTTTTTGAATTTCTAATTTTTGAGAAATGTCAGCATTGAATACCTTAATACACATGCAAAATTTCAACTTTCTATCTTTTACGAATTAAAAGTAATACAGCAAAAAAGGGTTCACTTTTTTTCCAGTTTTTCCAAAATTACGGGTTTCCAGGAAATTCAGGGAAAAATCCGAGGACGCCAAAAGTCTTAGAATTTTTTTCTCTACGAAATAGGAAATTTTTAAAAACTTCCATGGAGCCGTTTTCGAGCTACCATACGAATCGCGTAAACATATAAACATATAAGAAAACAAACATACACCTCGGACATTATAATATAGGATGATACTTAATTGGAGTGTAGGCATTAAATCGAAACCAGCGGTAAATAGAGTTGCATTGTTTGAAAGTTTTAGGTTAAATTTAGCTTATAAATAGCTTACCAATTACAAAAATGATATAATGTTTGTTGTCATGCCCCGCGAAATACAGATGCTGTCTACACAACAAACGTAAACTTAAGCCTCACTGAATTTTAGTGTTAATTTAAAGTTTTAACCTATAAATGCAAGATCAGCTTGTGAAGTATAAAGAAATAATATTAATTATATTAAACAAAATAATTTATATTATTAAGACGCATGACGCATGATTTAACAAGTTCAAAATTACATTTAAGGTTAAAACCTTAAATTAAAACTAAAAACAGTGAGTGAAAATAGGACTTGAAGTATTTAATAAAGTAACATTTTTTACTTAACGTTACGTTTTATTATTTAATTAATTTATCATAAACCTATTACATTGACATTAAATAAATGGGAAAGACTTCCTAGTAAACAATTTGATGGAGTGTCCTATTTAGTGACGTTTCTATCACTATTTCACTTCAATTATAGTTCGCATCAACTTTATCTTCATTTGTATTTCGACAGGAGGAGTGGTTCCGTCATCTGTAGCCGATAAAGTAGACATTTTATATGAAAAAATGTGAGAAACTGAACTATAAATGAACTCTTTTATGACAAAAAAATCATGACGCATCTTCAATATGATGTCAAAGTGACTCCAAAATGTTTATTGGGTTGAAAAATCTTTTACTAATAAATTCATTAAATATACGTTTTATTAACTTCCGCATAATAACATCCGCTTTATATACGATATTTTAGAAAATTCACCATACTTAAAAGTATTAACAATTCCAGATAACAAATGAAACCTAATCGCAAACAAATATCTCGAAATAAACGTAATTTAATTCTAATTACTAGCTCTGATTACTTTTATAATTTTATTGTATTTACAAAACAAATAATTAAAAAACATTTTATGTAGTAAAATTATTTAGGGATTTGTGTTAAAACAAACAATACGTGCAAAAAGAAGACTCTTTGTTCTTTCGTGTAAAAAAATAAAGAAGTCAATATACATATTATTCCCGGCAGGGTGATCCCAGCGTTTTTTCACGATTGCAAAAAAGAGTTCATATAAGCTCCATTACTGAATTATTTTTAACAGTAAAGAATTTTATAATAATTAAAACATTCATAAAAACTCTTAGCTGCTGTTGCCTTCAGTTTTGCTCAACGTACTGCAAGATGCAAAAAAGTTAAATGCAACGAAAAATACTCGTACATACATAAAAAGAATTTGAACAGAAATTAAATTCATATTTAAAAACATGTTTTGCTCGACTCTGTACTTTTTAAACCTGTTTTTTTTAAACGTTTCGCGGAAGTGCATATGAATCAAGGTTGCACAAATTGTCTGATGTGCAAATGCAAGCATCGGATGGTACTTTTAGTAGCCGGATTCTTTATTTTTAGGAGAACACGTTGATTTTTTTAATAAATTCTTGATACTCTATATTTGTGACGGACACCTATGCATTTCCGTTTTAGTCATAACAAACCGTAATGGATTCAGCTTGTTTTACACTTACTTATACAACTTATTGTTACTCTTTGACATTTGTGTTATAAAAGAACGTTTAAACACAATAAAAACTGTATTACTGTTCGTAAAATAATGAAATACACCTACATTACGAAAATACCACGCGGTCCTGAGAAAACTGCAAAAATTAGTTATGCACAAGAACTCGTTGTAACAAGACAACTACAAATATAATGAAATTACAATATTTTTGCTAAGGGCCCCGCGCTCTCTTAATTCGGCACTGCATCTATGTGAGTACCTGACTGGGATACTGACGTTTTAGATTAAGTGACCTACTATCTTAATAGACAATATTTAATAAGCAATTTAAATGCAATAAAAAATTACAATACTAAATCATTTATATAAATATATATATATATATATATATATATATATATATATATATATATATATATATATATATATATATATATATATTGTTGTAAGTACGCATATGTCGCACTTACCTTTTATTTTTAATGATATTAAATGTTAATTATGTAATAGAATTATATTATGTAAACAGTTTTTGTATTAGTATTAAGATCGTAAAGAATAATTATTTAAGTTTAGCGCTTATAAATATTGTCTCTGGTTTGTGGAGATTAATATTGATTTAATGCTGGTAATTCAGTATTGGCGTTCTGTGATGTGAAATAAATTATTATATATTAAATTGCACAAGACGCTGAAAGCCAGTCTTCTCCTGAGTCTCAAAGCAAGCATTACTATTCGCAACTTCGTACGTATTGAATAGTGAGCACATTTCAACTATTAATTAAATTATAACACTATAGAATTACATTTTGTTTTATATCTGTCATCTTCGTTAATCTAATAAAATACTATTGTAATTAAGTAAGCAGATATAATATTACAACGAATAAATGATATATTTTAATAAAAGTGTTTGTATTAATAGTAATAAAAAGATACTAATTGTTCAACCGTCGCATGTCGCAACGAGGTTACTTTAGACCGCTCAAGTATTCTCTAATTGCAACAATACACCGTCTGAACAAGAATCCTTATTAATCATCTTAAGAAAGATATTCGATTACTACTGTAATTGGTGTTGGAAGTCGTCAACTGAAGAATCTACTACCAGAAGCTAGCATCCCTGCAGAATGTACTAGTAAGCTGAGTAATCTCCTCCAGAACGACAATACGACACAATTTTACAACATTGGTGTCAGGTGTAACATCCGCCCTCGAATCTTACTTACAACATTGGTGTCAGGTGGGGTCTCGAAGAGATATTCCTACACATAAATATCCAAGAGGTACGCCCAAAATTTTTTTCTATATATTCTACACCTGGATGCAGATCAATTATTCTGGATACCACTACGTCGATCGATTATTTCCAAGATTGCCGAAGAGTACGAGATAGAACGTCAATTCATCTGTATTTCACATAATTTTTCTACAAGTCCGGTGGATGTAAAACAACAGCCCGCTGAACCAGAAAAAAAAGAAATCTTTTGCCCCCAGCGAATGGATGGATGCTTCTAGAACAAATGGAATAATCTAAACTGATGTTAATCGTTTCCAGAACCCTGCACACAGCTGTACATAGATCAAAATCGAAAGTTTTTTTTGTTAAGTATAATAAGACAGTATCTTTTTATCTTGTATACAATTATTATCATAAATTGATAATTGTATTTTTTTCTATTAGTAGCATCCTTGTAGTTCATTGAAGCTATTATTTTTTTAGTATTATATTCAATACTTTTGAATATTTGCTATAACCTATCTATTAGTAGCATCCTTGTAATTCATTGAAGCTATTATTTTTTTAGTATTATATTCAATACTTTTGAATATTTGCTATAACCTATCTATTAGTAGCATCCTTGTAGTTCATTGAAGCTATTATTTTTTTTTAGTATTATATTCAATACTTTTGAATATTTGCTATAACCTATCTATTAGTAGCATCCTTGTAATTCATTGAAGCTATTATTTTTTAGTATTATATTCAATACTTTTGAATATTTGTTATAAAATAACAATTTTGTAGCATCATTGTTCAATATTTTTAGTATTATATCCAATACTTTTGAATATCTACTATAATATTTCCTATAATTGTTTCTACAATTATATTAATTCATGTTTAATATTTTTAGAACATCTTTATGAACGAGAAAGAATTTTGAAAAGGAGAAGTAAAGAGCTGAAGCAGTTAGATAGCAGTCTGTTCAATCAGAGAGACTACCTTCCTGTTACAACTGCGGTGTCTGAGCCCCATCGGAAATTTCCTGTGAGTTACTGTTTTCGCTAGCAATTTTTCCTTGTCAGAATCCTGTTCTTCGGAGAGTCGTTTATTGGTACAAAATAATCTTTAGTCTGTATATTATATATAACTTTAATTAAGTACTATGGCACCGAACGTTCATTCACTCACACTAGTTGAGAATACAATCAATCTAATTAATGAGTTTTCAAAAAATCTAGAAGTCCAATCAACATCCTTAACAATAGTTGAATTAAAAATCAAAAACTTAGACAAAGCTTGGGTTAAATATAGTAGTATCGTAGAAGCATTGCTTCCAACTCTAAAAAATGAAGAAGCTTCGGCTATCGTTAGTAAGTCTATAGAAGTTGAAAGTATTTATGACGACACTCTTATTTACTTGTTGAATTATAAGCAAACATTTGAGAATGATACACATATTGTAGACGACTCAAAAAGTATAGATTCAATAAAAAATCTGAACTTAAGTCCAATGCAACTAACCGTTTTTGATGGAGAATATATTAATTGGCAAAGTTTTATGGAATTATTTACAAATTTAATTCGTAATAATAGTAAACTATCAAGCATTGAAAAAATGCATTATTTAAAGTTAAATTTGTCAGGAGAACCACTCAAACTCATAAAGAATTATCCTTTAACAAATGATAATTACGAAATTGTTTGGAACATCCTTTGTAAACGTTATGATAACAAGGTAGCACTTATTGAAACCTGTTTAAACAATTTAATAAACTACAATGTTATACGTTTAGAGTCCGAAATCAATATCAAAAAACTACTAGATGAAATTAATGAATCGATTAGAGCATTAACCGAATTGGGGATATATTCTAATCATTCAGATTTTATGTTAATACATATTTTAAAGACCAAATTAGATTTTAATTCGTCAAAGGAATGGGAAAACAGAAATAATTCTGAATTACCAACCTTAAATGAATTTACAGAGTTTCTGGAGAGACGGTGGCGCAATCTAGAAAGAAGAAGGCATATTAAAGTCAAAACATATCCAAGCGTTCCTAATTCTAATAGTAAACCAGTTTCAAGCAAGCAAATTCCTAATAAGGTCGAAACAAAAACTAAAAATTTGTTCTGTAACCATTGTAAGAAAAGTGGTCATACAGAAAAGTATTGTTTTATTAAGAAGGAAAATCTAGATACGGGTAACCCTATTGCTCAAGTTAATACTTGTAGGGAGGCCACAATTTTATCAGAACCTTCTACTTGTTGTGAAAGATCGAAACATCTTATATCTGATGGTTCTCAAGTATCTTTTACTAACAAGACACAACACAATTCAAATAATGAATTATGTTTTTTTTATGATTTTGATGAGATCAATACGGGTAATTTACAAAATAATAATGATATTCTAAGTTTTGACAGTAAAAATAAAAATGTTAAGGCTAAGCAAACAGTTGACACTATCCAATTCAAGATGGTCGCAGCCAAAGCTAAAACCGTATCATTTTTATTAGATACTGGTTCTCAAATCTCCTTGATTAAACAAAATATTTTAAATAACAATGTCAGAATTAATAATAAATCTAAAATTCTATTGAAGGGTATTTCTGAAGGCACGCCTTATACCTTAGGTTCACTGAAAACTTCTATAATTTTAGATAGTAATAAGTCGAAACAAACTTTACAGGTTGTGTCAGAAAATTTCCCCATTAAACACGATGGAATTATAGGGTTAGATATTTTACGGAAACTAAATGCAGTAATTAATCTAAAAATGAACAGTGTACAATTCTCAGAATGTGGCAAAGTAATTGAGCTCCCACTTATAAATATAAACAATATCGTTTTACCAGCACGTACGAGGAAGATAATTCCTATGTCAGGTTCTACAGTAGGAGTTTGTGTAGCCAGGGAATTGTTACCTGAAGTTTTTTTAGCTAATGCATTAATCAAGCCCGTCAAAAATATTTTCTATATTTCAATAATAAATTCTTCAATAAAAAATATAATACTTAGTAATTTCAAACCGAATATCATACCGATAGATCAATTTAGTATTTACCATTTTTCAAAATCAAGTCCTAACAACCGTAAGGAACTTTTATTAAACAATTTAAATCTTTCACATGTCAATTCAGAATTAGTAACAGAATTAATAGAAATCTGTGACAGCTTTAATGACATATTTTTTTTACCGGGAGACAAGTTATCTTGTACGAGCGCATTAAGTCATAAGATAAAGATTAATTCTTCTAAACCCGTTAACGTTAAACCGTATCGATTGCCCCATGCGCAAAAAGAGATTGTGGAAAAGCATATTCAGGAACTGTTGGTCAACAACATAATTGAAGAAAGCGACTCACCCTATAACGCACCTTTATTAGTAGTACCAAAAAAACCAGATGCGTTAGGTAATAAACAATTCCGCGTAGTAGTCGATTTCCGTAAACTTAACGAGCAGACAACAAGTGACGCCTATCCTTTGCCTCTTATACATGATATACTGGACCAACTTAGTGGTGCAAAATTTTTCTCTACCCTTGACTTAGCAAGCGGTTTTCACCAGGTCCCTATGCTTCCCGAAGATAAAGAGAAAACAGCATTTAGTGCGAACTTTAAACACTATCAATTTGTAAGAATGCCATTCGGACTTAAAGGAGCCCCCCCCATGTTTCAGAGACTTATGTCTCACGTTCTCACAGGTTTGCAAGGAATAGATTGCTTAATCTATCTGGACGATGTAGTCATTTTTGGAAAAAACATTTCTGAGCACAACCAAAGATTAAAAAACGTTTTTTCTAAATTACGGGAACATAATTTGAAGCTCCAACCATCCAAATGTAACTTTCTACATAAAGATTTGATTTATTTAGGTCACGTTATTAATGAAACAGGTATTCTACCAGATCCTTCTAAAGTAGAAGCAATAAAGAATTTCCCCATTCCAAACAGTCCTAAACAAATTAAAACATTTTTGGGTATGTCTGGTTATTATCGCCGACATATACCGCATTACGCAGAGATAGCCAAACCACTATATAATGCAGCAAACAGTAATGTTAAAGTATTAGAATGGTCAGACCAATGCGACGAATCATTTAAAACTTTAAAAAATAAATTAACCATATCACCTGTTTTGCAATACCCGGACTTTAGTAAAAATTTCGTTGTAACCACGGATGCAAGTAAATATGCTATAGGTGCAGTCCTTTCACAAGGTACTATTAAGGAAAGCCACCCAATAGCATATGCTTCAAGAACTCTAAATAAGGCACAACAAAATTACACAACTACTGAACGTGAGTTATTAGCAGTAGTATGGGCTGTGGCTCATTTTAGACCCTATCTCTATGGAAAGTTTTTTAGTATCGTAACAGACCATCAAGCCTTGACTTGGTTAATGAGTATTAAGGACCCGAGTTCTAGACTTATGCGTTGGCGGATAAAACTAGAGGAATATAATTACGAAGTAATATATAGACCAGGTAGTTCGATTCCACACGTAGATGCCCTAAGTCGCGTATACTCACTTCAGGTTGAAACAATGGATGTCACATACGAAAATTATTTAGAAATAATTAAAAATAAAATTATCATAAACAATAAAGTAATTGAACATGATAAAAGTTTATATGACGCACCGACGTCATTTTCATTAGTAGATTTTGTATCAAAAGATTTTAAAAATTCAATTGGAAATTCTCCTGAATTAATCAATAAATTTAGTAGTATCAATGCATTTCTAATACAAGAAAAAGAAGTATCAGAAATTGCATATGTTGAAATTGATACTAGATTTATTATCTGTTTAATAATTAAGGAATTTCATTTTAATCTACCAAATTATAAAGAAATATTTTTGGCATTAGTGAATCTGAAAAACTTTTGTACTTTACACAAAATTACTAACATAGCTATGAACAGGTTCGAGTCTGAACTAAGTAAATTAGATTTTGCCCAGTTACGAACTATGATCAGACATATCTTTGATAAAACAAATATAATAGTACACATTTATAATGACAATATACTTAAAATTAGTGACCCTGAGTTAATAAACAATGTAATTTCGGAATTTCATGTTAATCCCACAGCAGGCCACTTAGGAGTTTCTAAAACAATTAAACGATTAAAATCACACTTTAAATTTCCAAGTATGATTAGAAAAGTTAAAAATTTTATTAGACAATGTGTATCATGTCAAAAGAATAAAGTGTGCAAATTAAATAAATGCCCATTAACAATTACATCGACTTCGAAACATAGTTTCGAAAGGTTGGCTTTGGACATAGTATATCTTCCCAAGAAAGACGACAACGACAAATACAAATACTTACTAACAATACAGGATGACCTTACTAAATTTACGGAAGCTATTCCTATTATAAACCAGGAGGCAAATACTGTCGCGAAAGCATTAGTAACTAACGTTATTTGTAGGTACGGAGTTCCTAATATGATCTTAACAGACCAAGGAACAAATTTCATGTCAAAAATTTTTAAAGATATATGCAAATTGTTAAAAATTAAACAATTAAAAACAACAGCATTTAGACCAGCAACCAACGGTGCCTTAGAAAGAGTTCATAGAACCCTTGCCGAGTATCTAAGGAATTTTTGTAAAAAGCAGGATGATTGGATAAATTGGATTCCCTATGCAATGTTCGTGTATAACACAACTCCGCATACAGCGACCGGTTTTACTCCTTTCGAACTAATTTATGGACATAAGGCAAATCTGCCTTCAATTTTTTATAAAGAACCAATTGAGGTAAATACTTATAATAATTTTATAGTAGAACTCAAACACAGGTTACAAGTAGCGAGGGAACTTGCTATAAATAACTTGGTTAAAAGCAAAGAAAAAACAAAATTATATTTTGATAAAAGGGTCAATTCTCTTTTCACACCTAAAGTAAACGAACTAGTTTTATTAAGAAATGAACAGTTACCAACTAAAGGACAGTCAAAAAAACTTTTACCCTTATACGTAGGACCGTATAAAGTTACTAAAATTATATCCCCTGTTAATACAGAAATACTAATTGGTAAAAAACATACGGTAGTTCATAATAATAGGTTGAAGAGATTTTGTACCAATGAATAAAAACTTGACGAATGAAATGGATTTTGTCAGGGATGATTGTTTTGTGGAGCAGTGTTAACTCTATACGATGGGATCAGAATCGTTGTCGACACTTTGCTTCTCTTTTTGTTTTTTTTCTAGAATTGTAACTCGTATATTTTGTTTTTATACGTGTCCCTTTTTTTTTGAAAGGGGGTGTTGTGATATGTACGACATCTCCCCTATCACAATTTTTCCTTTTTCTTTTCCTTAGAGCAGAAACGCATATGTTTTGTTTTATATGCGTTCCTTTTCTTTGGTTGAGGAGTGTTGTAAGTACGCATATGTCGCACTTACCTTTTATTTTTAATGATATTAAATGTTAATTATGTAATAGAATTATATTATGTAAACAGTTTTTGTATTAGTATTAAGATCGTAAAGAATAATTATTTAAGTTTAGCGCTTATAAATATTGTCTCTGGTTTGTGGAGATTAATATTGATTTAATGCTGGTAATTCAGTATTGGCGTTCTGTGATGTGAAATAAATTATTATATATTAAATTGCACAAGACGCTGAAAGCCAGTCTTCTCCTGAGTCTCAAAGCAAGCATTACTATTCGCAACTTCGTACGTATTGAATAGTGAGCACATTTCAACTATTAATTAAATTATAACACTATAGAATTACATTTTGTTTTATATCTGTCATCTTCGTTAATCTAATAAAATACTATTGTAATTAAGTAAGCAGATATAATATTACAACGAATAAATGATATATTTTAATAAAAGTGTTTGTATTAATAGTAATAAAAAGATACTAATTGTTCAACCGTCGCATGTCGCAACGAGGTTACTTTAGACCGCTCAAGTATTCTCTAATTGCAACAATACACCGTCTGAACAAGAATCCTTATTAATCATCTTAAGAAAGATATTCGATTACTACTGTAATTGGTGTTGGAAGTCGTCAACTGAAGAATCTACTACCAGAAGCTAGCATCCCTGCAGAATGTACTAGTAAGCTGAGTAATCTCCTCCAGAACGACAATACGACACAATTTTACAACAATATAAATATATATATAATAACAAAAACATCAACTTTTGATAGTTATTAGAACTAAAAACAATATATACATTTATAAACATTTGTAATACATAATTTATAATTTATAAATACGAGTATGGGTATTTAAAATATAGAGATTAAATTAGATTCATTTATAAAGTCAATAACGTTTTCTCTGCTTTCAAAGATCTGCTTCTAGTCTTCAAGCATATTAGGCCCTCCGCACATGGGTCGACTGATTGCAAACCTTAGCCCCGAATCTAACCGAACCGAATGAGAATGCAACTGTGTTGTTAGTGAGAGAACGCACGTGCATACGAGTGAGGGAACACACACGGCACGAACGTAACTGAACTGGTTTGAAATTGGTTTTTAGCACGTTTTGAGCGACTGTGTCTCTATGTCGCAAGGCAATTACGTTGCATGCTTTTGATGGTGATTATGAGCAGAGATGTGCACAAATACTATTCAAAAGTTTTTAAATACATAACATACATACATACAAATACCTCATAATACGGCACAATAAAATCCCCTTATGCTATTGTTAAAAATTCTATAGAGTCACGAAACACGGCTCGAAATTGACTTTCTTTTTATCGTCGTTCTTAGGGTTGATATGAATATATTTAAGCCGCTGTGTAATTATACATAAGTGTCACGAAAGTTCATAATTTTCTAATTACTATAACCAAACACAAAGATAAAGCTTGCGTAAAATAAGATTTTATGTCTTCTTTCATCCAGGACAATGCCTACGTATTTATTTTATTATAATTATTCAGCTACTTGCAAGAATGATTTTATTCATTTAAATTTACATAGGTTAAAATGTTTATTTCTTATATAAACAATAAATTTAATTATAGTAATACTTAAATTATAGTCATAGCTCACTCACTCTAATTATATATTTTAGTACTTAAATTCGGTCGCCATTGGTCGGGTAACTTCAAGCAAGTGATAAAGAAAAACTTTGAAGAAACTAGTTAACAAATTTTTTAGGGCTCGATTATTTTATTGAAATATATGTTAATTAATGTATATTGGCGTTTTTATTTTATTAAATAGCCACACATTGAAGAAGATATATCTATTTAAAGTTTGAATTTCGTTTCACCGCTAATATTGTGGACGTCACGTCAAAAATGTCACGTGACAGAAATGGCTATTTCAATCGTTAATAACTTCTATAATATTGCGAATTGAATAAAAATAATCGGATATTTGAAGTTCTGATAGCTAATTCAGTTGTAGTTCATCACAACCCCATTTTAACTATGATTTGAACTTTTCTCAGTACTTTACTTTCCTCAATAAAAATTGTTTTATTCACTTGCACCACTTGCCTTCCATATGCCTCACATAGTTTTGTATAATTAGTATATAAGCCTCACATTTGAATACAGTAATCAGTTAACATTGACAAGTAGGCGCTCAAACATAGTAAGTAATACAAATATAGTTTTAACAGTATACAAAAGTGTTTTTTATAAGTTCAGTGACAATCTGACTGTCAAAGCAACATTTAATGTCATGAACATCCATTTTATAAATCATCTCATTATAGAAATTACATTTCCCGACTCTACAAAAGATGAATTACAGAATCTCAGCACAATAAGTAGTTTCGTGTCATATTTTGGTGCTCTAAATTCTTCTTTACTTTCGGATCAATTTATTTCAACTGCAACTTTCTTCTTTAAATATATAAATAACAACTTGACATTTTCATACAAACGCATATGCAATTTTTATGGAAAATTTCCTATGTACGAGTATTAAAGAAAGCCTATAGAGTCCGTCCAATGGGCTGATAGTATTCATACATTGAAATAAAATGAGTTATTTTATTAGAAAATTAATGTTTCTTATTTTTAGTAAATGCTTCAGCGCAGTGTTAATTTACTGTGTATAAAGATATCTTTGTGCCCAATGTAAGGTGACAAGCATGTCCTAGATGCAGTGTAACGCATGGTGCATACTCACAGAACATCATCACTCATTAAAATGCACTATTACATTTTATTGTATGCAATTTTCTGCAATATCATTATTAATAAAGATAGTCGGATCGGATATGTTATTATTGTTCCGCCGTTTCTATAGTGTCATGATTATTGACTTGTCACGCCCGTTCATGTCGCTGAAGTGTATATTTATATCTAATGTATATATAATACTGTATAAATATACATGTACAATATAAAAAAAACGTTGACAAAAATTGTGACAAACAAAACAACAAGATATACCATACTAAGTAATCCATTTTCTGAAAAGTACTATTATCCTAAACCAAAAATATCCTAGACATTTTCTGACCAATATTAATTAACTTTTGGTGTTTCTACCTTCAACTCAGAACTCAGCATCATAAATGGGTTGATGTTAAGGTGAAACGATTTTTGATTCGCGAAATATAGATGGCGATACTATACATCAGGTTAAATATTATCAAAAAAACCATGTTTTTTTATGTTTAAATCGTTTTATGTAAGTAACTATAAACGCGAATCAAAATCTAAAGCTGCAATTAGTTAGATGAATAACGTATCTACATTTTAAGCTTTCTTCCACTGACTTTTAATGAGTTGGAACCGCAAAAATTAGTTTTGAAAATGAATATTGCTATATTTTCTAGTTAAATTTCAATTTTTATATGACTGGTAACATTTTAAACGTGAATCTTCTTGTAATCCATTATATTATGCGTATGTTAGTTGTTATAGGATTAGAAACAAATTGACGAAGAAGAAAATAACATAAAAAGAAAGATTTAATTACAAAACATGCAGTAAAATGCATGATGAAGGCTTGTCCTGCTCATAACTCATCGCTCGACTGCAACTGCAACACACTGCAACTTATAGTAGACGTTATAAGCAAAAAAACCATTCATCATTCATTATTCTATGAAAGTATTAATTAAATGAATCATTAGACATTTAATTATGTGTAGCTAATAATTTAAAATAAGTAAATCTTCTGTTTAATCATAAAATAGCTAGATTTTTCGACTTCACGCGTTAATGGACTTGTCATTTTTTGCAAATAAACGATTTTTATAATATACACTTGTTAGTATTAAATTATTACGTTTAGATATTCTTTATCATAGTTTTCAAGGTTCGTCGTTATTACCGTTTGTTTCTAATCACTATTGTTAGTTTTCTAATCACTAAAACCAAAAGTAAGACTGTAGTAATTAGGCAACTAATCATTATACTTATATTATCTATAATTAAAAAGGTAATAAAATACATTTTAAAAATTTCAACCGTTAAAATGATATATTGTCGGATTTCATCTTTTTAAAATAAATTATATTATTTAATGACAAGATATGCGCTCTAGTTATTCAATGATAAGATTTAAATGTATGTAGCTTTGCATAAAAACACAATAAAAATGGTAATTAAGCTATTTTGTATTTGAAATGAAATTATCAAATCAAGAAAGTAAAATTAAATGTTGACTATGATATGGAACACATTATGAAGTCCATGAGTATATCGTAGTCGTGGTATTTAACTAATTCGCTAATTAACATACAGGCTTTGACAAATATGGCGACCACCGACACATTTTTATAGGACCGCTATAAAAACTCGTACTTTCATTATTGATGATTTTGCTATTTGGTTTCTATCCTATATTATAATGTCCCAGGTGTATGTTTATATTCTTATATGGTTACGCGATTTCTATGGTAAGGAATTTTGAAAATTTTCTATTTCATAGAGAAAAATATTCTAAGACTTTTGGCGTCCTCAGATTTTTTCCTGAATTTCCTGGAAACCCGATATTTTAGAAAAACTGAAAAAATTTCCTATATAACTTTTAATTCGTAAAAGATAGAAAGTTGAAATTTTGCATGTGTATTACGCTATTTAATGCGAACATATTTCAAAAATTATAAATTCAAAAATTGAAAAAGGGGGGGTTGAAAAAATTCGGGGACCCAGTAGGAAACTTTGGAGAAAGTTCATATTCTGGATTGTAGAATAATTAAGTATATTATTAATAAAAGAAAATTCAAAATTTCAAAATTTTATTTGGGGGGCACGAGGGAAGTTTTTGCTGATAGTAAAATTTGTGCTAGAAAGTTGAAATTTGGTATATAGGCTAACTTTGGTACCTAATTTATGAATCGAAAAAATTTCCAAATTTTGTAAAAAGTTGGTCAAATAACGAATAAGTTTTATTTTGTTAAAAAAATATATTTTTAAAGTCAGTTTGTATGAAAAATTATTTCTTTTTATATGTAAAATTTATATAGAACGAGCTAAATATTTCAACTTAAAAATGGAATTTAAATTTGACATGAAATTCAAGCCACATACAAAAGACAGACGTCGCTTGCTAGGGGGTAAATGCTAGTACTTCTATATTGATGTGAGAAAGAGGCAGACGTCCCGTAATTCGGACTGACATATATACAATTGATTTCGCGTAAGACCTATTTTAAGACATTTTATAATTGAAAGGTTGCAGAAATATATATATAATTTACAAATAATAAAAAAAAACACAATAATATTGACGTTAATGAATCGAAGTCGATCGCGACTTTGACCCGGTCCTGAGCCCGGACGTCTTTGCGGTCGTAATGAGCCTTTTACTTTTTTCTCAATTAATCTCCTTCTGAGAGTCTGTGACTGTAAGACATACATACGTCTGTAGGTCTGTATGTCGGTTCGTCTGTTCGTCTGGCTAACCAAGTTCGAGGTCGGGGATATTTCTTTTCACCAATCTCCTTGATACTTTTTTAATTCTTTTCGCATTGTTTTTGTTTCTCTTGTTCCTTTCCCCTTCCTTACATTTGTTGCTTGTTGTTTCACCCAATTCGTACGCATTGACTTACAGTTATAGTCCAAGGGTATTCTATAATACCTATATTTTATTAAATTAGGTATTTTTATTTAATATTTTAATCTAGATTATAGGTTTTCAGTATAATCTTTTTTAATTTGAGTTTAGTTAATTTAGTTTGTACGCATGCGTCATTAGTAATATAAATTTTGACAGTTCGACAGTTGGACAAAATTGAATGTGAAATAATTGAAATAGTAATAACAAGTAGTAGTAGAAATTGTTTGTACTTCTTTATTTTTCAAAAACTGACATTGAACTTCTTTTAAAAATAAATCCTACTGCATTTTGACAGATTTTCACATTATCGTATTATAGATTTATACCGCTCTTATAACTTCTTTTAAGTATAAGTCGACGCCGAACTATCGTGATTTGGACTATATGTATTTTATCCATATATTTCATAACCCGTTAAATAAAAGAGATAAACGATAGAATGACGTTGCCGATTTTTTATAACTTTTGATCCCTTTAATAATTAAAGAGACAAAGATGATTGCAACATATTAAAAAATACTTTAATCAATATATAGTACAGTTTCATAGAAATTAGGACATGGTTCACAAGTCGTCCATAGTTTTTTTTATATTTTCGATAAACACGTAATATTTAAAAACGCCCGCTGACTACGTTTACTGGGCCCAGCACCACCTCCTTGCCAGGGCACTAGCACATCTCCCAAACGCAAACGGTGTCTCCCATTTTACTGCTATTGTGGTGAGAGTCCTACTCTTCCGCCGATATTCAAATCTCGATGTAATGATCGCAACATCATATCAGCTTCATTGACTCAGCCTTCGACTTTTGCTCCATGGCTCCGTGGTTCCCATTTGTAGCTCGACACCCTGCCGAGCAACATTTACAAAATTCACTCAAAAGTTTATAATTTATTAGTTTACAAATTATTTTTTTCATTCAGTGAATTCATTTTTCAATGTGCTGGTTTGATAAAAGGGTTATGTGATTATTTCTACAAATTACGTAAGTTATTCATTCATTGTATCTAGTTAATATTTTAAACTCATTCTATTATTTCTATTTAACTGTGTTTTATCACCGACGACCTCCTAGTATGTTGACAGTTTTTGTGATTACACCGATGCCTGATAAGTAAATACATAATAAATTTTTAATTCGTTAAGTTTTGCTCGGGTTTCTTCCGTAAAACTACATTGGAACATAATTATACTTTCATATAAGTTGAGCTTAACGATATAGTGGCCTAAAGCGTTAAAACATTGACACAAAGCTACTATGTTTTCAAGTTAAATTTCCAAATCTGAAGCCGATTTTTTCAATTTCATTATAATCGTGGTTTTATACCCTCGCAGAAAATGTAACACTTCAATTAGCTCGTAGTAATCTAGCAAGTGCAATACAATGGCTTGTGTACCATGTCTTAATTTATATAAAACTGTACAATATAATATTGATAAAATTAATGTTCAATTATTTTTTAATATTTCCTTATATTTTAGGAGATATTAACAATTAAAATAGTCATTTTTTCTTTCAATTATTAAAGGGATTCAACGTTATAGAATATTCCAATGCATTGTACGTCACGTCCGCTGATTTGCCATGTCTTTTAAACAACAGAGACACATACGAGTGTTATGTATGCCATAAAGTATTACATTGGGCAGATAGTGAAAAAAGAAAAATAATCTCGATTGCTTATTTTTTCTGTGACGTATTATGCATAGCTAAAACAAGCGGCAAAACTGAAATTCAAGTTTGATATAGCTATAAAGCGGTCAACTTTTGGATATTTACAAAAATAGAAACTCCAATATACATTTATTAATATTTATTTCAATCGAAAATTAAAAAAATTAGTTAATCAAAAGTTGAATATTACTTCAGTAGGAATTGAACTTGACATCTAGAGATTACTAATTTTTTATAATTTTTAATCCCTTTAATGATTAAATTGACAAAAATGACTATATTGAGTGTTAATATTTCGCGAAATATTGTGATTTCTTTTGAAGCTAACTTTATCAATATTATTATTCATTCAAAACAATATTCCCGCTTCATTTCTCTTCGACAATAATATTTAATGCAAGCAACGTGCCTTTGAACGTCTGGGACACAGGAATCTAATATAAAAGAATACCTGAAGTATATAATCATGCAAACTTCCACAATTTTAATAAAGACAATGATTTTAATTACAATAAAAGTATAATATTGTATTTTTAATTATTAAATTGAATAAATTATCTTGTTTAGACATTATATATATATATAACTGCAAGCCCACAATTAAGCGCTGCCATTTGAAATATATTCTTTTACTGATACAACTAAATAAATTTAAATTGGCATATTTGCTATAAGTCTTTTTGAAAAAGGTTAGAGAAGGTTTTAGGGCCTAAGTCCCGTTTTTATGTGATTGATTAGATAATTAAAGTATACTTTTGTTACGATAAACTAAATTCCGCGTGTGTCAAGGCCAAATGAGTTGTGACTGAACCCGGATTGAGATACAGGACAGATGAGCACTTTGACTGGTAATGGGATTTCAGGTCTTTATGGAAATTACCTGATTAATTAATTTTATTCATAAATATGAATTATGTAATATTATATGTGAAGATATATCCTTATTATTAATAAGATCATTGACATTTATGATGGATAAGTTGATATTGTACCAATTTTTTCGTTGTAAATGTGAAGAAGAATTCACAACTTCACTTAAGGTAGTTGTATCGTGATAGTCATGCTCAAAAGTATAACTCAGCAACCTAAAATTATAATGTAGCTGAAACGTTAGTGTCAAATAGTCTCGTTAAAAACTTTTGTGAAAGTACAGTCTCGCTGTTCTCACTACATGTAAATAGTATCTACACGTGCATACACGTACATACACATACACAGTCATTTCTTGATTTTATAAAAATTTTCAATGTTTACAAAATTTTATTTCTGTAATGGCGTGGACAATAATTTCCATTTTTTTTATGTGATTAATAACTACTGTTTCTATAATATATTAAATTTTTATTGAATTCCTTTGAATCGTTTTTATTTTATTCGATAAAAATAACATTGAAATTACTATTTCCCATAAGAGCCTGTGTTAAAATAACAAAACTTTAATATCGTTTTTCTCAATAATGGAGTGGTAAATTTTAATCGACCTGAGGTCAATATGTCTTATAATTAATTAAAGAGCAATTAAATGAAGTTTTATTAAAATCCTTTGAAAAGTCATTCCACGATACAACTACCTTAAATAAATTTATTGTAAATTATAGATTTTTAAATTCTTATTGCAAGATATTGGCTATTTTAAATATGTACAAAAGTTGACGCAGATATATCTATTTCAAATTTAATATTCTGTTTTTAACATTAAAGTCAATAGAATAAGAAATATTTAATTCATTTTATTTTTCTTTGGTCACCATATTCATAATATCAAAACTTTTTGTATTGCCTTGAGTTTGTCTAGCACTTTTATGCATCTTTTTACATTCTCTTGAATAAAAGAGATACCAGTTAATAGAAAGAAGGTAGGAATCGAAGATTACTTTTTATAATTTTTGAATGATTTAATTATTAATATGTGTAATAGAATTTTATAGAAATTAAGACATGGTTGTAAAACCAATTGATTTGGAGATAAACCACGCGAACTAAGAACATATATTTGTAAAGTTTATTTAACATAAAAAACTTTACCTGTTACGTAATATTTTTTAGGTTTAAATAATGTAATGTAATGTTATATAATAAACTAAGATATTAGTAACAGATTTCAAGTGTATTCTGCATTGGAACGGCACGGGGAAGTGGGGGAAACGATACTGATCCATTTTGCGATGAAAAAGATCTAATGGTGCCGTTTATTAATTTGTGACGTCATTGTCGATATCTAGAAAGAGTAAGCGAAAATAAAATAAGAATGAAAGCTTGAAAAAGGATGATTCGTCGGGAAGAGAATGCGATTTTGTAATTTGTCAACGACACCCTTGAAAATTTCACGGTTTTACAACACCAAATTATGACTAATATAATTCTTTCTTCTTGTTCTAGTTTGGATCGAGGAAAAACTTATAAATTTTCAAAATGGCGGAAATTTTTCTAAATACAACGCAATCACTGTTACATGAAGCATATGATTATTATCTATGGACTTTAACATTATCAGGTAAGTCGGATAAATAATGGACTAAAACGTGACCAAAAAGTGACGTATTTGGGAACTTCTCAGTCCTTCTATTTCGATTATTTTTTTTATAAATCCGCTGAAAGTGGTACTGTCTTCCATTAGCTTGGTCACTACTGTATTTGGATGGTTCACAACTCGAGTTCGAGTTTTAATTTCTTGTCTTACTGTAGGTATAGCAAGATCTACAATCACGCGTAAAGTTTTAGATTGGAATCTTTGTAAGATCGCAATGTTTGATTAGCTGATGTACTCCAAAGTTGTAACCCATAAGTCCAAATAAATAATAGTAATCTTAAATTATAATTTTGATTGACAGATTGATTGCTTCCCAAATAATGTCGGTTCCACATGGGCCATATTAACGATCTTTTTTTATCAGATTCCCGAACGAAAGGATGGCTTTTAGTGGATTCTCCAGCCCCTACGCTCATCTACACATTAATATATCTTAGTATTGTTTGGGCTGGACCTAAATTAATGAAGAATCGACATGCCTTTAATTTGAACTGGCTTTTGTTACCGTACAATTTGTCGATGGCTGCGTTAAATGGATATATCGCCGTGCAGCTGTTAACAGCAGCAACAAGGCTTAAATACAGCTACGTATGCGAGCCGTGTCGGCAACACGACGACCACCCTGATGAGTTACAGGTAAGTCGGCGCCTGGTATGACGCAACTTATTAAACACTCGCGATGATTAAACCAATTCTCATTCATTAAATTTTTTCATTAGATAACAAATGCTGTTTGGTGGTATTATTTTTCAAAACTATTGGAGTTCTGCGACACTTTCTTTTTCATCTTACGGAAAAAGGACAGTCAGTTGACATTCTTACACGTCTATCATCACTCGACGATGTTTTCCCTTTGGTGGATTGGAATTAAATGGGTGCCCAGCGGATCCAGTAAGTAAATTTGTGTTGTATCAAATATTTCCATGTCATCAAACCTGAATTTTTTGGGTAAGAGACGTGTAATTAGTTTCTTTTGTTTATTTTAAAAACTACAACTTATACAAAAATTCTGTTAAGAACTTTTTTATAGATAATAATATCATCTACAACTTTTGTTAATAATTCTTTGTGTTAACTATTATAATAAAAAAGTTATAAGCAAAAATAAATCTAATTAACACACTGTAGCCTATATATTAGCCTATAACTTTTTTATTATAAAACTTACAATAAAAAGTAGTTAATAAAAGTGGTAGATAATATCATAATCTACAAGAAAGCTCTTGACAAAATTTTTGTGCAATGTATACTTTTCAAGATAAACAAAAAAAACTTATTGCACACTTATTGTCACGGTGCGCCTTCCATCCCGAAAATACCAACCTTTTTACATGTTGAAAACAAAATGTTACTTAGCAAAAATGCATAGTTTGATGACAAATTTCTCAAATTTATATTTTAATCACTTTTTTTTTCTACAGCGTTCCTTCCAGCTATGGTGAACAGTTTTATCCATGTCTTAATGTATTCTTACTACGGGTTATCAACTTTAGGTCCGAAAGTTACCCAATTTCTGTGGTGGAAGAAATACATCACTATCCTACAACTGGTAAGGAAAGCTTTACCTTTTCGTTAGTTTAGGTCCAGGTTTACCAAATTATTTTTATTTAATGCGAATTTTATTTCCAGATTCAATTTACCTGCGCGTTAGTCCTTGGAATTAATGGCATCCGCACAGGCTGCGAATTTCCGCTTTGGATGCATTACGCTTTGGTAATCTACATGGTGTCATTCATTGTATTATTTGGAAATTTCTACATCAAGGCTTATATAGAGAAGGTAATAACAAAAATCTAACACGTTTAAGGAGGTTGCAACTATTTATTATACTTTCTTAAAGTATTATCGCGATGCAACATTCTTAAACTAAACGTTGATATTGATTTTAAATGTATATATTCTCTTGCAGGGAAAGAAAGCATTCTATAAGCGAGAAAACAATATCAAGACAACTGAAAATGGAATAACAAGAAACGGCTATCACAAGAAAACATCCAAAAAATTAGAATAGACATTCAGAAAAACATTAATTAATAAAATAAATATCTAATGTGTTTCATAAAAAAAAACTGTGAAGAATATATAATTGACAACAATATGTTGTATAGCTTTTTATAAATTTTATTTTGATTATAAACATTAAATTGTATCTAGTAAAATGTTCGCCATAGCAATATGTACTACTACTTTTATTTATAATTTATTTTAATTTTATGTAAAATGTATCGTTATCAATTTTTGTTATTTAATCTTTTATTAAATGATTTTGTTCTTTTTTAAAAACTCAGGGTTTTTACAGATAAATATGTTTATTATATTTATTAGTTTGTTACAAATAATTTTAGTATATTTTGTATGATTTTGTATAAGTATTTAATAAAAGAAAATAATTAAATATTTAAATAATCTTAAATTCGCGCACTTGCCCGTGAATCATTAACGACCAGCGACTATTAGCGAACTACCGAACATACCCGATTCAATCCGAGTAGTGCGCTTGACAGCTTCATTAGCGAATCCACAAAATCTTTAAATATAAGTTGTAAAATACCGCTGTCATATGCTAAATAAGTTTAATAAATAATTTATATTAAATATTAATGATTTTTCAATTCGGTAAGTACAATAACTAACAAAATACTTTGCTCTTAACTCAGTCTAAGAATACTATAAGCTTCTATTGTTGTAAATGCCACACATAACCTTATTTCTTACGCTAATTACCTTCGTTTTCTTAAAAATATATGAAAATAATTTCATGACATCATTAGCAAAACAAGTATATATCATCTATGAATGTGTTTAATCTGTCAAGGTGTATATAAGGTGATTTACAACGAGTTATTTTTACAGTTTTTGAATTTGGTTTTTGGCTAGTTTAACACGGTCAGGGCCATGCTTCCGCGGGCCTGGGACCTCGCTCGGGTACTCTGCCAGAGGGGGGCACCCACGACACAGATGTTATTCCTACAATTTGAGGTTGGTATCGAATAATGCATTCCTTTGTTTAATATTCGTGATGGCATGACTAAATTGTTAGAATTTTATGAAACATTAAAATAGATTACAAGTAATAACTTTAAAACATATTTGAATATTTCAAATAAATAATGTTGTTATTAATATTATTTATTTTAACAGTCAGGTGCAGGGCTTCGTCGAAAATTTAGTATTTTAGTCTCCAACAATAAGAGTTTATGCGTTATTCCAATAAAATGGAGCAAAGGTTCTATTGGGTTAACGCAATGGCAAAAGATGATGTCGAATTCGAAAAATAATAATAACCCGAGTGTAATTGGAGATAAGACAAAGTCAAATCATGAAGTTAAAGAAGGAAAGTCTTCCGATAACATTCAAATATCTGCTGCGCCTACTGCAACGGCAACACAAGCTACAGGAGATGAGATTGTAGTTAAGGAAATCATAGTTAAGGGCGGAAAAATTGTTGTCAATGGAAACGCTGCTTCCGCTTCCGGAGATACGGTATTTATCTATTAGACAATGTGGGGTAAGAAGTGAAGAGCGCATCTAAATTAAGCTATACTTTATTATTAAAAACATTGCATACTTCTTGCCCCATTTCATTTAATTTTAAATATTTAAATTAAAAACAATCTAAAATAAAAGCCATAATAAATGAAAGATAATGTAGGTAACAGGAGTAGTGATAACCAAAGATTTGTCTTCACCATCTGAGAAGAAAAAGGTCGTTGAACCAGAGGTGGTAGTAGCTGCTACGCCCAAAAAACAGCGCAAACGTTTTGACCATTTCGCAAATACTTTGGAAAGGAATTTTATAACACCTATGCGAGCTATGTCTGAGTTTCTTTTGAAGCCTAGTGATTTAGAATCGCTGCCAAAAACAAAAAGACGGTCCCCTTATGAATTGGAGCCTCCCATTATTGTGCATTGGCGAAAAGATGTTGAAGCTGTGGCAATTAAAGTGAGAACTATTTTATTTTGGATTTGTTCAATGAGCTATTAACATAATTTCTTTACTTGCGTTAAAGTTATATTCAAATAAACATATATTTAATTCTTTTTAAATTCATCATTAACAAAAATTATTCTCAATAATGTAATTTCTGATTACTTAATATCCAAAGGTAACAAAAGTTACCTGTTACATAATATACTAAATTTTGTGACCTATTTTTCACCTTTTTGCCTATTGACATAATCATAGAACTTGTTAAGAAGAAGGTTTTAACGATTATAAAATTTTAAGACAACCCTTTTAAGACTTTAAAATTGCTGGAGAATAATAAAGTAAAACTCTTTTGGATTAAATATTACTAGGTTTTGTTTAATTAAAATATTACATGAATATAAGGTAATATTATGTTCTATGTAATAGTCATAATGGCACCCGTTTTGTCTTTATATGTGGCGCTATATGTACAATTAACTAAATGATTATAAACAGAAATATATCATTTACGTAACATTTATGTAATGAATTCTTTAAGGTTTGGGGTTCCATGGATAATTTAAGGAAAGAGCTTTTGAAACGAGATATTGAAAGGAAGACGTATCAACAAAGTAAGCATACATAGAATTAGAATATATAATTTAACCGTATTACTAAAGAAAATAAAAAAAAATTTAATTACAGATGTTTTTACGCAAAAACGAAGATTAAGAGATTACAGAAGGGAAATGGGCACTAGGTCTGAAATTACAGAAACTGAAACAGGTTTAATGGGACGATCTGGAAGAGTCGTAATAGCTGCAGTTGCTATGTGAGAAATTACCTTGAATAGTGTGTCTTAATTTATTTTTATTATCTATTAAATAAATATCAATAAACTATAATCCGTAATTAAATATTGGAACATATTTATAATGAAACTTTTGTTTTAGAAATGCCAGCAATTTTCTATTTAAACTATTTGCCTGGATTTTCACAGGGTCTAATAGTATGTTCTCGGAATGTATTCATTCCTTAGCTGATACAGTTAATCAATTGATCTTAGCTTATGGAATTCACAAATCAGTACAAGTAAGTAGGTTTACTTGGTTCCTTAAAACAATAAGATGGTCACATTTTAGTTGGAAGCGCACTAATTTTATATACATTGCAGGAGGCGGATACAAAGCATCCATATGGGTATTCCAATATGCGGTACGTAGCTTCTTTGATCTCTGGAGTTGGCATTTTCTGTGTAGGAGCTGGACTCTCTGTATACCACGGCGTAGACGGTCTCCTCAATCCTCATCCCGTTGAAGATTACTATTGGGTGAGTATTTTAAGTCATTTACTTACATAAAAAACATATGTATAATCTTCTCATTACGTATTTTAGGCGTATTATATCCTAGGAGGATCAACCGTTTCAGAAGGCGCTACTTTGCTAATGGCTTTTAATTCCATTCGTAAAGGAGCCCGCGAAGCTAGCATTTCTGTTAAAGAATATGGTAATATTCAATTTACAAAATTTCCCTAATAAATGTACATCTTTTCTATAATAATTGTGTTACTAGTTATGCGAGGTCAGGATCCTAGTGTTAACGTGGTTATGCTGGAAGATACAGCTGCAGTTTTAGGAGTTTTGGTAGCAGCAGGATGTATGGGATTGTCTTCTATGACTCAGTCACCGTTGGCTGATTCTGTGGGGTCTATCGTCATAGGAGGACTTTTAGCTGGAGTCGCATCATTTATTATTTATAGTAATGTTGCCGCATTAGTTGGCAGGTAACAAACTTTTTATATATTTTTAACAATTATCATTTAATTTAGTTTTTAATTCATATCTATTTATAGATCCATACAGCAAGAAAAGCTTGATGATATGAATGCCGTTCTAGAATCTGATGTAATGATAAGAGCTATCCATGATGTTAAAGGAATTGACATGGGCAACAATTTAGTGCGGTATAAGGTACAAATAATTTATTCAAAATCTTAGCCGTCTTGCTATCAAATGTAATTATTTCTTAATCTAATTTTACAGGCTGAAATGGATTTTGATGGCAGAGAATTATCCAGAGCGTATCTTGATAAGTTAGACTTAAATGTATTATTAGAAGTATGTAAAAATGTATTATACACTACTTGTTATTATTGCTTTTATTTCAAAATTAATTTTAATTATGATTTTCTTGTAGGAAGTTAACAAATTTAAAACTATAGACGAGTTAGAAGAATTTTTACTGAAACATGGTGAAAATATTGTCGATTTAATGGGCGGAGAAATAGATCGAATTGAACTTAAGTTAAGGGTAAGTTATACCTTTTGAAATATTACATAATGTATATAATTTTGTATATAAATATAATGATAATAATGATTTTGTTACAGACAAAATTCCCTCAAATAAGGCATTGTGATTTAGAAATTTTGTAGAAAGTAAAGTGCATTTATATATTTAATAATACGCAAAAAGATAAGTACTAAACTAAGCTTCTATTTGTCCATTGTTACTCCGCTAGAGTCTACTAACCATTCTCAAAGAAAATAGTTTTCCATTGTTGAAAATTGAAGCTCTGAAATTTGGAACCATTGTAGAATAAGACAATAATAATATAGAATATATGCACTTCAAAATATTTAAAAGAAAATAGAATTAAATTAAATATAGGAAAAATTATTTTGTAAATATCTGTTTGTTTTCTAAGGTTTATTAAAGTTTTCCAAAAAATACTGTTATATTATTTTGTAGTTTTTTTTTATTTTGCTATGTTCTGAGACTTTCTAAAGAATTAAAACTTAATTTTAATAATGAAATATTTAACCTATGCTAGTGAAATGTATTTTTTTATTTATTTAAGCTAATTAAAAAAAAATTAATTGGAAAGAATTGTGTTTTTCTCTTTTAACTAAGATTAAGAATTATTTATAACGAGATATATCCTGACAGTGCGCCTGTTACTTATGCAATAGAACTAACAGCAATATAAAAGTTTAAATTTGTTAATCATTTTAACAGTTTTCTAATTTATTTATTATTTACCGTCGGTTTATTTCAATTCTAGTTCTTTCTATAATGAAATGTAGCTAACTCGCTCTAACGGTCATAATTTTAAATTATTACAGTCTTATAAACAAGAAATTGTAGGCTTATAGTCCCTTTATCTATAATCCTGCAGCCAATCATATTTAGTTTTCTTATTAGTTATTTTACGTTGAGTTTAAAATTATTATGATAGTTGGATAATTATAAACGGGTACAATTTATATTTCTTTATTAAATGAAATTACTGATGTCTTATCTTCTAAGAGAAATAATAATGATGTTAGAAGACTCAAATTACAGCATAACTACTGATGAACTATCTTAGTATAAGAAGAAATATGTTGAATAGCAATTTGTAAATAGCGAAGCGAGTATGTTGAAGACTTTAAACACAGCTGCTCATATCATTTAAAGTTTGTACAATGAATAACAGAACCACTAATTAGTTATTAATTCTTGAACAATGCCTTTAAGCAAGTTAAGTAAATTAGGCAGGTTACACTTGCCTTCCAGCTAACATATCATACGTCAATCATTAATTATTTTATTTGGATTTGATTTTTAAAAATAAAAATAATTTCTATTTAAATCTATTACATCACAATGACTTTTTGTTTTAATATTTACTTAAAAATTAACATTAAATAAAGTAAATAAAAGACAGAAGATAAGTAAAATTGCCAAGTTAATCTCTCTTTAGTTCATAAATAGACATACACGAGTTTAAATATAATTAATTGTTGATTTCAGGTTTATTTGACATTAATATAAAAGCCAGAAGCGGGTTTAGACCTTAGCCCCAGAAGAAAATGATCCTTAATAACTAAAATTGAACCAAACCAAACTTTAAAAAAATGTACAATTACTTGAGATTTTGCAGAGCCTCAAGTTCACGCCTTGTACGTCTCCCCTAATGTAAATTATATGTAAATGTTACATTGAAATAACTATGCTACGTTTCATCAAACGGTGTATCAATATTCCGCTATTTACTCGACATGAGACATGCTCTTCTTTGATCCTAGTTAGATCTTTGCCCGGCCAATAACTCTAGATGCATTGCAGTTGATAAAATGATGAACTACCTCCTTCTGGAGTTCTGACATGTGAACGCGGTGATATGATGGACACAGTACGTCAAGAAATGTCAAAAATGCATGAAGAAAAACGTGGATTACGTCCAGATGTTCAACAGTGGATAATGGGGCAGAACCGCTTAGATTGGAATGCTAACTGGCTGATAAAACAAGATACTTATCTATATACAAGAAAAACTGTGAAGTTAAATAATCCTTACTTTGTATGTACAAGTATACTCTCGGTTTAAAAGGAGCTACTTTGAGTAAAAAGAGGATAATAAAAATAAGAAAAACATGTTTACTTGTAATTATTATGATTGATAGTTATTTAAACGAACCCCGTGGGGAATCTGTCATTTGTCCACTATGTCCCACAATTAAGTTCTCCGGTTTCACTTAAGTGCTCTCTCCCCTCTTCTGCCGTTTGTCTAATTCTCATCGCATCAAACTTTCAACGCTATATATATAAATACTAGAATTTTCTACTGATACTTTTCACTTACATTTTTTATAATTAAGTTTTCGTGCTGTTATTTTGCTTTTAAACACGGTTAGATATTTGTTGAACCATGTAAAGGATTTAATAGAGCAGAATTACTTACAAATTGTTTTAAATGAAACTGAAGTATTTATCTAAAATGTATATATATGTATATAAAACAATATATAAAACAAATTATAATATACAAAACAATATAAAATCATTTTTATACAATTATTAAGTAAGGAAAATAGCTTTTGTATTGCTTGGATACTTTTTCTTCGCATTTTTTATTAATTTGTTAGTACTACAGGTCTATTATGTCCTATAAACCAGGTGCCGGTAATCTTTTTTTTGAAAGGTGAAAAACGAAGCACATTACTGGTGGTTAAAGTCAGGCATCGTGCCACAGATCTCGTAAAATTTAGACTCTTCCGGCGAGGTAGCAATTTCGAAGATATTTACATAGGCAAGTCAGTTTCAATTTCTTTTTATTAGAAGCAAATATTTTTACATACACATGCTGGAACTTGCAAAAAAAGAATAAAATATTTCCTTTTATTAATAAACGTATTATATATCACTGGTTATATTTTGTACTAATGCGATAAATCTAATTGTATTTTTCTAAGATAATATTGGCTTTCGAAATCTGCGTGAAAATTGCAACTTATTAAAAAATATTTCAGGTACAGTTTTATAGAATCGTTCACAAGCCCATTGAGCACTCATATAAGAAATGTTAGCTAATTTAAGGGTTGGGGGGGGGGAGGCTGTCGGAGATATAGACTTTTAAGTCTTCACCTCTCTGGTCTGCTTTCGTGTTACTTTAAAACTTTTAAATGCGGTTTCTCACACATGACACGGTGCCCTCTCTATCTCAAAATTTACTGGACCGATTCTTTTGAAATTTTGCACACTCTTTCTTGACATAAATGCCAAGGTAACGCTGTCGAGTTTTTTTTAATTTTAATGTATTTTAAAATAAGAAAGATTCTGATTTTTTTAATGAAAAATCGATATTTTGACTTTTAAGTGCTGTAAAAAATTGAAAAAGCAATAAAAAAAAGAAAAACTCGAAAGCGTTACCTGCAGAAACTTATCAACTAATAAAATCATTTTGGTTTTTCCATTTCAGAAAATCCAGTGATGAGTTATGAGTGGCACCGCAATGTTACTTTTTTTGTGACGTATGCGGAGATTCGCTGTCAATACCTCATTTCTTGACATTTATTTATGAAAATTTCACAAAGTATTCTTCAAATGTCATTTTATCATTTTATATGTAATAATTATATATTAACAGTGTCGTCAAAAAACATTATCGAAAATATGCTTCTTTTTTATCGTTTTGACCTTACCCCCCCCTTAAAACAGCTTACAGATTATAATTTAATAACAAAAACAAAGATGCATCAGAAACGTTTTAGAAAACGATCTTCACCAGGTTAGTGTCGTAGTTCCACGTGTCCACGGTATGTGCTTCATTGATTTACACACCTGTTCTACACTTTACTGTCAACTGGTTTCATTCTACTTTCCATATACTCTGCTGACCTAAATATTACCTATAACGTATTTATACATCTATACGGTGTATACGGTTCATGTTTAATTAATGGGCGTCCAACTTCGAACCTCGGCAACAAGGAAATGGATCATTGACTTGTGGAACAAGTTCATAAATTAAGACGAAATCCGTTCAACGACCTCAACTTTAATTTTAATCTAATTTTTGTTTAAATTATTTATTAACAACGAAAAGATAGTGCTACTCTAGAGATTGATGCAACATTACTTTAAAACATCAAAGTTTTACTATATAGAATAACGCATCACTAAATAAGTGAGTAGTATGACATAAATGGGGCCACTATTGACGAATCCCTATGATTCTTAGATAGTACCAACCTTTAAATGATATGTGTTAAAATTTCATGAGATTTAGACTCATGTGTCCTCATTTTTTAGTGGTTGATTTTTCAATTGTTGATTGAAATTGATGTTAATAAATGTGTGTATTGGCGTGTCTATTTTATTAAATATCTAAATATTGACGGAGATATAGCAATTAAAAGTTTGAATTGTAGTTTTAGCGCTAGAAATGATCGGCCATATTTGTATGACGTAAAATGCATTTTAACGTCAGTTATTTGTTGAGTAGGTCAGTGCTGTGGTAATGTTTTGTAGCTGTTGGTAGTCAAATAATGAAGTCAAATCAAAGAATAATAAGTTTTTATTTTATTTAACCCTGCTAAGGCATTTTGATATATAAATACATATAGCAGAGATTTATGAGGTGTAAGGTTGGTAACCTTACACAAGGATTGTGATGTCACATGCACTTGGAATGTGTACAACGTTGAATCCCTTTAATAATTAAAGAGACAAAATGACTTTTTTTAATTGTTAATATCTCTTGAAATATAAGAAGTAATTAAAAAATAATTGGACATTTGAGGTTCTAGTAACCGACTTATACTATATATAGTACACTTTTATAGAAATTAAGACATAGGACACAAGCCCATTATATTGCAAGTTATAGTGATTTAAGTGATATTACTTATATAATTTTAAGGAGAAATAAGTTTTAGATGAATTTTTATTTTATACGAGTTTATAGTAAGAAACAACTGCCCCAAAAGAATACAAATGGCATAATATTTCCGTTAGGCTTTATTTTTAGGACATTCCGTACATAAATTTATAAATACAGTTGCAAATTGTTGACACTGACACTTGTACAACACTCCTCTTCCCTCTCTCTCCAATTCCTCTGGTGTCAGAGAAAGAATTCGCAAGATTTGTGCATAAATTACGACGATTAAGACATTTGCGTGTTTATCGGCTATCGAACTATGAGCAAAAATATTGATAAGACACGAACTAAAGTCAGGTACGAATTGTGAAACCAGCCGGAAAAGTATGTTGTCTTCTTTTGTGGTTCGGCGGTGGCGGATTAAGTTCCTTTTTTGCACGGTGTCCGTATTTTATTATTAAGACTCTCTCACACTAGAATAGACTACGATTTGGTTGTGTTCCAGTGTGAGAGGCCTAACTCTACAGTTATAAATTTAATTATTTAAAAAGTTACATAATTTTATATACATATTCCTAAATGTGTTTTTTATTAAATTTAAATATGAATACAACATCTTATTTATGACTGTCCGATTTAACTTTAAAATGACCGTTGCGCCGATATTCTCTGTGTGAAAATATTATTTACATTAGAATTGACCTTGAGTATTACGAATCTCCTTACGCTGTTCTTAGAGAAATTGAGAAAGGGTGCGGAGGTGTTGTCAAATAAATTAGAAATTAAATATGTTTTAATGAACAAGCCTAAAGAAGTTTGCTAATTTTTTTAGTAAAATTTAAATCATATTTTAATTAACTAATAATTAACTAATTCTATAAATAGTTTCGCCACTCATAGTCAAAATAAAGTGTTCTTTTCCGCATAAAAATTGATAACAAATAATATTATATTACTGAAATTTAATTATATATCCGGTGTCAAATCATATATGATAACAATCGAAATATGATAATTTGAGTGTAGCTATTTAATTTTTTGTTTTAATTTGAATATAAAAGATTGATAATGATGTTATCCTATTATCACACCTGACAACGAACAGATTTTGTAAATGTGAACTTCATAGAAAAAAGTCAAGGACTGGACAAGTTCATGTTTTCATAGGACGTTTGCTTGTTGGTTAGTTTTTGTGTGCAAAAAGATAATTGTTTGAATAAAAGCTGATCTCATTTTAGACTGCTTTGTTGATTGTATTACGTCAACCTCTTTTTATATAATTCAGTTTACGGATGGGCAATAAATATTGATCTAGACAGATGCGGAATTAAATTGTGGTGACACAAAAAATGTCACTGGAAGCAATAGACTTGTGAAATTAGTTTTTAAGAGTTGTTTTATTCTTATTTTCGATTGAAATATCCAAAAAATATAGCTGTTCAAAATATGAATTTGAGTTTTGTCGCTTCTGTCATCTCTGCACGTGACGTCACAGAAGAATATTTTTCTTTTTTTACAACAATCATAATATAATGATGAATTCTGAATTGCTCTTCAGTACTTGAAATTAGAAGGATTTTCAGTTCAAAAATAGAATTAAGTTTGTGACAAAGAAGTAGCTTTTGAAGAAGAGGCTTACGCGCCCTTTTTGTCTAGCGATTAAACGCCACTGATTCATTATTAAGAAATACTGCGTTCTGTTCTCAATTCACTACAACAACATTATGCACTGAACGAAATAAACTGCATGTAAAATTTAGAAATGACGCTACGCAGCAAAAAACAGTTGCCCAATCCTAACCTATTTTTCTTTTAGAACAAACGCGCTGCGCTCTTTTGTTTTTAGGTCATCTATTACATATTCTAATATATAACGATTAGAAAAGAAAGTTATAACTAATATTTATATATGTTGGCTGCCAACTTGAGTGGGCATTACGCAGCACCTCGAGATAATGTTGTTTGTCACAGACTGTATGTTTTTTTTACTGCAGTCATAACAAAATTAAAAAAAAAATTAGAATAACAATTCCGTTTGGAACAATATGAGAAAATGGATGCTAGATTGCATCTGCAATGCACAGCGTAACCGCATCGCAGTGGTTAAACCGCGAAACTTTCTCGGAGAGAAATAAATTTGCATATTGAACTATAAATTTGTTATATTCAATTGAAACTAGCCAGTAAACATTTTGGAGCCACTTTGCCATCATATTGAAGATGCGTATGATTTTTTTGTCACGAAAGAGTTCATTTACAGTTCAGCTTCTCGCGCTATTTCATATGAAATGTGTATTTTATTGGCTACAAATTGCGAAATCACTCCACCTGTCGGAATACAAATAAAGATAAAGTTGATGCGAACTATAATTGAAGTACAATAGTCATAGAAACGTCACAAAACAGGACACTTCACCAAATTGTTTACTGAGTACTGAGTAACAATTCTATAGTCGGAGATTTAAACTATTGAGCACCGTGGCTTGTGAACCATGACTTAATTTCTATAGAACTGCACTATAAAACACATCAAACGATAAGTAAGGATGACATATATATCAACACTATTGGCCAATCCATATGTTTCTTATATAGTACCAACCTTCAAATGATATGTGTCAAAATTTCATGATATTCCGCCCATTAGTTTATTAGTTACAGTGGTTTTAGTGACTCTACTTTTGTGCTTTTCAAACAATAAAAAAATCTGAATTTCGTGTTGTCTATTTAAAAAGCAATGCTTTGCGATGATGAATATATTTTAATCAAAATTTAGAAAACCCTACTTTCAAAAATAAATTCACAAGCTCATTTAAATGAGCTATTTTTGACTATTTTCAATCCTCCTTTCTCTGTTACTCATTTTTTTCTTTTTCACACACTATTGATTTTTCCTTTTCTACGCATTACGCAATTCTAAAGCAAACTTATAAAGTAATTCGAAAGCATCAAACAAACACGATATTATCTAGAATTAAAGGAATAGCTTGTTCATTCATTTTGTTGTTATAATAATAAGTACTAAAATTTAATAAACAAATAATAATAGCTTGCTGCACTATAGGAATATAAAGTGTGGAAGAGGCACAAAAAGTAGTGGGGGATTCATTAATAATTTCAGAAGAGATAGAGGGGACAAGGGGGAGGTTCACTGCGTTTGTATATATCGAGGTATTAAACAAAACCGCGCAAGCGAACGAACTGTATTGAATTATTTGAACACAACATTCAACAAGTAAAAATAGAGATGATATGTAAATATTTAAAAAAGTGCGCGAAAATAACTATATTTAAATTTTAATGTAAATAAAAAATTAAATAATTACAGAATATAATGTAATCTATTTTTAAAATAATTTTTTTTGTTGTAATAAGTTGCAGTTTTAGTCAAAGTGTTTTAGTAAATTTAAACAAGGTAGGAATTATCAAATTTAACGTAATATTTTTCTTATATAACGTTTCGTTTTCATTACAGAAGTTTAACATAATTCTATTACATTACAATGCAAAAACCATTAAAAATCTTGTACTAATATATTAATTTCATATGTAACATAATATAATCTTGCATAAAAGGCTTTATTAACGACAGAAAACGTAAATTAATGTCGAAAGATAGTTTTTGTTATGTAATCTTACATTATATTAACGTAAAAAAGGTATATAAACGTACATTTTCTTATCTTAAATAAACCTTACATATACTTAACTGTGTTTAGCAAGTTTTGTCTCCGTTTAAAATTTGTCATTCTACTTTTTACTCCATTTTCATTTATAATATCTTAAAAAAAACGTATTTTATAAAACTAAATTTTAAATATTCCCGAAATTATCATGCACTAAAAGTGTGAGTGTAAATTTGAGCTTGATAGCGTAGCAGGAAATAGATTAAAAACCGACTGCCTGTGTATATAATATAATAGGTTTCAGAACTATGTATACGCAAAATGCACTAATTGTTATTGAAGTGCTCTACTTTACAGCTATACAGATATACCGAAAAATAATGCACATAAAACCTGTAGGAAATTGAGTCGTCTATCAGATTGATAATTACTATTTTTATACTTAGCCAATTTGCCGTAATCAGTCTCAATTCTGGATTTTGAGACTAGTATATACACTGTAAAATAATTGGTCGAAATGGTTTACACGCTTTAGGCTAAGGCTGTACTCTGAAAAAACCACAGAATTCATTTATACGCGTGTACATTTATATGATTCTTCAATGTGTTACAGAATTCCGCTATTCTTTTTCGCAGTGCAACTTTAGCCTAAGAAAGAGACGTCTAAAACATTTGTTCGACCAATTTATTTGTTATAGCGTACACAATTCAATAAAACTCAATCTTAACTAATTATTTCACAGGCTCATTATGACATCACAAACTAGAGCGGTGATATATTACACGCTGACCTTTTCAAGCATTATTCTGACCTCCTATGCAGCTATTAAACCGTCCAGGCCGCACATAATATTCATCCTCGCTGATGACCTAGTAAGTTACAAATATAACTCATTACGATGCTTATTCTAAGCTGTTTCTTCTACTTTATCAATATATCTAGTAAATAGTCTTATAGAAATTAAGATCTGATTACGTCAGAAGATTATAATTTTGTAATTATTAATCAGGGATGGAACGATGTGGGCTTCCACGGTTCATCTCAAATTCCGACGCCGAATATAGACGCCTTGGCTTATAGCGGCGTCATCCTGAATCGATATTACGTCTCGGCAATTTGCACCCCGTCTAGATCGGCTCTGATGACGGGCAAGCACCCGATTCATACAGGTAACAACACGGAAAGTTTTTATTACCATAAGAAAATTTTCTAATGTACTAAATGTGAATTATTCTGCCTGGTAGGTATGCAACACACAGTACTCTACGGAGCAGAACCCCGAGGTTTACCCCTTACGGAACAAATTCTACCGCAATACTTACAAAAGTTAGGCTATAGAAATCACATCGTTGGAAAATGGCATTTGGGACACTACAAAAGAGAGTATACTCCTCTCTATCGAGGATTCGAATCGCATTTAGGTTTTTGGACTGGACATCAAGATTATTTTGATCATACGGCAATGGAACAGAATAAATGGGGCACTGATATGAGACGAGGTAAAAATTAATAATGGGTTTGTGTCCTCATTTTTTAGTGGTCGATTTTTCAATTGATGTTAATTTATTAAATATCTAAATGTTGACGGAGATATAGCAATTAAAAATTTGAATTGTAGTTTTAGCGCTAGAAATGGTCGGCCATATTTGTATGACATGAAATACATTTTAACGTCAGTTATTTGTTGAGTACGTCAGTGCTGTGGTAATGTTTTGTAGCTGTTCGTAGTCGAAATAATCAAGTCAAGTCAAAAAATAATAAGTTTTTATTTTATTTAACCCTGTTACGGCAGACGTAATATTAAAATTTTATTGTTTCTTGAAATAGCTGTAAATAATATTTGATATTTTGATATATAAATACATATAGCAGAGATTTATGAGCTGTAAAGTTGGCAGTGGTTGTGATGTCACATGCATTTAGAATGTGTACAACGTTGATCCCTTTAATAATTAAAGAGACAACTTGACTTTTGACTTTTTTAATTGTTAATATCTCTTAACATATAAGAAGTTATTAAAAATAATTGAACATTTGAGGTTCTAGTAACCCACTTTATCAATATATAGTACAGTTTTATAGAAATTAAGACATAGGACACAAGCCCATTACATATTCAGATTCGTTTTCATGATTCTACATTCGTATATGTTCTAGGTATGAACTTGGCTTGGGATCTACATGGACAATATTCAACAGACGTGTTCGCAAAAGAGTCTGTGCGGGTGGTCGAGCGCCATAATGCATCGCAGCCATTGTTTTTGTACGTAGCTCACGCGGCTGTACATTCTGGGAATCCTTATAATCCTATACCGGCGCCAGACGACGCTGTGGCTAAGTTTGGGAACATAGAGAATTACAAACGGCAAAGATTTGCAGGTAAGACCTATTTCTTTACTGACATAGCTAACCCTATATCCAAATTTTTTTTAACTCATTAGATTATGATTTATGGTCTATGAGATATAATCGTGAAAGATACAAGAGACTATATTGAAACTAATTTTGTTTATAGGTGTTTTGTCGCGCCTAGACGATTCCGTCGGCGTCTTAGTGAACGCGTTACAGAAAGCTGGAATGCTGGAGCATAGTATTATAATCTTCAGCTCAGACAACGGGGGCCCTGCCGAGGGGTTCAACATTAACGCAGCATCCAACTGGCCTTTAAGAGGGGTAAGTCGATATATTTTAGGACTAGAGGTTGAGATTAACACTCTGAGATTACGAACATGCCTAGTAACATATTTATCACTTACCGACTTGAAGTTCTCGGCTAAGACGTTTTCCAGGGCCATCACTGCTTTCCACAAACACACACACACACTAGATATTTACTGGGTGCCGCGTATAACTAATCAAAATAATTTGGAAAAAAAAACCACTAAATCACATTTTTAAAAATATTTAAAAAAAAAAAGACAAGAAACAAAGAAAATACTAAATTACAAAACGAAAAACACCCAAATGGAAAATGTAAATTTATTTAAAACACTGCACTTCACAAACTGTTCCACTATAGTCCCGAAAAGTCTTTGGTGGTTCACTAAGTTCACTAAAATAGAAACCGTCGCTGTGATTTCCGAAAATCAAATCGAACCGAAATTAAAAAAAAGAAAAGCCAAAATATATCCTGCAACCGTTTATCCAGAATCACCAGACCCAGACACTGCATTACAAAATATATTCCATAAACAAATTAAACGAACATTGACAGAGGCAAACTGTTGCCCACCTCTGTTCTCTGCTTTTTAATTTGCACCCCGCTTATCATTAATTGTATTGTTCAAATAAATAACACATATCAATTACAAAGAACAATTAGTGCTCTGCATTCAATGATATATTATTTATTCGAGACTAGACGAGAGCGCGTGCGACTGTAGTTTCCCGAACCGAATTAAAGAAAATTAGAGACAAAATATATCGTGTAACCGCTTATCCAGAATCACCAGACCCAGACGCTGCATTACAAAATATATTTCTTTAACAAATTAAATGAACATTGACAGAGGCAAACTGTTGCCCACCTCTGTTGTCTGCTTTTTAATTTGCACCCCGCTTTTCAATAATTTTAAACGGCGCGTGCGATCGTAGTTTCCCGGCGCCGAACGACCTGTAAACAAAAAAAAATTGCATTAGTATATTACATAATAGTTTTAAAATAAAGACTTATTTAAGTGAGCTTGCAATGTCCAATTATTTTATAAAAACTCGCAATAATATAGGAAATATTAAACATTAACATAATCATTTTTGACAGTTTAATTTTTAAAGAATTCAAAGTTATAAAAACTAAATCTGCGTGTGAACTGACATCCGATGATTTGTCATCTCTTTCATACCAGAGTATGCGTGTGGTCTCAACTACTTATTTCTTTTGTAACGTCATATACACAGAGCTAACTAAAACATGCGGCAAAACTGAACTTGTTGATGTTTTTATAAATATAAAAACGTCAATATACATATATTAATATTTGTTAAGAGTTTTCAAACTCATTAATTAAACAACCTCTATTATTCAGGTTAAAAATACTCTTTGGGAAGGTGGGGTTCGAGGAGCTGGACTAATTTGGAGCCCATTGATAAAAAAACAACAACGAGTGTCATCGGAAATGATGCACATCAGCGACTGGTTGCCAACTCTGTTTAATGCAGCTGGTGGTGATATCGAGTAAGAAAAATATTATTACTTCCAAATTAAATACAGATTTTTACTTATAATATGTTTTAATATTAACGAAATCATATTTACAGTTCGTTACCAAAAACTTTGTACGGTGTGAACCAATGGGAGGTCCTGTCACAAGAAACTCCTACAACCAGAACCGAAATTTTGCATAATATTGATGATATTTATGGAAATTCCGCTCTGACAATTAACCAATGGAAAATTGTAAAAGGTATGTTACTCACAGACAAAAGTATAGTCGGATTTTAAGTACAAACGTTACATATACGTCATATAGGATAGTAATTTAATTTTTTCTTATTTAAATAGGTACAACATATTCGGGGCAGTGGGACGGGTGGTACGGACCTTCCGGGAGAGGGGAAACCTATGATATTGGGCGTGTGCTTGGAAGCCCAGCTGGAAAAGCTCTGAAAGCTTTGAAAATGGCACCAACTGCAGAAATGATAATGAGTCTAAGGTATATAACGTTACACTGTCTTGTGATATCATAGAGATAACTTTTATTCATGAATTTTTCTTGTCAGAAACGAATCTAGTGAAAAATGTCAACCACCATCAAAAGCTGATAAATATTTAGTGAAATGTGAGCCACTCAAAGCGCCATGTCTATTCGATGTTTTAAAAGACCCATGCGAAAAAGTGAATCTTGCAGATAGGTAATTGCTCCCATGATAAAGCATGCTAATGTGAATCGAACGCTGTATGTTTCAGTGTGAGAGAAACCTAATAATGAGAATTATATTTTCAGTTTTCCTGCGTTGTTAACACACCTAGAAAATGAACTAGCTAAAATTAATGAGACTGCAAAGCCGCCGGCAAACCTACCTTCCGACCCGAGAGCCGACCCACGGTTTTGGGACCACACTTGGAGTAATTTTGGAGACTACAGTGTAATGGGCAATGCCGTGAACGGATAATTAAAATGTTAATTTATTAGTAAAAGCAAACTAAAAATATTGTGATTATAATTAAAAAAAAAGAAATGTGCTATTTTTAATATCATGTGAATTAAACAAACTATTCAATAAGTGGTTGAAGTGGAGAAACTATAAAATGTTCCTTTTCAATTTCTGATATTTAGCCCAGTTACAAATAAGTAACAAGCAGAGCCACTCAGGGGTGCCGCGCCCTTGAAAGTTCAAATTAATTTTAGTTATATAATGTTGTCATAGACACCTACAGAAAATAAAGTACCCTCCGATAAAAGAAGAAGAAGAAATTCCCTGGACATCGGGGACCAATGTTAATAGATCATCTATTATAATTTATAGTTAAAGGTTAAAATAAATAATTTCTTAAAAAAATGTTTTTTATTATTTGTATCTCACACCCCTTATAATTAGGGATGATTAATAAAAATTATGAAAGAAAATAGACAAAGGATTTGAAGAATATTAGCAAACAAATCAATTACAACCCCTACACATGTAGTGCGTAATATCCAAGGAGTTAGCGCATGCCTACATGAAATACAGGTGCTGTCAACAATTTCTGGTTCAAACTTCCATCAATTTTTTGATATTTAATAAAACAAAAACCCCCATATACTATACGTATATTAAACAAATATTTCAAGAAAAAATTAAAAATCGACCCCTTGAAAGTTCACAATATAATTCTGTTACATTTCCATTAAATAAATGCAAGAGATATTAAGAATATTTTACTAATATATTAACTTAATATGTAACATTATCAGAAAATGTTAATTTATTTCTAATTCCGCTAATTATGTTAACCACTAATAATTATTCTCAAATAAATAAAATATTTCCTTATATAAAAGATTGATAATCCCTGAATATGATTCACATAAATGTTGTTCTCTTTCACTCATTATTTGTCGTCACACGATAAAACGAGATAACACTATCAGGCAGTTATCATCATGTATGAAACATTTCGCTTGGATCGATTCCGTGAGTCATCTCCTCTAACTTTTGTTTGTGAGAGCGTAAATACGACAGCCGGTTAATTACAATTTAGTTTTAAGTCAATTGTTTGTTATTTTGTAAGAAAAACATGTGAAAATATTATAATTTAATTAGTGTTAATATATTTATTTATAAAGAACATTTAATTTAATAAAATTACATTCACTTTATGACAAGTTGTGAAATAAATAATGGCAGTTCGTTTTGTCATAATAAAAAGTCTATAACGAGTTTATAATTATTACGGGAAATTCAAAAACAAAGTATAAACAATTTGTGATAATAACAATGTGATTGGCGAATTGATAATGTAAGATTATTCTTATCTTTAATTGTAATTAAGTATTTATATAAATATATATATTGCCGTCGAATGAGGAAGGTGCACAACTGCGTGTGAAAATAGTACCGTGAATAGAATCTAACATTATTAATAATCAAACAAGGGGAAATACATTATAACTGGATATAAATGAATAAGAGATTATTATTAAGCTACCTCACAAGTAGAATTTCCAAGAATAGGAAGACTCATGCTGTCAGGATTTCAGATTCTACAACGCAAAAATTAATTCTCAATTTAGATTGTTCAAAATTTGATAAAGCTATCCTATAAAACATAGATGTTAAAATCTAGTATTTAATCTAAAAGCCACTTATCTGTATAAAAGATTTCAGAAGTTTTTATAATATTTTTATGAGTATACTAGCACGCAAATAGCTACCTATATTTTTCAAAAAGTAGTAAAATAAGTCATAAAACGTTGTAAATTATCTAAACTGGTTTGCTAAACAGGTAACTTTTGTTATATTAGATAAACCTGAAAACTACCAGGCTAATTATACGTGTTACAAACCCAAGAAATATTTATTTTAAAATTGGATGACGAAATTTGATGATGAAATATTTGTATGGTAGTGACAAATAAAATTATTTCTAAATGTCTTATTTTTGTTTCAGAAAGAGTAGAATCATGCTTAAAGAACCGAAGTAGTCAAGATTTAATATTTTCAACCTAGTGTGCTTTTACCCTATGCACTTGTTAAAATATAATTATTGCAAGCACACAGCCGTTGATCCTTAGAACAATTCATTGTTTTTATTAAGCTTATGTGTTTGTTTCATTATTTGTAAAGTTACTTACGGTCACTTGAGTTGCTGCATTTACCGCTTGGAAATATTCTACCTCTGATACGTATACTATCATTTAAACGCGTTTCTTTAATCTAATTCTACAACATGGCTTTGGGACCGAGCTCATCTTTAAAAGCATCGTCTGTTCTTCAACAGCTTTTGGAAGAAATTAACTTTCAAAGAACAAAAGAAATGCGACAACTTCTGAAAGATGGTGAGTCAAAGTTTTAATAGTAACATTCTTTTAAGCTTGTCGCACACTTCTCCAACTATTTTCTTCCAGATTCTGGATTTGTTATGCTCCAAGGAACAACATACTGGACAGATCTATTCGTCCGGCATTTTCTATTTCAAACAGAGCAACAAAGTATCATAGATTGCGACGATTTGCTATTTTTTGTACGAAAGAAACATGTTAAAGGTTCTTCAAGATATTTACCAAAGTTTGAAGTAAGTTTACTGATTCTATACCTCACAGAATTTATAATATGTTTATTATCATTACAATGTATTTGTAGACCGAAGTGGATGTATTTAGAAAAGATTCCAGAAAACTCCCTATCGGTGATCCAGATATCGATTGGGAGGAAACTGTTTACCTAAATCTTGTTATTCATCAATTTGACTACACCCTAACACTAGCTATATGCACCAGGACCTCACCAAAAGAACTTCAAGTATTAAAAAGACATTCACAAAAGGTAAAATTCAATTATTTTTAGTCCAGATTTGTATAAAGTATGATTGTTATTCATAATTTAGGTATATGCATCACCAAGTCGTCGTAAAATGGATACAAAAGGCGAAGGTGAAGAAATGACATATCCCCATATTTGTTTTATGGTTGACAACTTCGACGAAGTTTTCTGTGACATCCTGGTGCGAGATGGCGAGATGGTGTGTGTTGAATTAGTGGCAAGAGATAGAGATGGATCCGTACAAGGAGTCATTTTCTTAGGATCTATTAGATACGACGCTTTGAAAAAAGTTTATGATGCCAGAGTAAGTTTTATAAAAGATATAATAGTAATAACATCATAGCATAAAGCTTTTCTATATTGATAGACAGCTGTAATCAATAACTACTGACCATCAAAATATACATTTGATACTTTATAAGAATGCTACAAATTCATAACCTATAACACATTTAATTCAATACATATATAGACACTAGAAAGGACTCACGTTTGAAGAAATTTATCTGTGAAGTTCTCCAGTTCACTGTTTTTAAATGACTTTCACACACAAAATAGTTAAAGTGAAAATAATAAATGAATATAATATGTAACGTACATAAATTACTGATTAAAATATTTATTAAATTTCAGTTATAAAATAAAAAGCACACTGTATTGCTTTGTAAAACACTTGTTATACGTTTAGAAAATAAAAAATGGATGCCGTAATTAATCACGTGATCAAGCCGACAAGTTTGTACATGCAGAAAAATTCAATAAATTGAAAAAATTGCATAATTTACAAATTATAAAAGATATTTTGTTATTCGTACTATTTGCTAATTGATTGGAAATCTAATTATTGTTATTTCAAAGCTGTTACAATTTCTTTTAAGTAAAAATATTGATGAAAAATGCCAATATGCATTCAACGGAAATTGTGCAATGCAATACACAATGCCCATATTTTTGAAAAAAATTAATGCATGTTAGGTCTTAAATATTATTTTAATTACTTACCAATATGTTTATGATCATTTTGAAACACTTTTAATTAAATATCGTTTAGTTTTAATTACTTTTTAAAGAAAAAATTTAGAGCAATTAACAGAGTCTGTATGAACCACTCGCGGCCGGCGGACATCTCATAGCTTTAAAACTTCTTCTTCTTTCTTTTTAACCATATTAAAATGGCGACTTAAGCCTAACGGTTGAAAATACAAATTAAAAAAATTGAGAAAATGTTGAAAATAAAAAATGACATGTTCAAAATTTAGATGTAGGTACCTAATAATATAGTATTACTAGTTATAGACTGGAGTTCAAACACTTGGAACTTAAGACACTTTATAATCAAAGTGTATACCATCATACTTATCATACACTAGATATATACGTGCTAATTTGATTAAGTAATTAAGTTGTATTCATTTTTCAGCAATCAAGCCTCAGTACTAAAGTAGCACAACGAATGACCTTTGGCTTATTCTCAAATTCAGCTGCCCAGCGTTGTGAGTTTGTCAGAATGAAAGGTCCTCAGGGAAAAGGTCACGCAGAAATGGCAGTCACGAAACCAAGAGGTTCTGGAGTAGAAACTCCAACTAGTGAACCTGGATATTGCCATACAGATGCCTGGGATGATTGGGATGAAGATCCCGAGGAAATGTATAACTACAGAAATCAGAGAAGGTAGAATATTTAGCATTTCATCCAGGCGTTTAATTTTATTCTAATTTAATATACATAATCTAAATTACAGACTTAGTGATCCAAGTGCCAATTTAAATAATTTCCGCGGTGCATGGAAAGCCAAACCAGATACCAGCGGAAATAAAAGTCGTTCTGAAAATGAAGGTCTGGATTCTCTAGCAGATGGAATGTCAGAAATCGAAGCTGGAGATCTTCGAGATGGTGAGTTTCTATAAAAACTTCTGCTTCCAAAAGGAATCATTCTTTTCTAAATGTGTTCAATATTTTATTTATTTTATTAAAATTAAAGTGAACATTTTTTACTTTAAAAGTTTAGCGAGATTTAATCTGTTCACTTTAATAATAGATGTTAATTATTTTTCAATGATTTTATTTCTTTATTTTTTTAGTTAAAGCTAAAGCAGTTCGTAATGCATGCTTGTATAATCACATATTTCTGTGTATATAGTTAAAAATATTATATAAAACAACGGGAAGCAGGACGATTTATTTATAATCAAATTTAGTTATGTTAATATTTTGTTAGTTAATTAGCAATCCTCTCATAACACACTCCATCAGCAAGACTTTGATTCTTATTCAATAAAATACCAAAAACAATAGCAAATAATATATAGAAATTATACAATGACTAATTTGGTTTACTGCTACATAAATAAAACCGAAGAGAAAGACGGTACCCATTCAGTTTTATGTTAACAAGCATGTTGTCTTTCCGAAATGCATTTAGTTCCCTGGAATATTAGCAACCACATTCCATTTTAATATTTATCTTTTACTTATTGTTTATACAAATTCAGATTTATTACATTATTACAAGTCAATAAAATGAATAAGACACTTAAATGCGTCTCTGAAATTAAATTCACAATATTTAGACTCAGTTCAAGTAGTTGAAATATAATAAAGGTTTGAATATTGGAATAACATTCAATAATCTAATCTGACTAAGAAGTTATACTGATGGAGTGTGTACTAAAACAAATATTCTAATCATACCGAACCCTTACTTAATATTATTAAATAATGCAAAGAACAGTTTATTAAATAAATAAATACTGATCACGTGATCTTTCTTATAGATCGTCCTGTTTCCTCAAGCAGCAAACCAGCTGTCAGCAATTCTGGATGTTGCTGTTGGAGAGGTGGCAATAACTCCAGACGCGGTAGTACAACAATGAGCGAAATTTATTGCCGAGCTTGTGACAATATGGATTCCCCAGCTTGTTTAGCAAATGTAACACCCAAAAAAGCAAAGCCATCAATTCCAAATTTATTGAGTGTTGAAAGTGAATTAGAAGTTCCAGGAAAAAATGGTCACAAATTGAAAAATATTGTAAATTCCCCAGTAAAAATTAAAAACGAAGATAAAAAAAGTAAAAATATTGTTAAAAATCAGTCAAATAGACAAATGTTAAATGATGATAAATTAGAAATTGAAATAGCTGATGATGCTACATCTTTGAATGAGGAGAATGGTACAATAGAAGGAGAAATAAAGCTGGGGCTGTTAGGAGATATGAATTCAGAAGTAGTTATCAATGGCATCGAAGAATTACCTTCTGTAGAACACACATTAGCTAGAAATGTATCAGGAAACATCACCAAAAGTAAGGTCGGTGTTAAAAATAATGGTAAAACAAAATCAAATGAAACTCCAAAAAAATATGAATTAAAAACACAGACTACAGTAAAGTCAAACAATAAATTATTGCAAAAGAAAGTGCCTGACGCAAAACCAACTACAATAAACGGGAAGTATTCCAATACAAATAAAGTATTAAAATCAAAAGACAATAAAATAAATGACTTAATTAAAAGTAAACCGTCCCTTCAGAAAGATAAAATTAAAATTAGTAATAAAGTAGCTCCAAATCAAAATAAAATGTCCAGTAGTGTTAGAGATAAAAATATTAGTAAAAGAACTGAAATAAAAAAAGTAAAAGATGTGGAAATAAAAATTCAAAAAAATGAAACAAATGGTATTAATGGAATTGATGGTGAAAATAATATTTTACCAAACGCAAACGAATCTAAAGCGGAAGTAGAAACAGAAGCAGTAGATAATCCACCTAGTGATAAAACGACTGATAAAGAAAGCACGGAATTAACGCAACATAACGAGGCGTTTGAAACAACAAATACGAATGCAAATGCTGAGGAAGTAATGCAAAGTAATTCCAATAATTTAAATGATCCTAATGTAACTAATGCTTCCGTAGTAGATAACAAAGAAACTGTAGTAACTGACTCCATTACTTCAGAACTATTATCAAATATAAACACAGTCAATGGGAAACCCATAAACAGAAATAGATTAAGTGATAGTTTTGAATTACGAAGCGGTGGTCCTCCAGGAGTTGGCAAAAATGGTGAACGTACCTACTGCACTTTACCGAAAAGAAAACGTAGTTCTTTGCACCACAGTATGTGGTACAGAGAACCTCTCAAAGTTCCAATGAGAACAACTCCAGATGGAACTGATATCTATTACTGGTGCGACGTGCCTAAGAAGCAAGCAAAAGGTAAATCGGAAAGCTAAACTTGTAAATCTATGTAAAAATGTTGTGCCACTATTAGCTTAACTTATGCTATAGATATTCCTCTAGTTGTTATTCATTAATTCAATCAGAAAGTAAATTAATTTCCATTGTTTCAGAATTGGATGACGGGGCCTACAATCCTTTGTGGGCAATGCGAGGATTCACGCAGACTTTTCACTTTTGGAAGGAAAACAAACGTCAACAATCGACCCCCTTAAATGCATTTCTGACATACGTTACGCTTCCTTGGTGGAGCATCGCCAAAGGTAAATATTTTTATCGCCTAATCACTGGCGTAGCTAGGTATGGGCCAGTCGGTGCTGGGCACCGGGGCCCTCAAGCTCAGAGCGACCTCGGACACTGACCAGCAAACCTCGTATTGTACTAGCTAAACATTCTCCCACCTTTGGAATGTAAATAAAATAAGGTGCAACACGACTTTAAGATAGTACTGTCGGTCGGTTGTTTAATATTTTCTAAAATTGAACATATTAGTAAATTATAAGAAGTTACTAGCTTTTACCCCCGTCGCAAGCGACGTTTGTTTTTTGTGAGTGGCTTGAATTTTAAGTCAAAATTTAATTTTTAAATTGAAATAATAAATAAACTCGTCCTATATTGATTTAACATTTAATAACAATTAATTTTTCATACAAACTGACTAAGAAAATACATTTTTTATATCAAAATAAAAAATATTTGGAATTTATGCGATATTTGAACAACTTGAACAACTCAAAATTTGGAATTTTTTTTTCGATTCGTAAATAAGTTGCCAAGGTTAGCCTATATACAAAATTTCAACTTTCTAGCACAATTTTTACTCTCGGCAAATACTGCCCCCGTGCCCCCCAATAAAATTTTAAAATTTTGAATTTTTTTTTTATAAATAATATACTTAATTATTCTAGAATCCAGAAAATGAATTTTCTCCAAAGTTCCCTACCGGGCCCCCGAATTTCTTTAACCCCCCCTTTTTCAATTTTTGAATTTCTAATTTTTGAGAAATGTCAGCATTGAATACCTTAATACACATGCAAAATTTCAACTTTTTATCTTATACGAATTAAAAGTAATACAGCAAAAAAGGGATCACTTTTTTTCCAGTTTTTCCAAAATTACGGGTTTCCAGGAAATTCAGGAAAAAATCCGTGGACGCCAAAAGTCTTAGAATTTTTTTCTCTACGAAATAGGAAATTTTTAAAAACTTCCCTGGAGCCGTTTTCGAGATGCCATACAAAATTCGAACCAAACATATAAACACATAAACATATAAGAATATAAATATACACCTGGGACATTATAATATACTTGAGTTTACCCCCGTCGCAATGCGACGTCTTTTTGGCGTGTATCATTTAAATCCAATAAAATAATTCGTAATTAAATTTCATATTTAACTGTTCTATTTTTAAATTGAAATAATAAATAAACTCGCGCACATATACACACATATAAATTGACTAAAAAAATATTTTTTTTTTTTTCAAAATAAAAAATATTTTCAATTTATGCGTTATTTGACCAACTTTTTTTCAAAATTTGGGATTTTTTTTTTCGATTCGTAAATAAGTTACCAAGGTTAGCCTACATACAAAATTTCAATTTTCTAGCACAATTTTTACTCTCGGCAAATACTGCCCCCGTGCCCCCCAATAAAATTTTGAAATTTTGAATTTTCTTTTAATAATAATATACTTAATTATTCTAGAATCCAGAATATGAACTTTCTCCAAAGTTCCCTACCGGGCCCCCGAATTTCTTCAACCCCCCCTTTTTCAATTTATGAATTTCTACTTTTTGAGAAATGTCAGCATTAAGTACCTTAATACACATGCAAAATTTCAACTTTCTATCTTTTACGAATTTAAAGTAATACAGCAAAAAAGGGATCACTTTTTTTCCAGTTTTTCCAAAATTACGGGTTTCCAGGAAATTCAGGGAAAAATCCGGGGACGCCAAAAGTCTTAGAATTTTTTTCTCTACGAAATAGGAAATTTTTAAAAACTTCCCTGGAGCCGTTTTCGCGCTGCCATACAAAATTCACTACCAAACATATAAGATCATAAGATCATAAGAATATAAACAAACAGTTGGAACATTATAATATAGGATTGATCTCGTTAAATTTTAGAAAAACTGCAGAGAACCAGTAAAAAGATATTGAACTTTGAATTTTTTAATTTAAAATTAAGGCTTATGAGAAATCACAGTTTTTATTTCATTTTATAAAAAGAACAGTTTAGATTAAGATCTATCGAAGGTAGACTTGATAAAACCTAAACAGTTTAATTAGGTCCAGTTTCCTTTTGCACCGGGGCCTTTGGTTACCTAGCTACGCCACTGCGCCTAATAATTAAACTTTAAACTACTACATGTGTCTAATTATTTAAATATTTATTTCAGATATTTTGGATCATCGTGAGGGTCCTATATTAACATTTTAAAGGCATATTTTGAAAAGGAATCGAAACCCAATAATTGAGCAAAGAAAAATGGTAGTTTACTGCCGTTATACTTAAAAATATTTATAAAATGTTTATAATAATACCAAGTTTTGTTATCATTTAATTGTAATATGAAAATGGTTTTAAATGGTGATATTTTCCAAGGAGTGCTTTTATGCATTTTTCTTTGCATATTAATTAAATAGCCTTAGAATTATACGCCTATGTAGCAGGCAACAAATACTACACCTGATAAATTGCGTCTAAGCGATAAATTAAGTCTAGCACTAATATACTGGAATCAAACGATTTAAAGCTAATTCTACATACAAAATACAAAACATACATACATACATACAAAAATTCCACTTTGAAAACAAATATCACCATTTTAAAATTACAAACTTATTCGAAATCATTTTTTTTATAGATATTATCATTTGCTTTATAGATATTAAATTATGTGATTATTAGTTGTGATTATGTTATATGTATTTTATATTAATTAAAGCTGCCTATACAAAAAAAATGCGATATACAGGGTGATCCACAAAATGGAACCAATAGCAATATGTACAAAAGACTAGATCTAATGTTAACACTTTTCAAATTTCTAAAAATTTACTTAGCTTATTTAATCTATTACGAAAATGGTGGTATATATAATTTTTTTTTTAAAGTAGTTCACTAGTGACAGTCGTTGACAAAGTGTAGTCAGATATTAAGTACATGAATGCTTTGTGCTTATGCTCCTAAAAACTGCCACTTCAATTATTAATATACCGCTTCACAGCTGGTCAAAATATTTGAAATGTTGTTAGAAAAACGGTTTTACTAGTGAACTACCTAATTACTGAAATAATAAGATACAAGTATTATAAATAGAAACTCATTATTTTTTGAGATATTTATGATGGAACACCCTGTATTTTTAATACATATTTTATTGTGATATTTTTCTTAATTACAAATATTTCTCAAATTTTTTGTCAGTCATTGTGTTATATATTAATTATAAATTTTTACTATTGAAATTCTAATGTCGTCAAATTTAAATGAAATTTATTGTAATATTGAAAATTCAAACTTATGATATTAATAAAGAAATAAATAGTTGATATTTAATAAATAATTGTTTATTACGGTGTTTTATTTTTTAATTTTAGTTTTAATTTTATAATATTTCAGAATTGCCATTCCTTGCTCTATTTTGACACCTTTTAATGCATGTTTTAGATATGCATAGTACGTCACAGAGATATATATATAATCGAGATTATTTCCTTCGTAATATAATACTTGGATATGATATAATACGGAAGTGACGTATCATGCATTAAAATTGTGTGCAACGTTGAATCACTTTAATAATTAAAAATGACCTTTTTAATGTTAATATCTCCTAAAATATTAGAGTTATTAAAAAAGAATAGCTCATTTGAGGTTCTAGTAGCTAACTTTATCAATATATAGTGCAGTTTTACATAAATTAAGTCCATAGCGTTAAAATATTCAAATCCTAATACAAATAATATTAAAAACAAAATACCCCTTGAAATACGACAAATATTATGTTTTAACTCATAAAAATACATTAAAATGTCGAAGTAGGTTATCCTTATCAACAATATTAGGTCATAGTTCATAATATTTAAAAAGTAATGAACCCATAACACATGTTACTCTCGATCTGCTATCTCTTTTCCACACATTGATTTATGTATAGCATGTGCGAAAGAGATAATTTATTATCTGTATTATATGCTATGTGTGGGATTATCATTAAGTTGCACAAGGCGAAACTGGTTAATCCTTATTTGTGTTTAGTTCTTTGCCATTAATTAAGCTATTTGCAGTTGGAAGTGTCTTCAAGACGGTAATTATGTTACTATTTTTGATTATAAATTATTTTTTAAAATTTTAATTGAAATATATGTTTGTTTATTGATTTTCTTATATTTTTAAATATCCAAAAGTTAACAAAAGAAACATAGAACAATTTTATAGAAATTTAGACATAGTTCACAATCCTATTATCAAAATGTACTTTTAATTTAATTTCAGATGATGAGGTCACTTTTGATAGTGTCCCTAATTATAGGACAGACATTATGTTGTCTCAGGGAACCTCAATTAGATCTACAGATTCATAGACGAACTCCTGGAGATAACGGCTACCGTATTTCTGTCACGTCAACAAAATCTTACATCGAACCAGAAACTTTTGAACCCGGCAAAGCATACACCAGTCAGTAAATTTGAAATTATAATGGGCTTGTGTCCTCATTTTTTAGTGGCCGGTTTTTCAATTGTTGATTGAAATTGATGTTAATAAATGTGTATTGGCGTGTCTATTTTATTAAATATCTAAATATTGACGGAGAAATAGCAATTGAAAATTTGAATTGTAGTTTTAACGCTAGAGATGGTCGGCCATATTTGTATGACGTGAAATGCATTTTAACGTCAGTTATTTGTTGAGTAGGTCAGTGCTACGGTGATGTTTTGTAGCGTTTGGTAGTCAAATAATCAAGTCAAGTCAAAGAATAATAAGTTTTTATTTTATTTAACCCTGTTACGGCAGACATAATATTGAAATTTGATTGTTCTTTGAAAAAGCTGTAAATAATATTTGATATTTTGATATATAAATACATATAGCAGAGATTTATGAGCTGTAAGGTTGGCAGAATCACTTTAATACTTAAAGACTTTTTTAATTGTTAATATCTCCTAACATATAAGGAGTTATTAAAAAATAATTGAACATTTGAGGTTCTAGTAACCAACTTAATCAATATATAGTACACTTTTATAGAAATTAAGACATAGGACACAATCCCATTATATTTCTTTTCAATATCGAACATTTAAAACTATAGTAGATTGATATTCTAGATAGGATATTACATTTTCTTATATTTTTGTTAGTTACATTAAGTGGAGAACGGACATTCAACAATTTACAACAATTCACACATTTTATGATTGGAGTTGAACCACAAAACAAACAGCTTGCTGCGCCTGAAGATTTAAGTCCGCAACGGTACTTACTCCTATCAATATAACTATCAATAAAAATAGCATTGGTTATCATATACATATAAATTTACAGACTGGGGCAGTTTATGTTATTCCCTGATAACATCGCTCAATATAATCAAGAATGTGTCAACACAATCAAGGAAGCGAATTCACTTCAGAAGACAGAAGCTAAAGTAATGTGGCTTGCCCCACGAGCAGGCGCTGGTTGTGTAGTATTTAGGTTTGAATATTAACTAACTATTTATTCATAAAACTAAAATAATAATTTAATTATATAAAATATGTAATAGAGCTATGGTTATGGAAGCAAATAATCAATGGTGGTCTGAAGATGGTAATCTTAGTAAAACAATCTGCGAACAGGAGTTCCAAGAAGTGGAAAGACCAAGAGATGGAGAATGTTGCGCCTGCGATGACGCTAAATACAGAGTAAGAACAGAATGATTTAGTATATTTCATTTTCAAACCAAAGCGTACAGTTATTTTATCAATTATTATAACAGATGGTTTTTGAAGGACTTTGGTCTAGTCAAACACATCCAAAGGACTACCCAATTAGTTCCAAATTTACTCACTTTTCGGATGTAATTGGTGCTTCCCATGATCCGACATTCTCATTTTGGGGAGAGAGACAAATAGCCACTGATGGCTTTCGGTAAATTGTTGACTAAAATATACGAAAGGCGCGAAAAGATTCGTGAAGAATTAACATTGATATTAAATTGTTTTGTAAATTAGGACCTTAGCGGAATGGGGCTCTGGGGGGCTCCTGCTTCAAGAACTTCGGGCGAATGGTAACCGACTACGATCCATCGTCAAAGCAAATGGTCTTTGGTATCCCAGAGTAAATGCTAATACCACAGCGACTTTTAAAGTTGACAGAAGGCATCCTAAAGTGTCCTTGGCTTCTATGTTCGGTAAATATTAACAAATTTTCTTGAAAATTATCTATATCGTAGAGAAAAAAATTCTAAGACTTTTAGCGTTCTCGAATTTTCCCCTGAGTTTCCTGGAAATCCGTAATTTTGGAAAAACTAAAAAAATTTTTTTTACTTTTTGCTCTATAACTCTTAATTCGTAAAAGATAGAAAGTTGAAATTTGGCATGTGTATTACAGTGTTCAATGCTAAAATTTTTTGAAAATTAGAAATTGAAAAATTGGAAAAGGGGGCGTTCAGAAAGTTAGAGGGCCCGGTAGGAAACTTTGGAGAAAACTCAAATTTTGGATTACGTAATAATGAAATATGTTATTAAAAATGAAAAAAATTATTTGGGGGCACGGGGGGCGGTTTTTACCGAGAGTAAAAATTGGGCTGGAAAGTTGAAATTTTATATATGGGCTAACTTTGGTTCGTAATTTACAAATCGAAAAAAGAATCCCAAATTTTGAAAAAAAAGTTGATCAAATAACGAATAAATTGAAAATATTTTATATTTTGTTGAAAAAAAGTTAATTTATACGAAAATTTATTTATTATTGAACGAGTTAAATAAATTTGAAATGAAAATACCAATTACTTTATTGGATTCAAATCATACACATTAAAAAGACGGGGGTAAACTCTAGTTATATAAAAAGCTACATTAACGTAAAAATACGTAAATTTTTGTCGATAAAGATAATGTTTTTGATGTTAAATAAAGCTAACTATAAGTTTAGCGAATAATATCTTGAAGAAAATAATAAAAAATTAATCAAAAAGGGCCATCTCCTGATTGGGTTGTTGGAGTCAACGGATTGGACCTATGCCTCGCTGATTGTACGTGGAAGGAGCGTGTGGAAGTTGACCTCCTTCCGTACGACGCAGGAACTGATAGTGGGATCACATATTTGGTAATTAAAATTTGAATTTCTGTTTTACCGTTTAATTATTATCATATTTTGACGTCACGATGCAAGTATTAAAGTCTGTAGATTTTATTTTTCTTTGTTCACAACCTTTATAATATCTGATACTTTTATTCATCTCTTTTGGTACTTTATCAATATGTAGTACAGTTTTAAAGAAATTCTATTTATTTAGTCACTAAATGCTGAAACTAGTCCGAAAGAACGCATGTACCGAATTACCACGATGTACCCAGAAGATCCACGAGCACCATTCTACGATCCAAGTAAACGCGAAATTACACCTTTAGCAAAACTCTATCTCGTACGAGACTCACTGACACCCAGAAGTTGCGACAACGTAGCTACTCAAGCGGTGGAGGAAACGGAAAATACCGAAACTTCTATCCGTCGTGAGTAAATTTACATCGAATATGTATTGCACCACTGCTTATTATTAATAAATAATTAAATTGGTGCAGCTGAGTGTGAGACCACGCCGTTCTCAGAATGGAGTCCATGTTCTGCAACTTGTGGTAAAGGACTGCGAATGCGGACCAGGGAGTACTTGATGCCAATGAAGGCGCAAATGTTCCAATGCGACAGGCAAATCGTATCAAAGGAAATGTGCGTTGCCAACATTGAGGAATGCGGGTAAGTCATTAACCTTAAACGTAAATTTCAGCTTATGAAATAATTTATATTAAGGTGAAACGATACTTGGCCATTTTTGATTCGCAATATAGATGGCAATACTATACAGTAGGTTAAATATTATCAAAAAAACCATGTTTCTTTATGTTTAAATCGTTTTATGTAAGTTACTATAACGCGAATCAAAATCTAAAGCTGCAATTAGTTAGATGAATAACGTATCTACATTTTAAGCTTCTTCCACTGACTTTTAATGAGTTGGAACCGCAAAAATTACTTTTGAAAATTAATATTGCTATATTTTCTAATTCCAATTTTTATATTTTTATACTCTATATATTTTTAAGTCTTAAGCGTAAGTTTGAAAACCATAATAAAGGTTATAAAATTTATGACAAGCCTCCCAAAATGTTACCAGTTATAAAAAAATTGGAATTTTAATTAGAAAATATAGCAATGTTCATTTTCAAAACTTATTTTTGCGGAGTCTTGGTTCTAGCCAGAATAACTTTTACCAATTTTTTTTCTATTGATATTATGTGTTTATTACTCAAAGACCCGGAGGTGTTTCTCCTTCACTAGATGAAGACGATGGTTCTTTCGAAGATTTATCTGGTTTATGTGATACAACAGAGTGGAGCTCTTGGTCACAGTGCTCCTCAACATGTGGGGACGGTCAAAGAAGACGACAACGAAGATTTTTAAAATCAGGAGTCAATAAGAAATGTTACCACATTAAGCGAGGTAGCTATCGATCGATTACGGATCGTTTTCTCAACTCTCAGTTAACTGAGGTTTATTATAAACCTTGGTTGATACTTTTTTGTTGCAGTTAATAAAACCTCGGTTATATTTTTCGTTAGTTCAGTGGTCGTTCTTAGGTTAAACTTTAAGATATATCATAACTGTAGTTTAACTGAGATTGAAAAAACGGTTTTAGATATGTTGTACGCATTTTAATCAACATTTTTCAGTTGAGAGAGCAACATGCAACCTAGGTTCTTGCGAGGAAGAGGAAGCCGTTGTTGACGGATGCCCAACCACTGGCTGGAGTGACTGGAGTCCTTGCAGCGCTTCCTGCGGTCGCGGGGTGACTATTAAAACACGCCTACTTCTAGTGGACCCCAGAAGGGCCACGCAATGTCGACACAGGGTCGAATTAGAGCAGAGGAAAGAATGTCAAACGGAGTGCACTATTAATAGAGGTATGTAATCACAAAACTTATATTATTTTTACGTAACGTTACGTTTTATTTTTTACCGAAGTTGAACATTGTCATAAAATAAATTCCAAAATCAAAAATCCAAAGTAAAAAATGTAAATTTATATTGAAAGATAACTTTTGTTACTTATCCTTACGCAATATTAACCTAAAAAACTTATTTTAACTTATGTTAAATACGAGTATGTAATGGGCTTGTTTCCTCATTTTTTAGTGGTCGATTTTTCAATTGTTTCAATGTTGCAATTAAAATTTTAAATTGTAGTTTTAGCGCGAGAAAAGGTCGGCCATATTTGTATGACGTGAAATGCATTTTAACGTCAGTTATTTGTTGAGTAGGTCAGTGCTGTGGTAATGTTTTGTAGCTGTTGGTAGTCAAATAATCAAGTCAAATCAAAGAATAATAAGTTTTTATTTTATTTAACCCTGTTACGGCAGACATAATATTGATTTATGAGCTGTAAGGTTGGCAGCGGTTGTGATGTCACATGCATTTGAAATGTGTACAACGTTGAATCCCTTTAATAATTGAAGAGACAAAATGACTGTTTTAATTGTTAATATCTCTTAACATATAAGGAGTTATTAAAAAATAATTAAACAATCAATATATAGTACACTTTTATAGAAATTAAGACATGGGACACGAGGATGATAAATTTGAAAGTTTTTTTGTAAATCCGTTTTTTTGTAAATTTTTAGAGGTCTGTCAGGAGCCCGCAGAGTCCGGCCCATGCCGTTCTAACATCAGAAGATTTTACTACAACACTTATACCGGAAGATGCCAACTATTTACTTACGGGGGTTGCAAAGGAAATGGAAATAACTTCCAAACCCTGGCAGCTTGTCAGCAAACTTGCATAGTTTAACTGGTGGAGCAACCGTACTTCGTGTTCAATTTTATACTTTATATACTTAACCATATAATAATTAGATTTGTGCTTAGATAAATGTAAGTGGCGCTTTGGCCACGCAACGATGGATGAATATGTTCAATTACTAAAATGTTATTTTCAGCAACTACACAAATATTAATGAATACACATGGATTTTTACATATTAAATTTATGAATGTTGTTTTATTTACATTTAATTTCTTATGGTTACTTTGCGGCATATTCTGTTTGTGTTTTTAGTGTTGCCAGTAATTCAGGCGGATTGTCATTAAATATTTATATCCAATCAATAGTTCTACATTGCTTTTAATTAAATTTTCTGTGGTCCCATGGTGTAACGGTTAGCACTCAGGACTCTGAATCCTGCGATCCGAGTTCAAATCTCGGTGGGACCTTTGACCTTTCTTTTTGATTGACTCTTATGATCTATTTATTATTCATGACATTCATTACTCTAGATGTAAATTTAGTATTAATTTTGGCTTTCTTTTTCCTAGTTTTTATTAGCTATTCCATGCCACATTACATGATAAAGTCTGCTTATTATTATACTTTTGTTATAGAAAGACAAAATTCGAGATTTTTAAAAAGGGAAACTGTGTTAATAAATTTAAAATATCTTATTTTTTTTTGATGCAGTTATATGCTTTAGGCTTTAAGAAGACGAACTATGTTAATTAATTTGAAATATCTCAATTTTTCTGGATTTTATAGGGGTTTCTAAAAATTCATGGACTTTTTTTTCTAAAAAGAATTATTGATTTCTTAATATCTGTTGATGCAGTTAGATGCTTTAGGCTTTAAGAAGGCGAACTGTATTACTAGTTTTGAAATATCTCAGTTTTTCTGGATTTTATAGGGGTTTCTAAAAATTCATGGACTTTTTTTTCTAAAAAAAATTTATTGATTTCTTAATATCTGTTGATGCAGTTAGATGCTTTAGGCTTTAAGAAGGCGAACTGTGTTAATTAATTTAAAATATCTTAATTTTTCTGGATTTTATTAGGGTTTCTAAAAATTCATGGACTTTTCTTTCTAAAAAAAATTTATTGATTTCTTAATATCTGTTGATGCAGTTAGATGCTTTAGGCTTTAAGAAGGCGAACTGTATTATTAGTTTTGAAATATCTCAGTTTTTCTGGATTTTATAGGGGTTTCTAAAAATTCATGGACTTTTTTTTCTAAAAAAAAATTATTGATTTCTTAATATCTGTTGATGCAGTTAGATGCTTTAGGCTTTAAGAAGGCGAACTGTATTATTAGTTTTGAAATATCTCAGTTTTTCTGGATTTTATAGGGGTTTCTAAAAATTCATGGACTTTTCTTTCTAAAAAAAAATTATTGATTTCTTAATATCTGTTGATGCAGTTAGATGCTTTAGGCTTTAAGAAGGCGAACTGTATTATTAGTTTTGAAATATCTCAGTTTTTCTGGATTTTATAGGGGTTTCTAAAAATTCATGGACTTTTTTTTCTAAAAAAAAATTATTGATTTCTTAATATCTGTTGATGCAGTTAGATGCTTTAGGCTTTAAGAAGGCGAACTGTATTATTAGTTTTGAAATATCTCAGTTTTTCTGGATTTTATAGGGGTTTCTAAAAATTCATGGACTTTTTTTTCTAAAAAAAAATTATTGATTTCTTAATATCTGTTGATGCAGTTAGATGCTTTAGGCTTTAAGAAGACGAACTATGTTAATTAATTTGAAATATCTCAATTTTTCTGGATTTTATAGGGGTTTCTAAAAATTCATGGACTTTTTTTTCTAAAAAAAAATTATTGATTTCTTAATATCTGTTGATGCAGTTAGATGCTTTAGGCTTTAAGAAGGCGAACTGTATTATTAGTTTTGAAATATCTCAGTTTTTCTGGATTTTATAGGGGTTTCTAAAAATTCATGGACTTTTTTTTCTAAAAAAAAATTATTGATTTCTTAATATCTGTTGATGCAGTTAGATGCTTTAGGCTTTAAGAAGGCGAACTGTATTACTAGTTTTGAAATATCTCAGTTTTTCTGGATTTTATAGGGGTTTCTAAAAATTCATGGACTTTTTTTTCTAAAAAAAATTTATTGATTTCTTAATATCTGTTGATGCAGTTAGATGCTTTAGGCTTTAAGAAGGCGAACTGTGTTAATTAATTTAAAATATCTTAATTTTTCTGGATTTTATTAGGGTTTCTAAAAATTCATGGACTTTTCTTTCTAAAAAAAATTTATTGATTTCTTAATATCTGTTGATGCAGTTAGATGCTTTAGGCTTTAAGAAGGCGAACTGTATTATTAGTTTTGAAATATCTCAGTTTTTCTGGATTTTATAGGGGTTTCTAAAAATTCATGGACTTTTTTTTCTAAAAAAAAATTATTGATTTCTTAATATCTGTTGATGCAGTTAGATGCTTTAGGCTTTAAGAAGGCGAACTGTATTATTAGTTTTGAAATATCTCAGTTTTTCTGGATTTTATAGGGGTTTCTAAAAATTCATGGACTTTTCTTTCTAAAAAAAAATTATTGATTTCTTAATATCTGTTGATGCAGTTAGATGCTTTAGGCTTTAAGAAGGCGAACTGTATTATTAGTTTTGAAATATCTCAGTTTTTCTGGATTTTATAGGGGTTTCTAAAAATTCATGGACTTTTTTTTCTAAAAAAAAATTATTGATTTCTTAATATCTGTTGATGCAGTTAGATGCTTTAGGCTTTAAGAAGGCGAACTGTATTATTAGTTTTGAAATATCTCAGTTTTTCTGGATTTTATAGGGGTTTCTAAAAATTCATGGACTTTTTTTTCTAAAAAAAAATTATTGATTTCTTAATATCTGTTGATGCAGTTAGATGCTTTAGGCTTTAAGAAGACGAACTATGTTAATTAATTTGAAATATCTCAATTTTTCTGGATTTTATAGGGGTTTCTAAAAATTCATGGACTTTTTTTTCTAAAAAAAAATTATTGATTTCTTAATATCTGTTGATGCAGTTAGATGCTTTAGGCTTTAAGAAGACGAACTATGTTAATTAATTTGAAATATCTCAATTTTTCTGGATTTTATAGGGGTTTCTAAAAATTCATGGACTTTTTTTTCTAAAAAAAAATTATTGATTTCTTAATATCCGTTGATGCAGTTAGATGCTTTAGGCTTTAAGAAGACGAACTGTGTTAATTAATTTAAAATATCTCAATTTTTCTGGATTTTATAGGGGTTTCTAAAAATTCATGGACTTTTTTTTCTAAAAAAAAATTATTGATTTCTTAATATCTGTTGATGCAGTTAGATGCTTTGGGCTTTAAGAAGACGAACTATGTTAATTAATTTGAAATATCTCAATTTTTCTGGATTTTATAGGGGTTTCTAAAAATTCATGGACTTTCTTTTCTAAAAAAAAATTATTGATTTCTTAATATCTGTTGATGCAGTTAGATGCTTTAGGCTTTAAGAAGGCAAACTGTATTATTAGTTTTGAAATATCTCAGTTTTTCTGGACTTTATAGGGGTTTCTAAAAATTCATGGACTTTTTTTTCTAAAAAAAAATTATTGATTTCTTAATATCTGTTGATGCAGTTAGATGCTTTAGGCTTTAAGAAGGCGAACTGTATTAATAGTTTTGAAATATCTCAATTTTTCTGGATTTTATAGGGGTTTCTAAAAAAAATTTATGACTTTTAAAAAGCTTATAAAATCCAGAAAAGTTGAGATATTTCAAAACTATTAATACAGTTCGTCTTCTTAAAGCCTAAAGCATCTAACTGCATCAACAGATATAAGGAAATCAATAATTTTTTTTTAGAAAAAAAAGTCCATGAATTTTTAGAAACCCCTATAAAATCCAGAAAAACTGAGATATTTCAAAACTATTAATACAGTTCGCCTTCTTAAAGCCTAAAGCATCTAACTGCATCAACAGATATTAAGAAATCAATAATTTTTTTTTAGAAAAAAAAGTCCATGAATTTTTAGAAACCCCTATAAAATCCAGAAAAACTGAGATATTTCAAAACTAATAATACAGTTCGCCTTCTTAAAGCCTAAAGCATCTAACTGCATCAACAGATATTAAGAAATCAATAATTTTTTTTTTAGTAAAAAAAGTCCATGAATTTTTAGAAACCCCTATAAAATCCAGAAAAACTGAGATATTTCAAAACTAATAAAACAGTTCGCCTTCTTAAAGCCTAAAGCATCTAACTGCATCAACAGATATTAAGAAATCAATAATTTTTTTTTAGAAAAAAAAGTCCATGAATTTTTAGAAACCCCTATAAAATCCAGAAAAACTGAGATATTTCAAAACTAATAATACAGTTTGCCTTCTTAAAGCCTAAAGCATCTAACTGCATCAACAGATATTAAGAAATCAATAATTTTTTTTTAGAAAAAAAAGTCCATGAATTTTTAGAAACCCCTATAAAATCCAGAAAAACTGAGATATTTCAAAACTATTAATACAGTTCGCCTTCTTAAAGCCTAAAGCATCTAACTGCATCAACAGATATTAAGAAATCAATAATTTTTTTTTAGAAAAAAAAGTCCATGAATTTTTAGAAACCCCTATAAAATCCAGAAAAACTGAGATATTTCAAAACTAATAATACAGTTCGCCTTCTTAAAGCCTAAAGCATCTAACTGCATCAACAGATATTAAGAAATCAATAAATTTTTTTTAGAAAAAAAAGTCCATGAATTTTTAGAAACCCCTATAAAATCCAGAAAAACTGAGATATTTCAAAACTAATAATACAGTTCGCCTTCTTAAAGCCTAAAGCATCTAACTGCATCAACAGATATTAAGAAATCAATAATTTTTTTTTAGAAAAAAAAGTCCATGAATTTTTAGAAACCCCTATAAAATCCAGAAAAACTGAGATATTTCAAAACTAATAATACAGTTCGCCTTCTTAAAGCCTAAAGCATCTAACTGCATCAACAGATATTAAGAAATCAATAATTTTTTTTTAGAAAAAAAAGTCCATGAATTTTTAGAAACCCCTATAAAATCCAGAAAAACTGAGATATTTCAAAACTAATAATACAGTTCGCCTTCTTAAAGCCTAAAGCATCTAACTGCATCAACAGATATTAAGAAATCAATAATTTTTTTTTAGAAAAAAAAGTCCATGAATTTTTAGAAACCCCTATAAAATCCAGAAAAACTGAGATATTTCAAAACTATTAATACAGTTCGCCTTCTTAAAGCCTAAAGCATCTAACTGCATCAACAGATATTAAGAAATCAATAATTCTTTTTTAGAAAAAAAAGTCCATGAATTTTTAGAAACCCCTATAAAATCCAGAAAAATTGAGATATTTCAAATTAATTAACATAGTTCGTCTTCTTAAAGCCTAAAGCATCTAACTGCATCAACAGATATTAAGAAATCAATAATTTTTTTTTAGAAAAAAAAAGTCCATGAATTTTTAGAAACCCCTATAAAATCCAGAAAAATTGAGATATTTCAAAACTATTAAAACAGTTCGCCTTCTTAAAGCCTAAAGCATCTAACTGCATCAACAGATATTAAGAAATCAATAAATTTTTTTTAGAAAAAAAGTCCATGAATTTTTAGAAACCCCTATAAAATCCAGAAAAATTGAGATATTTCAAATTAATTAACACAGTTCGCCTTCTTAAAGCCTAAAGCATCTAACTGCATCAACGGATATTAAGAAATCAATAATTTTTTTTTAGAAAAGAAGTCCATGAATTTTTAGAAACCCTTATAAATTCCAGAAAAATAGAGATATTTTAAAACTATTAAAACAGTTCGTCTTCTTAAAGCCCAAAGCATCTAACTGCATCAAAAGATATTGAAAAATCAATAATTTTTTTTTAGAAAAAAAAGTCCATGAATTTTTAGAAACCCCTATAAAATCCAGAAAAATTGAGATATTTTAAATTAATTAACATAGTTCGTCTTCTTAAAGCCTAAAGCATATAACTGCATCAACAGATATTAAGAAATCAATAAAAAAAATTTAGAAAAAAAAGTCCATGAATTTTTAGAAACCCCTATAAAATCCAGAAATATTGAGATATTTCAAATTAATTAACACAGTTCGCCTTCTTAAAGCCTAAAGCATCTAACTGCATCAAAAGATATTAAAAAATCAATAAATTTTTTTTAGGAAAATAGTCCATGAATTTTTAGAAACCCTTATAAAATCCAGAAAAATTGAGATATTTTAAAACTATTAACACAGTTCGTCTTCTTAAAGCCCAAAGCATATAACTGCATCAAAAGATATTAAGAAATCAATAAAAAAATTGAAAAAAAAAGTCCATGAATTTTTAAAAACCCTTATAAAATCCAGAAAAGTTGAGATATTCCAAATTTAATACCACAGTTCGCCTTCTTAAGCCTTAACGCATATAACTGCATCAACAGATATTAAGAAATCCATGAATTTTTAAGAACCCCTTGTAAAATCCAGAAAAGTTGAGATATTTCAAATTTAATAACATAGTTCGCCTTCTTAAAGATTAATGAATATAACTGCATGAAAGAAAATTAAGAAATTAATTATTGTAATACGAAAATTTATTTTTGTTACAAGATTTACTACATAAGATATGTTAAAAAAAACGTTGTACCTACTCCATATAAAAATTAATAACTGCTGCAATATTTAATTAAATTGAACAGCATGTAAACAGGATTTTAATATAGCTAGGGCTCGTAAAATTAGTACAGGTTTAACAAAAACAATGGCCGTAATTTTAGTTTATAGCCTATTATCCAAATAAAGATTACTCTCTTAGTATAAATTCACCGCCAATTATATGCTACAATCATTTACAATTAGTAAGAAAAGAAATGAGCACTTGTAAAAAACAATATGGCGCTGTTACTTCATAATTTGATCATTCTCTTTATTCTATGTTTAGCAATAGTAAATTCTAACGGTGAAAATGACGTGGAGCAGCGTCAGCAAGTGCGGCAGCAGACAAAGAAACGCCTGGTGGATATCATGAATTATTGGAAGTACGAAATTCCCATGTTGATCACCAACGTTATGGAAGTCATAGCCATTCAATTGGATGACTACGAAAGGGCCATGGTGGCTGAATACAACCAACAATTTCAGTACCCCAAAGTAACAACTACAGAAGCCCCCCCTACGCAGAAAACATTGAGTACAGTTAGTACAGGTAAATCAGGTTTTCAATTCATTATTTCTAAATATAATGGGCTTGTGTCCTATGTCTATATGTCTATAAAAGTGTACTATATATTGATAAAGTGGGTTACCAGAACGTTTACCTCAAATGTTCAATTATTTGTTTTATTTATTTATTTATTGTTTATTGTTCGCCTTTCGGCTTTACAATCTACATTCTTAATACATACTTCAAATTACAATTAAATTTACATTATTCTCCACCAGCTTATTTATTCTCCTGTTTTTTTTTTCTTTCCTTCTTACTATTTCCTTCTTCAATTATTTGTTAATAACTCCTTATATATTAAGAGATATTAACAATTAAACACTTAAACAAATTAGTTAGTCATTTTGTCTCTTTAATTATTAAAGGGATCAACGTTGTACTACATTCCAAATGCATGTGACATCACAACCGCTGACAACCTTATAGCTCATAAATCTCTGCTATATGTATTTATATATCAAAATATCAAATATTATTTACAGCTATTTCAAGGAACAATAAAATTTCAATATTATGTCTGCCTTAGCAGGGTTAAATAAAATAAAAACTTATTATTCTTTGACTTGACTTGATTATTTGACTACCAACAGCTACAAAACATTACCACAGCACTGACCTACTCAACAAATAGCTGACGTTAAAATGCATTTCACGTTATACAAATTGGCCGACCTTTTCTATCGCTAAAACTACAATTCAAATTTTTAATTGCTATATCTCCGTCAACATTTAGATATTTAATAAAATAGACACGCCAATACACATTTATTAACATCAATTTCAATCAACAATTGAAAAATCGACCACTAAATAATGAGGACACAAGCCCATATCGAAAAGATAAAGCAATTGATATTGATATTCTATTGTAATAGATATTTGTCAAGCACCAGTAGAAACAGGACCATGTCGAGCGGCTAAAAGAAGATTCTATTACAACCCCCTAACAGGACGTTGCGAACAATTTCTTTATGGGGGATGCCAAGGAAATGATAATAACTTTTTTAATATGGAAACATGCGAGAAGGCTTGTGTAAAACAAGGCTTCTCTTAAACAAACTTATTAAATGTTCGAATTAATTACAATTCAATAAATTATATTAGTTATTAGTAATTTTCTTTATAAAATACGAATTCAAAGATCCCGCCTGCCATCCATCTTGTAGACTATTATGTAACTAAAATTGACAACGTAGCACAAATAAACTAATTATTTATAGATAGCGCCACATTCGCATTTCACATCACACCATATTTTACACAGCATTCTGTCACCTTTATAATCTGTGATTGTCATATTTGTGTAATTTCCGAAGACTTGGAGTTGTAATAAAAATTAAAGAATATTTTTAAAAATTTCTAGGTACTATTAACATAAAAGATAAATTAATTAAGTGTTTTAGTACAGTGACTGTGATATATATAATTAATAATTTAATATAATAAAAATTACTTTCATTTAAAATTAATATGTTTTTTTATAAAGAAAAACTATTGAGTCCTGCTCAATTAAAAAGACTAGGTGATCATAAGTATTCAGTGTCGAACATTAGTATTTTAGATCCTTGGTTACAGCCTTGGTGGGGTTGGCTTGTTTCTAGAATCCCACTCTGGTTGGCCCCCAATTTAATTACAATTTTGGGGTTACTTATTAATATATTAACAACTCTAGTACTCGTTTGGTAAGTTACGCTATTTTTTTTAGGTTATATTTTAAGTATAAGACCGCGAGTTTTTTGATTAATTATCTTTTATAATAAATTCATGAATGAAACTATTCATTATTACGCATCTATTTATTATAAAACAAATAATAAGTAAACATTATTCATATATTTTTATTGTAATGAGTTAGGTAAACAATTGAATGCGTAGTAATTTTGTGTTATCATATTGAATCTCAAAGCTACAGTTATATATATTATTTACAGTTCCTAAATTAGTTTAAATAACACTTGTCTTGCAGTCTGTTATTTTATCTTCAAATTCTCCTAATTCCATAAAAAATATAACTGTACTTGCCAACTCTAAAAGGATGATTCTGTAAAATGTAAACGTTGACAGAGCAAAAATGACTTAATTTACAAAAGAATTAAAAAATTTATGAACTACCGCAGTGATAAAACAGAAGCTTAACAAAACTCCACGCCAGGGAAGGCTTTGATAATTTCCTGACCTGAATTTCATTGTTCTAATTTTCTAAAATTATATTTAAATGCATCAACCTATATTAGTTATTTATGATGTCGTTCTTCTAGCAAGTTACACCACTACCTGTGATTATTATATGATTATATTTTTAACACCCTGTTCAAGCTACAGGATTGTTAAGGATTGAAAGTTAAGACGTCGGAAAAAAAGTATTCAATGTAGATATTTAGGTAGCCTAATAAAAACTGCCTACTACTGCCTAATAAAAAGGTTGTCTGTATAAGTTTAGTGTTAATATAAGGTACTCATCTTAAATGTAAATTTCAGCTTGTGAAATATAATGGACAGAAACTGATTGTATTAATTATAATAACTTAAATTAAATAAAGATAGTAATTATCGTTAAATAAAGCTGAAACTTGCAGTTAAAGTTAAAACCTTAAATAAAACTAATAAATTAAACAAATGTTTATTTTTTTTAAATTAAATAAGAAATAAATATTTTGCGCCTCATTTTTATTATTATGGAAGTGAAAGAAAAATCCTTTTTTCTCTCTTTTTCAAATTATTTTTGTATCATGAAAGTGGTTATTATATGGAATAAAAAGACTTTTTTAATTTCTGCTAATATTATAAAATATGATTCTAGTTTTTTTTATTAATTCTCAATAAAATTACAATGTTAATAGTAACGTAATGAAATAAACAATTTGCTTTTTAATAGCACGTCCACGGCGTAATATTAAAACAAAATTCAATAAAGTAATTCGTAGCCTTGAAACGTTATTTATTAATAATTCATTTGTATCAACTGACGATATTGCTATATTAATCAGCGTATCAAAAAATATTGAATGTTTACATTTGTGTGTTTGTTTTCATACCTGAAACAGCTGGAAATCATAACTGCGATATGCAAATTGTATTACTATTTTCACGAGCTTCTAATATAATTTTTCAGAAGTTTTGTTATTATTTATATTTTAATAACAACAATAGATTTACAAGAATTAATATTATTACGAATTATTGTATTTAACGCCTGAAATATAGGCATACCTCTTTAAAGGAGAAAGTGCTTTTATAATTAGTCATTTCCTTACCTACTTTCTTTCTAAAGCTATCAGGTTTTTTTTTACTTTTACATAAAAAATCAATAATAATAAATTAGTGTTTATAGATATAAATCTTTTTGTTGTTAAAGGTCGTAGATTACGAATTGGTTCGCATTATGCACTTTATCTGTTATAATCTAATCTAAATGTATTTTTAGGTATAGTCCAGATGCAAAAATTGAGCCCCCTCGATGGGCCTGTGCACTGTGTGCTTTCGGTTTGTTCGCATATCAAAGTTTGGACGCTATCGATGGCAAACAAGCTAGACGAACAAACTCGTCAAGTCCTCTGGGGGAGTTATTTGACCATGGCTGTGATTCGATTTCTACAGTTTTCGTTGCCCTTTCAGCATGTATAGCTGTTCAATTAGGAAACTACCCAACATGGATGTTTTTCCAGGTATTTATCAGAAACCCTACACTATAATCACTCTAAAATCATTTAAAATGAACACTTCCACTCTATTATTCATGTGTTTGCAGTGTTTTTGTGCCATGACATTATTTTACTGCGCACATTGGCAGACTTACGTTTCCGGAACCCTACGTTTTGGGCGCGTTGATGTCACAGAAGCGCAATTTACCATTATTGGTATACACCTCATATCTGCTATATTTGGCCCATCAATTTGGATGACTAAGGTAAGACAGTCAAAAATAAGAATATTAACGAATAATAACAAGAATATTTTTAATAATTTAGATCACGCAAAAGACTCCACGAATTTCGAGGAAATAATATTTTTATTTCAGGAATTAATATTTTATCGAACGGGCATTTTATTTATTTTTTAAATACATTTTCATATTATTCTTATGAAGTATTTTTAGCGGATTTACTGTAATTTTAATAAGAATATTTAGAATTATTTTCTTTATTGTTATTTAAACATACCTTTGACAACTCGAAATAATATATAAGATGTTTTTCAATAATTTAAAAATATAATACCTGGCAATGTATATATTTGCAATAAATAAATAAAATGTTGGTTGATTATAATGACCAAGGTACCGAGTTCGAGGCCGTCCATACACGTAAAAACAGTTTCTAGTGACTTGCAATATATGAGAAAATTGAAATGTTAATTCACACATTAAAAAATATTCAGGATTGACTACTACATAACTGAAAATTATAAAATGTATACCAGGGATAATATAAATATTTATACGAAATTAGCTCTGCTTCACAAAATTAGACAATGAATACCTCATTTTAATCAAACATGTAGTTGTAATTATATTACAAAATTAGTTGATATTATTTTTAGACTTCCTTTATAGAATTACTTCATTTTTTTATTTACAATATATATTTACGTGACGGATTATATATGTAGTAGATAGCCTTGTATATTTTGATTTTAGATCATTAATGGAGGAAATAGATATTTTGACAATGCAAGGAAATTGCTTATAATTACAATTTAAAAATAATTTTCATATCAGATAATTACATCTTTTATATATTTTGCTTTATATGGAATTAAAATTATATATTTTATAATAGCTCTCCACAAAAGATTATTTAAAAAAGAACGAATTTTGCTCTATGAATAATTAATATTCTATATGTACTGTGAAACATAACCACGATGCTTTTGTATAAAATATTGATTAATTATTTGTATTTTACTTTGAGTTATTACAACATCAAAAAATTTGCTAACATTTTTTCTGTTCCTATTTTCGTCATTGTTATTATTATGATTGTTATCCAACATTCGTTTAAAAGAATGTATTTTACAGGTATTCTAATTTATTATCACTCAAATTTTTTATGACCTCACTATATATACTATAAGAAATTCATCATGACACATTTTAAAACCATCTAGGTCGGTTCATGGTATGAGCTTAGGTTTTCAATGGCCGTCATGACAATTGTTTGTGGTGTGTGGTCTCTTTACAACATGCTCGCTGTTATTCTAGGAGGTGGTGTTGGAAAGAATGGCTCAACCGTAGCTGTAAGTTCCTGGTGCAAAACCTCAAACAAAATTTGAGGCAGTTTAAGTGCAGTCACATGCATCTGCATCATATTTATTATTTATTATTAATATATTTACTAATTCAGGTTATGGATATTAAAATCTCTTATTTTTTTTGGATGTGTTCGTATGTTCGTCCCTAGGCATGAATTGGCTTAAAGAAAAATGTTTGTAAATACTGAAAACGCAACGAGTACACTTGAAAATAAACTTTGCATAATTATGATTAAGAAATTGGTGCTACAAATTATATCATGGTTCGATTATTGATATTATAATTGACGGAACAGCTGGAAAAACATTGCTATCTTTGTTAAAATACGCTAATTGTCAAATTTAAATATTATTTACTATCTTCTCTTATCTTAAAATCGTATATTTATTAGTTTATTAAGGTGATATAATATTTAATGAAATCAGTATTTTTTGTTTATCATTCGCGACATTTCTGAATACTCAACTCGAGTCTAAAGGTGCTTTGTATCAACGATTAAATCAATTTATCGAATCCATGATTAACTTTTTATTTAGTGGCTATTCTCCATTCATTATGCTTTACGTTTATTTGGAAGTTAAATCGTTGCATTAAATTGTGACTAATTTTTTGCTTATCAAATGTTATTTTACTACATAAAATAACAATAGATTATTACTTAAAAATGAACTAATAAATTAAATTTATTCCAATTTTTAAAGCGGTATTTTTGTGAAAGGTAGTGGATATATTACTATGGTTTAAATAATCAGAAATTGGAATATTTTAATTTGTTACTACGGAATACATTTTAGCTCAATCCTTTGTTAATTTATATAATGATTTTTATTTCAATATATTTTTTGATTTGCATGATCCAGTACTATATAATACTTATATAGTTTTTACGTAGCATATTAATTGATAAATTGATTATGGACTTACATAATCATAAACTCATTAGGCAGACGTGTAAGCATCGAAAATAGGCTGATGTTAAATAAAAAGAAAATATTTTCAATTACGAAGAAATTAGAAGTAGATGTAATATTTTTTTATATAAAATTTCAACGATTTCTTATGCATGACTAATATTTGTATTTTACATATATTTCTTCTTTCATCTTAGAAGCTATTTTTCTGCATTCTGTACCTTTTTTACCGCCTGCCTTTTGTGACTAATATTTTCAAAGCAGTTTCGTTCTATTTAAATTTTTATATTCCACAGATAAAAAATTCAAATCACAAATGATCGTCATTAAAAACACTGAAATTCTTTAATATTTTTTCAGGTGTTTTTCACAAAGTGTAGGAGCTATCTATTTATATACAGTATATATTGTACCTGAGTTGATATCACATGTCTACAATGATTTCATATTATTTACATTTTTTAGACAGCTATATTATTTTCTAATATTTTTTACAATAGATTCCATTTCTAAATATATGGACCTGCAACTTCCTGGTGTGCGGATTATTCTTCGGAGGGTACTTTCAAGTTTTCTTAGCGTTCTGTCAAGCATTCGGATCTGGTGGAGTTGGAAAAAATGGTTCCACAGTTGCTGTAAGACTTCGAATATAATAATTAAAAACTATTTGCATTTAATTTAGCTAAATATATGGACTTGTGGGAGCTTGGTTTGCAGAATATTATATTTATTTATCTGATTTTTCTATTATTGTTCTGTGCCAAGAAATATAATCTTTTTTTAGTTAATAAGACAATACTAACATCTGTCGGCACGTTTTTATATATTCCTATCTTTACTTTTTCGTGATTATTATATGTTTAAATCTATATAACGCTTTTTTATCCTGAAGAATATTAGGTGTTCGTAAAAGCGATTTGTCTTACTATTACATCGCACCTTTTTTCTAACGATTAACGGTAATCAATTTATAAATAATGTACCTTGTTATTTTTACCATTTAAAAGCGTTTAACCGTGCATTTTGGGTAGAGCCGGATCAACCCCCTTTGCAAAAGAAATCTTCTAACTCTAAATCGACAAGAAATCAATTATATTCAGTCCATTCTAAAACTTCTTCTCCATTATAAAAGATACAACAAAAGGTTGTAAATTAGAGTATTATTTACAAAAAAGCATATTACAAAATTTTTGTAATAACAACCTTTTATTTCAAGATCTTTCTTTCTCTAGTTCTAAAATTCAAATATAAATTTAGGTTTGACTCCTTTAAGGGATGGGTTAGGGTTTCAACGTAAAAAAAAACACTTTTTTTGCGATTTTTTTTCTCAAGTATAGATTGAGCAATTTTATTCGAACCTTTTTTACATTATTGAGCATACTTTTGACTATGTTGTATAATTTTATCATGCATCAATATTGAAGCATAAGCCGGTAACAAAACTTTCTCCAGAAGGTCTTGGGAAAAAGACAATTTGCGGTGTTCACTATAACTCGGCCGGAAATTATTTGAAAATGAAAAACCATTAAAATTTAGTTAAATTATAATCAAATCTTCCCCCCAACGGCCTCTGATAATTCTTTTTTTCATTTAAAATTTTTTGGCGGCCATCTAAAGTGTAAACTGTTATTTTGCACGAAAAATTCCGCCATTTTGTGGGTGGGAAACACCCTTAATGTAAAATTTTTTTTTTTATCTAAACGTTGGGGTGAGGTATTTTATATGTAGAAAATGTGTACGTTTGAAATGAATCGGTCAATTAGTTTTTAAATGGCTGTGAACACGGACTTTGAAAAAGTAGTTTTGAGAAAAACGCGTCAGGACTATAGCAATGAATAAACTTTATACCTGATTAACATATAATACGATATAATATACCGGATTAATAAGACAATAACTTCAAGAATATTGCTTAGATCGGCTTAAAATTTTAAGGACATATTCTTGAAATGTTGAACAATAAGATAAAACAAAAAAAAAATTGGATTTTTCGAAAGTTAAAACCCTAACCCATCCCTTAAGGAAAGAGAAATTGCTTCCTACCCAAAATGTACTATTAGCCAACGGATACTTAAGAAGAAATTAATTGTTTTTGTAGAGCGTAGCGAGCGAAATTTTGGATACAATTTCTTTTTGTCCCATCTATATCTATTAACAATTGTATGTACTGGCGTGAACATAACATTAACCTGCATGGCTTTTTTGGTTTGTGTGGTGTCGGTAGCTGCCAATTTTGTGTGTGGAGGTGAAATTGGTGCCTCTATACGTAGCGGTCCTCTTGTCGGCTCTGATTGCTCATGGGAACGCAGCCGTCATCTTTACGGGCGGTGTTGGCAAAAATGGATCCACGGTTGCTGTAAGACCTTCTCCTAAGACACCAGAAAACTTTTTAGAATTTGCTCATTTATAATTTGTTTTATAAGTTGCAGTTGTTGAACTTTTAAGTTTTTTGTTTGCAAATTGGAGTAGATCTTATTTTGAACACTCACTATATGCTAGACCATTTTTAGAATTGCTTTCATCGTGACTGATTGTAGTGGTGATTTGTAGATATTTATTAAAATGAACTTAGAATGCTGAAGATATGTTTCGTATTTTAGAAATATTAAAATAAAACATCAACAAATTCAGAATATTATTTCTCTATTAATCATATCTTCAGCATACTAAGAACATATTTCAATTTTATGATATTAAAATATTTCGCTTAGCACTTTCTGCAAAAACAGTAATTCTTTTTCACTTTTTGCTATAAATATATATATATATATTATTTACTCTTTCTCTTTAAATATTAAACTTGTCAGAACAATACTTTGTCGTTTAGCATAAGTTTAAAATTTATAGCGTTTTCTTTTCACTATTTAATTCCACATTTTTTTTACATTCTGAGCGCTGTTTTTTTTATTATTAGGTATTATTTATCAAAGTTTAACAAAATACTTTTTAGCAACTTAAAGTAAAAATTGAGTCCCAAAAATAACACCGTGGTCGATTCGACAGTGTAGAACAATTAAAAAAATTGCACTGAACAAACAATACCATTAATTTTAAAGTGCAGAATTTTTTTCTTTAATAAAAAACAGAGTGCTTGTTTATCAGACAACCGGAAACATAAAGAAAGTATAACACACTCTTTGAAAAAAACGCTTAAAAAATTATTTGATTTTCGTGCTAAAATATTTTGTAAATATTAATTTTATTAAAACAAAAATTAAATCACACATGTAAGTATATTTGTATGGTGTAACAAGTGATTCTAAACATAGTAGCCAAACTCTTGAATATCACACTTACGTTGCAAACCACTATACGTACAAATACACTTAACCCAATGTTTTAATTTTTGATAATTCACTATGTTTTTAAGTATATTTATTTTTGCTTATATTAATTATATATTTGTTATTACAGAAAACGTTTCTATAATATTAAAAAAAAAAGAAAAGGAAATTTATGAACAATTTAATTTTACTGATTAAATTTAATTGTGTATTGCATTCTATATTGCAAATAATACTATACTATCTGTTAATTTCATTTTTCTTAAATTCTCCTTAACTAAAATTTTCCAGAACCATTATTATACTCGCATAAAAAAAATATTTAATCTTATTACATTTTTTTCGGATAACTCAAACCGTTTATATTATTACTTATAAATAATCTCTACGTTACGTAAACACTACGTTTCCAATCTAAAGAAAGATTTCTTAACGATAGTCGTAATATAAATTTCTAGATAAACAAAACATACCCGCTAAACACAAAATGTAAATATGTAACCAGTTACATAAAAAGCTTTATTAACATCAGAAAATATAAATTTATGTAATTTTTACATTAACCTTACAACTGTGTTTACCGGGTAGTTTATATGCATAATATTAGTACTCAATAAAATGGTTTGTATTATAATTTCGATATTTTCTTTTTTAAATTAAATTCAACAAATTAATTTTAATAAAATATTTATATGTATTTTGCTTTTAACATTTTGCATGTTTTTTTAATTATTTCTTTCAAATTATTTGAATATAATGAAACTGCAATCTAATTCTACTCTTTCTATTGCATGATTTTTAGTAGCATGATTCTTGGTGCAGGTTAGTTAATGTATTAGATTTTGAAAATTAACACAATAATAATATATTATTAAAATTATGTAAAATATTATAATGGTTTAAATAAAATATTAAAGAATTTTATAAATGTAACAATGATTAGCATAAATATTGTTCAAATATGGTAAACTCACTGCTGAAAATTTTACATTCGATATATTTAAACCATTTTAATTATTTTAAGATAAACATAAGGTACATCGATGTCAAATTTGGTAAGGACGATTAAGCTACTATAAAAAGTGTCACGGTCAAGTTGCTGGTGCTTGTTTCTAGCTTTTGTCTGTCAATATACATAAATTAACCTTTATTTCAATCAAAATTTAAAAAAGCAACCCCTAAAAATGAGTTCAAGAGAGTGAAGAACTCTTTAATCGTCCTTCTCAAGACTGACATCGATGTACCCTATCCTTTGTAGTAAGGTCATGTACTTTCAATTAATATATTTTTACGATTTCTTAGGGCACCAGTGTGTTATCTCCAATTATTCCTTTTGGATTAGTAGTGGTCCCGGCATTTATTATTTGCCAGAAAAGTCCAGATACTATATTTGAGAACCATCCAGCTCTGTATATATTAGCTTTTGGTATGGTTGCCGCTAAAGTTACGAATAGACTAGTGGTAAGTATTTAACATTTTATATTTCACGTTTAAAATTTATTTTTATAATTTTATATTTTGTTCACAGGTTGCACATATGTCTAAAAGTGAAATGGAATACTTGGACTGGGCTCTTTTGGGACCGTCTTTGTTATTTTTGAATCAATATTTCAACAACTTCGCCAACGAGTATTGGGTCCTCTGGGTTTGTCTACTTCTGTCGACCATTGATTTAATTCGGTATTGCGCTCAAGTCTGTCTAGAGATTTGTGACCACCTCAAAATCCAATTATTTAGAATACCATACCCTCCAAGGACCAGTCAACCTAGTTCACAAGCAACTGATAAAAATGGTACGCATCAGAGAAATAAAAGCAGATCTAAAAAACATTTTCACTAAAATATTTTTATAAATAAATACGTTTACGTTGGAAACTTTTTAATTTGTTAATATTTACATTTTTTTTGTATATATGTCACTGCAACAAACATTTCATAAGCCAAATTTATATTTTTCTTTATATTTATACAATTTATGAAATATATGTATTAAATTATTAAAAGCCTAGCGCACAAAATAAGAAGTCATATTTTTTAGTTGTAAAAAAGTTAATATATTTTTTTATTAACAATATTTTTGTAGTATTTATATGCCAAGAGCTAGCAACAAATTTTGAGAAGGTGTTTTAGTCACGTTAAAATTTTGTACAATAGTTCCTTTATATTAGTAGGACAAAGAGCCTGTTCTAGTAGCATAAAGGAAACTAACAAATTCACCGTGCCTAAAATACCTATTTAAAATTCGTTTCCAGCTCTTGGACCATTAACAATTTGTGTTTTTGAACAAATAAGATAGTTTTTTGGTTGCATATATTTATTTTTATCTTCATATGAGTATAATTATTTAAAGCTATTATGAAATGTTTCCAAATGTAAATATTGTCGTCCGTTATATATACGTACTGCTTAAAGTTGTTAAGTTTTTATTTTTAAGCACTATCCTTTTCAAAACCTTATGTGAATGTTGCTTATTAAAAATATTTAATTAACAACAGCACATTAACAAATAGTATTGCAAAATGCTGCCCTGCTTTTTCTAAACTTTAGAATATAAAGTATAGCTTAACTTAGTTTTGGGTCATTTTTAGAAAACAGATTAGGCTGTTCTCATACTGGAACATTAAGTTCAACCGCTGTCTATTGAGTTGTTTAGAAAATAAACAGATATATAATATGTATTTTTATATTTTTCAATCTTTAGAAACTTGCTCTTATGATAAAGTGTGCTAATGTGAAATTGTTCCAATATTTTTTAATGAAAATAGTTGCCCATAGTATGTTTCAGTGTGAGACAGCCTTAGAAATATTATGTGCCATTTCATGCATTTATTTTTGACATTACTATATACAAATTATTTATTTATTTATTTATATTAAAACAAATATTTTATTATATTTTCTATTGAATACCTTTTTTCGTTATTCCTTATTCAACAATTTTTATAACAGTTTTAAGCAGTATATATATATTTCATTTAAATAAAAATTAATAATAATGATAGAATTAAGTATTAAATTAGATATTTTAATTACCGAAATCCTAAAATTACTATCAGTAATTTAGTACCTACAGAATCCAAACCATGCCGCCATATGCTTAAAGATAATTTTGTAGAAATAATCACAAACTAATAAGATTAGCTTTTAATTGTAGTTTGTTTTACATATTTTTAACTTAGCTTAACAGGTGTGATCTAGTAAAATCGTTGTGATTATTCTATAGGTTATCTATTTTTCGTTTCCAATATTTTTTCGCTATTTGTTGTCACTTCACTTTTCTGTACATCACTTAACATTTCGCACTAATTATAATTAACAAAAATACTTCGTTCCTTTTTTTTTTTTTTGATAAATTTTGCAAGTTTATTTAAATTGCGTTTTTGTGTTTCGTATGATATTTTGCAAATTAATTAGATACTTATAAATACCTACATATGTCACAGGGTATTTTATAATAAAGCAAAATGATAGTTGCAAAAGTTCTCAAAAAGAAAAAAATATTATGATATTAAGAAACCCTTGTAAGTAAATTTTTCTACCCCATTGGTGTATTGTCCATTTAGTGATAGGTATTTGTAAAACGTGTTTTAACACTTTCGTTGCCAAGATTTCACCACATTTTACAAAACAAAGCGTTATATCACGTAGGGCCCGGATTTATATGCAATAAAAATTCTTAAATATGTAAATACACTGTCCTCTAATTTTTCAGAAATATGTAAGTAAAAAAACTAAAAATGGGAATTATACTAGTAAAAAACGAGTTAAATATGCATTTTCCCTAAAATGTACAAATTGAAAGTTTCTCTAATCAATTAATTTTGCTATAAATCACTTTTTAAAAAGTAAAGTCAGTAATACCTTAAATATGTTAAATCGTTACTACAAAAATATGTAAAACCGGGATAAATAAGCATAATGCATATAAATCCAGTCTTACTTATATGAGTTAATATATATGTTACTAAACTTGAACAAATTTGTTAGATAACAAACAGGAAACTACAAAATAGAGTCGTTTCTGCTATATGTGATGAGGCAGCGAAAGTGTTGGTATTTGTAGGATTTTGGTGTCATATGTGTATAAAATTGACTGATTGCGAGACTTTAAAAAAACTATACATATTCAAAAATCGTGCCAAATTGTTGTGTTTGTTTTAATTGATATAATACTAAAAAATTGGGCCCAATATATAGTTTTTAATTTTGTTAAGTATATTACGTAAATGACAAAGTTCATAAAATTGAATTTAACATTTTTTTTATATAAAAAATGTATTATTTTTGATGTTAGAAGCACATAATTTAATTTAAGTAAATATATCCATATATTTAGACAAATAAGTCCGCTTTTAGTCTGTTTCTATACTAAAACACCATCTGGAATTTATATTTTTTTATAAATGCCACAATATTTTACCAAACTATTCTTATGTAATAATTTTTACCCTCTGCTTATCTGTATTTTACTAAAATAAAACTATTACTAGTCTATTTTTCTATTAGTTTAATAATTTTTTTAGAAATAATACCACGATACTTCTAGGTTCTTCATCAACCAAATATCCTGTATGAAACGATATAACAAAACGTCCAAATTTTTATTTAATTTAATCAAATAAATACATTATAATATTATATTAATTATAATTAATTATATTTTTAAAATATACTACCGTTTATAATGTTTACCAGTGATTTTATTCAAGTTTCTTTTTTTTTATAAGTTTTTAAATCAGTACAAAATAAAACCAATATTTTTTGGTTTATAAATAAAATAAAAATTAAATTATTAATAAAACAAACATTGTAAATGAATTAATTTAAACAAATTATTATTATATAATATTTATGTATTATTTTTATTTAATGTATTTTTTAAATCTATAGTATTTGAAATATTACAAATTAATAAAAATATAATTTGTGTGACGTTTGAGGCTGATTATATATATTTCTTACTCTTGAGCTCTCATCTTCCGAGGGTAATTTACCACTTAGATAATGTCTGCTCTGAAGCAATTAAAAATAGACAAAGATTCTCTCATTTAAAAAAAACAATGAGTAAAAAATACGCTTCATATTTAGCACGATGGTATATCAGGTATTTCAGAGGCATCACAATTTTTAGCTTTAAGTAGCGTGATTGTTCTTTATGCATTCAAATAATATATTGTTCATTTTCTTACTCTTACTTTGTCTAATATACGTTTTGCTTTGTATTTGTTCTTGTTTTAACTAATGGGAATGATACTAAATATTATGGTTTTATTCTTTTTTTTAATAATATCCAAAGTAAATATGAAAATAGCATGGACATAATATATTTTACTTTGGTGTAAATAAAGTTGTATGTAAAATAATTATAAAATCGATTCATTAGGTTCTGAGGTTCATTATTAAATTCTCTCTCCACAAGAATTGATTACACAAAATATTCAAAATTTAATTTTGTTACGCAAAAAATGTTACTATATAATATATGGCAAATATTTGACAAAAATCCTAACTAACAATTACTTTTTATGTTTTTGTGTTGTGTTTTTTATTTTCATTTTTAAATTTGCATGGGGTGTTTTTATTTATTTTTCAGCACCAATTAAATTACGACCTTCAGACTGTGAAGATGACGAGATTCCATTAATGTCCGATGAAATACAATAGAATAAACTTAGATTTATTGCAAATTAATAATATATAGATAATATACTCGTACTATAGAAATGAAACTTCTTATGATTGACTTAATAATGGTGTAAAAAATCTGAGATTTCTCTATGGTTTTTTAATTTGAAATATCCAACGGTCTAGTGTATTTCTATATAGCTGTAATATTGTATGAATTAATTATATAATATATTAATTTAATATATTTACGTTAATATATTTTTCAAAAATGTTATTTTATTTGTCTACCAGTATTTCAAATATATTTTAAAAAAAACAATTGCATAATAAAGACATCATGTAGACATTAAATTTAGTGAAATTTAGCAAGATATTTTAGTTTAAAAATGGCGACATTTAAAATGTTTGTAAATTTTAATGCCTCAAATCTAAATATAGAATAATACAATTAAAATAAATTTTGATAATAAATAAATATGAATTTTTTAAAATTATAATAACTATCCCAGTAAACATTTTGGTGAAATGGCATAGTTAGGCGAAGTTCCAGTCAAAAAATCAATGGATACAGTTGTTATCTCTTCCACATTTATTTCACCAGAATATCATAGAAAAAGAAACAAGATATATCTGTCTCTGTTACACTGTAATGGTTTATTTGCGTTTCATTCAATACTGGTATGGTAGTGGTATATCATATCACTGGTATTTCCCTTGAACGAGTGAAATCAAATTGAATTGCTTCATGACAAAAGTATCATACGCATCTTCAATACGATGTCAAAGTGACTCCAAAATGTTTACTGGGTCTTAGCTAAAAAATACACTTCAATGCAATATACATAAATTTAATTTAACTAACATTTTGTATCTCAAATAGTTAATATAATTTTAAAATATAAGCTATTTTTATAAAACTAGAATAAGACCTGACATAGCTCCTTTTTTGCAATTCAAAATACGAGTTTGAACAAATATAATATTAAAAACAAACAGATAGGACGTTTTACTTGCGAGGTAACAGGAAAAGAGCGCTTTATATTTATACATACAAGATATATTTTAGTATTGCTTATTATATTTTAGTATTTTAATAATTATGAGTATTTCCTTTTCAATAATATTTTTTTTGTTAATCTCATTTTATCTCATAATTCAGTTTGTTTTTTTGTTGTTGTAAATTAAGTATCATTCTCACCTATGGAGTTTTAATTTAATTTTATGTTTTAGTAGTTTGTCAGTAATATATTTTATTAAATATAAATTATTGTATTTAATTATTAGAATTATTTTTCGTATTTTATTTTTCACAAACTGAAATTTATATTTAAAATTCAAACATAAAATAAAAACTAAAACTCAGTAGTTGGAATGGGGCTTTAAACTTTTAGATTGTCATGTGTAGTCATTTATTATTATATAGTATATTAATTGCATTAGTTAATATTTTAATATAAATATCATTTATATATTATAAAATATTGTATTACAAATAAATATTTATTTAAGAAATTAATGGTTTATACATTTCTCTATTTGAATAACTGAGATATCCGCCTTTATTGTTATTTAATCATCATATTCTTAATCGAGAACAATTACGCTTTTAATGAATTTGTTTGATACAAACCGCACGATGCTGATATGTGGACGCATATCTTTCATCCCGCGCTATTATTATTGAATTCGTTTGATACAATACATTTCGATTGCCATGTTCCATACAAATCACGAATTTTTAAAGTCACCGCTAATAATTAATCCTCTGCGTACATCTTTGTATCTAATAGTTCACTAAAAAGCCGTCTCAAGGCCATGCGACTCCTAGTTTCAGTGGAATCAGCCAAACATTCATCCACATTCATCCAACTAGTATGAAGATACTTGTGAAACACATAGTATGTGTTTCAGCAGCGCATTGTGTTTTGACAAGTTTATTAATTACATTATTTTTGTTAATAAATATTAGGTTAGAATTGAAATATATTTATTTTAAAAATAAGTATGTTTATATAAAAACATTAATCCATTTTTAAATTTATATTATATATAGTTTATACTAATTTATTCTTCTTTAAGTAAGATCAAAGAAAAGCCGACAAATTGTATAAAAAAGTAATCTATGTAAAAATTAGTGATAGTTGCAGTGTTATTATTTAATAAATGTTTGTGATTTATTATTCAATGATTACATTAGATAATGAAACGTATCCGTAAAAAGGCCCTGGGTCAAAAAATGTCTTTAAAGCATCTTTCAACTTTATATTTAATATATTGTGCAAAATGTTTATTTCTTATAATATTACTCTGTGGTAAAATTGATGGTAAGTTTAATATTTGTATAATGTTTATAACAATTGTATTTTATAAGTTTATTATATGTTATTATTAAGATAACAATCTTAACCTTAATGTTTACTTATTATTAAATGATTCAACTTTCTAGCGCACTTTTTTTTAAAAATAATTAATGAATCTGTTGTTATAATATTTTTAAATGAATATATGTTAAGTTTTCCTAAGATTAGGCGCCTGAAAATTGATAATTGATTGTGGAGAAAGCAGCTAAATTAAATTCTATCCGGTGTAAATTTGTTACAGACTCCATTATAGGAAAACAAGTGCTCTATTTCAACTAGTTTATGTGTTTCCATCAACTAATTACAGATTGAGATACCAACACTGATAATTGTAAACATTACAAGCAGATCGTCGATGCAAATTTAGTATCGGAGATAAACCTAATTCCCAAATTTAAACATACCCAATACAAAAATCATTAAATGTTGACGCAAAGAGAATTTGCAATTAATTTTCACTTGCATGCTCTATAGTTTTGAGTTATTTGTATGCAAAAAAGGGCTAATGGACCTCAAACACTTGCAAAGACATTATCCTAGTCCCGGATAACTTGCGAAACGAGCGAAGAGACGATAAATCACTTATAAATCGATAGATTTTTATGTCAAGCTATAGTAGTATAAATATAATTTAAAGGAAACCAGCTTGACATTTAAATTACATTTTCTAATGCACAGATTTTTCTGATACCGCAGTTATCAATTAATTTATCAGGGATCAATTTTATCCACATCTTTACGTTTCCAATTGTTATTTTCATCTTTTAGCTGTTAATTTCATGAATTAATCTTGTCCCAACTATTAAAAGCGTTCAGTTTTCTTGAAATAAGAAGCATTAGATAATTTAATAGTATTTAAATTAAGAAGTATTAAAGAAATAATAATTTCTAACACTTTATAAGTTGATTGATGTTTATTATTAGAAACCATGGTTGATACTTTTGAATCTCAAGAAACAAAATGCCTCGTTTATATTTTTGTCATTGAAGAAACAGCCCTAAAACTGATACTCGTCAAATCAATCTAAAAAAAAAACCCTTCGATGTGCATAGTTTTAGTTTGAACAACATATAAACAGAAATGTTACGGTTTTTAACCAGTCATAATTAGAATTTACAATATTTGATAAATTTTTGTAGCATACAAAAGAAATATTTGTCGTCAACAAGGTATTTTTTTTATTGCTAGTAACAGCGCTTAAGTAACAGGTCTTATTAAGAATTTAGCTTATTATCGGAGACCCACCACCTGTAGGCTCAGGTACAAATGTATTGTACCTGGTATAACACTACGAAGCTAAAAGACGAGAAGCAACCAAACCAATGAATAAATCTCGAAGGAAACAAGCGTGCTCGGAGAGTTCGCTGGCCAGGTATTAAAATGACTCTCCTAACGAGGATCCAGTTTGTAGCAGAACACAAGAGGCTGGCCTGTCGAAGCAGGGCTTATAAACCTTTTTACATACTAGCTTAATATTAGAAATTATCTAGAGTGGAAAAATAACAAGATTTGTCATGCTTATATCTCGTAAAACATAAATATTTTAATTTTATTGGATAGTTTATCTAAAAATGGATGTGAGAATACTGACAATTGCGTCAAAATTGGCCTGATAAATAACGCCACCAGACATTTGTGTTTCTTGTCGCAATTGAAGATAGTTACCCTATTAAAGATTTATCTAACGTAACAAAAACTACCTCTTATGTATATGAGTTTACCTAATATACAATAATAATAAACGCTTTTACAATAGCTTAAAAATAATAAAATAGGACCCTTTTTAGATTAAATATTATAAGGTTTTGTTTAAGATGAAACGATACTTGGCCATTTTTTCTAGCGAAATATAGATGACGATACTATACAGCAGGTTAAATATTATCAAAAATAACATATTTTTTTATGTTTAAATCGTTTTATGTAAGTAGCAGATATTCATTTTGAAAAGTTATTTTTGCGGTTCCAACTCATTAAAAGTCAGTGGAAGAAAGTTTAAAATATAGATACGTTATTCAACTAACTAAGTGGAGCTTTAGATTTTGACTCGCGTTTATAGTTACTTACATAAAACGATTTAAATATAAAAAAAACATAGTTTTTTTGATAATATTTAACCTGCTGTATAGTATCGCCATCTGTATTTCGCGAATCAAAAATGGCCAAGTATCGTTTCACTTTAAGTAAAATATTACACGAATGTAAAGTATATATGTTTGTGGAAGTCACAAGTTTTTTCTAACCAACACGCTTTTCATTTTTAACATAATTATTAGTTTTAAATCATTCTGTGTTTACGTGTTTCCGAAAAATGGATTGATTTATGTGATAGAAGTGTTAGTTTACATGTTGCAGTCCCCTGGTAAATATAACTTAAGTCCTACAGTACAAGAGGTTGAATACCTCTTCTCGAAGATATTCTGTAGTAAACTTCAATCCACAAATGTATTTGGTTGACTGTGTATGTGTGAATGTATATATATATAAGTGTGCGTGTGCTTGTTTTCTGTTGTATCATCACAAGGTCCTAAGGAACACATGAATCATAGTTGGACAAGGAGTTTTTTTATGTCCGAAATTATAAATGGATACTACAGTAAAATTTGTTAATAATAAATTCTTATTACTCACCAATTATAAATTGCTCCGCTGTTCTATTGATTACTGAAAGGAAAAGAAAACATAAATTGTTATCAGTTTTCATTTTATTGTAACAAACATTAGTATTTATAAAATTGATCCTTGTAAATAATGCTGTTGGCTTTCAATGATACATTTAAAACTAAAAATGGAATATATTATAAACAGGGATGCTTTGTTTTTGTTTGTTTGACTGATAGAGAAGCTGCCATATGGCCACATGCTTCCTTCTAAAAATGGCTACTGCTTTTTATTTATACGTAATACGAATTTCGGATCAACTTAAATCATTGGTGTTTGTAAATAAAATAAATGCGCAAATTTCAACAACAAAAACAAGGCTCTTTTTTAGTCTTTTATTACGAGCCTTTGATTTTTCTACACAACACCTACATGTTAAATTATGTTTATGCAAAAAAGCATTTGCACCAAAATCATTTCTTAAATTTATTTTCAATTTCTTGCTTAGTGTGCAGTAGGTACATGAAATGACAACAGTGAAAACTGATGTTGCGCCAGTGTCGACGTCATTTTAGACGAAGTATAATATAATTTAAGAAATTACACATCTTTTTATGTTCTATTCATAATTTCCTTTAAGAAAATGTATCTTATAGTTACGTATATTCTACAGTGTCATTAAAGTTCCATAAAAGATGAAAGACTACAAATTACGTTATATGTACAACCCAGATCTTCAAAGAGTTGCGATAAAAAAAATACGTAGAATATATCGAGCATAAAAAGTATAAAGAAAATGCAAAAGAGCTGGTAACTCAAACAGAAATTACTATTGACTAGAAAATACGACGTTCAATTCAATTTAACGAAGTCAGAACGCGGCGTAGCGTGCAAAGGTTGTCGATGGTTCAAAGGACTGTGCGAAATATTTACTACTTCGCTGTGGTTGAAATCAAAAGGAAATAAACACTGAATAGATGTTTTTTAAAATAAGGAAAAAAGGTGATAGTTCTCATTATAGCAGAGTTCGTTAGTTCAGCGACGTTTCATTAATTTTATTGGAGAGAGGGTTTAAAACAATGAGAACATGCACACTTTAAAATTTCTGGTCTCTGACTGCACCGCTGCCTCATAAATTTTATGATTATTAGATCACATAATGAAATTGATAACAACCAAATCCAGAAAATATATCACTGTTGAATCACGAAAATTGAACTCGATCTAGTGTCTCTATTTAACTTTTTTTTAAAAAAATATTTTCTATTTAATTTCCAATTTTCTAAGGGTTTGTCATAAATAAAGGTTATAAAATTTATGACAAACCCTTAGAAATGTTACTAGTCATATAAAAATTTGAATTTAACTTGAAAATATAGCAATATTCATTTTCAAAACTTATTTTTGCGGTTCAAACTCATTAAAAGTCAGTGGAAGAAAGCCTAAAATGTAGATACGTTATTCATCTAACTAATTACACCTTTAGATTTTGACTCGCGTTTATAGTTACTTACATAAAACGATTTAAACATAAAAAAACATGGTTTTTTTGATAATATTTAACCTGGTGTATAGTATCGCCATCTATATTTCGCGAGAAAAAATGGCCAAGTATCGTTTCACCTTAATAATATTTAATCCAGCAAGGTCTTATTTTATTATTTTGTAGCTATTTTAAAAGCCATTAATCTTTAAGATGGTTTTCTCAACATTTTATAATGTTTTTAAGAGTTTTATGATTATGTTATTGTGTAAATTTTCAAATAACCGAAAAATAGGTAACAAAATATTTGATATTAGGTAACATTATTTACCTTAAATACACATAACTGTGTTTAGCGGGTATAAGTTTGAAAAAGCTAGTGAACTCTCTTAAATAAATTATACGGCGAATAGATATGAAGCTGTATCCACAATATTTTTCATTATCTAGAAAATTTATAGAACAAAACATATAGTTCTTTATATAAAGAACTACAGATATGCCGCTATATATATATATATATAGAGTTACGATGTGACCACATCTCTTTCATCTATGCCGCTACTGTGCGGGGAATGAGGAGAGAGAAACGAGGGAGATTTTGATTATGCAGAACGTTCAGAAAATACAAAGAGCAAAGCCGCTCATGAAATGTGCTGGCAGAGAAGAGAAAAAAATATTGCAGATATTAAACTGTGTTCTATGAAATAAATAAAAATAACTTATAGAATTTTTAACTTCTATTCTCTATATTTTAGAAAATATTGACAATTTAAAAAGTCATTTGTCTTTTTAATTATTAAAGGGATCAACATTATAGAAAATTCCAATGCATGGAACGTCGTATCCGACGATTTGTCATCTCTTTTATACAAGAGATGCATACGAGTGTGTGTGTGAATAGCTGCTTGTATATCCCATGAAGTATTATATTGCGATGGTTGTTAAAAAGGAAAAATAATCTCCATTAATTTTTTTATTTATATAATATATATGAATATACACATATTAAAATTTATTTCAATCGAAAAAACGACCTGTCAATGCAAGTATATATTGGTTAAATATATCTCCTTCTGAACATGCGATGGAATGAGTCACTTTGCGTTATGAGACTTAAGGCCATAATTTTGATATGAGCTTTTTACTAGGAAATATTTTCCTCATACACCATAGTTTATCGTTATTTTATTTATATTATTTAAGTGTTTTAATAAAATTAATTTCTCCTCTGATTTCATTGGCCAGAAATTACTTTTCGCAACTCTGTAAAAAACCTATAGATAAATATTTAAATGCTAAAATATAAGACAGAATAATAATGAAAAAGTCTACCATTATAATAAAACTGTATTCTCACACATTACACAATACAGTGCGCAAAAGAGTGGCACCACCATTTACTCTTTTACATAAGAACTCCGCGGGGAGGATATTTAATTTCACACCTCTTTGTTTCTTACCCCTATTCATTTGTCAGTCAAACCCTTGATATTTGTTAGGGTTAGGGGAAAAACCATTGAATTTCAATATTTTCTTGTATAATTATTTTTTGCAGCGTACACTCCTATACCCGGCGGACCAACCTTACTATATACGACGCAACATGATATACGAATGGCAGACACTTCTAAAAATTCGAAAGGTCAGATTATCATTCGGGACCTGACGGATTCCACTGCGATGGATTTTGATTATGAGGATCAGACCATTTGCTGGACTGATGGAAATTCGGAGACAATACAATGCATCTACAATGGTACTAATCCGGGAAATAAGGTACGGTATTATTTGTCTTTTATTTCATTAACAGCGCCTGCTTTCACTAAAACGCAACAATAGTAACACTAGTGCTTAATAAATTTAAATGTTGTGTAGATGACAGTCGTAAAATCCGGACTTATTTCTCCGGACGGTCTCGCGATTGATTGGTGGACCAAGAAGCTTTATTGGACAGATGGTGAAACCAACAGAATAGAAGTATCTACCATGAAAGGAGAACACCGGAAGGTCTTACATTGGCAGGATATAGATCAGCCCAGAGCGATAACTTTAGTACCTATGAAAAGGTAAATAATCAAATAATACAAAAAGAGGTTTCACAAAAATGATTTATTTATATTTTATAAAATCTTCAGTTTAATGTTTTGGACGGATTGGGGAGAAATTCCAAAAATCGAACGTTCTGGAATGGATGGAGATGCTTCATCAAGAAAAGTTATTGTTTGGGAAAATATTTTTTGGCCGAATGGGATTACAGTTGATTATGATAAAGAATTGGTATTAAAATTGATAATCATATTTTAAATAAAATATTAAACAATTATTAAACGAAATGCAATAAATTTTAGATATATTGGGCAGATGGAAAACTATTATTTATAGAAGTTATGGATTACGATGGAGGAAACAGGAAAACATTAGTAAAAGAAACATTAGTCTTTCCTTTTGCTATAACATTATTCGATAATAGAATATTTTGGACTGACTGGAAAACATTGTAAGTTTTTACTGTCCTTCCGTCATAATTGTTGTTTTTATTTATATTATCATTATTATTATTTATTGTAATGCTTTTGTCGTTAGGCAGTGCATTCTTCCGCCTTAAATTCATAAATTATATATCATTGTGCTTAATTACATTCCAATTGATTTAATTACATTCCAATTCCAAAAGAAAAAAACCTACACCTCTTCTTTGTCTATTTGTCACTTCAGATTAAAATCACTTCTGCTCTGGCATTACTTTTCTTTCCTCGTTCCTTTTCTCTATTTCCGCCATCCACCTCTTCCCTTCACTGTCTCCCTTTAATAACTGCACAATATTCTTCTCGCTCATTACTTTTTTCTGACAAGAAAACTTAATGTGCTCCAGTGTTTCAAACTCTGTTCCGCACACTCTACATATTCTTTCTTTGCTATTTGCCCAGTATCTGTTTCCTTTCTCCTAGTTTCCCAACCTTAATCTGGCAATCCTTTTCATGTTTTTTGTGTCTTTCTTTTAAGTAATGTGGTATCTCTCTCTCCCAAATCCTTTTATATCTTGTGTTGTAATTGCTCTTCTCGATTTTTTCCATTCTTTCCTGTTGCTGTATCTCCTTAGCTCATCTTTCACACTTGTGCCTCCTTCTCTTCTTCTTTCTGCCTTCTCGATCGCCATTCCATTCCTTTCATTTATATAATTTATTTATATTTTATTTATAATTTATAAGTTTTTATTTATATAATAATACTTATGCAGATCTATCCATATGTACGATCAAGCCAGTGAAAATCCCCCAAAGGAGCTGATACACTCCCCGCATGCACCAATGGATATTCACGCCTGGGAATCACGAAGACAGCCTCAAGGAAATCACCCGTGCAAAAACAATAATGGAAACTGTTCCCATCTGTGCCTCCTATCTGTTAATAAAGCAGGATACACATGCGGTTGTCCCACGGGAGTTAAATTATTAGACAAATACAGGTTAGTGCAGATATTTACAAAATGTAATCTCGAAATCAGCAAAGATTCAAAATACTAAATATTTTGATTTAGGTGCGCTGCTGGGCCCCAAGAAATACTGCTAGTTGTACAGCGAACAGACTTAAGTCGTATTAGTCTAGATTCACCAGACTACACTAATTTTGTGCTGCCTTTAACAGGCATTAAACACGCCATCGCCTTAGACTATGATCCCGTTGATGGATTTATATATTGGACAGATGATGATGTAAGAAACAATCTACTAATGACAATATACAACTAATATTTACTTAATATTTAATGTGAGTTAACTTTTCAAGGTTCGGGCTATAAGACGTGCTAGATTAAATGGTTCCGATCAAAAGGATATTGTCGTATCGGAAGTAAAACATCCAGATGGGGTTGCAATTGATTGGTTAGCTAGAAATTTGTATTGGACTGATACTGGAACGGATAGAATAGAAGTGGCAAGGCTAGATGGATCGTCAAGAAAGGTATAGTTCAATAATAGACAATATTACGCATGGTGCATTATGCAATCTGTTTAACATGTAATTATTATTTTATCAGGTGTTAATTAATGAAGGTTTAAAAGAACCACGTGCAATTGCTGTCGCTCCTCAGTTAGGTTGGATGTTTTGGTCAGATTGGGCAGACGAAGGTCCAAAAATTGAGCGTGCCTCTTTAGACGGTTCCGAACGCGTCGTTTTAGTATCCGCGGACTTAGGATGGCCAAATGGTAAACTTTTTCTTCCAATAAATAAATAGTTCCATTAACTACAATAAAATAGTTTTCTTTCTTTTCTAGGTATAGCAATTGACCAAGAAAACTTGAAAATATATTGGTGTGATGCCAAAAAAGATAAAATCGAAGTGACTAACATGGACGGAACTGATCGAAGAGTGTTATTAAGTGATACTTTGCCGCATACTTTTGGAATATCTATATTAGGAGATTACTTGTACTGGACAGATTGGCAGCGGAGAAGTATCGATCGAGTTCACAAGACCACAGGTACTGACAGACAAGTTATAAGCGATCAAATGCCCAACCTTATGGGCTTGAAAGCAGTTCGTCTTGGGGAGATCAAAGGATCAAATCCGTGTTCGAAAAGAAATGGAGGATGTTCCCATTTATGTTTAAATAGGCCGAAGGATTACGTGTGCGCTTGTCAAATAGGTAAAATACATACATTTATTTTAATAATAATAATTTCAACGTCGTGTACGTTACTTTAATATTTTTTCGATTTTTGCAGGTCATGAACTATCGAAAGATCACAAAACTTGTGTAGTTCCGGACGCGTTTCTGATTGTTGCTCGAAAAGAAAGAATAGAACGGATTAGTATAATGAACGACAATAATAATAACGACGTAATAGTTCCTGTTCGCGATGTCAAGGAGGCATCAGCCATGGATTTCGATTTGATTGACTCTCGCATTTATTGGGCAGATGTAAAATTAAAAACAATTAACAGAGTCTACATGAACGGTTCTGATATTCAAAGGTACTACTACAACATTAAAAGTCTTTCATTTCGTTTTTCTTAAATAACGTTATTTTTATTTTAGGATTATAGAATTGGGTTTAATATGTCCAGAGGGTCTAGCTGTAGATTGGATGGGTAAAAACATATTCTGGACAGACACTGGATCTCATCGAATTGAAATAGCGCGCTTGGACGGGTCTAGTCGGCGAGTACTAATCTGGAAAGATATTGAAGAGCCCAGACATTTAGTTTTAGACCCCAGAAAAGGGTTAGATATTTTCAAATAAAAATTATTATCTTTTAACGTATCAAATTATAATTGTCGTCATTCGATAGGTACATGTATTGGTCGGAGTATTCAACGAACAGTATAAAGCGAGCAGGAATGGATGGTAGCAATCCTAGAATTTTAATTCCGTCAGTAGATAAAGCATGTGGTTTAGTGATAGATCATGAAACTCGTCGTTTGTTTTGGGCAAGCCAAGAACCTGCAATTATAGAATTCTCTACTCTAGATGGCTTCGTGCGTAAAACTCTGGTGGGGACGGATGTATATTCTCCACGAGGCTTATCCCAATATGGTGATCTCATCTTTTGGAGTGATTGGAACACAGGTTAATAAAATAAAACTCTTTCCTTCTTTTAAATATTTCGAACTATCTTTTAATTGAAAATGCTTTTTTAGGGGACATTGAAACTGTAAACAAAACTACCGGTTTAAATCGCACAATTATTCATCGAAGTTTGGAACGTATTGTCAGCTTACAAATATTTCATGAATCTCGTCAGTCTGGGAGCAATCCGTGCCGTATCAATAATGGAGGATGTTCGCATTTATGTTTAGCAGTACCAGATCCAATTGTAGCTCGATATCGGTGTGGCTGTCCAACCCATTACACTCTAGATAGGGACAATGTTACTTGCATTGGTAGGTAACACATCAAACTACACCCTTTAATCAATGTAACAAGTTATATAAGTTTTACTTTTTAGCGCCAAAATCTTTCCTGATATTCAGTCAACGGAATTCATTTGGACGATTAGTATCAGATAGCGCAGATTGTCCTGACTCTATTTTACCTGTTTCTGCATTAAAAAATGTTAAAGCCGTTGAATACGATTCTTTAACAAATTATATATACTGGGTAAATCTCACACACGCTCTTAATTCTAAAGAAATCAACTTTTTGTTACATTATGTGTATTTCTATTATAGGTCGATGGTAGAGCTCAATCCATTAAAAGATCTCTAAGCAATGGTTCCTCTCCGTCAATAGTTATCGATGGTTTACAGCATCCTTTTGATCTAGCTCTAGATCCTCTGGGAAGGTTATTATTTTGGTCTTGTGCTGAAGAAGATTCTATTAATATAATCAAATTAGATAACGGATCGTCAGTTGGCGTGATTGTAAAGAATACGTCAATAGAGTTTGAAAAACCTAGAAGTCTTGCCGTACACCCAGCAAAACGGTTCGTCATCTCTCATACTATTAATGATAATGCTATTTCGTCAATTATTAATTATTTTCTATGCCAGGTTGTTATTTTGGACGGATGTTGGAAGACAAGCTGCTGTGATTCGAGCACGAATGGATGGTTCCAAGCGAATTATACTGGCATCAGGTCTCGCAGGCTTATCAGCCCTTGCTGTAGATCCACAAGAAGATCTGGTATTCTGGGCTCATTCTAAACAAATTGACGTATCAGATTTAAATGGACAAAACCGGTGAGCATTTTTTTTCTTCAATATTCTTTATTATTGGCTAGTAGTTCATTCTGCTTTGGATAGATACTAAAATGAAATGTTTCAATAGACGAACCTTAGTCTCTATGTATTACATGGAAGTTTCAAGCATGGCTGCTTTGGATGGATACCTATATTGCTTAGATCGAGTAAAACAACAAGTACAACGCATATCAATAACCGGTGACAAACGTTTAATACCACTACAGGGTGTCAATCACCTAACGGATATTGTTGCAGTACGTTCTGTCAACAATAAGGTAAGTGCTTCTATAATCAAATATTTTACGCTACGAATTTATTTATAATAACTTATTTTTTTCAGTTGTTGCATAATCATACATGTAGTCGCATCAATCATATGGGACGCTGTTCTCATATCTGCATCTGGTCTAAAGAGGCACCAGATGCGGAAATATGTGGATGCCCCATGGATTTAAGGCTGCATGAAGATATGCACACATGTGGGGCACACCCAAAATGTGGGGATCTTCATTTTACTTGCGGAACAATAGGCTCAATAGGAAATAGCAACGATTGCATTCCACTAACTTGGAGGTAATTGTGCAAACGTTTAGAATATATTTTATATACTAGATAGTACTTAGCAGTTTTTATTTTTATTTAAGATGCGATGGACATATGGATTGTCCTCAAGGCGATGATGAAATAGGATGTCCAGAATGTTCTGAACCAGATCAATTCCGCTGCCGATCAGGAGAATGTATTCAAAAGTCTTGGGTTTGCGATGGATCAACACAGTGTGTAGATGCTCATGATGAAGCCAATTGTTGTACTAATCCATTAGACTTTCAATGTCCAAATGGTGCTTGTATCTCCGCTAACTATCTCTGTGATAATTGGGACCACTGTGAAGATGGTGCTGACGAAGCGCCCACACTCTGCGCACAAAATGATCGCCGCACAGTTCCAGTTACAATCGACTCAGATAAACATTCGTATATAATAGGTATAATCACCACTATGGCTGGTTTAATTCTGGTTGCAATAGTAGTTTACTATTGCAGAAGACGAATTGCTAGTGTCAATAATCTGCAAGTTGATGAATGTGGCGATCCACTATCGGCTCGATTAAACATGCCAGATATTTGTCCGAAAGCTGCAGCCAATAATAAACTAGGTGTTTTTTCTGGCAACGAAGTTAGAATGTCAAATTTAAATAGCAACAGCTCATCATCAAATAGTTATGATCGAAATAATATAACAGGGGCTTCCAGTTCTACAACAAATGGATCAAGTATGTTGAGCTATCCACGAGAAACATTAAATCCACCACCTAGTCCTGCCACGACCGCGAACTCGACGAGGTGTAGTAGTGCTGTATCAAGATATCGACCTTATCGACATTACAGATCAATTAATCAACCTCCACCTCCCACGCCGTGTTCTACAGACGTCTGTGATGAATCTGATTCGAATTATCCCAGTAGATATCGATATGATAGCGAACCCTTCCCACCACCTCCTACACCGCGATCACATTACCACAGTGATGCGGGTATGTTACCAGAAAGTTGCCCGCCTTCACCAAGTAGTAGGTCTTCAACATATTTCTCTCCACTACCACCGCCTCCTTCACCAGTAGCAACACCGCCAAGAGGGTATGATTCGTAGTGTAAAACAATTCTCTTCGAATAAATTAATTTAATATATATTTATAAAGTACAAACATTGGAGATTAAAATTTGTACAGTTTTCAAAGTGTATACGTCGCAAGAGATATTTAATTATTTTTATATAAACAGAACAAAAGAATTATTACTTAAAAATTAATTATTACTATGAAAATATATATTTAGTTAGGCTACGTAATATTTTTTATATAAAATTACCATTCAGTGCCTCAAAGATATAACTTAATGTAAATAAATTTATAAATAGAGTATTAAGACGAAACAATAATATTGGATTCATAATTAAGAATGTTTTTTAAACTGATATATAAAGCAATATTTAATTCTAAAAATAATATCTACTCTCTTAATTATGCATTCAATATATTTTACATTGTGTGATATTTCTTTATTTTAATAAGTGACTTGGAAATTTGATTTAGCTTTTTATAAAAACGATTGTTTAAAAATCAAATTTGTTGAGGTGTTTGACAAGACAATAAAAAGCTAAATTAAAACACCTGATGTTTTTTTAAACATATGTATATTATATACTTAATTATCACATGAAGAGAAGGAAGAAGCTGATACCAGACAGCCTTAAAATATTGTATAAATATTTAATTAAATATAAATGTTCAGCTTTTCTCAGGTAAATTATTTAAAATTATTTTGCTTTTAATGACAAACACAAACCCTGTAACGCACAAAAGTTGTAATTACCGCAAAATGATAGATAACTACATTCAATTATGTTTTCCTTAGTTCCTTAATTGCCATTTAATATAAAAATAATTTTAATTTTTAATAAAGACTGAACATATTACTTCACGTAAAATTTGACTGGATGAACTTCAAAGAAATGTTTATTGATATTATTTCTTTATTTTAAATAATATTTCGTTTATGAAATTTACTTTCTTTGCAAGTTCATGCTATTCATAGTGTATATCAAAATTTGTAGGCAAATTTGTTACTTAAAATATATTATTTTAATATTATATAAAATTATTGAATAAATTTATTTATTGATAAGAGGTTTTTTTTTTTTAAATTTTAAGGTAAAATCTATTAATTGAATTATTGTTTATTACAATAAATAATCATTCTAGGAATTATTGACTTGTTGAATTAACACTTGTTGAGTTGAAATTCCAATATGCACTTTTACACACAAAACATTAATAATTATATATTATATAATAATTGTTAATAATAAATTAATACATCTAAATATAAATGTAAATAATATACGAACTATTGAATAGTATAAGAGTTTGAAATCAAAAAAAATAACCACGAAAGTATTTATGATTAGGACACCAAAACTTTACGAACTACTTATAGAATCTATAATATATTAAATATAAATAATATCTAATTATTTAGTTAAGTTATAACAAATTTATTAACTTTAGACAAAAAATACCTGTGGATTCACGACCGGAAAAATAAACTACATTTTCAAACAACACAAGATCACCAACTGTTAAAAAAAATCGTCACCAGAGTTACCAACCATAAAAAAATTGCTCAAAATACAAACTGCAAATTTAAAAATAAGTAATTACAAGTAATTATTACAAAAGTATTGCCTAGAACAAACAGTCGGACAAAATTTTGTTTTTCTAGAAATTCAAGTTCACATGTAGAAGAATGCCCTCTCAAGATCTAAGAATGGAGTCGTAAACTATGTCTTCATTTCTATAAAGTTTTTCTATATATTAATAAACTTATTATTTTTTAATAAGTCGCAACATTATAGCAGTCATTAATAATTAGAATAGCCCAGCTTCATCTAACAATCTAAGAGGTCGTCAAGAAATAAAAACAACGTTAAATTATTTATAAATATTTATTTTCCATTTAATTTTATCTAGTAAGAATACAGTATTGAATCTATAATTCATTTGTATCCTAGAACAACTTCTTTCGTTGATAATATTTTCTTTTGCTTCCCGAAAAAATATGAAAAGTCTTTTCCTTTTTATTTATAAAATTATAAAGTGCGGCCCTGGTAGATTTTTATTTAAATCTTTCTTTTGTGTACTATTAGCTTTAACAGTTTAATTGACAACTGACCACTTTGGCCACGACGCCTGGTGGTCAAAAGAAGTACTAGTTCTGGTGTGCACTTGATACACAATTTTGATTGGTTTAGTATAAATTTTTTAACCGTACGGAAAAAATGCAAGTTAGATAAATTGTAGAGAATTTAAATGCGCATCTAGCCGTACTATTTTAAAAATTTAAAAAAAATATTTTACCATAGTTTTTGTGTTTTTCTGTTTTTGACCTCACGTTTTTTGACCATAACTAGGCGACAAAATCAAAAAGTCCACGTTGTTTGTTCTACAAGTTGTAAAACTTATTGTTTTAAACATATTTATACATTAAAAAAAAAAACACTTTTCATATAATTTTATGAAAAAAACGTGAAAAAACGTTTCGTAAATGTTGAAAATTAATTTTTGTTGGTCCACGTTTTTTCACGTTTTTTCATAAAATTATATGAAAAGTGTTTTTTTTTCTAATGTATAAATATGTTTAAAACAATAAGTTTTACAACTTGTAGAACAAACAACGTGGACTTTTTGATTTTGTCGCCTAGTTATGGTCAAAAAACGTGAGGTCAAAAACAGAAAAACACAAAAACTATGGTAAAATATTTTTTTTTAATTTTTAAAATAGTACGGCTAGATGCGCATTTAAATTCTCTACAATTTATCTAACTTGCATTTTTTCCGTACGGTTAAAAAATTTATACTAAACCATATACTTGTGTATCACAACGTCACTGTTTGGATTATCATTATTTTTACCACATTTTATCAAATGTCCAGCTTGCAGAATTTTTTCTGCATTTCTAACAATTTTCTGAGCTGGATTTGATCCAACCCAGAGAAAAAGTTGGTTTAAAGAAAACATAAATAATTAAAATTCATGACACTAATTCAATGTAAACTTATGGTTAATTCTTTGGTTGCACACCAGAAGTAGCCATGTTTTTTAAGCCCCGCCTACTGGTCCGTTGTCAATAGCTATATCCACGCAGTGATTTGGCAAGGCGGTATTTACAGCCCTTGCTCATACTTACTGCTTTGTTGTGACCGCTGTCTGTCAGCACGTGCTGTTACCTACAGTCTTCTATCTGTGTTATTGTTTAGGATATCATTCGGCCTTAGAAAATCAACGAGTAAACTACTAATATAATAATAATTTTGATATAATAAGAATTATATATAAAATAATTGTGTAAAATTTTTATTTCAAACGCTCTTGGTAAATATTTAGTGTTTTAAAATATCAATAAAAATTCCTCGCATATTTTTAACAGATGTTTTCATTTTTTTATTATTTTGTAGAAATGACTGAAGAAAATATTATTGACTGGCAGCTGAATGATAAGAATTTGTACCCTGTAGGTCGGGGTACAGAACGACCGCTATTTGACCCAAAAATCTGCATTTGTATTCGATCGAAATGTGGTATCATCTGCAGAAGTTGTGGATTTTTTACAATGGGACGAATTCGTGAAATATGCCCTGTGCACCCAAAGGTATTTTATTTATTTGTGTATATTATAGTAACTTGTTACTGAAAATAATAGAATTTGTTTACTTTAATGGAAATTGATAATCTAAACCAGTTGCTGAACTCATAGTTATCGCAAAAGTTAGTTAATGTGGCTAGTTATAGTCCAAATCACGATAGTTCGGCGGTGGTTTATTCTTAAAAGAGGTTATATGAGCGGTATAAAACTATAATACGATAATGAATTTTATCTTATTCGTTTCTATATACATTATAGAAAAATAAGTGAGTTAGTGTTTTTTAGTTATATCGGCAGTTTATACCCCACAACTTGTTTTAAGTATGAGTCGCCGCCGAACTCTCGTAATTTGAACTATACATAGAAATACTTTAGACGCCTCTTTCTTAGACTAATACCGCACTGCGAAAAAAAATCACGTGGAAATTTCATTTTATTTTTACACGCGATTTATAGAGTGTATAGATTACATAATTGTGGTTTTATTTTCACGCAATTTCTTTTCGTAGTGCGGTCTTATCATAAGAGGCGTCTAAACCATTTTTTAGACCAATTTTTTTAGAGTATAAATTTTTCTATAACTCTGAATTCAGCAACCGGTGCAGTCCTATGTTTTCCAATAAGTAGAGAACCGATAGACAAAATTTAATGGTAAATTTACAAACTATGTATAATACAATACAATATATCAATCGTCCAGTTCATTAGTCAGACATTTCCGAACATTGAGTTTTGCAATAAGTAGGTATTTAACAAATTTATGAATATTAATTCAGATGGAGCATACTTTTTACATATAACTGCTCGTAGTTGTCTCACTAATGAACTGGACCATTGATGTATACAGTAATTAATAAATTAGAATTGTAATTGTTGTGTATTTGTTACAGTGTATGTTTCTGATGGACATGTCCAAATGTTCAAATTGCTCTGCATACTCTTTTATGATGCAAGAAATCAATATTAAAAATAATCGATTCCAGAAAGTGCAGATTCCAAGAATTGCAGCTAAATTTAGCAACAATTTCAATCAATAAAATAAGTCACTGTTACTTAACAATGACAAAAAAGAAAAAAAAATTATTGATTTGAGAATTATTATATTTTTTTATTGAAGAAGAATACTCATATATTTTTTCGTTAAAAAGTATTTTTGTAAGAATTATGTTATGTTTTTTTATAAAGAATAATCTTTGTTTTTTTTATATATACATTTGAAATATATTTAACAGGTTTTGAAAAGATTTTGTTTTATTTTAATCAACTTTTCAGCAAGAGCAGGTGATATTAGATATTAGATGTATTTAAAACTGTATCATTGCAATAGATCATACATTGTTTAAGGGAGGGGGTTCAGGAAAGAAGCAGTCCCTGAACCGGAAGAATGATTCGTATTCAAAATGCTGGTATACTTTGGCGCTAGTGAAAACTAAAATTGAACATCAGAATTAAGTTTGCTAATTGCTCATAAATTGGAATTGTAAATTACATTTAAATTTGAATAATTGTTCTAATAAAATTCGAAAAATCTAGAAAGAAACTAGATGAATATAATTTCTTCAAAATCACTGCATCTTTGCAGTTGAGACACCTTGTTTCATTTATAAGAGCCAATCGTGTGTCTTCTCCTACATCTTAAATAAAATCTTGGTGAGAAGCTGCACGAAGCAGAAGCCATTTATGTAAGTTAAAGCAGAACCATTTATGTAAGTTAATTCCTTATTAATTTAAATTATTGTTTATTTCACTGTAAAAGTAAAAGTAAATATGCTAGAAAAACTTTATTTAATGAATAAATTATTCTAATAATTTGAGTGGCTTCAAGAATTATTTTTGGAGGACGCATTTTCTATGCTGCCATTTTTCATATGTATGTTTTACGTTTTAAAGAAATATTTTAAATTTTATAAATAATTTGTTTTATTTTAAAAATACTTTATGCTTATCTGGGGGTTTGTATATCAAAGAATTATTTTTATATGTTTTATTTTAGAGATTTATTTCATTAATCAAAATTTCTGAATCATACTACTGAAATTTTTCTAGCTTTTAGGTAAACATTTTTCATTTGTTGAAGACATTTTTATCTAGTAAGCAACTATCTTAGTTTGAATATAGCTAATAATTTAACATCTCCAGAAATTGTATTGATTTTCTAGCAACTTTTTACGCAGAAAAATGTGTTCTCACGAAATCAGCCATTTTGCGAAGGCAAATAAAAATGATGCCCGCGAGACAGCTTGGACTGCTGATACTCATTCAGACCGTCTTATCGACCTGAAACCTGTTGGTCGTGCTACTTATGCAAGTGGGTGGACTTATTCTTCAGAATGCACCTGCAGAAGGTCAAAGGTTAGCGTTTTGTGCCGCAGCTGTGGACATATGATGTTTGGACGTGTCAGACATCAATGCCCAATTCACCCCAGGGTAAGAATCAACAAGAATCAACGGATAAAAATTAAGTTATTACTTATTTTTACTTTATTTTCAGATTGTGTTCTTAATGGACATTGTGCAGTGTCTTCAATGCCAGGCTCACGCCTTTATGCTAGACGAAACCCGTTAACTATGACAAATGAACCATGATGCATTTCCTTTACACTACTTTTAATTCTCTTACCATTTTACTATCAGAAAGTTATATAACTATTTATTTATATTTATATTCTATAATTTGTAAGTCCTTTAGTTCCTAACTTTTGTGATTTATGTGTACCTGGTTTAATAATTATTTTGTTAAATAATATAGCATTTAAAGTAACTACATTACTTTTTATAATTTATTTATAGTTGAGAACGAACCATAATTTAAATACATCATCTGAATACTAGTATTTTTCGCATTCATTGAAGGAAGATCTACTTCTTGAAATTAATAAAACATAGTGTTTTATTCTTTTCTTCGATATTTTTAAATAATAATGTTACCGCTAAACACAAAACTTGAAGATTACTTTACATTTACGTAATATTTTACCTAAACAAATCGCAGTAATATTGAATCTTGGAAAGTGCTTTTTTGTCTATTTTAAATAGCTTAGATATCTTAACCATTAAAGGGGTTTTCTTAAGAAGTATAATGATTATGTTTATGGCTTAAAATATTAACTTTTCTTTAAAAAGCCATAAAATATGTTATAAGACGTATGTAAATTGATTACGTAACAGTTAGCTTTTATTACGTAAAGTAAACCTTAATTCCACAGAATTGTGTTTAGCGAGTTACTACAAAATTTCATTATTCTAATAACAAAACTGAGGATAAGACTATTTGAAATTGAAAGAAACAGGCGTTTGAATTTTGTATGTATCTCTAATCATTTGAAATTATAATAACTAAACTACATTTTATAAAAATTAAATAGAAAACCATCCAGGAGTGCCTGGCCTATCTTTGTTTCTCTGCAAATAATTTCTGAATCCTTGTTTAGCTTGATCAAGACTTTTCATATCATCTTCATATTTATTTTCTTCCTTTTCAGGGAAGATATCAGGAAACGTGAATTTCTGCTTCTTGTCCTGTAATAAACTTAGAATTATAAATGCACTCTACAAGGAATAAGTAAAGAAATAAAAGTTTGTATCTTTTATACCAATGTAACATAGGCCAGTTTGGTGTCGTCTTCTTTTATAATATACCCTTTTCCAGGTTCCCGTTTTGTTTTTCCTAAAGCTATCCTAGTTCGTACCTCAACTACAGGTATATTATATATCTTTTCCAAATAGTTTTTAACATCGTGTTGAGTCATTTCTATTGAACATGCAAACTGCACAATATTTTCAGGCTGTTCATGAGTAGGCCGTATTAATTTCAACCAAAAGTTTGGCAAGAAAACACGGAGTTGCGGATTTCCTTTTTGAAAAACTGGATACCTAAATAAAATATAATAGAAAAGCATTATTGCTTAAAAAACTTTCTTGACTTGTTTGTAAAGTTATATTAAGCATTTATAGAACTAAATTTGTATTTACCATCTCGTAGACATTCCTCAATAATATATATTTAATGTATTATATCAAATTACTTAATTTAATAACTTTAGTAAGGTTATAGAGATTTGACAGACGGAGTGGATAGAGTAAAACGTAAAAGTTATTCTGTTGGTAGTATATTATTGCTAGCCTTATTTTATATTCTACTGGGTGTTTTGCAGAACAGCAGCAATTTTACGCTGATTTCACGTTGATCACGGATTTTATTAGGAAAGGTTTGTCAAAATTTTACTAATTTGGATAATTTATATTTTGTAGTTATATTTCAAATAGTTACAATATTTACAATGTCTTCATCATTTCTCTATTAAAACATGCACTAACTTTCAATGAAATACTTTATAATTTATTCCTGTACTTTTAAGGTTAACTTATGTAACACTTATTACCAAAAACATCTTCTTTCAGGCATCTCCAATACATAAAAATCATGGGCAAGCACTTTGGAGAACTCGCCACTGTTCGTGGAATTATTACTTACAAATTATCTCCGTTTGAACAAAAAGCTTTTGCTAATGCAATTTCCAAAGGAGTACCTAATGTTTTCAGAAGATTTCGCTCCTCTGTCTTCAGAGTATTACCCCGTAAGTTAAACATCATTATTACATTAACAACAATGATTTATTATTATTTCGTTATCTCATCTCTTAACTTTTTGTTTGCAGCATTTGTAGTGGGTTATCTTGTTTATGACTTGGTGGAAAAAAAGCACCACGAGCTTGGAAGAAAGAACCCCAAAGATTTTGAAAACGACGTTTAAATTAATGAAATAAAAATTAAAATACTTTGTAGCATATTTGAAACATAAATAAATAGTGTGATATTAATTACATATAACAGAAAGTACAAATGTATATTTATAACTATAATTTCATTTCTAATTTAAAGAATGATATCGAAAGAAAATTTTCATCAAATCTGATTTAATGAATATACTTAGGAACAGCTATTTTTGCTGAACAGTAATTAGTAGAGCTATCGAATGTTTTTATTGATTTATATTTCGCTAATAAGTAGAAAGACAATAGAAGAAAAAATATCGTTTCTCTTTCATTGATTACTTGTAATTTATGATATGATTCTTAATATTTAAGATTATGGTATGATAATTATTCAAATCATATTTTGAATTAATAATTCTCTTATTTTAAATAAAGTATAATTAATATCGCTATATATAATAAATACATACAATATTGATAAGAGATTTCTAAACTTCTAATGTTGGTATCAAAGGTTGGTACCTATCTGTCTTCTGTGCCATGTGTTTACTTTTTCCATCTGCATCCATCTATTTCTTATAAATTGGTGAATTAATTTTGTGCAGACTTTCGATCTTTGCGATTAATAACAAAGAACTCATCTTTTACAAAAGATAAATATATTTTCTCCGATCCAAAATGGTTTGTTACATAGTTATATTACATACAGTGCATTATTTTTAGGTTATTTTAAGGCTGTCACTTATATTTTGTTCCTGTTTAAAAATATCTGTTCTATATTAAAAATAGTTCTTATAACATTTCATTTAAATTCTAGCCTAATACAAGGAAATTCATCAAAAATGGTCGTACCTATAACGTAGCTTTTAGAAGTCAAAGAGATCCTTTAGTAGCTGATGAAGAAGCTCCCCAACGTGTTTTGATACCAGTAGCTGAAAAACAAAATAAGGTAATCGCCGGTGGATGTTATGTAAATATGTTTCCATCTGTGTTACCATATCACACAATTGATAATTTTTCAGGGGGATAGGAAGAAAAAACAGCGAGATAATGGGGTAGACTTCGATGATGATTACGATTACCTGCAACACTTGAAAGTTAGTGAACCCTCATCATCTACAGTATGGGAACTAACAGAAAAACCGCAGAACCGTCCAAAGACTACAAAGCAACCAGAATTACCAAATATTGTTTTCGGATCAACCACTCAGGAAGATATAGGGTACTTCTAAAACATATATTATTTGTGACCTTTCCGTCGAACAAACGATGTTAATATTATTATAAAAACTATTTAGCATGTTAAACAAAGCTGCTCCACGTCCTGGACCACGACCAGATCTTGATCCAGACATTGTAGCTGGTTTAGACGATGATTTTGATTACGACAATCCAGATAATCAATTAGAAGATGATTTTATGGCTCTGGCCAACCCTATAGGTAATATTAGTTAGTCGTCTCTCACATTCAGTGGCGTAGCTTACCTTAGAGGGGCCCAAATGATGGGTAACAAAATTTCGCAAAAGGAACAAAGACGCTCGCATTGAATTAAAATAATCATATATCGTTTTTACGTTATTTCTTACAATTAATACTTCTAGGAACTAAACTAGCCAAACAATTCAAATCAAATATACACTTTTCTTGCCTTTTGTTCGGCGAACTTATTTATTAAATCATTCGTAGTTGAAGACGATTTTAGTTTTTGAAATTTTCTTCCTCTATAGACAATAGTGACAAGTCGGATAGCCTTTCCTGTCCCATAAAAGTGTTTAGATAATTTTTTATCAGTTTTAATTTTGAAAAACTTTGTTTAACTGTTGCACTTGCAACCAGAAGATTCAAGAATAGAAAGAGAAAAATGGATGCAAGGCTATTGAATTTTATCAGCAATAATTCCATGAGTTCCTCAATGGAATGAATTTCAGATTTTAAGCATGTTTTCAAAGCAATTAATTGTTCATAAAGATCAACTGACATGTCTACTGTATTTAGCTCATCGAAAAAACGCTTCGTTATCTTCTTTCTTTTATTTTTGAAAACAGTTGTTACTCCCCACTCTTTTGCTAGATCTCTGGACTCCTTTATGCAAACCATGGAATGAATTTTGATTTCTTATTTCACTCAGTCAATTCAAAAGATTACTTAGTAAAATGTTAGCTTTCTGTAAGTCATTAATCTAACGCTGAAAGCTTTAGAAACAGGATTAATGATTCAAATAGTGAAGAAAAAAAAACTAATATTTGCTTACACACGTTTGGGGGCCCGTATCATTGATACGGCGGTAGCTACGTCACTGCTCATATTGTAACCGACTTTTTAAGTAGAGATTAAAATGTATCTTGACAAACATTAAGGTAGAAACTTCATCTCATGATAAAGAATACTAAGTGCTAAGTTTATTAATCTAGTTGATGATCGTTTTATTATTGTTATTAGATGAAGACAAAAAAGGTTTTAATTATGCGGAAGGTTCTGATGACGAAACAAATTCTGACGATGAAGGAAACTCTGACGATGAATCCAATTACGACGATGAAGCAGATGATGATGTGGCATCACTATGTGGAAGCCAATTCACATATAACGATGAAGAAACAAAATCTAGGTTTACCGAATATTCTATGAGCAGCAGTGTCATTCGAAGAAATGAAAACCTAACACTTCTTGACTCTCGATTTGAAAAAGTAATTTATAAAAATTAATTTTGTTGTATTATTCTGGCGTTTTCGAATCTTATAAATATTGCACTCGTTTTGCACTATCATTACATTAAGAAATGAGTTGAGTAGAAACGCCATTATATGTTTAAAATTTATGTTGTAACGCCCCGTAATTTATAGCTCCACGAAAGTTACGACGATATGGAAATAGGCGATTCAAATTACGGAGGAATCGAAGGTACATTGACTATTGAACAAGTGCTGGCTCGATATGGCGGAGAACTTAAGAAAACTAAAGAGAGTATGGATCAAGATAACGAAGATAATGTTCAGAAAAGAACCGCAAAGTACACCTAATTCAAAAATTAATATTTAATTTATTTGTTTATCAATGTATGGACAATATTTATTAATGATTTTTAGATTAGCACGATTGCAAGAAGAGAGCGATGAAGAAGATCTAATGCAACTAGAAGTTGAAGACCGTGACCAGGAACGGTGGGATTGCCAAAGTATTCTCTCTACATACTCAAATATATATAATCATCCAACATTGATCCAAGAACCCAAGGTCTTATCTTCATTATTTTTTTCTTAAGATAGTTCACTAGTGGTAGTCGGAGGCAAAAGTATAGATTGATATTAAGCACAAACGTTACGTATGCGCGGCTTTTATATAAATATAAAGTGATTTTACTAGTGAACTACCTTAAGTTAAGTTAAGTGTATCCTTATTTGGTTTCTAACTCTCCTCTTTTCATGCAGGGTCCCAAAAAAATAAAAATCAATGAAAAAACAGGACTTCCAATGAACGTTCTAGGTTCACAGGATACAAAATTAACGTCAAAAAATTTAGCGAAATTAAATCAAATCAGTGAACCTGTAAATAAGACCGGAACAAGATCTGTAGCAGAATCTGTAGTGTCAATCCTAAGTGTTTTATCAATAAGACCAAAAGATGAAACTCCTGAAGAAAAAAGAGAAAGGAAAAAGTTATTAAAAGAATATCGTCAGGAACGAAGATTAGAAAAGAAAGCTAACACAGAAGCGTATAAAGAAGAAACAAGACGAGCACAAAAGATTAGAATTAATAATAGAAATAATGTTCAGGGTAATAAAATAATGTAATCTTTAATTTGTACAAAACAATCTTTATTATTTTATTTAGACGGTGAGATAGATATTCTGACTGTATTGATTAATTATAATAATAAATACTTTATATAAACGTTGTTTTTATTTATTTGTATGAAGGTGGTCTATCTAAAATACAACTTAGGGCTCTCACACTGGAACGGAATACTTGTGTCGCCGACATTTTCAAGGGTGTATTGAAGTTGTTCTGAAAATAGGAGTTTGTTGCAGTGTGCTAGTGAAAATTTGATTCCTGTACGTTTAGTGAATGTAAAGAAGTGATTCAAAAAGAGTCTCATTGTAATATTTTTAACTATTTGCGTTTAACATTATAATGTGAACTACCAAGCAGACTTTTGGCTGTGAGATTCGGGGCACATTGTCATGATTGTAGTCCATATATTTAAATAATTTATTTAATTATTTTAATCACCTAAGAGATAATGAATTTGAATATAATTCAAATATAGCGCGTATTATAGAGACATCTGTTGGGTACATCAGCACTCTCATAGCTGTCAAATTTGTGATAAGAAACTGATTGTCTAGTAGAAGTTATGTGGAAATAATGTTTTGATTAAAATATAATATATAGCAAAATTAATTTAAACTAAAGTATATGATTAATAATTTATAATGGCTACAAGAAGTTTAACAGAAGTGTTTGTACTCATGCGAAATAATGCAGTACAAAGTAGAAATATATATTCAGAACAAGTAATAATTACAATAATAACATATTGTTTACATATGTGACAGTTATTTATATTAAATGTTATTCTGTTTCTAGGGTATGAATGATAATCAAAGGTTAATTAAAAGATCTTCAAGAGATCCTGAATTAGGTTTACAAACGCGGGCTGAATTTAGAGCGCCCCCGGAGTGGCTTGACAAGTTAGAGGAAGCCCATTACTTTATGACTAAGTAATTATATTTATGATAATAATTGAATGTTTACAATTAAATGAATGGTATATTTATTAAAAAATATTGTCTTTAGAGTTCGAACTAAATTAGAGGAGCTACAAGCATTGCATGAAACTGTTCTAACCAGACCCGGCTTAGAGGAGGAGTGTCTTGAAGAAAATCAAATAGAAGATCTAACTAACGAAATTACTAGACTTATGTCATCAGTTCATCGATATATTCAGCATATTGAGTCATGTAAACGTGAAGGTAAATCTTAAGAATTCCTTTGTGATTTATTCTTAAAATATTTTATATATTATTAATTGTAGGTACTCGAACGGAACAAAGATTAACTGCAAATGTCGCACTGGCATTGGGAACTATTCTCCAACAACTTAGTAGCGAATTTAATGTCGAACAAAATAAATATTTATCAAATTTACGTTCAAGAGAACTAAGTCATAAAAGCTTCTTTGATACCCCAGATTTTGGAATGACTGATATATCTTTACCACAAGGAAACCAAACAATAGATTCTTTCTTCAACAATGACCTACCAGAGAATTATTTAAATGACAATAGTATGGATGCATCTATTGACAAAGAATTTCAAAAACCAATAAATTCACGTATGTCGCAACAACAATTAATGTTATTTGAAGAAGAAAATACAAAAATGGTTGAACACAGAGAAAAAGAAGTTAATAAAATTGTACAATCTATTTCTGATTTAAATGAAATTTTTAAAGACTTAGCACATATGGTTACTGATCAAGGTACCGTCTTAGATAGAATTGATTACAACATAGAGCAAACTCAAACACAAGTTGTTGAAGGATACAAACAGCTTAGAAAAGCTGATACATATCAAAAGAAAAACAGGAAAATGTTTTGCATAATGGTGTTAGCTGGTGTTACATTGTTTATGTTAATTTTACTGATTGTCGTTAAGTCTTAAGAGATTCATTCTTATAATTTAGAAAGACTATTCAATGTTTTTAAAGTTTTGAACAAGTACTGCATAATCTCAAAACCTAAAGGCATTGATTTTATCAATATCTAACTAATTACACATCACTTTAGCTAGAAAATAATGTTAAAGCCGTGACAATTGGGAACTGTATGTCTTAATGTACTTAGTTTATATGTAATTAATTTATATTATGATCAAACTTTTATTTATATATTAAAACAATTCAAAGAATGTATAATTATTGTAAACATAAATGTTATGTGTATGATACATTTAAAATAACATATATAAATATAATATTTAAAAGCTAAATAATTTTTTCTGTAGAATACGATAAAATTTGAGAAATATATTGTAGTGTCTTTAATTTAATTACACTCAATTTCAAATGTTTTAACCAGCTGTGAAGCGAGATATTAACAATTACAGTGCACACATGTTAGCAGGCCTACAAATTATAAGAAAGGACCAGAACGGTTCTACAAGGAATAAATCAGAGAAGTTTTCATTTTTTTTAGTTAGTAGTATAGTTCAACTTACGAAAGTTCGGCGGCGACTCATACTTAAAACAAGTTGTGGGGTATAAACTGCCGATATAAGTAAAAAATACTGACTTACTTATTTTTCTATAATGTATATAGAAACGAATAAGATAAAGTTCATTATCGTATTATAGATTTATACCGCTCTTATAACGTCTTTTAAGTTTAAGTCACCGCCGAACTATCGTGATTTGGACTATACCTACAAGCGTTAAATTTAATACAGTTGACAGCGTTGCCATATGTCTCAGCAGTGTGAATTATTTTGTCTGTATATGTATGTTAAAGCTTACATGATTGAATAGTCTCCTGAAAATAATATAATATCCTATTTGGAGTGTATGATAATTTGTACTTAACATCAAACTTTATTTTGGCCTACAATATTTATCAGTTACCTTGTAACTACCTTATAATCAGAGTATTTTTATCTTGTGACTTAATGCTAAATTAATGTTATTGGGAGAAATTGAAACGTGTATAGAAATAACAACAAATCGATTGTAATTTATTTTCCATTTATTTTAAAACATGAACACATTTTTTTTTTAAACGACACAATTAATACAAATTTAACTAAGATAGAATTTTCATGTGTTGCGAAACATGAAAATTGAAACATCTACTTAAAAAAATGCAAAAATTGATAATAAATTAGAAGCCTCAATTGTGTCGTGAGGTGGGTCTTCCTTAAAATAAATAATAATTTGCTGCGAATACATAGACACTTACAAAAAATATCTCAAAATTTAAATTTATCTTACAAAACGAGTAAATTTATATAAATTTTAAGAGGAAATTTACTGATTTATTTACTAAAAACAAGGCTAATACACAAATACATACATTTTCACAAAAGTTGAGTGCAATGAAGCATTTCTTATAATTTTTAGAAGTCCGATTAGTATATTATATTACGGTATATTTTAAACAATACTCTCATTATCTAAGTGCAATTTAAAAACATTTATTAATTTGAAAAAAAAAATTGTAACTAAATATTATAAACATTTAAATAAATATTTCATTGTTAGCGGTTAAGACCACGAAATATTTTAATTTTCCTTATGCTTAGAATAGAATTCGTCGAGATATTTTTTATAATCGGCTTGATTAGCCCACAACTCAGATGCTGTGCTATTAAGGGGGCTCTCATTATTTGGTTCTCCCAGCAGTGATTGGATTGATAGAAGTATAGTTCTGACATCATAAAGTGCAGACCATTTGTCTTTCAAGATATCAAGACAGATAACACCACTTACATCGACGTTAGGGTGAAAGCAAGGTGTAAGAAACTTCACTACTGGTGCAGAATACGGATAAGAATTAGGAAATTCCATGGAGAGTCTGTACATATGCCCATCATAGGCTGTATCAAGTGGTCCTTTTATGGTGCCAATCCATTTAAAGAGATTTTCCCCCTCAGGAAAAGCAGAAATTCCTTTATCAGTGGAAGTCATAAGAACCATAAGTTCCTTTTGTAATCTGAAAAATACAATTTTACAAGAGTGTCATTCTAGGTTAGGTTTATTGATCAAAACAATGTCAAAAGAGCTAATAATTTTTGCTTACCTTTTACTAACTGCATGACTGTCTTTTAGTTTCAATGTTTCTTCACTCTGTTTTGAAGGATTTGAGGAATGTGGATGTTCAGGATTTATATTTTGAGCCATTTTTAAATTATTAATGAAAACAAGAAATATTTTAATAGATTTTCTGTTAGTATAATACAGCTTTCTTTGGTTTTTAAAATGACCAATCAGGTGTTTGATATATCATTAGCTACTACCCAATATCCGGTGCACGTATAATAACAACCAGTGCCAACAACATTGTTCAGAGAAATACCCTATTAATTAAACGATTTTCAATTATTAATACAAATATTATTAGTAAAACACTTTGTACAAACTTAAATTATTCATATATTGCAATATCTTAATAAGTTTTTGTTTACACTTTAATTCTGTGGTTCTGTTATATTATATTTTGTCCCGGTGGCTAAATTGGTAGTATGGCAGCAGCATTTTAAAAACCTCTTCATGGTCAAAGGCTTCCTTCAGCGCCCCTCATATTAATTATATTTGGTGTCGTCTCTGGTTCTGATCTGTGGTTCATTAGTGATCGTGATAGAGAATTAATTTAATTTCGCTATTAATTTATTTTTTATTTACTAATATATTATTAATGATGGCTTCCTTAGTTGCTAAGAATCTTATACGAATTCCTCAGGCATTATCCACCGGTGCTACAAAATATCGTAAGTAAAAAATGAATCTGTCAACTAAATGGACTATGAACTTTCAAGTTACTTAATAAAATTTTCTTTTAATTGTATTGAAACAGTTTATGTTAATTTAAAATATTATGAAGTTTTATTATATATTTTAAATCAATGCCCATTTAAATTTGCACAGTTAGACATAATTATTCATTGTATGTTGTGTAAATCAAAGTCCACAGTTATACACTTTGGCTTAGAATAAAGTCACAGAATCGCATTAAGTGATTAGTGAAATCTTTTAATTAATTGATTTAGTAAAAATCTGTTAATACTACTTTACCTTTTAATTAAATGTAGTATAGCACAACTGCTATCACGTCTACTTATTTTATTATTGAACTATCTGGAAATGTAATTTTTTAGGGTCCACAAGAGAATATGCCACAAAAAAGCAAACTAAGGGTTCTACGAGACCTGGAGCTCAAAATATCGTTCTCGTTGATGGTGTCAGAACACCGTTCCTTCTCTCTGGAACAAATTATAATAACTTAATGGCATACGATTTAGCTAGACATGCATTGTTGTAAGTGTCAAAATTACAATATAAATTACGCAACTAATTATGTAATTTAACATTTTTAATTTATATCCAATGTAGGAGTTTGGTGAAAAAGACTGGTATTTCTAAGGAATTGATAGATTATATTGTCTATGGAACTGTTATACAAGAAGTTAAAACGTCAAACATTGCTCGAGAAGCCGCTCTTGCAGCAGGATTTAGTCAAAAAACGCCGGCCCATACAGTCACTATGGCTTGTATCAGTTCGAATGTGGTACAGTATAACTACTTTTTAATAATAATTCTGGTTTAAAAATTATATACTTAAATTGAATTTACTTTCAGGATAATATTATTCAGCATATGTTACAATCCCGAAATCCTCCTATCCTAAATGTCCTTTGTTTCTAAAGGTTAATGTATGTATGAGATGGGTAAATGTTTATCGTAGAGCAAATATTGACTGGGTGAATAATAATGGCATGATAGTAACGTTACGTAGTAGTTAAGTCAAAACGAATTTGTCACAAATGTTTCCTCCATATGTATATGCTCTACGGTGATTGCCATTGACAGTTTTTAGTTAAATTGAAAGCAAATTTGACAATTTGATGACTACATGAATGCAATTTAATTCTAATTAATTTTCCAGGCAATGACTACGGCTGTAGGTTTAATAAACAGCGGCGTGTATGATATAATCGTAGCTGGAGGTGTTGAATTTATGTCTGATGTTCCAATTAGGCTGAGTCGTAAATTACGATCAGTATTATTAAAAGCTAATAAAGCTAAAACGCCACTTCAAAAATTGCAGCTTGCAGCATCAATAAGGCCAAATTATTTTGCTCCTGAGGTAAATAACAAGTAATACATTATTTTTAGTAATCATTTTTGTTTGTTATTATATCTGGATTATGTTTTCAGTTACCAGCCGTTGCTGAATTTAGTTCTGGAGAGACAATGGGTCATTCAGCAGATCGTTTAGCAGCTGCTTTTGGTGCTTCTCGTGCCGAACAGGATGATTATGCATTACGTTCACATACAATGGCCCAAAACGCACAAAATAATGGATATTTTACAGACCTTGTACCTTTCCAAGGTATTACATGCATGTTAAGGTGAAACGATACTTGGCCATTTTTAAAAAATTAATATTGCTATATTTTCTAGTTAAATGAAATTATTTATATTTTTAAGTCTTAAGCGTAAGTTTGAGAACCATAATAAAGGTTATAAAATTTATGACAAACCCTTAGAAATGTTACAAGTCATATAAAAATTGGAATTTAACTAGAAAATATAGCAATATTAATTTTTTAAAGTAATTTTTGCGGTTCCAACTCATTAAAAGTCAGTGGAAGAAAGCTTAAAATGTACATACGTTATTCATCTAACTAATTGCAGCTTTAGATTTTGATTCGCGTTTATAGTAACATACATAAAACAATTTAAACATAAAAAGCATGTTTTTTTTTGATAATATTTAACCTGCTGTATAGTATCGCCATCTATATTTCGCGAGAAAAAATGGCCAAGTATCGTTTCACCTTAATATAATTAACTATAGCCTAATTCAATTTTGTGTATAACATTTAATTGTTTTTAGTGCCTGGAGTTGCGAAGACTGTAACGGCAGATAATGGAATTCGCGTTTCCTCTCCAGAACAGCTGGCTAAATTGAAACCAGCATTTGTAAAACCATATGGAACCGTTACTGCCGCCAATGCTTCATTCCTTGTAAGGATATATACAAGTTAATTGCAATTTGAGTTTCTTAATTCATTTAAATTATTATCTTAGACTGACGGCGCTTCAGCTGCTTTGATTATGACTGAACAAAAAGCTAAAGAACTAGGACTTAAACCAAAAGCATATCTCCGAGAATTTTTATACGTCGCACAAGATCCTATCGATCAGCTACTACTTTCACCTGCTTATGTAGTCCCTAAAGTTTTAGATCGGGCTGGACTCTCACTTAAAGATATTGATTGTTTTGAAGTTCACGAAGCTTTTGCTGTAAGCTCCAGATAAAATAAATAATTATGTTAATCAAATATTGTAATTAAGTTATATTATTTGTATTAGGGACAAATTATTGCCAATTTGAAAGCTCTAGATTCTGATTGGTTTGCTCAAACATATCAAGGCTTACCTGGAAAGGTAGGCCTACCTGACATGAATAAATGGAATACGTGGGGAGGCTCTCTATCTATTGGTCATCCATTTGCTGCAACTGGAGTCCGTCTAGCAATGCACGCTGCTAACAGGTACGTATTTCAATAATAGTCATTTTTAAAAAGTTCACTTACTTAATATTTGTTTTTTTTTTAGAATGGTTCGTGAAGATGGTCAATTCAGTCTTATTGCCGCATGTGCTGCAGGAGGCCAAGGTGTTGGTATGGTTCTTGAACGTCATCCAGATGCTACTCCTAATTAATCGATGAAATATGCGGTTACTGGTAAACTTATCATTCAAGTTTAATTTTTTTTTATATCTATGTACAATATTTTACATAAGGTCCCACATCTTATAAGAAACAAGAAGCCAAATTAATATATCAATTGATGTTAATACGATGCATTGTAGTTTTTTATGACTTAAATATATTTTAATAAAATTCTATTTCCAAAATCTGGTGCTATGTTATTTCTTACCGAAATATGCCGGGCAAATAAGCTCCCGCTGAACACAGGTACATATATTTAAGCTTTCTTTTACATAAAAATATTTGTTAATTTATATAAAGTAAGGATACATAACAAAAGTTGTCATTCAATATAAATTTACATTTTCTGACGTTAATAAAACTTTTTATGCAAGATTATATAATGTTACATATTAAATACGGTAAAAAAAATTTACGCTATTTTTGCAGACACATCTGTAGAATTTGATAAAAATAATTGGACAGATTTTTTGAAGACTTTTGAAATTTTATTTAGTTATATAATACATTACATTACTTTGTACTTAAGAATGTTTATATATTTGAAGAAAGCAAGCCACATAAGGCAGTACAGCTGCAATCGTAAAAAATGCAGAAAAATAGATTGTTGTGCGAATTGGACAATCAACTTTAAATGGCATTGAATTTTTATATTCCTGATAAACTTGACTGCGTTGTTGGCCAGGAGGGCCTCCAGGTTTTCCTGTTTTAAACCGAATGGGTGTAATACTACCAATTCGTTCTATTACTTTTTTATTTAAGAGACCATTCTTCTTTCCTATTAGAGACGCAAATCTCAACATACTAGACATCTTAAGCTGAAATAATAAATCATTTTTAATATATATTTTACTCACTAAACAATTATCAGTAAAGTAAATATTTACTTAAAGTAATAAGTACTTACCGTGTGTAAATTGTGATACATCAAAGCTTATTTCTAGCTTGTTTTAATTTAATATTTAAAGATTATTACTTTTGTTTTTAAGTGGTGTGCTATTATTTCAAAATTTGCTATTAAAACCATAGCAGGCTGTATATTACTGAGAAAAATTGAAGAATTTCTGCGGTAGATGAACCACCTTAATGGGCACTGGGCTTGTGTCCTCATTTTTTAGTGGTCGATTTTTCAATTGTTGATTGAAATTGATGTTAATAAATGTGTATTGGCGTGTCTATTTTATTAAATATCTAAATATTGACGGAGATATAGCAATTAAAAATTTGAATTGTAGTTTTAGCGCTAGAAATGGTCGGCCATATTTTTATGACGTGAAATGCATTTTAACGTCAGTTATTTGTTGAGTAGGTCAGTGCTGTGGTAATGTTTTGTAGCTGTTGGTAGTCAAATAATCAAGTCAAGTCATAGAATAATAAGTTTTTATTTTATTTAACCCTACTAAAGCAGACATAATATTGAAATTTTATTGTTTCTTGAAACAGCTGTAAATAATATTTGATATTTTGATATATAAATACATATAGCAGAGATTTATGAGCTGTAAGGTTGGCAGCAGTTAGATGTCACATGCATTTGGAATGTGTACAACGTTGAATCCATTTAATAATTAAAGAGACAAATGACTTTTTTAATTGTTAAAAAAGTAAAAAGTAAACTCCTTAACATATAAGGAGTTATTAAAAAATAATTGAACATTTGAGGTTCTAGTAATCCACTTTATCAATATATAGTACACTTTTATAGAAATTAAGACATAGGACACAAGCCCATATGGCAATTCTAGTCGGTTGCTGTACTCATAGTTATCGCAATAGTTACTTAACTTGGAGACAGTTAAAGAGAAGTAACAGTAAATCGTTCAGCTAACTGTACAAAGAATCTAAAAAACAGTCAAAGCTTTTCCAATTTATTATTTTATAATATATCACTTTTTCTTTTAAATATCTGTAGAATCGTTCTCGAGATATACATAAAAAAGGTTCCTTTTTTATAATTTGTAGACCTCTTGCATGTTAAATATTAATATCTTGCTTCGCTGGTTATACCATTTCAAATTTTGTAATCAAATTAACAACATATTTGATCAAAATTCTGCGTTTGGTTTTGAATTATTAAAAACAATTATTTGCTATATTATTGACATCTATATTTATTTATAGTTTTATATTTTTGACGTACATAGATATGTATATATTTTAATAATTACATATATAATTAAAACATTGTAAATATAGTTTTATATGTTTAAACAGTGGAAGCACATTTCTTATTATTTATTACCTATGTATATTAATATTGATCATTTTTGAAATTGAACTCAAACAGATCAATATTTAAAAATTAAATAAATTTGTTGCAGATTTAAGAACAAAGATGTATCGCAAAGATTTCACCTCCTAGGAAGATTATTCATTTAATTTTCTAGTTGTTCAAAAAAATAATTATTTAATTTGATTAAAATTTAAAAAAACAGTTATACCGTTTCTTTATAAATGTATTGATTTAAATTTAAACAAATTTTTAAGGCAATAATCCCCCTATATTCATTCAGAAGCAAAAGGAAGAATAAAGAAGCTTGTCCACTTTTAAATCTTTGGAAATATGCAAATACAACATTAGGGAACAATTCTAGAATTCTACTTCTTGTTTTCTCTAACGGCAATTCAATGGGCTTGTGTCCTCATTTTTTAGTGGTCGATTTTTCAATTGTTGATTGAAATTGATGTTAATAAATGTGTATGTGTGTAAATATCTAAATATTGACGGAGATCTAGCAATTAAAAGTTTGAATTGTAGTTTGTATGACGTGAAATGCATTTTAACGTCAGTTATTTGTTGAGTAGGTCAGTGCTGTGGTAATGTTTTGTAGCTGTTGGTAGTCAAATAATCAAGTCAAGTCAAAGAATAATAAGTTTTTATTTTATTTAACCCAACTAAGGCAGACAGAATATTGAAATTTTATTGTTCCTTGAAATAACTGTAAATAATATTTGATATTTTGATATATAAGTACATATAGCAGAGATTTATGAGCTGTAAGGTTGGTAACCTTACACAAGGATTGTGATGTCACATGCACTTGGAATGTGTACAACGTTGAATCCCTTTAATAATTAAAGAGACAAAATGACTTTTTTAATTGTTAATATCTCCTAACATATAAGGAGTTATTAAAAAATAATTGAACATTTGAGGTTCTAGTAACTCACTTTATCAATATATAGTACACTTTTATAGAAATTAAGACATAGGACACAAGCCCATTCTGATTGTAAACCAGAGGGTTGTTCGATGGTTTTGATAAATAATACCTAGTTGTCCCTAGTATAAATTGTCTTTCGTTTAATAATAAATATTATTATTATTAAAAGTTTGCAACTAGTTCGTGAAGGTTTGTTACTTTTCAATGCATTCGTTATTCTTAATCTGCACAAAGTGTTATATTTTTGTAAGCCACAGTTATTATGATTTCCTTTTTAGAATTTAAGGATATCTTTATTGATTTTTACAATTTTTCTTTACAATCTTTACTAAAACACAAAATATTTAATTAACAATTTAAATCACAATAATTATTTTTTATTGTAACAATATTACCTAACGATATTTGGAAGACTTTTCCTTATTTTATTTTAAATATTACAATACATTTACGTTTAATTATTTAATTTAATTAATTATTGAATAAATTGTATAACATTATATGGAAGACTGACATTCATTCACAAGTGGGTACTTTTTTATACAAAGTTTAACGAAATTTTCCTTTTAAAATTATTATTAATTACATTTCTACTTATTTTGATATTCTAATTTAAATATATATTTCATAAAAATACCACAATCTTTAAAAATGGAAGACTTTTGTTTATGAAGCAATGTTACACAAAACTACACGATGGTTGTTTTAAAATTTAATTCTAACCAGCTAAATAATATTTATAAGGCAGTGGTGCATTCGACACCAAAGATAATCGCAGAGTTCTTTGCAGAAAAGTTTATGTTTTTGTATAAAACTTTATTTGAATTAAGCCTTAGACTAAAGTGTGCTAGAAATCCCATTTAACTGATGGTATAGGTGCTCCTTTTTCCAATTTGTCGCCCCCTTGTGGCCCGCGATTTTTGATAAGTTTAACAAGTGAGTTATGTGAACATATTTGTAACAATAAGTAGGCACCCTATATAAAAACAATCGGTTTCTGGAAGAGTGCTGGTTAAAATACAATTTTTTGAAACACTCGTGAACATACATTTGCATACGTATAGGCGTCAGATCTATAATATATTGATATATCATATTTCGATGCTCTTTCATATGGTATTACAAAAAGTATTCTACCAACTAAACACAGTAATGTATCGTAGTGTAGCATTTACGTCTAAACGTATCTACTACTTACATGTTATATAAATGTTACGTTTGTGTTTACATGGTAAAGAAGTCTCTTAAATGTATTTTAAATACTAAATATTGATATAAATATCAATTTGTTTTCATTAACTAATTATTATCAACTCACATTTGTTGTTTTTGTTATTTGCATAACGGCCTTAATTTAATAATTATTAAATATTCATTAATACTTCAAGCATGGTTCTGTAAACAGGTCTTGCAAAAGAAAGTTTCAAAGTGATGCTGTAACCGCGTAAATTTTCACTTCCTTTTTGCGCCTGGCGCATTATAAATATAGTGACAGTTTCTAACCTAACTTTTAGTAAAAAGTGTAAAGTGTTCAATAAAAATATTCTCACATTTGATGTAGTGATGTAGTTTGATGCAGTGTAGTGTAGTTTCTATAATTTTTATTCGTATAACAATATTAAAGTGTCAAGAACTTGTAGTATACCCCAGAGTACGTCAGATTATGAAATCTGTTTGTCTAGCCGAGGTAAGTTTAAAATCTATAAGTCATATACATTTTGTTATATTTAATCGAAGTTAGTACTTAGTTGTCATACATTTAATAAAACTGCATTGTTTTTGATAAAGTTTCTGCCATTTTAGACATGTGGCTTTGAGGTTCTTTTTACATTCATTTTTTCCATCAACATGCTAGACCTATGTTCAGCTCCATGACTTTAACTATGACTCATATATATTATATAATATTTTAACATAGTATTCTATTTAACTAAAATCCTTGCCTGTAATCATATATACTTTAGGTTACTTGTTGACATTATGTTGTTTAAAAAGATTAATTACATACTAACTATCATGGCATACGCAACTCTTATTGCTCCTGAATATAGTGGCCTTTAAAATGATACATTTTGTTTTATAATTTCATATTAAAAGTACACATTTAGTCGAGAAATCCATCGTTGAAAGGAGACCACCACAGAAAATTGTTGTCTATTCGATGACGGATTTATCCGGCTAATTTATTTTCTAATTAAATTCAACATTAACATTCTACACCTAAAATGGAAGACCAATTTCAAAAGCGGTAATCAACGCACTTCCTGAGTCGTACACACCAATTACTCCAAAGAGCACTCCCAGAAAGATAACAAAATAATCATACGCTATGGTGCCCCTATCTAGCGTAGGCCCTTTCAGTTTTAAGTGGAAATAACACGGCCAAATGAAACTCAACATTGTACCAGTGAAGCTGCCAATGAATCCCATTAAAATCGAAAAATGAGGAATGAAAATCGCCATTAATATTGTGAACACGATCACACCAATTCTCCAAGCCAATCCCCAGACCTTAAGCTCCCCGTCCAAAGCCCAAATCGTCGGGAAAGTGGTCTTTGGTCTCCCTTTAAAGAAGGCTCGTTCGAGAAGTTCACAGGCGGCGTAGTAGGGCAGGGGATAACTAAGCACGGCCTTAATTACAAGACAAAAATTGACAAGCCCTTTGAAGCCAGTAGAATGCAAGTTATTGGTGATCACCTGTTGAGTATCATTCTGAAACGTGAGGAAACAAATCCACCCGAAAAGAGACTTAAAAGCAGCAGCAGCGATATGGGACCAATTCAACATCCAATCAAACCTGCCTGGATCTTCCATATTCCCTTCCAATGTTGGTAAAAATATTTGTGACGTATACGAGAATACAATAACTCCTAAACTTATAGGAAAATTTTCAAAATCAATGGACCATTTAACTTTAGACCATCCCCAATCGGAAATTTCTAAAAGACAGTAACCGACAATAATAGCGTTAATGAATAAATGGGACATGGTGCACCAGAAAGATAACAGACTGACGTGGTGCAACGATTTTAGGAAGGCTAGAGGTATGAGGAAGATTCCAATAAGCATCATCCATGATCTGGTGTCGATAGCGCCATCTGGGAAGCTACCGATCATCAGATCACCACAGACTACCACGTAAAGGATGCAGGTCATCAGAAGTTCGATTATTTGGGCAATGTTGACAGCTCTAGCTCCGTATTTTGGACCGAAACATGTTTTAGCTATGGAAACGTATGAATCTCGAACCCGTACCATTTGTCCTGTGGCAGGATCAGGCTCGTATAGACACTGTACCAATACTTTACCTGTGTAACAACATATGTAGGCTATTCCTGTCATGGCAGCAATGGCCCAGTATCCTCCACGTAGCACTGCAAACGGCAACGAGACGATGAACATTCCCTATAACAAAATCATTATAATAAATCAAGGAAAAGATTCCTGCCCCTGAATTCATAGCAACACAAATAACATATTAACATGTTTCAAAATTAAAAAGATCTCACCTGAATAGCGTTTGTGACATTCCAAGCGGCTTGCCATTCGTTGATCTTAACATTGGACCTCCCTCCTTCTCCTTCGAAAGCATCCTCAGAGCTTTCAAAAGATCCCATACTGTTACCACTAAGTTGTCTATAAAATACAAAAAATATATTTTATCTGTTAGAAAATTCATTTGATTACGTTTATTTGTAAATGTTTACCTATTTTGAAACCCTCCCGTTTGCTGATACCCCATAAAACTATCTTCCGCTATGTTAGTATTAGCGGTTGGTGATTGGTAGCCCCCATTCTCCCCCATTGATGCCATTTCACATGTTTCACCCCCTGAAATAATTGAATATTTAAATTTCGTATTTCTAAAAAAGAATCAACAAAATCTTCAAACTTATAGAAACAAACCTTCGTTTAAATTAGCAAATCTAACGGCCTGTGGCGGCCTCGGCGGAGGTGGCCCCCTACTGCCTTGCAGTTCATCTTGGGGGTCGCTATATCCGGCCTGGCGAGATTTATCCGGCATCTGTTGCCGAGCCGTCTGCCATGCCACGTTCAAAGCATTGCGCAAAGGCGGAAGTCGAACTCGATTTAACAGCGAAGACATTTTATATTATTTTATTAATTTAATAAATTTATAACTAATTATTTAAAATATTTATTACTAAATTTAATTATATATTTTATATCACCAATATTTTCTTTTTGGAAGACGTGATTTGTTTTAATTTACTTACTATATTAAACCATTATGTTATTTTTAACAATTTTTATATTATAGTGGAAGCACTGGATTTTATTATTATTATTTTATTAATATCTACATTATTTATTAATTATTAACAGTATACAAATTATTTTAACAGTGTATTATATATTACAGATCAATAATCTCTTTTTGGATTGGGTTTTTTAAAAATTCTTTTAGCTTGATTATTAACTGTTTTATATAATTAATAAATTTAAAATCAATAACAAAACAATTTTAATATCATATCAACATAATTCTACTTCTTATATTAGTGGATTTCCTTTCACAAATTTATTACAAAATTTATATTAAAAAAATTATTTATAAAAAAAGATTTTTAACGTACAAAAAATATCACTATTAAAAGAAAAAATTAAAAAATCACTATTTACTGTTACTATTGTTGTAAAATCATTTTTGAATTATTTTATTTTTGATTCAAAAATGAATTTTATTAATATTTAAATGGGAGAATAGGGGCTTCGACCCTCCGGAGCTTTGAGGGATTGTGGTACAAATTTAGGTAAGGGTTAGGTTACGCTTTAAGGAGTCTGTGGGGAGAGAGAGAGTAGGAGGGAGATGTGCTTTGGCATTTACGGAGTCTGTGGCAGCTTTTTTGGGTTGTGGATCGATATGAGAAACGTTTTGCGCAACCGCGATTTTAAATAAAATAATGCTCGTCTCCAACGTGCTATTTAATTTTCAAATTACTGGATTATTATAATTCTTGGCAAATCCAAAAAATAATAAAATATTAAAGGAGCTTCATACCATTTATTAGATATTATATTACCCTGTGGTTTACCCTACTTAAGACCAATACTTCTTATTAAATAATAGGATACATTAGTCCTGATAGCCAACTTTATCAATATGTAGTACAGTTTTATTGCAAAGATTCTCCATTTCATTATCTGTTACAGTTTTCGAGTAATCGGTGTTTAACCTACTATGTAGATTTTATTATGCTAAAAGTTAATTATAAACTTGAATTCAGCTTTCAAACTAAAGTTATCCTCGAATATTGAAATAAAACAAAGTCAGTTTTTATAATGTTTAAATGATACATTTATTTATTATTTAAAAATAAAGTACTCATACATTGAATCAATGCAATCCTTAATAATATCTATAAAAATTATGCGAACAATTTCATTTATATATATATACTAGCTGTCCCGGCCACGCGTTGCTGTGACTAACGTTTTTGTCATATTACATTACATAGCGCCATCTATTGAATATTTACTCAATCTAGTCAACAGATTTCGATTTACTCAACAGAATATTTACTCAATCTAGTCAACAGATGTCGCCATCATCGTCGCCCGATGTCATATGTCATATACAGATAATTAATAGACAAATAATTAGCAATAAGATAAATAAATTGAGATGTAAGCTATCCTATCTTTCAAGTTGGGTCAAACTGCACACGGTGTACAAATTTCATTAAAATCGGTTAAGTAGTTTAGGAGTCCATAGCGGACAACACAGTGACACGTAATTTATATATATTAAAATAATCTACATAAAAACAAAAAAGTGTTATTATTGTGTAACTAAATACTATCCTAAAACAAATAAAGTACCTACTATATAGAAAACAACTACAAAATGAAACCGTGTTTAAAAAGTAATATTACGATGATAATTATATCGCATAAACAAATTAGCGCTGCATTCAACCGTTCAGTAGGGAGCCGACCGCGCGAGTGACCCGCGCGGCATGGTATCTCGTTGAGCTACACCCCCCTCCCGGCTTGCCCGCAAGCACCGCCTCTCTCCCGCCGCGCCAGCCAGCGCAGAGAGCGAGTTGGTTTTGTTTGGGAGTTATTTATCATTGTAATCTTTAAAGTTTTTTGTTGAAATACCATAAAAACGGTTTTTGTGAGTTAATCTTAAAAGATAGACATATACTATCGCGGACTGTTTTTTAGATCATTAAAAGAGCTATTATTCTTTAATACATATTTTTTGTGTATCTTGAACCGTTTTCACGGCGCACGCAACGGAAGGCTTCAAAGATGAAATAATTTCTCCCGTTTTTTACACATTTACCACTATATCTTTGCTCCTATTGGTCGTAGCGTGATGTTATATAGCCTATAGCCTTCCTCGATAACTGGACTATCCAACACAAAAAGAATTATTCAATTCGAACCAGTAGTTTCGGAGATTAGCGCGTTCAAACAAACAAACTCTGTCGCTTTATAATATTTTTTTTTTATATTTATTCACTTATTTGCCTTGACTTTCTTTCGTCATAGCCACCAACAATCTTTTTTAAATACATCTTTTATAATTTATAATTTAATTTTACAAATTTATAAATATTTTAATATTTCACTAATTAATTTCCGTCCGTTCCACTGTATAATATCAATTTCTAGAAACCTTATTTACGAATAGACGCTATTTAATAATTATAATTTTATATGTTACTCTAATATGTATGCTCTTATATTATATTATTTTTATAATTTCGCTATTTTTTTCTTCCTCTTTCTATATTTTCAAATATAGAAAATTTATTTGAATCCGTCATGAATTTATTTCTTTCTTCATTTTTATTTTCACTAAAATTTTGTGATACTAATAATTTAGAGTTGGATTGAATTTTTGGTACTTTTATGGACCTCTGAGAATTATTTTCTGTTTGTTCCTCGTCATTATCTTGTTCATTTTTTCTGTAATTGTTCCTTGTATTATAAGTTCTAGGTGTAGAATTTGTAATATAATTAATGAAACTTTGTTCTTTCTCATTCTGTTTAGTTTAAATTTTATTATCATTTATATTATTTTGTTTTTTAATATTTTCCTTTTTACAGTTTCTATCTAAATATGTTCTTTTTCTAATGGGTGCTGGCTTATATGATGGTATACTATTTTCACGACTTGTTAAATTTTGAGGAAAGTCCTTTTCATAATTAGATAATATATCAAATCTATTTTTTGTAGTTACAGCATACGAATTTTTGTCTTTCCAAATTTGAGGTATTTCAATAGCGGCTTCCTGATAACTAAGATTTCTGTTTCCCATTAAAATTTTTATTTCTTGTTGCCTTTTTCTTTCTTTGCAATTTTTATCAGTCATCATGTTCTTCATCACAATTTACACATTTTATAATTTCATTTTTACATAAATTTAGCGTATGTTCATTTGAACCACATTTGCTACATCTACTCTTTCCTTTACATTGATTGGCCGTATGGTTATATCTTAAACATTTATAACATTGTCTCGTATTTTTAATAAATGGTTCACAGGGTAATTTAGCATTCCAAATATAAATATATTGAGGTAAATTTTGGCCTTCAAAGAAAATGATAATATTTCTAGAGTCCTCATATTTAATTTCATCTTCAACTTTCACTCTCCTTTTTAATCTCCTTATGGAGTGGATTTTATACGGGTCACTATAAATGTTTTCTTTTAATTCTTCCTCCGAAAATTCAATATCTACATTTTTGATAATTCCAATTCTTGTAATCCAAAACATTGGTATAAACATATCAACTCCTGATGTTTTCTTGTTATTTAATTTCACTAACATATTAGCTGATTTAGGATTTTTACATACCGCCATTATTCTATTTTTCCCTATTTTCTTTATTTCTGTAATATCTTTTCCATATTCTGAATTATATAGCATTTTTGCTGTTTTTAATGTACTGATCCCATATTTTTCATTTAGAATATCTTCTTTCTGAATCATAATTTTATAAGAAGATAAAGTTAAATTATCTTCATTGTATAAATTTATATTGGGGTCAACTCCCACTTTCCCCTCAGAATTCAAATTCATTTTTTAAATTCAGAAATTAAATTTAAATTTACTTTTTAATTAATTTATATATATGTATATTTAATAATATTAGTTCAATTAAATTATTTTAAGGAAACAAACAAAACACGTCTATCACGTATCGAATGACTACTCGATTGTGCTTTATAATATTTCTCCCGTTTTTTACACATTTACCACTATATCTTTGCTCCTATTGGTCGTAGCGTGATGTTATATAGCCTATAGCCTTCCTCGATAACTGGACTATCCAACACAAAAAGAATTATTCAATTCGAACCAGTAGTTTCGGAGATTAGCGCGTTCAAACAAACAAACTCTGTCGCTTTATAATATTAGTATAGATATATATTTTTATAACTAATTCTATATAGATTGAAACACCAGAAGATTTTATATATTAGATATATTTATAATTTAGGCCAATATTTTATATTACAATTAGTATAATTAATAAACATAGTGCAAATCGCAAGTACACTTTAAAAATTTGACCATTTAAGATGGCAGCCAGGATATAAAATATCTCCAGATGCGTTCCAAGCAATGGACGTGACATAAGGAAAAAACATGAATTAGGTATCAAATTAATTCACGAATAGTAAGTTAGACGTTTTATTTTTAATGCAAGCGTTACTAATAAATACTGAATAGATGAAATTTAACATCAACAACCTGCGAGGCTTTTACAAAATAATTACATAAATTTTTAACAACTGAAACGCGTCTCATACCGACTGCTGAATTCATAGTTATCGTAAAAGTTAGTTCATACGGTCGGTTAAAGAGAAAGAACACTGAATCGTTCGATTTATTGTTCTTTCTGTTCAACTGACCATGTTTACTATCTTTTGCGATAACTATGAGTTCAGCAATATTGTTCCCCTACTAGGTTAAATGGCTAACAGAAAATGCATTAAATATAAAACTTATATTTAAATATAATATGTTTTACTTGAATATATAATATTTTGGAAAATGATTTATTTTTAATACCCCCGCTATTTTTATATTTACTGAGTTATAAATTACCTATAATCTGTTACGTTTAGTTGGATATGAAAATATAAATCTAAGAGAGCAACTAAAAATCTAGTGAAAATAATGTATAGAATAGATTTTTTAATATAATCTAAAAACTATGTGTCGATTGTAATTTTTTTTAAATTTGTGAAAACGACTAAAATAGGCAACAACCTAACCGTACCCAATATGGCTTAAATTTAACCCATAAAAAGCAAATGAAAATTGACAATTCATTTTCATTTTAAAATTATACAAAATATATGTTTATATTATATATTATTTATATAATTATATTTTAAAATCGCATTACTATCTGTTAATCCTCTAAATCTTCAATTTTTTCCCAAGACTCATCAGAATTGTTTGATCTATTATCGCTGCTAGCTTTAGTATCAGATTCTAATAATTTTGTAGATGATTTCTGTAGCATAAAATGATTGCTATCAATTGATAAAGCATCATCTACTACTTTGTCACCATCGTCTTTTTTATCTTCATTTATTTTCGTTATATTTATTGGAGGTGTCTTTTCCGGAGTCTTAATTACTTTTGAAGATTTATCCTGATTTTTCTTATTGGCCGAATTGGTTTTTGATTGTTCCGTAGATTGTTTCTTAATTATTTCGTTACTTTGAGATTTTTTTAGTGTTGTTGAATTTTTATCTTTTTTATTTGGAGTTTGGATTTTCATATCAGACTTTGATGCAGCTGTAACAAAACAAAAATTTAATGTACTTTACTATTTTGTGTTTTAAAAGGGGCCTATTAGAATCGTGTTAAAAACTTCTTGCAATCAATATTTTACCATCAACAATTTATTCATAAATTTACCATTTTTAGATTTTCCATTAGATGCACGGGTTGCAATTTCTTGTTCATATTCTTGCAACAATTTCAACTGTTCTTCTTCACTTAATTCAACATCACAATTAAAGTCTTCCAATTCCCAAGCAAGTGCTTCCTCATTCATTTGTGATGGATCCACTGAAGACCTAGATGGACTTGTCTGTTCCGAATCAGTTAAGGACTAGAAACGTTATTTCATGTATTATTTAACGTAATATATTTTGTACATAATGTTACGTTTTCTAATATAATTATGTTAAATAAATCTTAAATAAATGTAACTGTGTTTAGTGGGGTAATATAAATTTACCAAAGATTGACTGAAGGAATCGTTTGAAGTAGATGAAACAAGTTGTGAAACTGAATCAGACTTTGTAACAAACGATTTTTTTGGAGATTCGCCCGCAGGACTTGGCTGAACAGTTGTTGGTTCTACAACTTCAACTGATGAAGTTATAGTAGTTGTTGAATTTTCTAATAATTTTGCTTTGCGTTCAGCAGCTTCTGCTTGTGCTAATCCATCTTCTAAAAGAGCTTTTCTAAACAGATATCTAAGAAATAATAAAAATGATTAATTTTCTTTTATTTCACACATCAACGATATTTTATTTTATTGATTATTTTTTAACCTCATCCAGAAATCTTGGTGTTCCACTTTATCTGGAACCAATGTTTCATATTTCTTATTTAATATTTCACTACTTGCTAAGTGTTTCGCAAGTCGTTCATGAGACAACTGATCATCAAGTACTTCCAGCCAACGATCATACTGTTTATGAAGATCCGGTTCTGGCGGATTAAGATAAGTACTATCTTCAATTTGTAGCTCTAATAGAAATTTCTGTAGCAGAGAATTATAATTAATAACTGTTTGTTATTAATAACAATTGATTTTCACTGTATTATTACTTGCAATCCAGTTAAAGATATAGCTTCATGATCTGCAGTTATTAAAATTGCTTCCGCGTCTTCATCATCTGGTTCTGGATTTAATACTGTATTCATTTGGCCTTAAACAATGATATTGATTAAATATTATTTTGGAAAAGATTATTTATTTAAAATCATATTATTTTTCTTTTTACCTAAAAATGCACTGAAACTTTTCTTTACTTGGCTGGCTGTAGAATCCGGCTCATCTAACTGAAATATAATTATTGTCATGTAACATAAATAAAAGTAATAAAAATAATAATAACGGAAAATTTAATAAGCCTCGATAACGATTTGTTATCTTTTATTAAAATATATTTAAATTAATATGAAAATGATAATAGAAGAGAATACTTAAATAAATATAATACAGTTCAAGTGCATTTAAGGTTTATCTAATATAACAAAAGTTACCTGTCATGTAAACAACGTTTTATGACCTATTATTCGACTTTTTGAAATATGACTCGACCTTTTTGCCCCGGAATACAATTATAAAACTTCTGAATAACATTTTTTAGTGATTAAAGGCTTTTAAGCAGGCATTTTAGATTAAATTTTACTAGGTTTTGTTTTTAGCAGATTCATTAAAACTAAATTACTTTAAAAGTTGATTGCAGAGCAGTCCCCGCAGCACTGGCTTCGGCTTTCACTGCATTGGTGACTTCTCCAAGATCCTTTCTTACAGCTTCAAAAACTTCTGCAGACTAGAATAAATAAATTCTTTTTCAACCTGTATTTAAAATACTGTATTTTTTATGTAAATATTAAAAGAGATACCTTTGATTTTGCAGAGTTGTACCATGAACCCCACCAAGTATTTTCATTACTAAAACAAGAATGTAATCCGTTTTAAATGGTTGTGATTGGTATTCAATTAATGTATGGGATTAAAAATTTATGGGAAGACATTCTTTTATATAAAACAATGTCGATGACTCCTATATCAATTATGAATACGTCATTTATAATAGCAATTCAAAATATTGACATTATTATATCAATACCAAGGTTCATAGGTAGAAAATACACTTGTTTTAAAACTGGATCGTGTCAGGTATTATCAGTGGGCACACCTTGATTTGCAAATATTTTTATACTTATGTTATCAAAATGTAAGTTTTGAAAGTTTAAGTATAATAAATATATACCACTTTCAATTTCGAACTCCTTCATTTCGTAAAAAATACTAATGTCATTAAAAATCAAACAGTACTCTTATTTTATTGACAGCTCTTCAAATAAATGTATTTGGTTATTCGAAGCATTTTTGTTATATTATTAATATGTAGACTTAATTAATAATTCGTGATGCTATGCAAATGAATATATGCTTTCATTGTTTCTAATCTAAGGTATTGTGATCGCAGATGAACAGCTGATTAAATAAAAATAGGGATGTAATAATAAAAAATAAGTTAACAAAAATGAATAATCGAACGTATGTTACCAGCAATGTTACGTTGCTTTTATTATTATGAATTTTAAACGCAATAAGTATCAAATATAAATGCTTTATAAGTTGTAAAGCTGTATAAATCTGATTAAAACGCAATAATATCTCGAATTTAAACAATAACAAAATGTCACACATGTCAAAAAAGTACAAATACATAAATATAATTTACCTTTCTGCCATTTTCTAATTGTGTTGTTTATTACAGTTTATAAACAACAAATTTATATATTTATTTTGGTTACTATTTTTTATTTAATCACTCCTAATTTTTTTTAGAAACTAATCATTTTTAACAGACGTAATTTTTATTATTGTACTGTGACGGCCATATTGAATTGTTAACGTTTGTGTTATTTTTTTTCATGATATCTATCACAATTATTTTAAAACATTTATATTGGAAGTAATTATGCAGTCAAAATTATTATTATAGAAGCAACTGCTTTAATTATGTTTAATAAATAATCAAAATTCTTTCTTGATAACTTTTATATAAAATGGAAAATATAAAAGAGACTCTGCATTGTGGCGCCATCATCAAAATGAACTACTAGTTAGCAAAGCGTTGAACCAATCAATTAATAATTTCTATTGTTTCTATTAACATTGCTTATTAATTAACCTTATTAATTTTTCTTTTATTATTCTTTTAATCCAAAATAAGGTCATTTTACGATTGTTATTATAACAAAATAGGTCACAAAACGTTATATATTAAGAAACATTTTACGTAACAGGTAATTCTTTTATAGTAGATAAACTTAAAATTAAAAAGTAATATTATACCTGCGTTTCTTAATTAGATTAATTACCGATTTCTTAATTGAAATTAACTATTCACATACGATACGAGAATAACCTTTACAGTGGTTAATTGAGAACGTGTGAATGACACAAATTATAAAATAATATTATAATTAAAAATTTGTTCTCGTTTTTCTTCTAAAGTCAAACGCAGAAAGAAATTCAGTATCTCTAGAAAATGCTAGATTTAGCTATATCTATTTAGCATATTTTTTAACATTAATCATAAAAATATGCGCATTTTAATTATTAATATCTCGCTTCACAACTGGTCAAAACGTTTGAAATTTTGTAATTAAATTAAGGGCAATTATATTAATATCACATTTCAATTTTATCAAGAATGCAGAAAAGCGGTTAAACTTGAAATTATATATTATAAAAAACTTGTATTAATTTGGTTTATTGCGTAATAGACTTGCAGCAAATATTTTATAGATTTGTATAAATCTAAAAATCTAGAATTCGTTTATCCACATGTGGAGTTCCATTGTGAAGCCCAAAAGCCGGCCCTGGTTACTGTAAAAGATTTTCTTAACTGATAAACTTTTTGTTTTATGACTCCATCATTTTATACTCCTACGCTCTAATTTTAGAATATTATATTCAATAAATTTAAAACTTAACATTTTGTACATACTCGTACATCGTTCGAAATAAACCAGGCAACTCAAAAATATTTATATATATTACATAGCAGACCATAGTGCCCGGTGGCCTAGCTACAAATAAGGAGTCGATTCGATTTTGATTTTTGCAAAATGTATTTAGTTAGAAATCAATGGAAATTATTATTATTATTTCCAATTTACTAAATGTCCTTTTTTGACTATTGCGCGCACTGGCCTTACCCTAGTTACATCACTGGATTTAATAATATATTATAATTGTTCTTATCATTAACTTAGCATTTAAAAAATTTCGTAGATGTACTTTGAAACAGATAGTGAATTTTTGAAAAAATCTTATCAGTTTTAATATGGGTCGGTATAGTGCTGCCTCTGCCGGCAACAAAAATAACTTGTTAATTTTATTTTTTTGAGTGCATCAACTTTCAATAGTTATTAGCACTTAAAACAATATATACATTTATAAACATCACCAATAGATAATTTATATTTTATAAATACGAGTATGAGTAGAACTGACTTATGTTTTCCTGTTTCTCAGCTTTTCCAATTCTATTTTAAATTCTTCTATCGTTGTTTCTTAAATAACTTCCAATATAACTTCCAATAACTTCCAACCAATATACTTTTTCTTTTTATCCCAGAGGAAGAATTTCTTCTATTAAAGAGAACTGTACTTTATTACTTTATATTATTTTATAATCAAACCCGGAAAATATAACTCTAGTTTGGGGATCAACACTGAAGACACAGAAGTCTGAAGCCCACTGTATCGTAATGGGCTTGTGTCCTCATTTTTTAGTGGTCGATTTTTTAAATGTTGATTGAAATTGATGTTAATAAATGCGTATACTGGCATGTCTGTTTTATTAAATATCTAAATGTTGACGGAGATATAGCAATTAAAAATTTGAATTGTAGTTTTAGCGCTAGAAATAATCGGCCATATTTGTATGACGTGAAATGCATTTTAACGTCAGTTATTTGTTGAGTAGGTCACTGCTGTGGTAATGTTCTGTAGCTGTTGGTAGTCAAATAATCAAGTCAAGTCAAGAATAATAAATTTTTATTTTATTTAACCCTGTTACGGCAGACATAATATTGGAATTTGATTGTTCCTTGAAATAGCTGTAAATAATATTTGATATTTTGATATATAAATACATATAGCAAAGATTTATGAGCTGTAAGGTTGGCAGCGATTGTGATGTCACATGCATTTGGAATGTGTACAACGTTGAATCCCTTTAATAATTAAAGAGACAAAATGACTTTTTTAGGTTGTAGTAACCCACTTTATCAATATATAGTACACTTTTATAGAAATTAAGACATAAGACACAAACCTATTTCCATTAACGCATTTTTATTTAAAAACAGGTAAAACACAAATGATTTAATTAAAGATTTTCATAATGTGATAGATATTTTTAAATGTCTCGTCTGTTTATATTTTGTTTTTTTTTTTTTTTTCAGATGAATCTTTATATATGACTGTCCCGTTTTAGTTTTGATATTTATACTTTATTATTTCCAACCTATAAATTTAATCCGACGATAGGTCGCTGTGGATAAGCTATGTTTTATGCTTTGCGTACATTTTTCAGAAGCGATTCTATGTGACTGTACCGACGATGCCAATACCTAAATCCAATAGTAGCTGATTTCAGGGATTTAGAACTCTCTCTCTCACTTTAAAAGCGCGTACCGCACTATCGTTGTCAAGTGACGCATTTAACGGGCTTGTAAACACAGATCGGTTTTTCAATTTTCGATTGGCGTTTTTATTTTGTTAAATATCCAAATTTTGAGTAACAACAAATTGAGATTAATTAAGGAAAATACAAACTTCTTATCAAAGGAATAGACAATTCGAAAAATCCATCTTCAGACTAAGAACAGGACATAAGAGATTATCGCATCAATCAGTAAAACAACAGCTCCGCAGTGCAGCAACTGTCAGACGCAAATAACAGTCCATCATCTACTAGTAACGTGCCCACAATGTCAAACGCAAAGGACAAAACACAACATCAGTGGTGAACTAAAGGACATACTATCAGACAATCAAAAAGTGCTCGAATTCCTTAATGATATAAATATATATAATAAACCAAATTTAATTAAAATAAATTAACTTCAGGCGAATATGACCTTATTGTTGGAATCTATTTGGAAAAAATATCCAAAAGTTGACGGGGTTATAGCTATATCAAGTTTGAATTTCAATTTTGCCGCTTACAACTTCCACAGGCAGAGACAGTAAAATACTTAGGTATCCACTTGGACAGACGCCTAACATGGAGAACGCATATCTGGAAGAAACGGTTGCAGTTAGAAGGTAAAAGAAGAGATATGTACTGGCTCTTGGGCTGGAAGTCTCAGTTATCCATCAGTAATAAACTACTGTTGTACAAGGTCATACTGAAGCCAATATGGACATATGGGATAGAGCTATGGGGCAGTGCCAGCAATTCTAATATAGAGATTCTACAAAGGTTTCAAAATAAACTGTTAAAGCAAATCCTTAACGTACCGCGATTCGTTCCAAACTGGTTAACACATCAAGATCTAGGGGTTCCATATATAAGAAGTGCAATTAAGGATAGCAGCAAGAAATACGTAAAAAGATTAGAAGTTCATCCAAATGAATCAGTTGTACAACTTTTCCAGCATAAACCGATTAGACGACTGAAACGTAAAAATCCAATGGACCTACCAAATATGGTGTAGAATAGGTTCCATATGTACGAAATATTATTGTAATAGGTTAAGTCAAAGGGTGAGTCATCGATGGATGGCAAGCTCGCATGTCATTTTTTATTTATATATATTCCCAAAATTTAATTATTGTTCTTCGAGGACAGATTGTAAATTATGTATGTTGTAAAATAAAAAAAAAAAAAAAAAATTTTGCCGCTTCTTTTGGATCTGCATAATACGTCATAGAAGAAATAAGTAATGAAGATTATTTTGCCTCTGCTTCCACAGTTGTTAGTAGCAAATGACGTATGACACACACGCACAGTCGTATACGTTTCTGTTGTATAAAGCAAAAGGCCAATCGTTGGATGTGACGTACCATGCATAACGTTGAATCCTTTTTAATTGTTAATATCTCCTAAAATATAACGAGTTATTTTACCAACTTTTAGCCAACTTTATCAATATATATTATCTTGTTTCCCTTCTTTTCTATGTTTAATGCGATAAATCCAATGCTTTGATGCAAGCTATGCAGACGTAAATAAAAAAATTGAATACACAGGTTCGTGAATTATTTTTCTTAGACCTAGCTATCTCTCTTCACGTCTGCGCTTGTAAGTTAGCTTTATAATATCTGCGCAGTGTGTGATTTGCAACAAATATAGCAGGGGCATCACGGCAGGTCTGAAAATGAACACAAAATAACTGTAGTCGACTATGGCACGTGATTCTCGAATCTACGGGTCTGGAATACATTTAAATTGTTGGTAACACCTGGTTAAATTTAAAACCACAGTGACAGGGTATATACCGCAGTCCAGCGGTTCGCGGCTGTGTTGCAAAATGCAAAATACCTTTACCTTATAGAGTGAATGCAGAAATCCGTTTAGAATGTAGCTATACAAAACCAATAAGCTGTAAATATAAATCTTATGGTTAAATCACATTCTAAGAAATTTTAAGTAAGAGTTTCACAAGCAAACTCTGTTTAGAATGTGAATGTATACACCCTATATATATTATGTTGTATAAACAAAGAACTACTTTATGAGTTAGGTTGAAAATATCTCGTTTTATACGAGACGAGAGCGTTAAGCGAGGTATATGAATAAAAAAATTTAACCTTATTTCTTTCCAGTCGTCATTTCTGATTTTAATTTAAAATATTTCTTGAAAGTGAATTTGTTTTTTACAGGTTAAATATTTTTAAAAAAACATGTTTTTTTATGTTTAAATCGTTTTATGTAAGTAACTATAAACGCGAATCAAAATCTAAAGCTGCAATTAGTTAGATGAATAACGTATCTACATTTTAAGCTTTCTTCCACTGACTTTTAATGAGTTGGAACCGCAAAAATAAGTTTTGAAAATTAATATTGTTATATTTTCTAGGTAAATTCGGCTTTTTTGATAATATTTAACCTGCTGTATAGAATCGCCATCTATATTTTGCGAGAAAAATTGAGAAAGTATCGTTTCACCTTAAAGAAAAATTTCAACTTCAGAGAGTTTATAGTTTCGATGTGATATTAATTTGCAATCGAAGAAATCAGTCAGTAGACCGTGTATTTTGGATAGGCAGGTTATCTCATCACGTAAAGAGGTCAAACCTGGATTTAATTACGCATTGTCGTGCTGGTGAGCGCAACGATTCGGTCGCCATCTTGGAAATAAAATTGTTATCACTTTCTTGTTATTTATCTGGAAAACTATAAGTTCTACAAAAATTTTGTAAAGGACTTTTTTGTAGATAATAACATCATCTACAACTTTTACTAATAACTTTTTCTCGTGCCTTTTAGTATAAAAAAGTTATACGCAAAAATAAATCTTGTTGTAATGAACTTCAATACTATATTACTACTAGCTTGTAGCAAGATAGCCTTTACGTGCATCACTGAATAAAGTCCATAGGTCCGATTTATTTTGTATATATTTAAATATAATCACATTCTAATTCTAAACCGCCAACTGGGTTTTCTGTCTTCAAACACACAACTCTTCTGATTTCTTAAAAATCACCGATGTTCTGTATCCAATAGTCTCTTCGTTGTCTGCACTGCACCGCACCATGGACCACGGACCTCTAGTGCTGACTAAAACCACCAACAGCAAGCCACAAGGACCGCGTCCAACGCTTTGTGACCGACGATCAAGACCGCTAAAGTTTGCAAAGTTAGAAATTCTCTAATTCTAGATCGAGCATTGAAAAAGTCTAATCCTGTGACACATTCATTGAAATAAAATAAAAGTTAGGTTATTACAGTGAATTGTTAATGGGCTTGTGTCCTCATTTTTTAGTGGTCGATTATTCAATTGTTGATTGAAATTGATGTTAATAAATGTGTATTGGCGTGTCTATTTTATTAAATATCTAAATGTTGACGGAGATATAGTAATTAAAAATTTGAATTGTAGTTTTAGCGCTAGAGATGGTCCGCCATATTTGTATGACGTGAAATGCATTTTAACGTCAGTTATTTGTTGAGTAGGTTAGTGCTGTGGTAATGTTTTACAGCTGTTGGTAGTCGAAATAATCAAGTCAAGTCAAAAAAAATGAATTTTTATTTATAAGTTTTAATTTTATTGTTCGTTGAAATAGCTGTAAATAATATTTTATATTTTGATATATAAAAACATATAGCAGAGATTTAAGAGCTGTAAGGTTGATAACCAGTAAACTTCCCAGTAAACATTTAGTGAAGTGTCCTATTTTGTGACGTTTCTATCACTATCTCACTTCAATTATAGTTCGCAACAACTTTATCTTCATTTGTATTCCGAGAGGTGGAGTGGTTCTGTTATCTGTAGCCGATAAAACAGACATTTCATATGAAGAATTGTGAGAAACTGAACTATAAATGAACTCTTTCATGACAAAAAAATCATACGCATCTCCAATATGATGTCAAAGTGACTCCAAAATGCTCCAAAATGTTTACTGGGTTGCCATAGTTCTATCTTGACTATACTATCTCCTTTACGCTTTGTTGTATAAAAGAGATAGCAACTAGCGGCTGTGATGTCACATGCAGTTGGAATATTGTCTAACGTTGAATCCCTTTAATAATTAAAGAGAAAAAATGACTTTTATAATTGTTAATATCTCCTGAAAAATAAGTAGTTATTAAAAAATAATTGAACCCTTGAGGTTCTAGTAACCCACTTTATCAATATATAGTACACTTTTATAGAAATTAAGACATAGGACACAAGCCTATTAATGATTTTAAGTTTTTCGAAACAATCGTAAGAAAATTACTATTGTTATATCACAAAATATAGGTATAGTTAAAAATGTAGTACCGCAAGTAGTATTGAAACTTTTTCTACGTATAAAGGACGTTAATAAATATATATATTTGAATTTGCAAGATGATCGTCGGTTACGCGCATGCGTAGTGGCATTGTAGAGAATCCTGCTCCACCAGGAGGTCGTAATGTATGTTTGAACGTTATCTAGTGGACGGTTGTCAGCGATCCGATAGCCAACATATCTGACTGACGCACGATTCTGCAGCCACAAGTTTTGTACTTTGCAGATTTGCACATAGCTTGTGGACACGGCATCGGCATCGGCACGGGCTCTGGTTAATGCAACCTGGAGCTGGGGCACCGCGCACAGAAGTGCATATTCTCCTTTTGCAATAGATCTATATGTGACTCGAACTATGTAATACTGTATAATGCCGCTCTTCTGTCGTTCTTTTAGGTTTTTAGCATTGCTGTACTCTGCTTGGAGTCCACGCATGGTCCGGTAACTTATTCGACATGTGTGTAAACGTAAACCCAAGGTTGGTTACCTAACACATAAATCTTTTTGTTACAGAAATAAAAATTTAAAATATACGCTATATATACTGCATTATATATACACCGTCATGTATATATATATATTTATTCTATACATATACAAGTAGCGTTGACTTTACCACCCTTAATTCTCCACCCTCAATGTAATTTTATCCACCAATATCACACTTAACATAATATTTGGTAAAACAAAACAAGTGTTACAAGAGGTAGATGACGGAGATAGAGACAATAATAAAATAGTAAAGTAAGAGAGTCAAGAGGAAATAGTAAAGATAGAGTGTTTATGCCTGTAATAGACATAAGTGGAGAAGTGAAAACGAAGAGAGAAGGCAGGAAGGATAGTGAAAAGATAATAGAGGGTTTGTCGAGAGGAGACAAGGAAGGCAAGAGGTGAAGATACAGGCAATAAGGAAGGAGAAGCAGGAAACGGTGTAAATAAAGGAGGAGTAGGGGACATGAAGAGAGAGGATCAAGAAAAGAAGAAACAGAAAGTACTATTCGAAGTAGTAATAGTCTTGAATAGTTTAAGTTTAGTTTTTTAACTTTGAATTTATATGAAATGCATTAAGAAATATAATAATGTAGATTGTAAAGCCGAAAGGCACACAATTAATATAATATAATAATATAAGGTTACAAAACAAGTGTTAAAAAATAACTATCAAAATTTATTCTTGTTTTTCAACATATTTTACTTATTATTATTATTATTATTTATTATATTAATTGTGTGCATTTCGGCTTTACAATCTACATTATTATAATTTCTAATACATTTCATATAAAGCCGTTTTACCGTGACGATACTTTTTTACCGTGGCGATAAATTTTTACCGTGACACTTCATCAAATTGCTTACTGTGATGGCAGAGAAGAGAATTCGAACACATGACCGCCACAGGTCTACTTGGCTAAAATGGATTATCTTAAATAGATTTGACGACGTACTAGTATATCTACTAGAGATTCCACTATAATCCGTAGTAGGCACTGCACACGCCTTCCCCTCCTCTTTCCTTCGCCACCACTTTTCATACTAACTATATATTACTTATACTTAGTATTTCTAATATTTTTATTGCTACACTCTTCATGTGATTAATTCAATTTGAAACAATATCGGCCCCGTTACTGTTACTGACATCGACCTGATGACCCGCTGCTTTCCACGGAAGTGCCTCCATCTTGGATTTATTGCTACACCGGAAATATGATAGCATCTAAGAGAACCGACTTTTAAAGTCGATCTCCTTCTCTTTATAGTAATATGGGAGTAGGACTGTGTTTCAACGTATAGCATCTACTGCTCGTGGATTTTTGTAATATATGTAAAGAACACTGTAGATGCATAGTTAGTGTTAGGCAATAATGGTTCGCTGCTGAATTCTTAGATTGTTATGTTGGCAATGTATTAACAGGGTTTGAATTGGGTTATTTTTATTTGGTGTCGAACTATAATCGTCATTACCGACAAGGAAAACCTGTCATTTCCAACATAGATAAAGTTGCCCATTTCTATGTGTGCCTGTTTTGCAAGAAGCCTGCGTAAAAAAGCTTAAGGAAATTAATTCTTCCGTTGATAGAAAATGCTGGAATATTATCCCTCTTTCCACTAATCTAATAATAAGAATTAGTTTTAAATTAAAGCAAAATATGATTTCATTATCTTTTCACACAAATATAAGATACCAGAGTTTACCCCCGTCGCAAAGCGACGTCTTTTTGGCGTGTATCATTTGAATCCAATAAAAACTGTTCTATTTTTAAATTGAAATAATAAACTAGCATTGACACATAAATTGACTAAAAAAATATATTTTTTTATCAAAATAAAAAATATTTTCAATTTATGCGTTATTTGGCCAACTTTTTTTCAAAACCTGGGATGTTTTTTGTTCGATTCGTAAATAAGTTATCAAGGTTAGCCCATATACAAAATTTCAACTTTCTAGTATAATTTTTACTCTCGGCAAATACTGCCCCCGTGCCCCCAAATAAAATTTTGAAATTTTGAATTTTTTTTTATTAATAATATACTTAATTATTCTAGAATCCAGAACATGAACTTTCTCCAAAGTTCCCTACCGGGCCCCCGAATTTCTTCAACCCCCCCCTTTTTCAATTTTTGAATTTCTAATTTTTGAGAAATGTCAGCATTAAATACCGTAATACACATGCAAAAATTCAACTTTCTATCTTTTACGAATTAAAAGTAATACAGTAAAAAAGGGCTCACTTTATTTCCAGTTTTTCCAAAATTATGGTGCGAATAGTGCGAATAATGTGTTTTCGAGCCACTGTATAAAATGCATTACCAAACATATAAACATACACTTGGAACATTCTAATATAGGACATATTTAAACTTTCAAGATGATCGCAATGAAAAAGAGAACTCTCCCGAGCATAGACCACTGTACGATCAATAGGATTGTACAATTCGAGCCCTGTCATGTACCATTAATATATCTTTTATACATTTTTCCATAATAATAACACATTCATATATGACTGCACACACACACACACATATCCGATCTAACAATCAACACGCATAGTCACATGACACCCACAATCCCACGCCATTAGGTTTCCCTCTGACCCCGTCCCCTTCCCCATCCCCCGGCCCCTCCAAGTATCATGGATCACGGACGGTTTGTTTTCTAATTAGCGCGACTACCGTAAGAAGAAGACGATTTCATTTAATTAAGAATTATTCAGAAGATTGGAACCTAACTGTATCATACGTACTATTTTAGAACAATGCTTTGGTGCTACACTCTTCAAGGAAATGTAAAAAGAAATATATGTTTTATGTAAAGATAACGCATTGGTTTTTCTGTGAATAACACTTTTAACTTTAATCGATAATTTAAAATATGTGACGTCATAGGTGACGCATTACAAATAGTATTTGTTCATGAGTATAAGTACATTAATGTTCTCTTTATTGTCGGCGTGCTTAAAGTGGAAATCAAGCACCAGTGTTTCTAAAACCTCTGAGAGACCGCTCTAACTCCACTGCTTACTGATTCTCCAAAATCAATCGTTCTTCGTGTATTTTAACACTTAAGGAGGTACAAAACCTTTCCGAAAATGTCTTAAAATTGGCAGGGTAGATAAAAATAGTTAAAATACATGCTGTCTCAAAATTTTAGTGCCCTAGAGTTCATAATTTTCTTTAAAAGATGATTAAAAATACCCAGTTTATATATATCATAAGTTTTATCTCAATTTCATCATATATCATAAGTTTTAACTATGAAAAAATGGTGCTACGGTTTTCAAAAATTACGTATATATCACAAAATCTTTTTTGAAACTATGTAAAAAAAGAAATTTATCATAAAGCCCAATTCCCACTCGCTGAAATAGAAAGAAATAGAAAATAATAGAATTTGACTTGACTTTTATGTTTTATTTGTCATAGCCACCATCTTATATTTTTTATACATATTTAGCATTTTATAATTCTATTTTACACATTTCTAAATAATTCACTAATTAATTTTGAATCACTTAACAAAAATTTAGTATTAACAGGAAAAGTTTTAATCACATCTAATATTTCACTAATGAATTTTTATCTTTCTAAAATATTATTTATGCATTCAAATATAATATGATCCAAAGTTCCTTCTTCACCACATTGACATCTATCGTAGGATTTAATATGTTATTAATTTTGTACAGGACTCACTTATTTTTCTATAAAGTATATAGGAACGAATAAGATAAATTTCATTATCGTATCTTAGCTTTTATAACCTCTTTTAAGTATGAGTTTCCACAGAACTCTAGTAATTTGAACTATACAACACAAATTAAGGTTTGAGAGTTTTCGTAAACACTGCATTTATTAAAAGGAAAATGACAAGTCAATTTCAACATTGAAGATTGTGAATCTTTCGAAGTTAAGTATCTGAATTCCAAATCAGATACATTTGATTGCAGATGGCATCACATTACGGTCGTTCCGGCGGTATACTCTTATGTGACTGTTTATAGCATTGCACATGCGAAAGGAAAATCCTTCGCCAATCCAAAATGAAATAACGCAGCTGAATATTGTACGGTGTTGCCAGCCGTTATTCGTTGGCCGCCTGCCGCGGCACTTCGAAGCTGGCTACAACTTCCGAGTGATTTATAATAACGGCTTCGATAATTACAAGGCAGAGGTCAGGTCAATCGAGGGACTTTATTCAATACACTAAAGGATATATTAATTCCAATCGAAATTTTACTGAGGTATCTTTCTTCGTTAAGGAAATCACTTTTCTTACAAACATACATATTTATTAATGTCTTAGAATGTCATATTAACGTAGAAAAAGTTTCAATACTCCTTGTGGTACTACATTTTTAGATTTTGACGGAGACTAGAAAAGAGGGTGTAAGAGGAGGAACGAAAAGGAGAAAGGAATACTGTGACAGGAACGCAATGGTGACAGAAGAGGCAGAGAGAAAGAAGGCACAAGTGTGGAAGAGAAGCTAAGGAGCAGATACAGAGATACAGCAGCAAGAAAGAATGGAAAAAATTGATATAGTCCAAACCACGATAGTTCGGCGGTGACTTATACTTAGAAGAGGTTATAAGAGCGGTATAAATCTATAACACGATAATGAATTTTATCTTATTCGTTTCTATATAGATTATAGAAAAATAAGTGAGTCAGTGCTTTTTAGTTATATCGACAGTTTATACTCCACAACTTGTTTTAAGTATGAGTCGCCGCAGAACTCTCGTAATTTGAACTATAACAGCAAGTATAACGCAAGATACAAGAGGATTGGGGACCGGAATACATACGAGAAAAAGATACAATCGCAAGATTTAGATTGGGAAACAAAGAGAAAGGCAGCAGATATTGGGAAAATAGAGAGCGAAGGATATGCAAGGTGTGCTAGAGTATTCATTTAAGAAAAGCATAAAAAGTGGAAAGAATATTGTGCAGTTATTAAAGGGAGGCTGTAAAGGGAAGAGGTGGATGGTGGAGATAGAGAGAAGGAGCGAGGAAAGAGAAGAAAGAGCAGAGTAGAAACAGGAAGAGGAAGTTTTGTTTGTATTTTAATTGTTTCTTTTGGAAGAAGTGAGAATGGGTAGATAGTATGTAATTAAGCACAATGAATTGTAATTTAATGATTTAAGGCGGTAGAATGGAAAAAAACATTAAAATAAAATAATACCATATATGTTTTAATCAACGTCTAGATGATTAAAAAACAAACAAATTAGTATCGTGCATGATAATCATTTAAATTCACTAAAACATGAAACTTTTTATAGTTAAAGTTTTTATAGTTATTAAAGTTACACTAATAAAGTAATTTATACGTACTTATGCAGCAGGGCTGTGAATTACTGCCATATTATGTCAGAGGGGCGGAACACCCCACAGCCCACAGGGCCCCCTGTGTACCCTGGGGCATGGGGCGGGGGCGAACGTGCGAATACTACAATATCCTCAACAAGAGGACGTCCTACAAGACGGCAACATATTTATTATAAAATGTATACAAATTATATAGCAAATGTGTTTTGCGTATTTATTTGCTATGGCAATGATACGCTGCAAAACAACGGGGGAGGAGGATGAGGAGGAGGGGGAGGAGGTGAGGGAGAGATATTTAATATTCAGGTGGTTAAACGTGTGGTACAGGTAAAATAAGAAATAAAATTATGATAATTATTAAACGGTTTTAGTTTTGTTGACACTTATAAAGAAGAGCTGCTGCAAATTTGATACTGTGTTCTTGGTAGACTTATTAACACTGTAACCGTGAACGAGGTTGCTATGTTTTTGGGTTCAATTCCCGAATCGGTGTTCCTTTTCCTTAATATAGTTAAGTGAGCTTATGCGGTGTATCCTCTTTCTGATCCAATACTTAGATGTAGAAGATGTCTCACTAATGAAACGGATCCTTGCAGAGGCAGCCTTTGGGGGTGTAAGCAGGGCACCCGCTCGGGGCCTCACATTCTCGCGCAACAACCCAAGTAGAAAAGTTCATTACTATATATGTATTTGAATCTCGCGCCTCGGTCTTTAGAAATGCCACTAGAATCACTGCGTATATCTTTTAAGGCATTCATGTACCTTAGTTTATCATCATTAATATTTGTCATTTTTGTGCTTGTTATTTTTATAAAAGTTTCAATATAAAATTTTATTTCTCGTCAATTATCATCTAAAATACTTACTTACAATTTACATAAATTATACAAAGAACAAGTGCCTCGCAAAGATCTGCTACCCCGGGCCTCGCAAAGATCTGCCGCCCGGGGCCTCGCAAAGATCTGGTGTCCGGGGCCTCGCAATGGTTAAAGCCGCCCCTGGATCCTCGCAGTTATGCTCAACTATGATCACGACTAGCGCACTTTTAACATAGTTTAAAAAAGAACGAATACCGTTTGCTGTAATTTTCTTTACAGGACAATATTTGTCATATTCTCAATGCATGATTCTAAGTTTTTCAAAACAATCGTACGAAAATTACCATTGTTATATCACAAGACATCCGTTTCAACTTAGGTCGGTGTCGGTGGAGGGTTCGTATGTTAAAAATACAAATTTTGACAGTCAAATTCTAAAAATTTGGTACCGCAAAGAGTATTAAAACTACATATAAAGGACATTAATAAATATATCATCTCAAGTGAAAATTTAAATATCTCGAGTTCAGCTTGTTAGATATTCTAGTACGTAAAGCGCCTTTCCATAGAATACCATGATTCATAATTCCCACTTCATAATTACATGTAAATTAACAATTATAACATTCAACAACGATTGTATCTTATAATAGTAGTTTATTTCCTCAAGAGATGGCGACAAAGTGATCTATTTATTTTTTAAATGATTTTTTTACTCACTCTACAAATATACCCAAAATTTTTGAATATATATTGAAAAGAACTTTTCATATTTTAATTTAAAAACTAAAAAAAATAATGGATTTTTTTTTTGAAACGATCTTATTTATATTAAACCCTTTTGTGAGGTGTGAGTCATAACGGAAGTTATTTAAAAATTATGAATAGGTAACAATCTTGTAGACAATCTTTAGTTGCCACTAAAATAAAACTGATATTTGTCACGCAGCGCAGGGTGCGGCGAGATATACAACTAAACATTTCAATTATTTATAAGATGTTATTGGTTTGGGGGGATATACATTTAGTTAGCTAGGATTATATATCCGTTTTATTTGATGACCTTTCGCAATTTTTCTGACAGTTTTCCATAAACTGAGCAATTTTGGGTCATCATTAGGACTCATTACTACTGGAAGCGTATATCAGCGAATGGGCTTGTGTCCTATGTCTTAATTTCTATAAAAGTGTACTATATATTGATAAAGTGGGTTACTAGATCCTCAAATGTTCAATTATTTTTTAATACCTCATTATATTTCAGGAGATATTAACAGTTAAAAAAGTCATTTTGTCTCTTTAATTATTAAAGGAATTCAACGTTGGACAGCATTCCAACTGCATGTGACATCATAGAGACAATTTTATACAACAGAGCGTAAAAGAGATAGCATATTCAAGATAGAACTCTGGCAAGTTTACAGGTTACCAAACTTACAGCTCATAAATCTCTGCTATATGTATTTATATATCAAAATATCAAATATTATTTACAGCTAATTCAAGGAACAATAAAATTTCAATATTATGTCTGCCGTAACAGGGTTAAATAAATTAAAAACTTATTATTCTTTGATTTGACTTGATTATTTCGACTACCAACAGCTACAAAACATTACCACAGCACTGACCTACTCAACAAATAACTGACGTTAAAATGTATTTCACGTCATATAAATATGGCCGACCATTTCTAGCGCTAAAACTACAATTCAAACTTTTAATTGCTATATCTCCGTCAACATTTAGATATTTAATAAAATAGACACGCCAATACACATTTATTAACATCAATTTCAATCAACAATTGAACAATCGACCACTAAAAAATGAGGACACAAGCCCATTTCAGTCGTCCCCTTGCTAAACTTGAGTTACTCTCAGCTTCCTGGTTTTCAAGGAAACGCCTTCGAGATTACTTCATCGTCTTACCTCGATCCAGTCACATTTACTTATTTAATATATGCAACAATTACGACGTTAAATTTGATATAAATATGAAAGCTATAAAACAAAACTTTCTTTTCATGTTATATAAAAAAGAAATTAAAAAATTAGCATATGTATAATTACTATAATATGTTGTTAACAAGTCTTCAAGCTATCAATGTTATTAACGCTAAGTATAGGGGGCCGCCTAAGAGCCCCCTAACTAAAGAACGGGCCACGGGGGCACCAGACCGTGTAACAAATATTATTTTTCCATGTAAATTAACTAAATTTTATAAATTCCCATGGGTATATTTGACATTTGACTTTACTAGTTGAAGAGTTTAGTTTAGACTGTACTATTGCTGAGCAGTGTAGTCCACCGCGTTGCCCCATCACCGGAAGTAAGGTGAGGGAGTCGCCACCACTCCCCGCCAGCCCCTTGACGAGACGCATCAAGGTTTCCGTTCCGTTCCTATATCGTGAAGCGGTAATGGTCTTATTAGACGATAGATTATCTTCTTATACAAAACTTTATTAAAATAGATTTAAAAAATTTATTTCAAGAGAGTGAAAGAAACTACGAGAGGGGGAGCTAGAGTCAAGTACATTGATGTAACATCAAAGAGAAAAGAATCCTTCGGCCGTAACTGCAAAATATATTTACACAACATTTTTTAAATTTTTTTATTTGATTTCTATATATTATTACAATCTGTCCTGTTTAGAGGATATTCAGTGATATATATATAAAAATAATAAAGTGTCTTGCGCGATATGTGCCCAACGACTAATCCGTCAATTTAAATAGATAAATATATAAAATAAATAACAATAATTTTTAAATAGTTTTATTAACAGAAAGTACAAAAGGTTTTCTGGACTTTCTGGCAAAAAGTAAGTTCTATTCAAGGAGAGAGTAGGGTGTCATGAAAGGAGGGAGGACTTCTTTAGAGGTAACCACATGGTTTTAACAAGTAGCTTTTGTTACGTAAAATAAATCATAAATATATGTAACTGTGTTTAGTAGAGTTAGGTTCATTTCTCATAAAGCGTTTCTTGATTTCTAATGTAGTCCTTTTCGTCTGCAGTTGCATTGTTAAAACTGTTGTTAATTTTAATAGAAATTTAATAGAGAAATGCGTATTAAAATTAAAAACTGAGTATTAATTTGTTTTAAGATATATACTCTTTTCAAATCTATTAAAATTCTGTTAAAAACAATTGTATACGTAATATATGAAATCGGAATTTGTTTCATTATCTGGGCCCGTATTCCTGCGAATAATATCCGTGATCGAACAGATCTGATTTATATGAGTGAAACATTTTACGAATTACTTTTAAAAGAGTATTCCTGTACTACTCCTGAAATTTATTATTAATTATTGTTATAGTTCAGAAATACTCTTTTAAAAGTAATTCGTAAAATGTTTCGCTCTTATAAATCATATTTGTTTGATCACGACCATTGCTCGCAAGACTCAGGAATTGAATGAATAAAATATGCTTTAGAAATGTTTTAAAATTTATAAAGTATTTTTTAAGACTGTGTGTAAATTTTTAAAAACTTGTGATGAGTATGTTTTCATATTCATAAGTAGTTTAGTTTTTAAAACAATTCTATGATGCACTATGTAATATTACCTTAAGCTTAATATATTGTGTTTTTTTTTTATTTCCAAATGATGTCGATGTTATCTAATTCCAAACATTTAATCGACAATAAAATAACGGCCAGCCATGCGCATCGCAATCTAATTAGGAGATTTGTTATCCGTGCTTTTTTATTCTTACATTTGTCGAATCGCAAGACAAAGAAATGTTTCTTGAGGTCTTTTCATTTAGGAATACGCATTTTACTAACATTAGAATTATTTGACCAAAGAATTGGAAACGCAATTTGGTATGATTGATAAGAACCAGGACCAGGGGCGTCGACAGGGGAAACCGGGCCCAGCAAAAGAATTAACGGGGCAATTTCTTCATTTTCTAAACAAATGTAAAGCATATTTAAACCTGAACTTTCTTTTTAAGGGTCCTTCAACAAGAGGTGATTCATTTTAAATCAACAGAAAATCGCAATATTTTTGTAAAAAGTTGTGTTGTTTTTATTTTAATCTAAAGTACAAACTCTGATGTTAGTAATGAAACACAGTATCTGCCAAATGTTACCGCAATAACGGTCGTATGTTGACAGTTAAAGAATGGAGTAAAATTTAAAATGGCAGCACTTGTTGACAAATGTATCTAAGCATATTTACTACAGTTCAGGCTTAGTATTATTATTATTATTAATTGTTGTTTATTGTTCGCCTTTCGGCTTTACAATCTACATTCTTAATACATTTCATATACTTCAACTTACAATTAAATTTAAATTATTCTAGACCTTTTTATTTCCAAAAGTACTTTCTGCTTCTTCTTCTCTTGACCCTCTTCCTTCATTTTCTCTAGTCTTCCTTCTGGACTGGTCTATTCCCTAGTCTATTTTTCTGGGCTGAAGTTTAACTGTTTCTTTCTACTTCTTTCTTTCTCCTTCACTGCCTCTTTTAGTACTTCCTCTCTCTTCCTGTTCCTAGTGCAACCCAGCCACCAGCTTATTTATTCTCCAGTTTTTCCTTTCCTTTTTACTATTTCCGCCATCCCCCTCTTTCCTTCACTGCCTCCCTTTAATAGCTGGCCAATATTCCTTTCGCTCGCTACTTTTTCCTTACACTCAAACTTAATGTGCTGCAGTGTTTCGTCCTCCGCTCCGCACACTCTACACTATCTTTCCTCAGTACTTTCCCAGTATCTGTTTCCTTTTTCCTCATTTCCCAATCTAAACCTTGCTGTCCTTCTTATGTGTTTTATATCTAGTTCAGGCTTAGTATTATATTTTAACCACTTTTAAGCGTGAGTCGCTGCCGTACTCTCGTAATTTATACTATACTTCTCGTTGAGGAAACACCTTTTTCTTTTAGTCTCACATTCTGTAATCTATTATTTCCAATCACAATATAATATATGTCATGAACGGAGCCGGGAAATGATTTGATTCGACAATATGGGAAGATCATACTATCAGATTTTTGTTTGCAAATATTTCTTAGAAATCGTATAGGTACTAAAAATATCTGATGTGTAAACAAACGTGTCGATGCGACCGATCGCTCACCATCAGATGCGAAACATCTTAATTGGAAATGTAATAAAACAAAACTTAAATCAAATCTGAAACTAATCGTCTAAAACAGCTTTTACATACATAATTCTTACCACGGGGTATACGATGTTACTCCAGTGTAGATGTCCCTTTAGACCTTTAGTTAATAAAACAACTATTTGATACTAAAAAAACATTTTATTTTCCCATAATTTTTACAATTTTTAATAAAATATAGCAGCGCTAATAATATATGTTTAAATACATAATAAAAATATTTAATAATTAGACTAATGTTAAGTCAACTTATAGTTAAATGATCGTGATTACTGAATGAACTTAAGAGATTAATTGTAAATATTTATCTAATTTAATAATAATAATAAAATATATAATTTTGTTTAATTAATAATAATAATTTACATAATATAATATCATGGAATAAACATATACATAAGGTTAATGTTATGGAATATATACTTTGGTCATAATGATTGTATAATAGTAAAAAATAAAAGATCTCAATATCAACAAATATAAGTACATGAACGTAGCATTTACGTAATATTTACACAAACGTTTATCTTACGTAACTGCTACATTTTTTTGATTATTATTTACTAACTTTTTTACAATATTTTTACAATTTTAATTGTCAATTTTAAATAATAATTTTATATAAATTTTATACAATGATAAATGGCGTGGGGGGGCAGAGGGGGTCCTAATAAATATTTAGATATTAATATAAATCAATAAACTGGCGAATTGAAATAATTTGTTTTAATTTATAAATAAAAACTGGGTTAATAAAAAGGAAACACCTTCGACTGGGATTTTTAAAATAGTTGTATTAATTGGAAGACTTAACACAGAATTTTTTTACAGGGTATCCACTGGGAAAGTTAAAAAGTTTTCCATAGTTTAAAAATAAATGTTTTTTTCACTGTTTTTCTGTAAAATAAATAAATAAGTCTAAGAGTAAATAGCTGGGAACACTTGACGGGAATTTGGAAAAATTTAATCACGAAAATTCGCCTTTTCTTTAACACGTATAATAAAAATTTAGTGCTTTTTAATAAAGTGCTCCATTTATATACATATACATAGTATATTTCTATTTATAGTTCAAATAAAGAGTTCGGCGGTGACTCATGCTTAAATCTTATAGCATCGTATACAACTCATCTTGTTTTAAGCATGAACGACCACCGCACTCTCCCGATTTAAACTATATATACTACATGTATTGGTATTTATATAAAGGTTTTTCTTTAAACTGTATGTAGATCTAATATGAGTATTAAATAAAATATTTTTGTATTAAAAATATATAACTTCTTAAATATGAATATGACGCTGCGTGTTTACTTCTTCTTGTTAAAGCTTCTCTCACACTGGCACTGGAATCCCAACTAGCTGGATTTTTGTGCGATGACAGTGGTGTATTGATAAACATTAAAGAAGCTTGTTTCCACCACTAAACACAAAAACGATTAAAGGTCGGTCCAGTGTGAGAGAAGCCTTAGAAGACTGTAAACATCCTGTAGATACAAATACTAAATTTAAATTATTTGTTCATAATTTGTTAATTGTTTCATTCAGTTTTGAATATCACAGTATTTATTGTTCTATTTTTATAATTTCTGTTAATTAAATGTTTTATTAATTATTTACTAATATTTCTACATATTTTATTTAAATTATTTTTCATAATCTCAATTTTCAGATTAAAATTGTTACATTTATTAAAAGTATTCATTATTTATATAGATACTAATTATTAAATTAATATATATTTATTATAATAAGCGAATCTTCACGTGATTCGACCTTGCGTTTTAGATACTTGCGCCCTCTTCAAAATAAATCAGTTTCTTTTGTTTATCTTGAAAACTGTACCTTCCACAAAAATTTATATAAGACCTTTTTTGTAGATAGTAATATTACCTACAACTTTTACTTATTACTTTTTCTTGTAACTTTTATCATAAAAAAGTTATAAGACATAATAAATCTTAAGTTTATTTTTACGTATAACTTTTTTATTACAAAAGCTACATCAAAAAGTCATTAATAAAAGTTGTAGATGATATCATTATCTAAAATAAAATACTTTACAATATTTTTGTAGAAGTTATGATTTTCAAGATAAATGAAGGAAACTGATTACACATTTATTTTCAAGATGGCGGACTCCTTTTATTTGATGAAACAAAGTATTAACAGATGGTAGAATAAAGTTGTTACAATTTCATAATTCTCTATATATTTTCATCATAAATAAATGACTTTCATACAGAATTATTTCCTATTCAGATTAAAAATAAATAAATAATTGTATAATCTTATCAATAGATGCATACTGATAAGATTAACATGGAATATATGAAGCACAAGTGTTTGTACGAGGAGAACACGCCGAAACGCGATTTGTAATAATCAAACTTGCGTTTGTTGTTTGAAACGCATTAACAAAAATTACGAAATATTGAGAAATGAATAAATTGAAATTCGAAAAATATGACTTATCATTCCAAAACAAGTTCTGACGTGTCGAACATCGCAGTTGCGTGCGTTTTATAGTCACAACGTAAATCGCAATCTTTTCTTGTTGGACATGGACTTGGAGAATGAACTGTTGGGTCTAGAGTGTTCTATAATCAGCTGACCTTATCACTAGCTCTTATCAGATACAGAGTACCGTGTGACATTAGTTTGCGCTGTGTAATCACAAGTACATTTGCAGAAATACATTTTATATTTTAAAGATATATTGATTTCCTTTCTTTTTTTAATTTTGAGGTTATGAATGAATATAGAACTTGTTGGAATTATTTGTTAGAATATATTTAAATGTATGCAGAAAAATACATTAGCAAAAATATTTTACCGTTATTATATTTTTATAAATATTCTTTTCGGCCCACGCGTAATTATGTTCGAATAGTTTGATGGCCTCAGGGTCGAGCTAGGTTGAGCGAACTTATCCAGGCACAGTACTCACAGAAATACAAATTTCGTAAGATTTCAATGACATTTGCTTTCTTATATAATTTATAAGAAAAATGTCAAAATGGAGATGTTGAATCATGATTATAAATAAGATATATTAATTTAATAATTATATAATATTACCCTATAGATGTATAGTACTTAATGCGACAAATTAGCAAAACATCTGGTAAATATGTTTTTGTAACTAATTTGGGAGGTTTTGGGTCTCCATCTCTTTATTGGTAAGTCCTACGATAAAAATAGTTATTATCAATTTGATAGAGGATTGAATTTCCTACAATTTCTGCATACAACATTTCTTTCTATATCTGATAAATATTGAGCTACACCGCTATAAAGTAGAGCGCTTCACTAGAAATTATTATAAGTGATTCGCTTACAAATTTGCCCATATTTCTGAAACCTATTATACTACATAAACTCACTATATGTCGTTTGAAAGGTGTTTTAACGTTCTACAACTTTCATATAAAGTGTTTTTTGATAAAATGAATAATTTTCAAGCAATAAGTTATTCAAATAATTAAATGTAATTTATGTAAATTATTTCATCAAAAAAATATTTAAATATAAATATGATTTGTGTTATTTGTATACACTAAAATGGGTTCACGAAATATGAGCAAAATTATAAACGCATGTTGAGTGTCATCCTCTGTTCAAAATCATCACTAATTTTCAATGAAGTGCTCTACTTTAAAGTAGTGTATCTCAATATTTATCAGAGATACAATGAAATTTTGTATGCAGAAATTGTAGGAAATATAGTCCTCTACCAAATTGATAATAAGTATTTTTGTCATAAGAGCTACTGGTAAGAAGATAGCGCAGAAAAACTATTTTCATGCGCTATTTTTCAAGATGGAAGCCTAAGTATTTGCCAGCTTTTCTGCCAATTCTGGACCAGTACATCCATTCTCTTATCTAACAGACACAATAATTTTGAGTATACATTTTCTCTCTATGTAACAGTCGAAATATCACTGGTGGCACTTCACTTGTGTGTATTGATTTTTCTGGATCATTACTTTGGATTTTGGAAGACAGTTCTCAGACGTTAATTTAAAATAGTCATTTGTTTCTTCATATAGAATGTATAATTTATGTTTTATAATTAATCACTATATATTTATTTATATTAGAAACGACGTACGTTATATCCTTTTTATATATACAAGAATAACTATATACATTAAACGTCTGTGAATTTTTATATCATTTCACAATTAATAATAAACTTTATATAAAAAATATATTTAACAAAGAACACTTCACTATATATTTTAAATAGAATATGAACTATAATTGACACAGGCTTTAATTGCTATAACAAGTTTTGCGAACACCCGCCAAAATGACGCTAAAATCGTCATCCGGTTTGATGGGCACATTTCCCTCTGTTTGAAATTCCGCTCCGTATTGAGTGATCTGTCCCACAGATGTCACTACTTCGTTTTTGATCGCACCTGCTACCACTGGCAGAATGCCCGCATTTTGCATCGCTGAATGGTCGTAATATATCCTCTCATTTGAATAATATTCTCCATTTTGATATTCATTCTTATATACGCCATTTTGTTGGTAATCAACGCCGCCATTTTGTGAATAGTATGCATGTTGGGCAACACTAGTATACCCGCCATTATTCTCATAATTATGGTTGTTGTCTAACCCACTATGCCCCACTACCTGCATTTCCTGATCCTCATTTTGGGAGGAAGAATATTTCAAATATTTGTCAAATTCTTGAGGTTCTACTTCACTATCTGGTGTAGTTCTCGATTCTGATTGGTCCAAATAAGTCACGTGTTCATTTGCGTTACTGTTATATGTACAATTAGTTTTATCTTTGTAATTAACATTTGTGAAGGTGTCTTGTTTGGGGTAGCATACTTGGCTGGAGTAATTGTACGTAAAATTGTTGTAGTCCACACCGGGGTGAAGATTGTTCAGGTCACGCATACCAATGCTGGAATTCGTCATTAGTGATTGTGTGTTGGTCCCCAAATGTTGGTGGTCCTGTGAGGTAGCTACAGGAGGGAAGAAGGTTCCTGTCACCATATGACCTTGATCCAGTATCCCACGATTTGTGCACAGTTGAACGTACATCCCGTTGGCGACTCCTAGTGCCGCGATTGTTGTCGAATTTGGGTAACTAACTCCAGCAGGGTTATGTTGTCGATAGGATTGTATTTTATGTTGGTAGTGACTGCTCACATTTGTGTGAGTTTGATTTGTCAACGTTGCCGGACTGATATTGTTAACAACTGACGAGTTTCCAGCGGATGTTGCAGGATTATGCCTCTTGTCATCGCTAAATTGAAAGTTCTCCTTTTCATGTTCCATTGGTGACATTTCTGGTGTTGGTAACGCTGCTGCACCATCTTCACAAGGTTGATTACTTTTAGGAGGTTCCATTTTCGGACTTGATACAGCCATTTTAGAGGTACTTTCTTTGGAAGCCATTTTATGCGCTGGTTCCGGTGATTGTGTTGGAGACGACTCTGGCGTGTGTAAAATATTACCGTAGTTTTTTGAAGCCGTATAATTTGGATAATTACCAACGTAACCATTGTACGAAGAGTTGTAAATGTTTGGTGACTTATCAGGTTGGTAACTGTCCATTGGACTTGCCATTGGTACCCCTGTTGTGTAAGATATAGGACTGTTTACGGATATCCTACTTCTGATGTCCGCTGCGAATTCATATTCCAAACCAGGACTGGAATAACTGAGAGGGGACAAATCGTTGGAGTTTGGAACGTATCCTGGAGATCCGATTCTGAAACGGTTTGCATCTGGGTCTGGAGTGTTTACGATGTTTGCAGATGAAGCTGCTGGACCACGACCTTTGGCGTGCTTGCGTCTTCGTGGCCGGTACTTGTAGTTTGGGTGTTCGGTCATGTGAATTACCCGAAGACGCTCAGCTTCTTCTACATAGGGGCGGCGATCTTGAGGTGTCAGTGATCGCCATTTCTTTCCTGGAACAAATTAAAGCATATATATTAAAAGGAGGAAAGAAGAAAATATAAATGCTATTGTATATATTGAATATAAATGTCACTGACTTTTTTATAGTTTTAACAAATACAATTATCAATTCCAAGAATTACAACCGACCTGAACTTGGTCTCGGATTAAGCAAATTATAATAAATCACATGAAGTAATTAGGATTATTTAAATTTCTGTCAACTTGAGAATTGATGACAAATATCTTGGTACGAAAGAAATATGCAAAATCCTAATCTTTTTAATCTTTTCTATCAGATAAGTCGTCCATTTGTTACCACAACACTTTGCTAAGATTGAATTAATTTTTAGATAACTTACACCTGCATTATTCAATTACAAACTTAATTCGATATGTCGTGCAAACTATCTCGGCTGTCATAATTTATTCGGATCATAATTCATTCTTATTTCAACATCATACATTTAAGGGGACACATATTTGCTTCCTCAGAATTCTCTAAAAGTTATCTGCTCTGCATTCTACGCTTGATAGAGAAACAAGATTTTTCTTTGCATATTTTTCGATTTGTATTTAATAGGGTTGTGAAACTCATACTATCCCTTTTCAACAAACATATATCCTGGAAATAACAAGACTGCTATCTCTTTCATTCATCGTATACAAGTTTAGACTTGTACAACACAGCTTTGGAATAAGGCAGCAGTGCAAACCAAGTATAATTTTTATCATGTAAAACATTAAAAAGATAAAGACGTTGTCAAGATTTGTTATTATTTCCAGAGATGTGCGTTTTTCAAATATACTCAAAATGCAAATACAAAATAGCAAATACCTATTTTCTATTAAGAGTATCTTTAAGTTAATATCTTTTAAGAGTATAGAATTTTATATTTTATTTGAAAACTTTATAAACCTATTTCCTATTTGGAAAATACAAAATACTTTTTTTATTTTTGTTACTTTCATGTGGATCTTTATTAAAGAGAATTCTCATAATTATTACAAAAAATAACATTTATATTAGTAACATAAAGAGTATTCCATTTTCTCAAAAGTATTTTTAAGATATATATTTTGTATTTTGTATTTAAATGCTTTTGAAAAGCATTTGTGCACATCTCTGATTATATCGGTCTGTATTTTGAAGAAGACTTCAAGGTGGATCTTAACCTAATTCCCTAAAACCGGAAGTCATTGCCTTTTTCTAGCTAATTTCTCCTACAACGGTAGCAACCTCTTCACACTAATCTTCCAAGTAAAACCCTATCTTATCGCTAGCCTGCTTGCCTAGCCAGCACGGTTGGCAGGTAGACCCTAGGCCCGTCAATCCATCTCAATTCCCCAGCTTCCAGTTTTCAATCAACAACAAATCTTCGTAGACCGTTTTGGTTTTTTTTTTGGTTGTTTCGTTCATTTAAACATCTATTAGGATTAGGAATATCTGTAATTTATATTTGACAGGTGAACCTATGATTAATTATAACTGATTATATTTTTTGAAATGATTTTTATTTTGTGTTATGAGTTGTTTAGATTTAAAAGATATCATATTATAGATGGCACTGCGGGCGGTCAAATTTAAACTTTAAATTATTTTTTATTTACTTCTTTTTTTTGTTTGTTGTTATTATTCATAAATAGATAATATTTAAATTTTGCGCTAGATTTAGATTAGTTTTATGTAAATGAAATTTTGAGGTTTTCGCTTTAGTTAATAGTTTTTTGTTGTTTGAAATTTCAGATTAGAGGATGATTTCTTTTGCACGGTTGTTGTCAACACAAGGGCGACGAGGATACTGTCTTGCTGTTGCAGAGGCACACCGCTAGAGGTGCTCTAGGTAAGATAAACCACAAACTTTTATTCACATTTAGTTTTCGTAAAACTATCATCTTCTTAAGGGGTTATATACAGTTCGAATTTAAAAAAAATCGATTTTTTCGATTTCATTTTCGCAATGTACATATATTTAAGTACACACACAGCAAATTTCAAATCAATCCGGCGATTATTTTCGAAGTTATGTAACTTGAAAAAAAATTTTTTTACTTTATATCTGAAAACTGTGTTTTTAAAGTCGGTGACCAAGATTTCTCGGAAACGGCTGAACCGATCAGTCTCAAATTTTAACACAAGTTTCTTAAGTATATTTTTTAGTAATTAATCAAAGGTTTTTTCTCACCGATAAATATTTTTTTCTTTATAAACAATTTAAGTCCAAAATTTTGGTCAAAAATCGATTTTTTTTTGAGAAGACGGCATTTTGTCAATAAATTTTTGTTTGTTTAATCCTTTGATTATTTACTAGATTATACATTGCTTTAATGAAATCAGTTTGGTTTTTACATTTTACTTGATCTAGTCCAGAGATATCGTGGTCACCGCAAGATGCCTTTTTTGAGAGGTGCTCCTGGAGATCAGCTATAGCAGCTTTCAAAATTATTATTTTTACAAATATAAAAATGTTAAAATACAGTTAAAAGTCACTATAGTATGTGTATAAATTTTTACATTAATACATTTAAAAGTCTTCTCAGGAAAATCTCTTGAAAAATCGATTTTTTTTTAACCTCCTGACTGTATATAAATAACCCTTTAAATCAACTAAACATTACAAAGTTCGAAAACTATGATTCTAACATAATAAATAAAACTATAAATTTTCCAGAAGTTTAACTATTAACTTCTATAAATTATTCATCATTAAAATATCATATATAACACCTTATTATAAAAAATAAATAAATATATATATAAATGTATATATTATAAAAATAAAATTATTAATATACATACATAAAAAGATATAATATTTCTTATGTCCGCCTAACATTCTGTCAAAATGTTTTGCTTGAAGTAAGCACCTAGAAGAAGACCCACGCGAAAGACCACGGACTCCAGCACCGAAATAAATACGAGTGAATTAGTTTTTTTCTTGGTTTTGCTTTGAATCGTCGTGCGAGGCCCATATATTTTCATTAGTTTTGTATATTTTTTATTTATCGTTTCTATATGGGTTTACAAACGAGTAAATAATATACTTAGAACGACGTGTTGATTTCGATTCGCTTTAACGCGCTTAGATACGCTTCTAAATGTGTAATTTATTGGTGTAAAGGCTGGTTCAGAATAACGCTGCGACAGCCTGATATGTAACACTCACATTGGGCTTGTGTCCTCATTTTTTAGGGGTCGATTTTATAAAATATCCAAATGTTGACGAAGATATAGCAATTAAAAATTTGAATTGTACTTTTAGCGCTAGAAATAGTCGGCCATATTTGTATGACGTGAAATGTATTTTAACGTCAGTTATTTGTTGATTAGGTCAGTGCTGTGGTAATGTTTTGTAGCTGTTGTTAGTCGAAATAATCAAGTCAAATCAAAGAATAATAAGTTTTTATTTTATTTAACCCTGTTACGGCAGACGTAATATTGAAATTTTATTGTTCCTTGAAATAGCTGTAAATAATATTTGATATTTTGATGTATAAAGACATATAGCAGAGATTTATGAGCTGTAAGGTTGGCAGCGGTTGTGATGTCACATGCATTTGGAATGTGTTGAACGTTGAATCCCTTTAATAATTAAAGAGACAAAATGACTTTTTTAATTGTTAGTATCTTCTAACATATAAGGAGTTATTAAAAAATAATTGAAGATTTGAGGTTCTAGTAACCCACTTTATCATACACGGAAATTAAGACATAGAACACAAGCCCATTTTGTTAAAAAGGTTTTAAACTCTGCTCAAATTTCACACACAACTGTTTTTATTATATAAGTAACTTTGTGTCGCTTATATCCATACGATTTCTTTCATTTATTTTTTTACCATTAGCCAAAAGTAAAAGAAAAAAACCTATCAAGGAACCGCACCCAATTTGATCGCAGCGCACCTCCGTGAATTAATAATGCTGGTACACTAACACATTAGTAGAAATATGTTTAATAAAAATGTAACAACGCTCAGAATATCACGTTTCGTTCCTTGGAGATTGCAATGGGTTTGTGAACCCATTTTTAAAGTCGAATTATTATAAAATATATTGATCGTCCAATAGTTTAACTGCATTATAATTTTCTTTGGTTGCATTTATGAATTATCTCATGATTGATTAATTTTTATCAATCATTAGCGAACACAATTCAACTAAGTCAATTTTTCGTCACTATTAGCTAAATTCCACCCGAGTGGTGACCGGGTGTGAAAGAATAGTCCCAATCTTGCTCATGCATGTCGTAAGAGGCGACTTAAATGGGTACCCAGTGTCTGGGGGTATAGCTGGGCACCCTGTCCCTGGGGATTATATCAGGGGACTAGGTCCTCCAGGTTGGGGGTTGGGCGTGGTGCTAACAACTCCACCCTGTGAAAAAAACCTTGTTACGAAATCTCAAGTAATTAAATCATCCGGAAAGAGGCCTGTAAGAAAATTCTTGAGAAGGCCAGGGCCCACCCGGGACTGTCGAGCCACTGAAGAAGAAAAAGAAGAAGATTAGCTTAATTCACAATTTGACAGCTGTCAAATGACATTAGCGCACATAGTAGCAAAAATCCCATAGAAAAAACCACTTTAACTTTTTCTAGAATTTTCCTGTTTTCCGGGCAATTTTTTCAATTTTTCTTGCTCCTAAAATCTTACTCAGACTATTACGAACATTAAAAACAAAAAATTAGCCAAATCGGTGCAGCCGTTCTCTAGTGATGCGCTTATCAACAAACACCATTTCATTTTTATTTTGATTTTTATGGTAGAAGAAGATAACTTGAAATTTTCAAAACATATTTTATTTAATAATAATTATAGAATTTCTCCAACTTTCTTTCAATTCACATTTACCGTATAAATCATATAAATATTTTGACCTGTGATATAATAATATAATTAACAATAAAATATGATTCATCAGTAAATGTATGGGCTCCAATTTATTGTCCAAGTCCAACCTTTAAAATGAATGAACGACTGTCGACGTTTGAAAATGTCTTAAATTCTAATTTGTGTACAAACTGTCTGATGGTACAGTGATTTACAAAGATCGCGGGGTCAATGACGACTAACTAAATTGTCACTGGAAAGAATTGAGGTTGAGAGAAAAAATGATCTCGATTAATTTCTTTTCTGTTCATCGTCACCAGAAATAAAAGATAAGTTTCATTATTGATATTTGTAAATTTCATATATTTTTCATTTTTCGAAACATACGAAAGAGGAGAGTACTTGCTACACAGCGGTCGGTCGTATGACTTTGGCGCTTGCAGATTTCGACTGTAGTAGCATGAGTATCGTTTAGAAACAACCACATCTCGTATATTTTTCAAGGATCATGTTGCGAAAGGGTCCTATCATCCCTACTCGATCCAAAACGTTGGTGTTCCTCTTTGATCGTTTTTAATATTTAATAATGTATATTTCTTTTTATTTTGGGTGTGTCCCCGTACGAATTATAATATTAGACGCATTAATAACTCTGCCACGCCCCCCTCCACATAATAATAGTGCATTATGGGTAATATTAGTTCTTGTGGATCGTGTTCTTGTATTCTTGTGGTCTCGTGGATGCTCCATGGTCGGACGCTTGTGTTGTGATGTGTACATAATAATTCTGGTGTTGCCAACATTTTGTTTTAGACACTGAAAGCTTCTTATTTTGATAAGTTCGACCAATTTCGGATGATATCTTGAATTAGGACAGTTATCAGTTTTCTTCGTTTATCTTGAAAACTATAACTTTTTTGTAGGTAATACTATTATCTACAACTTTTATTTAAAACTTTTTCTTGCAACTTTTATATTAAAAAAGTTATAAGCAAAAACTAATTTTAAATTAGGTGGTGTATATAAAAAAATGATTATTAAAAGTAAATAAAATGTTCTCCAACCCTGCAGACATACAGATTGCTTATAAAGTGGTGGTGGGTGACCAAAATGTTTATAACTTGCTAAAATTATAATTATGTTTGCTAAATTTATTTTATATAAATATATTTCAATGTTTTAAATATTGTAATAACGGGTTTGGTGTCAATTTGGACGTTGGAATCTATAATGCTAGATAAAATAGATAACTGACAAGTTCTTAGTATATTTAAGAGTAGCATTTGCTACTTTCTTCAATTTTGCGTATCTTGATTGATGTTTCTTGAAGGAAAGGATTGTTTTTAATACAAAACTTTGATCCGAATGATCACTTTGAAGAGGAAAAGGATAAGATTATGGCCCATGGCACAGTATTCCTTACGATAATACATATTAGGTGCCTAGAAGCAAAGGGATGTAAGTGACAAATTTGGAAAATTTGAGATAAATACCGCAAACGATAAAAGATGTACTAAATTATTTAGTGGCACAGAGATATAAGCAAAAATTTGTACAGATTTTACTATATAGCGTGAATTATAAAACTTACTGAACGAAAACGCCTATACGATCTTAACTTTAAACTCGTTTTCTGAAGAATTTTACTTTTGCAGCTAGATGCCTCACTTGTCCAATTCATGACGTCAGAGATAAAGTTATAAAATAGGACACTGAAATTTATATAACGAAATTTAACAAAGTATATTTAATAAAAATATGAACGCATGATAAAATAAATTTTTGTAAGTGATGTTGTTTTTAGAAAATGTTAAAATAAAGTTATAATTATTTATTTTATTACATATTTAAAAATTTTAAATTAGAAAGTGACAAAACTAATCTTTCAGAATGTGATAAATAGAAAAAAAACTATGAATCTTACAGATAAAATAAAGTACAATATTATATAAAATTATAAGAAAGTTAAAAGAAGTTTACGGTGTAGATTTTCTTATACTACCTTCTTTAAAATATACTGCCGATGAAACTGATATCAAGTTCGTATAAATAAGTATTCTTCATTTCAAGTTTTCGAAAACGTTTTTATCCTTTATAGTTTTATGAATAAGAGGTTTTGAAAATTACTTGATAACATCATATGACTCAATACATCAAGATATTGTCTTACTTTATGTTTAAAATAAACATGTTTACATTTAAGCGATGTACTTAATACGCCCCGTATAAATAGTACAGAACCCTGTAATTAAAACTGTTAAATATATGTTTTATAAAAGAAAAAAGTACAGGCGTCTGCCTGTGCAATGGATTTACAACGTAATGTTTCATCATTACACAATTGTATTGTTTATCTAGAGAAGATGATACTCCCTTCCTTTCCCTTGCTTCCCCTCGTGTCTCCACTAACCTACCTTTCAGATGCGAACATAATCCATCTATCCAACAAATTTGAAAATATTGATTTGTCATTTATAGTTTACGAGATATAAGCGCGACAAATTATACCATTTCCACCGACTCCAAAGGTTGCGATCCAATTTTTATATGCCTGTTAATATTTCTAAGGGTTTGCCATAATTTTAAACCGTTTATTATGGTTCTCAAACTTACGCTTAAGACTTAAAAATATATAGAGTATTCGATAATATCCCACTCATATAAAAATTGGAATTTAACTAAAAAATATAGCAATATTAATTTTTAAAAGTAATTTTTGCGGTTCCAACTCATTAAAAGTCAGTGGAAGAAAGCTTAAAATGTAGATACGTTATTCATCTAACTAATTGCGGCTTTAGATTTTGATTCGCGTTTATAGTTACTTACATAAAACGATTTAAACATAAAAAACATGGTTTTTTTGATAATATTTGACCTGCTGTATCAAAAATGGTTAAGTATCGTTTCACCTTAAGGAAATTCATTTTTTCACTGATGAAAAATACTCTAAATTTAAAATAGAATCCCTATTTTCACTGATTTAACAATAAAAATTAGTTTTACGTTAAAACAAAATATTATTATGGTGTTTTTTCACACAAAGATAAAAATTAGTTTTTATTATTTCTATTAAAAAATTATTTGAACTAATTAGAAGAATTTGAAGCGAGTATTGGGACCTCGAGCATGTTCGCTATTATTTTGCTAGAAACTCTTCTCCTTTATCAAAAAATCATATGCAATTTAAAGGGCACAAGAAGAAATTTTCCCAAAAGGCTCCAGAAATCGAGCGCAACACATTTCAATATTTACTGTTTTAATAATTATTACTTCAAATTGAATTTTTAAAGTTGTTGTTCATAGTGACACCTTCCCCTTAATCTTATAACTACAATCTACCTGCATCACACCAAAAACCATTTCTATCGATTTGCTACAACAACAAGCAAGTACATAATACATTAATCTTTTCTAAAAAAAAATTGACAATCTTTTTTTTTCTGATTTTGTGGTCACACCTATAAAATGTATTTTTTTCTTTTATAACTTTTTAATATTTGATGATACTTTTCATATACTACATGTAGATATTCTTTTTTTTATCTTTTTAGTTTTTAAAATAACCGACGCGCAAGCGTAAAGGGTCAAATTATTATTATTAGTGACGCACCCTCAATGTCGGCGTGTCAAAAATATCAACTAACATTTAAAACACATTGAAAATACATGAAGTCCAGTCACAATTTACTAAGTGATAAATTGTTCGTTGTAGACGTGTGTTTAGACAATCTAGGGCCTATTTTGTAACTTTTTTTTTGACGTCGTACATTGTGAATTGGACTAGTGATTGGATTGATATTGAAATGAAAGCTTAACCCTAAATTGCATTTCAACTTGAATTTTATATATAAAAAATATGTATGTCTTTTGGTAATCTGTATTTGATATTGAAGGGTATGCTATCGTGAGTGTATTGTCTCAGATGCGATGCAGTCATGCTAATAGCACAACCCAATTCATCCGCACCACAAGTAGCATGCTATAAAATCATCTGGTTTGCTATTGCAAATGAACTAGCCACTAAATAGCACGTACTGTATACTTATGCTAGTAGGTCGGATTATCTCGAGAAAAGCATGCTTTCGTGCTATTTACTAGCACCTTTAAAATCATAACCATTCTATTGAGCAAGACCTCTGTGATCAACATTTGTTTAAACTGTAATTATTTTTTGATTTGCTTTTAATAAACCATTTTATATCAGAAAAACGTAATTTATTTTATGTCCAACTATTGGTTATTAATTTACCCTTATAAAGAGTGCAATACATTAAATAGAAGGCATAAAATTGTTTTGATTTCATTAAATTCTAAATAACTCGATCGACAAGGCTTTGTGATTTATAGCATTTCTACGAGGCCGTCTCTAAACGCTTGTTTAAATTGTAAAGTAAAAATTCTTATATAATAAACTTGAATATATTTGGCGTACCACCTTGTACGGTAAATGTATCCCCTCTGCTAATAAAATAACATAATATTTGATCTCGAACCAAGGGAATTAGTAACATATGTTAAAAAGACCTTTAGGGAAATAAAAATTTCACCTTTTCTTCATTCTATACATATTTGTTCTATGGGCTTGTGTCCTCATTTTTTAGTGATCGATTTTTCAATTGTTGATTGAAATTGATGTTAATAAATATGTATTGGCGTGTCTATTTTATTAAATATCTAAATGTTGACGGAGATATAGCAATTAAAAGTTTGAATTGTAGTTTTAGGGCTAGAAATGGTCGGCCATATTTGTATGACGTGAAATGCATTTTAACGTCAATTATTTGTTGAGTAGGTCAGTGCTGTGGTAATGTTTTGTAGCTATTGGTATTCAAATAATCAAGTAAGGGTCAACGAATAATAAGTTTTTACTTTATTTAACCCGGTTACGGCAGACATAATATTGGAATTTGAGTGTTCCTTGAAATAGCTGTAAATAATATTTGATATTTTGATATATAAATACCTATAGCAAAGATTTATGAGCTGTAAGGTTGGTAACCTTACACAAGGATTGTGATGTGACATGCACTTGGAATGTGTACTACGTTGAATCCCTTTAATAATTAAAGAGACAAAATGACTTTTTTAATTGTTAATATCTCTTAACATATAAGGAGTTATTAAAAAATAATTGAACATTTGAGGTTCTAGTAACCAACTTAATCAATATATAGTACACTTTTATAGAAATTAAGACATAGGACACAAGCCCATTATGTTTAAGTTAGTTATCTATTGTGATTATACCTTTAAATTATAAACAGCAGTTCACGTTGACTGCTATCCATCTAGCAAAATGCAATGTCATCATGTTATGGGCACGACCGCCGTTCAAAATCATTTCATATTTACAATTTTTAGAAATGTCTTGTATTAAATTATTAAAAATATATTTATGTACTCTGTTTCAACTATATGTTTATTATTTTTAATATGTTATTTAAATTTATTTAGTTCTTATTAGGTAATATCTATTTTTATTTTAACAGATATGTACATTATAATACCCCGTTTAGCGCTGATTCGAATTAGCGCTTTTTTACGATTGTGAACTCCTTTTTTTAAGGGGTTTTTTGGCGTAGAAATCAAATTTGAATTTTAGTTTTGCAGCTTGTTTTAGATATGCATAATACGTCACAGAGAAAATAAGTAATCAAGATAATTTTTCCTTTTTCCACAACTTTTGCAATCTAAACTTCATGGAATAAACAAACCAGGTGTTAGTAGTAAATGACGTATTACACACACACTCGTATGCGTCTCTGTTGTCAAATCAGCAGACGTGACGTATAGTGCATTAGATTTTTTTGCGACGATGGATCACTTTAATAATTAAAAATACATTACGATTTTTTTAATTGTTAATATCTCCTATAATAGAAAGAGCTGTTAAAAAGTCATTGTATATTTGGGGTTCTGATAGCCAACTTTATCAATGTGTAGAAAATAAGACATGATTCACAAGCTTAAGTAATTGTTTACTTTATTTTTAGAGAAACTACGTAAAGATGTGTCAATGGAGAACAGAAACGAAGAGTAAATTTCACGGATCCGAAAATATGGAAGGTATGTATGATATGTTATGAATATCTAAAAGAAAAGTCATATTTAGTACGGATATGTGTTTGTTTAGTACGCATTTTGCTTTTCTATTGATTTAAAATGACCGCTCTTATTGAAAGACCTTATAGAACGAAGGTAAGCGGAGGAAATGAAGCATTGGTGGAACGTAATGCACGAAACTGCACGCCGTTTTTTGGTTTGTTACAATTAAGCTCTAGTGCCTTAAAAATGCAAGAATGTACAAACCGTCTTTTAACAGTCACCTAGCCAGCCTAATTCGCCACTGCTCCTACCTTTAATAAATTATGTCCAAGTCTCACAAAGCGTCACCGACTTGTTTAATTTCTTTTTTTGATATAACTAAACCAAGTGTAGGTGTTTTGACATTATTGTCACGGCTTACGAATCCATGAGTTTGTCCGACGCGGTGCGGCAACGGGAACGACAGCGGCAGTGGCAACTGGAGTTCAACGGCGCTCGTTGGTGACGATGATTTTTCGGTTTGTTTAACCGAGTGTGTGTCAACCTACAAATTCGTGACCTGGTGACAGACTGGCTGACTTTCAACGTGGTCCTGACGGTTGACAATTGACGGTAACTCCTTCCATGTCCTTTTGTCGGAAGGATGGTTAACAAGGAAAGCGTCGCCGTAGACGATAACGCCTTTGTTTTATGTTAATTAGGGTCTATTATCTGATGGGTTAAACACCAGTAGAATTCCGTAAAAAAACAGTTACAAATTATAAAGTTGTGTACCCCATATCTCTGTCCATCCATTTTAAGGTAGTAATCATGAAATCAAGAAAATCACTTTCTTTGACAATTTAAATATGTATATTTATTATTCTCCTTTATACTTAGCAAGTTTCTATACTCCTTGCGGTACTGAATTATAAGATTTTGACTTAAAATTTGCATTTTTAACATACGCACCCTACACCGACACCGACCTATGTTGAAACGGATGTTTTGTGATATACCAATGGTAATTTTCTTACGATTGTTGTGAAAAACTTAGAACCATTAAGGTGAAACGATACTTGGCCATTTTTGATTCGCGAAATATAGATGGCGATACTATACAACAAGTTAAATATTATCAAAAAAAACATGTTTTTTATGTTTAAATCGTTTTATGTAAGTAACTATAAACGCGAATCAATATCTAAAGCTTCAATTAGTTAGATGAATAACGTATCTACATTTTAAGCTTTCTTCCACTGACTTTTAATGTGTTGGAACCGTCAAAATAAGATTTGAAAATGAATATTGCTATATTTTCTAGTTTAATTCCGTCAGCTTTAGATTTTGATCCTTGTGAATGTCCTTTAGCTGACGATTGTCATGCTTAAGATCCAATTAAACAGTCCCTTAAAATGGAAATGTTATTTTTCAACGAATAAAACATATTTTCTGCTATAATCTTAGTAATTTTCTAAATATAGCTGTAGCTATTGAATTTCTATTTATATTTGTATTTCCATAAAGAAAAAATGTTTCGTATTCGAGCAAGCAAGGTATGAGTATAAAAATAATTGCCCAATTTCTCTGATATGCAAACTGTTGTTATAATGATATGGATAATTTTTGAAGATGAGGATGGGTCGCGTTGTCAGACATTGCGACGAAAAGGGGAGGCAGCTGGAATAATAATTTGTATATATTAAAAATAAAAGATGTTCGTAAAGATGACTCTACTCGTAGTTTCAGTTTGGGATGTTTTTGGGATGGTTCAAACATGAGGCAAGCCGTTGTCATTATTGAAGAACATTCAAATGTCTTTAATATGTATTTCGTTTCGTTTTATTACATGTGCATACATGTTTATTATATGTTAATTTAAATACGCATGTGGCTACGTATGTGTGTGTCACAGGTAAAGTTGCTTGATTTGGGACGCCCAAATATGCGTACTATTAGAAATAAAACATTTTGCAAAGATGTTTATAGTCAATATGATAAAAATGCGTGGATTTCCAGAAACAATATTGGAAATCCCGCGCAGTGGACAAAACTAGAATCGAAAAACTTATTTTTTAGGTTAAACTTCTTCTTCTGAACCCCATTTACTTGTTTTGAAGATAAAATATAGGTCATTTCAAAGAGATATATGTGAAGAACTTAAAAAATTTGGGTTGCCGTTTGTCACTTTACCGCATCCTCTCATAGAGTAAGACTGCAGGCCCACAGATGTTGGAACCGCAAAAATAAAATTTGAAAATTAATATTGCTATATTTTGTAGTTCAATTTCAATTTTTATATGACTGGGATATTATCGAATACTCTATATATTTTTAAGTCTTAAGCGTAAGTTTGAGAACCATAATAAAGGTTATAAAATTTATGACATACTCCTAGAAATGTCATATAAAAATTGGAATTGAACTAGAAAATATAGCAATATTCATTTTCAAAACTTATTTTTGCGGTTCCAACTCATTAAAAGTCAGTGGAAGAAAGCTTAAAATGTAGATACGTTATTCATCTAACTAATTGCAGCTTTAGATTTTGATTCGCGTTTATAGTTACTTACATAAAACGATTTAAACACAATAAAACATGGTTTTTTAAATAATATTTAACCTGCTGTATAGTATCGCCATCTATTTTTCGCGAATCAAAAATGGCCAAATATCGTTTCACCTTAATACTCATAAAATTGATGATAATGACTTGTAACGAGAACAGGAACCTGCCAAATCATAACCTTGTCTGATGATGTAAATATTTTAAGAAAAGTGCAAGTAGATGGCAGCAGCTACATTCATATCTTTATTATCCTCTGTATAGTATAGTATTTTTATCAAGTAATATTACTTTTAAACTATAATCCATAGAACGCGTAAATGCAACGCAAAACTCATAAAACAAAACCGCTAAAACGCTGTATGAGTACACCACTGTTAGAGCGAGAGGGAGGAGGGGTTAGGGTTAAGAGGTACTGATAAATGTTAATGTATGCGTGTAGTGTGTGTGTGTGTGACGTCACTGAGGTAAATTCTCCACCACGGAAACATAAAAGCATAAGGTTGAAAAGGTTATTATTATTTTATTATACATAAAGTTGTTAAATTATATTTGTTGTATAGTTAGGAAAGTAATTCTTATACGCGTATCTATCCGAGTAGATGGATTTAATAAGGAAGCTGTTTACATTTTGAAAATATATAGAAACTTTCTATAATGCGTGTTTAAATTTACTTAAAAAATTACTTAAAAGTAATGGGAAAGAATTGTTTTTATTAAAATATTTAAAGTTTAATAATGGTGGAAGAGTTGGTAAGAATTTTGAGTCAGTATTTCAAACCATCCATACAAATCATGGACAAATGCATATGATTTTTAGATAGTACCAACCTTCCAACGATATGTGTCCAAATTTCATGACATTCCGACCGTTAGTTTAAGACTTATAGTAGTTTTAATGAAGCTACTTTTATAATTTTCAAAACAATGGAAAAATCTGCATTTCAGAATTTTAATTTCTGATAATAGTAAATGTTCTGACTCTAAGAGCGTATGTCAGATAAGGACTATATAAGGACTGTGTGTTTAAATTTATACTATACCACACTGAAACCTTAAATGTTACCTATACTTCTATTTACGGAGACGTGTCTATTTCATTTATTTCTCCTTTTCTACTTTTATCATGTCAGTAACATTACCAGCATATTTTATATAATTTAATTAATTTTATTTTACATAAAATTCATTTTACGGTTACTAGAATGTATTTAATGATTTATTAACTTAACCAATTTTGTTTTATAACTGGAAAGACATATTGAAAATAACTGAACACATACAAACACACAAATATTCATTGCGTCTGCGCACTGTGTGTATTTTACGCGATTTAAATCTATTAACATGCATGGGGGACGCACATGCGGAGGTATTCCGCCAAAGAGATCTTAGAAAGCGTTCTTTTATTTGCTACTAGACGTAGGCTCATTGACTGATATGGTTAGAAGAAAAGACAACGTATGTTTTACGTAGAGATAATAACTTTGCAAAGTTTAGTCCCCAATTCCCAGTTAAAGTTTCAAAACATAAAGGTAGAATTTAATAAGTCAGTGATTTTTTTCAGTAAAGTCAAAAAAGTAGCATATTTTCGATTATGTTTTTTGACGACTCAGGTAATATATAATTATTTCTATAATTACTACATGATAAAATGACATTTGAAGAATGTTTTGTGAAATTTTCATAAATAAATATCAAGAAATGAGGCATTGACAGCGAATCTCCGCTGACGTCACAAAAAAAAGTAACATTGCGGTGCCACTCATAACTCATCACTGAATTTTCTGAAATCAAAAAACCAAAATGAGTTCATTAGCTAAAAAGTTTCTGCAGGTAACGCTGTCAAGTTTGTTTTATTTTATTGGTTTTTCAATTTTTTACAGCACTTAAAATTCAAAATACCGATTTTTCATGAAAAAAATTAGAAACTTTGTTATTTTAAAATACGTTGAAATAAAAATATTAAAAAGAACTCGACAGCGTTCTCAGCGACAGCATTTTTATGTGCAAAATTTCAGAAGAAGTAGATTTTGAATAAGAGAGGTGAAGACTTAAAACTCTATATCTCCGACAGTTTTACTCCAATCGATTTCAAATTTTCACACAATAAACTTAATATGTTGTACATTAATATAAATAAATTTTAAAAAAGTAGGAACCTTACTACCCCCCCCCCCCTCCTTAAAGAAGACTATATTGATAAATAAAGCGCTAAATTACCCAAAATTTTCAATTATTTTTATTCCATCCCGAGGTTAAATACCTTTTAGTTCATTATAGTATGTTTATCACTCTTCACGGCATCTGAACGGAGGCGAATCAAGTCATATTCATACCTCATATCCGCTGGACTCTTAATTGGACAACGAAACACCGCGCTGTCAGACTTATACAGTTGTACGGTGACACTATGACACTAATCTCTAAATATGTCATAAATATTGTTATAGATTATGTTTGTCAACTATGAACAACTTTTTAATCACACATAAATCTCGCTAGTGATATATGACATAATTTTTTAAAATATCATTTTTGATAACTATCATATAGATTAAGTTTATTTAATTAAATAATTCTGTGCCGTAATATTTTTCTTGGAGAATAACAACTTATACTCAGAGCCGAATTAAACAAATATGGGCCTGGTATTTTCTAAAAGGGACCACACAGAAATACATATTTGTTACAAAATATATCGAATCGAATTCTAAAACACACGTTGTAAATGAATTCATCTTAGTTTATATGCTGTACTTAACTCAATTTTATGCTGTTGTATTTCGATAATGGATATTCAAAGAGATGCAGCGACAGATGACATATTGCTTCCAAAGAGATACGCCGACAACACTATATGGTATTTGCAGAATTAATTCCGTAGTGCGTGTGCATTCAACTATATGTTCTACAAAAAAAAGATAAGGAAATCTTTAGATTCTTTTTCCTCGTAGAATTAAGGGGTTATATACAATTAATATTTTCATATCGGTTTCATTTTCGTAATGTACATATATTTAAGTACACACACAGAAAATTTCAAGTCAATCCGGCGATTATTTTCGAAGTTATGTAAGTTTAAAAAAAATAATTTTGTGTTTTTCTGAAAACTGTGTTTTCAAAATCGGTGACCAAGATTTCTCAGAAACGGCTGAACCGATCACTCTCAAATTTTAACACAAGCTTCTTAAGTATATTTTTTAGTAATTAATCGAAGGTTTTTTCTCACCGATAATTATTTTTTCTTTTATAAGCAATTTAAGTTCAAAATTTTGGTCAAAAATCGATTTTTTTTTTTTGAGAAGCCGCCATTTTGTCAAAAAAAATTATTTTGCTTATTCCTTCGATTAATTACTAGATTATACATTACTTTAACGAAATTCGTTTAGTTTTTTCAATTTGGATGATTCAGTTCAGAGATATCGTGGTCACAGCAAGATGCCTTTTTTGAGAGGAGCTCCTGGAGATCAGCTATAGCAGCTTTAAGATTGATATTTTTACAAATACAAAAAAGTTAAAATATAGTTAAAAGTTGCCATAATATGTGTACAAATTTTTACATTAATACATTCAAAAGTCTTCTCATTCAAAATTCTTAAAAAATCACTTTTTTTTGTGCCTAATAACTGTATATAACCGGTGGTGTGTGCATGTTTATATGATTCCATGTGTTACAGAATTCGCGTTTTTTCTCTACAAAAATGTTTAAAGAAAATATATTCCTAACATAACCTTAGATTTATAGACTTACACACATCTAACAACATAACACAACATACTTACTTTTCAAAATTACATTTTCCAGAGCTGTGTAACCTTTTTAGTTCGTTAACTTTTAACAAGAAGAAAACCTCCATAAATAAATCTTTACGCATGTTTTAGGTTTACACACCCTGTAGTTGCATGAACTAATTTGATACGGGTGTATATCTGATATTGATAATAGCAATTGAACCGTGTTCGGGCCCTCGTAATGGATATAAAATAAAATGTGATGGTGTGTGTTAAAAACAATTTGAAAAGTTCTCTGTACGTGTTGGTAAAAGTCTAAGATATCTGTACGTACGAGTTCCAAGAATTGATACAGTGTGTGCAACACACATTGTACAGTGTGGAAAATACAGAAGCAGTTTTAATGCATTTGCAGATTACGAGTGTTTGTGATATATAGTGTGGTCAAAATGTATTCCACCAAGTTTTACTACTTGTAGTTTGTGTTGCAATGGGCTTGTTGATTGAAATTGATGTTAATAAATGTGTATTGGCGTGTCTATTTTATTAAATATCTAAATGTGGACGCATTTTAACGTCAGTTATTTATTGAGTACGTCAGTGCTATGGTAATGTTTTGTAGCTGCTGGTAGTCAAATAATAAAGTCAAATCAAAGAATACTAAGGCATGCTAAGGCAGACATAATATTCAAATTTTATTGTTCCTTGAAATAGCTGTAAATAATATTTGATATTTTGATATATAAATACATATAGCAGAGATTTATGATCTGTAAGGTTGGTAACCTTACACAAGGATTGTGATGTCACATTCACTTGGAGTGTGTATAACGTTGAATCCCTTTAATAATTAAAGAGACAAAATGACTTTTTTAATTGTTAATATCTCTTAACATATAAGGAGTTATTAAAAAATGATTGGACATTTGAGGTTCTAGTAACCCACTTTATCAATATATAGTACAGTTTTATAGAAATTAAGACATAGGACACAAGCCCATAGTCTATTTCTGTAAAGCTGTACTGTGTATTGATAAGAATTGCTATCAGGACCTCAAATATCCAATTATTCGTTAATAAATCGTAATATTATAGGAGATATTAACAAATAAAATAATTCTTCAACAATATTGCAACTTTATCAGTACTACACAGTAAACTTCAGTAAAGTGTCCTGTTTTGTAACGTTTCTATCACATTTGCACTTCAATTATAGTTCGCATCAATTTTATTTTCATTTGTATTTCGACAGGTGGAGCGGTTTCACCATTTGTAGCCGATAAAATAGACATTTCATATGAACGAACTGTGAGAAACTGAACTCTTTCATGACAAAAAAAATCATACGCATCTTCAATATGATGGCGAAGTGACTCCAAAATGTTTACTGGGTAGCATTTACATTTCTACAATTTAAGAAATTGTTCACCACCCAAATTAAAATGCGCTATCCTATGAGACCCCTTCAATAGACAACATCCCACAAATTTACAGATGATTATAGCAAATTTACCATATTCACCATATTAAATGCATTGGATAGAATGGAATCTGTCGCAGATTTATATTAAAACCACAATGACACCTTATAATAATTTATATTTGATAAATTGAATCTAAGATAAATAAAATGTATGAATTTGTAATATTTCTGTAACAAATTCACACTTGATAAAATTTAATCTTGCGATTGTTTATATCCCATAATTTGTATTCATTTGATTTTGAATTTCAACTAAGAAGGTTGGATAATTAGATAACTGTTCAACAGACAATTGTAAAAACGATCGCAAGTAATTTCCTGAAATTTACAACACTATATAAACTATAAAGTTAAAAGCTACTTAATGCTAAATTAACAATTGATTATAAAATTAATTTTAAAATAAATAAATGATAATTCCACATAACGCGTACTTCAAATCAAATTAAATTCTATCATCTGCAGGAGCCTATTGCACCTTCCACCACCTGATTGCTTTTATCACAGTATTACACCTGCAGATCTATGGCTACACAGTAAATAAATACATATTTCAACGCTCAAACATTATTCAGAATATTAAAAGTGAATATATTGCACGAAATAACTTGCATTAACTGTTGCTACTGTATTTATATACCTGCAATAAATGTCATTTGTATTTGTCTATACATTATATTCGGAGATGTCAAAAACCATTGTGAAGTGTGAAACGATGCAGCTAGTGCTGTTCTCTACCTCCAGCACATCGTAGTAATTCCAAAGTGTGCCTGTGCGCGTGTGTCCTGCTTGTTTGTGCTTTAACTTTAATAAATGTAAACAGTAAAACACAAAACATTTATTGGGTATTCAACAATTGCTTTGAAAGAATTACTTTACTGACAGTACCACTGCATGACTCTCAACAATGATTCTAGTTCTTTTAGAATTGTAAAATACACCAGCTCCTTGCTGAGATAGTTTAGGTTATAATAACAAAATACCCTTTGCTACCTATGAATCATTACCATAATAAAAGGCTGAAAGAATAATCACTTTCGTAGAAAGAACATCGTCCCCAAAGGCAAATGCAGGACGTCATAAAAATATCAAAACAAAACTAATACATATACAAAAGAAAATGACAGCAGGTACTGAATGAATTAGTTCGAGAAATATATCTGACAGTAGGTGGGTGAAAATATCTTTAAAATAATATCATTTTAACAGTGTTCAAATTAATTTAATGAAAATATTTTTATTGGTTAATAATCAATAATAAAAATTATTTTAATCCGCCATTTTGAAAGCGGTAATTGATTAGTACATAAGTTTAATGTCAGTCATTAAGAAAACGTGAACCGGACAAATGTGCTCTGTATTTTACACAAAAAAAAATATATTTAAAAGTAATTAGATCAATAATTAAAAGTGTTTAGTAGTAATCCTTACAAAGCAATTGTTGTTGTGATTAAAGTGATGCTCATGAACACGAAAAATGTGGATTATAATATCATACTTTTTTCTAACCTAATTTCAAACCATGTGCAATTTTATTGATTATGGTATTTAATTGATCTTACAACGAAAGACATTTGCATTTAGATATATTGTGGATTGTGTACAAGACATATTAATCCTAAAGTTTGTAATTAATTTCATAATGGAATAGTGAAGTGTTTTGTGACTAGGTTGGAAACCCATCTGTTTCAACAGGTGTACTTTAAATGTAAGTTACTTTATAATTATAAATATTCTGAATACATTTTGCATGTCTGATTCAATTTGCAAGTTAATATTGGAATAAAATATTCACTATCAGTAAAAACTATTATCAATTTGAAGTGGGGTTAGTCCAATTTAGTTTCTGCGTTTCATGTTAGCTTAGAAGTACAACCTAATTAATATCAAAGGAACATATTTAACATTTTTATTTTATATATAAACATTTATAATTAATATAATTAATAAATATAAATGAATCTGTCAAACATGTAGTATCAACTTCGCACAACAGATGGCAGTATGTTTGCTTTTTAAAGTTTAATAAAATCAGACGTTTAATTATTTGTTTATATATTTGACACTTGTACTTAGTAGAAGAATTATTTAATATTTAAAGAGTATAAATCATTTTTAATCAATTTAAAATACTTATGACGTCATATTAATGAATTGGCATTAAATAAAAGACCTTTCGTGATTTAATTTTTTTTTAATTTAAATAATTTTACATAAAATTGTATTTATAAAATCACGTGGTGTATAAATTGTTGAATTGCGTAAAATACATAAAGAATTAATTACCACGCGTATAATTATCTTGTTAATAATTATTCAGTAGATATAATAAATCTACAGTAAACAACATAAAATCATATTAAATATACTACTTTGTAAATCAAGTTAGGGGCATAATATCGTATAGGTGATAAGATACTAGAACAGAGCCGGATGTGGGGCCCTAATATAGAAACTTTTCTATTTTATTGAAGTCTTCGTTTATTTAATAAATGAAGATACATTTTGCCAGTGCTCTAGAGCGTAGAGTGATTGTTTTGTTTCTTTTTCTTCAGTAGAATAGTGTGAGAGTTTTCAATTTTGTAAATAAATAGCTTTTCGGTTCGACACAGAGTCACTGTATTAACATAAATTGTTGATAGTTGTGACGCTAATGCAACATTTAAAGAGATGTAAATAAAATATTGCAAATATAAATTATTATTTAAAATAACCAATGTTAAAGATACAACAATTGTGCATTTTCTTGCAGTGATGTCTCATATTCGAATTGAACAATTGCAACGAAAATAATTTACCGGCCAATAAATTACCTACTACTGACTGGCAGTAACGCAGACTAAGGAAATTTAAGGTGCAATAATTCAGTGAAAGTAATAAAGTCGATAATTGGTCGGTTTAACGTTTAAATTCTGAGTGTACGGCGCTTCTCTTTGTAAGATACTTGCTTTCCGCTATTGTTAACATTTTCGATCAACTTGTTGGCGTTGTGTACGTCGATCTTTGTTGTGATTTAGTGTTTAAGTCAGTTACTTAACTAGTAACCATTTTACTACAGAATTCGATACAATTTAAGTGTCTTTGTTTCTTTTAGTTTTGACTGATTTTTAAATGGTTTAATCAGTTCACGCGTAGTGGGAATAGCTAATTTAGCATGTAGTCATGCTTAGCTTGTGAAGTTCTTACTTGACTGTACAACAGTGGTTGCGTTGTAGCGGACAGTGCTGCCTTATACCTCAATAGTGCGATTGTATTTAGTCTATATATAAAAACTAAATAAATTACTATCCTATATGTATTGTACGTAACGTTTGTACTTAACTGTTGTTGGTGAACTACCTTAAAAATAACTTAGAGGTATATTTTTATTAGCCTTTATTTCTATTTCCCATATTAAATAATAATATAAAAGAAATAAAATTTACTTTGTTTTGCGTTAAAAAAGACATTAATTAAAAATGCATATAACGGTGTAAAGCGATGTTCTTATTAGTCAAGTTACTTGAAATCAAACGAACTTGTGAACCATGTCTTAATTTCTATAAAACTGTGCTATATATTGATAAAGTTGGCTACCAGAACCTTAAATATTCGATTATTTCTTAACAACTCATAGGAAATATTAACAATCAAAATAGTTATTTTTGACTGATCCGATGTTATAAGAGATAAATCTGCATGTGAATAGAAATTTATAAATGTTGGATGTCGCACGTGGGGGTAGCAGGTAAAATAATATATATTTATGTATATATATTTCAGTAGAGAATATAGTGGAGTGATTGTCTTGTAGTAAAACAAATAATGAACGAGAAAATATGATAAAAAAATTTAGGTAAACGAAAATCAGATGTCTTATGGTGGGGGTAACAGGAAGGATAATAAAATAATAGGCACATCTATCATTTTAAATTAGAATTATTAAGGCAATTGTACTTAGAATGTGCAATACTTTTAGATCATAAATGGTGCTAATGTTGGTGGGGTTTTAAGTTTATATTGAAAAAATAATATTTACTGATTAACACTATGAAGTAACAAAAATGAAAAAAGTATTTTGTATTTTCCAAATAGGAAATAGGTTTGTAAAAGTTTTCAAATAAAATATAAAATTCTATACTCTTGAAAGATATTTAAATACAAAATAGAAAATAGGTATTTACTATTTTGTATTTGCATTTTGAGTATATGTATTTGTCACTGAACACATACCGTCCAAGTTTAATTTTACTGTCAGCCTAGGTCCTCAACGCTTGATCAAGCTTATCATAGGAATTAAATACGAACGTTGCTCTAGTCATATTACAGTTTTGCTTTGATATATAACCTTATTGCATATTATTTCATAGGACATACACCTTACATGAATATATTTACACAATTTACAAATATATGTATATATAAAAACCACTACATCTACAAGAACACACTAACACTTGTATAAAAACTATATAATTTAAAATAGAGTGTGGGATTTTTCTTATGGGAAATCTTTTTTTTTATTATTATTATATTTTAAATCTAATTCACAGATAGTTAAGTATATAGATGTACTGGATATATGTATTCGTAGGCCGGCGACCCCTGGAGTACCTTCTCTTACTCTTAGCTTAGGTGTTACGCCCCTTGTCCCCCGGTGACCTCCTCAAGAAGGTTCCCCCCTCTACTCCACTGTGTTATAACCTTCCGTTTACGCGATATGCTTAATTACCCGCTATACAAGAACTATGAAGATTTAGTCCTAGATATGAGAGCGTTTTTGTACGGAATACGAAATGCGAACGGTATATGACTTACGAAATGCGTGGATCGGAAAATTACCGAGTTGTATCATTTAGTTTATAGGCCTTTTACACGATCAAACGAACTGTCTGTTTAGCTTGCATCACACAGTATTGGAAGACCAATTTCACGAAGAAGATTATCTTGAAGTGTTGTTCAAGCTTGCTCAAGCTTTATTTTCTACCTCTCTCATAGAAAATATAACACAGGGTGCAAGATTAAACTTGCTAGCATGCTACAAGAAAATTCGATCGGACTATACGGTCGTTATCATATGAGGTGTCTAGATGCAAAGGGATGTAAATGACAAAAGTATTGAAAAGGGTATTGCTTTATTAAAAGCGCGCTGTGGAAGTTGTACAATGGCCATCTTATACCGGAAAAAAGCACTCAAACGAAATTCCTTCTAACAGCAGTTATCTTTCACTAGTAGATAACGCTTTTATCATTGACATATCAAATAATTGTGCAAAGTTGATCAATCAATCACCTACGCGTGCTTAAAATAATTATTAAGAATTAAAACCGAATTCAATTTTACAAAAATATTAATTTATAACACCAGGGTCTACTCTCGTATTCGCTTCCGTTATCTCCCACGTTTTATACACAGTGCGGACCTGTGGACGCTCACTTTATATTACGAAACAACACAAAACTAACTAACATGATTTTTTAAAAATAGGTTTCAAGTATTTCTCTAATAATCGTGTATTACAGCAATGAGAAGTAAGAAAAATCTAAAATATGTCATTACACTGTAAGGAATATAGCATTACACATTGTCTGTGGAAATGAGATGTGTAATTACATACAATCGAGGTCACGTGGGAGTATAATTACGCAGTTCAGGGGTCATCTGGTGACCCGAAATAATAACGTTACTCCACCATGTTTTTTGAAATGTTTTGATATCGTAATAGCAAAAATAGAGGTTGGTTGTTATTACGATATAACGTCACATATATAGAGATATTATTGTTTTTGAATCAAAACATAAATTAATAGTAACTTATCGGTAGTACTGTAGAGCACAGGGTGTAAATTACAAATGCAGTGTTTTTCTACATGTAGTTACTTTGAATGAATCATAGATGAAATTAGATGCAATTAGCAGATGTGACAAATGATCAAGGTCATTAAGGATAGGTCCTCATTCAGAAATAACAAAGTATGTGACTAACATCAATTGAGATTCAATTTATTTCATCAATTAATGAATATAGGTGAATCTCACAGAAGCTCAAACAATGGGTCAGAAACTGGGGTAAATTACCATAAATTGAAATCTTATCTCCTTGACTTCTAATGTTATTGGATGGTTCGCAACTTGGTTTGTTTTACAGGATTGCCACATACCTGGAAAATCTGGAAATCCGGGAATTATCAGGAAATTTCAAAAAATAAGGTGAGTTTTTAAATTTCGCGGGCTACGTACATTCGATTATCGATTTTTTTATTTTGTTATGTTGGTACACTCGTCTTGAACATATGTTCACAGTTTTAGCTATATAGCACATTTAGTTTGTTTGTGAGAGGCATAAAAGTTAGAAGTGTTTTGCGTGTTCGGCGATTTTCTGCTGTCGAAAAACATGGATCAAAGAGTTTGCATTAAATTTTATATATAATTTCTCGTATTATATTTCATTTAAAATTCAAAATGAAATGAATCAGAAAATTTCAAAAGAAAACGTTCAAGTTATTGAGGATGATCAATTTAAAAAGCTTCATAATTTTATCTATTAAATATTAAGAGTTCATTTGCTCTAGCATATACTGGTTATTGCTTATACATATATATATATAGCTTATTGTTGTCTTACTCAATTTAAGTTACTTTTATTAACGAGTAATTAAATGAATTATTAAACGCCAACTAAGGCAATGAGATAAAAATAAATCAGAAATAAATATATTTTTTTAGTTTAATACCAGATTTAATTATTAGTAATTACAATATAATCAAAACTTTAAATATTTAAGTGATACGAATAAAATTTCTATATCAGGGAAAAGTACGAAAAAATTGACTGGAAAACCTGAAATCATCAGGGAAATTTGAAATCATTTTTTTGTGGCCACCCTAGTGGTGCAGTCTTTCGTTTGTAATACACCACGGTGCATCTACAATCATGCGTAATGTCTTAGATTGGAATCTTTGTAAGATCTCAATGTTTGGGTTAGCTGAATATATTCACAAAAATCGAAAAAAGCAACTACAATACAAGATATAAAAGGATTTGGGAAAGTAAGATACCTCAGTACCTTATAGAAAAAGATATAAAACACATAAGAAGGACAGCAAGGTTTAGATTGGGAAATGAGGAAAAAGGAAACAGATACTGGGAAAGTAGCGAGGAAAGAAAGTGTAGAGTGTGCGGAACGGAGATTGAAACACTGGAGCACATTAAGTTTGAGTGTAAGGAAAAAGTAGTGAGCGAAATTAACATTGGCCAGCTATTAAAGGGAGGCAGTGAAGGAAAGAGGTGGATGGCGGAAATAGAAAAAAGGAAAGGAAAAACAGGACAATAAATAAGCTTGTGGCTGGGTTGCATAAGAAACATGAAGATAGAGGAAGTAGTAAAAGTAATAGTAATAGTCTAGAATATTTTAAGTTTAGTTTTAAATTTGAATTTATATGAAATGTATTAAGAAATATAATAATGTAGATTGTAAAGCCGAAAGGCACACAATTAATATAATAAATAAATATATAACAATATTTCTATCTCTAAATTAGAGCGTAAAGTTGACCATCACTGTTGATTATTCCATAGCCACGTAATAAATGGATGACGATAGCAATGGAAATAATTAAAGCAATTTCCTGGAAACGACTTTAAATAGCACTTTAAATCACCGGAATGAATTACTGATTACACGAATAACAAATCCAAATAGAGGTTCATGTTTCATGCGAAGTCAATTTGAGAATATGTTAATTTATATATTTTTTGTAATACCTGCAATACCTCTACCTCTACGTTTACCTGTACGATATGCACAAGTATCTGCCTGAACGACCAACAAATACGGCCAACACTTTTTAAGTTTATGCTAATTTTGTTGTACTTTGTTATGATGAAATTCAAGAGTGTCCGATTGTAGATAGGCCAGCGCGTCCTCGTACCGGTTGAATTACTGCGGAAAGGGCCGTGCACTTCCGCTCTATTTGATCAGGGTTGTAGTCCGTTATTTATTATTGATTTTAATTTCTTTGTCTAACAAAACGGTAACTGTTATATATTCATGAATGTGAACCATGGACTTAGTTTTTATAAAACTGTTCTATATATTGATTAACTACCAGAACCTCAAATGTCTAATTATTTGTTAATAAGTCGCAATATCTTGGCTCATTTTGGCTCTTTCATACTCAGAATTAAACGAATCCAAAGTTACGTTACGTCCGCTGATTTGCCATCTCTTTTATACAACAAAGAACATACCAGTGTGTGCATGTGATTCATCATTTACTATTACCTGCTACATAATAATCTCGATTAGTTATTTCTTCAGTGACGTCATTAATTACGTCACACAAATTTTGTGATTCTTTAACCATTGTTACGTCTTATCACAAAATAAGTACCCCGCTCCTTTTGGAAAAAAAATATATTTTTTAGTTTTTTTTTGTTTATTTTTTATATAGTTTTTTTTTTTTGCCAATATTTGCATGGTGCATATAAGTTGTTCAAGTTATAGTCTGATTCACATAGTAAGTTAGTTGTTCAATAAGCGATAAGATAAGGTTACCACTGCATAAGAACTTTAAGAGAAACTTAACTCCTGCAGTAGTCCGATAACCTGGTATGTTTTTCAGGTCAACCCGTTTCAGAATTATAGTAAAAACATCAACTAGCTTTTCGCTATTCACTATTCTTAAAGAAATATTTAAATAAAAGTTGTAACACGGTAAAAATCATTTTAAATGATATATTATATGTAAAATTGTCATTCGCTGTTTAATGTTAAATTCGCTGTTGTGAATAAATGTTGCCCTGTCCAAATTTTAATTGAAAATAAACAACTGAATCAATTTTTCGTCACTATTAGCTTGATTCACTATTTGACAATCAGCTGTCAAACGATATTTGAGCACATAGTGGTAAAAATCACATAGAAAAAGCACTATCAGTTTTTCCAGACCTATTGCGAACATTTACGAAAAAATTAGCCAAATCGGTCCAGGCATTCTCAAGTGATGCGCATACCAACAAATAGTATTTAATTTTTATTTATATAGATTTTGAGAGAAATGTTGGTCTGGGAAATTAAGTCCTATCAGATTGATAACAACTACTTTTATCTTACGGGGTACTGCATCTACCTCTAATATTGAAATAATCCAAAGATTCCAATCTAAAATGCTAAGGATTGTCACGAATGCACCATGGTTTGTACCTAATAGCATAATACATCGGGATCTGGATATACCAACAGTTAATGAAGAAATAGTGCTTAGAATCTTGAACAAATACTTGAACATCCAAACAATTTGGCCAGCTGTCTAATGTCCAATAATTCGGTAGTACGCAGACTAAAAAGAAAGTACCTCAGGATCTATTAACCAACTTAACACAATCTAGGATCTATTGAAAATAAGGGATGAGTCGATGGGCACACCCCGCGCAAGACACTTTATTTTTATATACGTATCTCTGAATGTTCTCTAAACAGGACAGATTGTAATAACTTACCTACAGTATTTAGTTAATATCAAATCTTTATTCAACTATTATCAGCTATTGCGATGAAAATAATATAATACTAATACCATTCAAGTAAAATGAAGTCTAATTAAAAGCCTAATAACTGAAATTATCTCCGCTTCACGATCTGTTTGCAGCAATTAGGACTTTACTGATAAAAACCAGAAAACAGCTTACGACCCAATAATATTGTTTTCATTAGTTCACGCTATAAAAATATACTTAGAGTTAATTGAAAATAGAAACTGTAATCCTGTATTACGAATACTCTCAGAGTTGACATATGAATGGTTGTCAAACTGCGTTTGATTAGATTTTAGACTGTGTGAAATAGAAAAAAGATAAATGTTTAGAAAGAAATTATTCAAAATTTGTATCGAGTCGTTAGACTTTACATTCTTTCAATATTAAATCACGTAATTACATCTCATTGCCAACCTAAACTTAAAACTATTCTAACATTTTTAATAATTCCAACAGCAATATTTGATTTTTATACTCTTGTTCCTATATTTTCTAGCTCCCTACTCTTCATTGTTTCTCTCGCTTTACTATTTCTTTTTGGCTCTCTTCCTTTACTATTTCTAGAGTTGTATTAAAAACATATTCCATTTTTCCTGTACAGATTACTACATTTTATTTATGTTAGATTCTATTTTATCCTTTGTAAATTTATCTTAGGTTCAATTATAGTTCTGGTATAAGTCTGCCAGGACCCTATTCAAGTCGGCGTAAATCTGCTATAGCCCAGAATAAATTTGTTAAAGATTTCTTCTTCCATTGAAGTGCATTTTTTGCCCATTTTTCTCACTTTAATTTGGGTTGTGAACATTTTAAATTCTAGAAATATATATTACATGTATTGAAAAAGTTAATAGTCAGGATCTTAAATGTGATTTGTTTTAAATATTCGCAATATTATTAAAGATATAAACAATTAAAACAGTCATTTAAAGAACCAGGTTCATTAGAGGTACAAGACTCTACACCTTAGTTTATTATTAATTTATTTATATTATTTAAATATTGAACTAAAGTTAATAGAAGTTTAAATTCTCCAATGTTTGGGGTTCAAGCCGACGTATATTTCTCCGACTACAAATTCCTTTCGCAATCTGTGATAAATTTATACTGTATAGAATCATTTTTTAGTTATATTCATAGATCATTTTTGAGAGCCTTTGGAACGATTACTACAATTTCATACGATTGCTGCTATCAGGAGTAACAAACAATGCGCTAGTAACTGGTAACGGTAACAGTAAAATATTGCCCCACATTGATTCTCGTGCTAGCACATGGCAAATGATGCAATACATACAAATTCATTTATATATTTAATCAAAAACTACTTATATGTACCATTTATTAATCAAAAGCACAAAATGAACCGTTAAAAGTAAACCAATAAATATTTTTAAGAAAAATGTACATATATTGTGAAGTTAGCAACGAGTGAGTGAATCACGTGATTATTTTTTAAACAAACCACGTGAGTTGTGTTTTTAATTCTCGTCGCTCGGAGGCGCTTCCGGCGCGAAGCGTGCCAGACCGTTAGTACCTAAGGTTGACACGTGATTGTTTTATTAATTTGAAATTTTACATTCCAAAATACACGAAACCTGTATTACAATCACATTTTATTCGTACCGTACTGTATACTGAGTATGACTTCAAATTTAACCAGTAGCTTTAGGGTTGTCTCACACTGCAACCGTTTGTTTGCGACTTGTTCTGTAGGGTGTAGCTGCATCACCACATTTTATCATGAGAAGAAATTGAACTTAAAATGAAAGTACCGCACGATCTAATCAGAGTTGTATATCTTCATATGCATATTTGGGGTTTATCTCATGATATATGACTTAAAAAATCGTCTTCGCAAGTTAAGATATAATTTCTAACGTATAACAGATATAGATTCAAATATATATACGCTAGCATCACCCAGGAAGAGATTCCTGCACTCATATCGGAATGAATAACAGGATTAACGTCCTTCCTTTTCGAAAGTCCTTTGTTCACTCAGTTTAGAAGCAGGTCAAATGTAGTGCAGCATTTTTAACCATAGAATATTATAAAAACACAATGCCAAATATATACGAGGTCTGTTCAAAAAATAAGGAGAATTTTCATTTTTCTCAAAAAATATTTATTTATTTATTCATCAATTTCAATCCCCAACATTTTCATCGGCGAGCGTCGTCATTCACATCTTCTCGACCTTCTGTGAAAAGCTTGTATTACTTGTAAACATTTTTTTGGCTTAAAGTAGACTCACCGTATGCCACTTTTAACATTTCAAGTGTTTTGGAGCACTTGATTCCATTTTTCACACAAAATTTAATGCAAACTCTTTGATCTATGTTTTTTCGACAACAGAAAATCGCCGAACACGCAAAACACTTCTAACTTTTATGCCTCTCACAAATAAACTAAATGTGCTATATAGCTAAAACTGTGAATATATTTTCGAAACGAGTGTACCAACATAACAAAATAAAAAAATCGATCGTGAGAACGCGAAATTTTTGCCTCACCTTATTTTTTGAACAGACCTCGTATAATATAGTTTTAACTTTCAAAATTCAAAACAAATCAAAATAAAAAGTAAAAAGTAGTATTTTAGTATTTGCAAATCAAAAATTACATAATAAATATATATTTTATTCTAATCTAAATAATATAAATTACTTAAATGCATGCAGTGTGAGACCTGCCTTATGTCATATGGTATACTACAACTAAAATATGTCGTCTTTGTGATGAAGCCTGCTTCATGATTCGAACAATTTATTTAGAAAATATTTATAATTCCTAAACGATATGCATAATAAAATTGCGGTATAAATAACAAAAATACGTGAAAAAAATTAAAAAAAGTATAATAGCGGGTTTAGACAGAAAAATATATTGCGTAGTTGATTTAAACTAGAAAAATGCACAAATGTCTTTCAATAAGACCTGTCAAAATCGTATTTCTAACTTTTCTAGAATTATCAGTGTTGTATAGTATAATAGCGACAAAATAAAATAATGGAAAAAAAAACATGGAAGTGCAATAAACCCTCGATGCATTTGACAAACGAAAATATTATTTTCGATTATACATCGAGTTATGCGTGAAGATAGTCACGGCATTTATATTGACAAATTAGCATTAAACAATGTCTTGACTAACAAAGTAAGTTGAGGAATATTTCGTTTTATTCTATTGGTATCCCTGTCCCTGTGTCTGTTCCTGTCCCTGTCCTGTTCATAAGTCTATCCAGGTGGTCTAGCACTTATTAAACACAATGTGAGTACATTATATACTACATACATTATACAGTACATAACTAGTGGGTATATAACATTATCACGTCTCCATCATTTATTAATATTAAATATCACCACCACATAACTTATTTATGCTTCTTCATTTGTTAACGTCTTATAATGTGACGGACAGTTCCGTGTGTAGAAAACCTGAGCCCTTTTACTTCGGTCTCCTTGATTATTATTTGAAAACGATCTTCGGTTGTGTGAGAATTTCGCTGTGTAACTATGACTCCTCGGGTTTGATCCCCGGGCCAGATATAGGTTTTGGTTATAATTCCCGAGTGGTGACCGGGTGAGAAAGAATAGTCCCAATGTTGCTCATGCATGTCGTAAGAGGCGACTAAAATGGGTACCTAGTGCCTGGGGGTATAGCCGGGCACCCTGCCCCTGGGGATTATATCAGGGGATTGGTCCTCCAGGCTGGGGGTTCGGCGTGGTGCCAACAACTCCACCCCGTGAAAAAACCTTGTTACGAAATCTCAAGTAATTAAATCATTCGGAAAAATTCTTGAGAAGGCCAGGGCCCACTCAGGGCTGTCGAGCCACTGAAGAAGAAGAAGAAGATTAACATCCATTATGTATTTGTTTGAGTTCTTGTTTAGAGGCAACAACTCTGCATAACTGTTCTATATTTTCCACTCCAATTAATCAAATATAAGTCTATGGAAAATTAGAGGTCTAATTCATCGTAGTATCGTTTAAATTGTTGGAAAATTTATCCATTTAATTAAACTCATTCGCACGTCATTGGTTTTTTTACATAGCAGGCTATTTATTTAAATATTCTATATGTTCTACGTATGATTCGTTTACTTTCTGGTAACAGCAATTCGAAAAGGAAATAGCCATGGTCATAATGGCTGCGCTGTGGCTTTACTACATTCACACACACATACTCGTGCGTATATATTCAAGTACCAATAAAAAATTAACAAAATATGGACTTTGATTGCATACGATGTCTAGAACAATTACTCACTGTAACGACTTACGACTAAACTGAGTTCGTATTAAGCATTACGAACGAAATGACAAAACATTTCTTAATGTATTACACGTTTGTCTCGCTTGTCTCACTTGAGTTAGAATTAATTTAGTGAAACATAATAATATAATTATAAGTTACATAACTTCATTTAGTTTTCGTTAATTTTGTGATGTTGGTCCAGTCATTTAAGCTTAAATTAGGTAAGAATCTCGGAATTCGAGATACCCAGCTGTAAGTCTGTAAATACTTGTATATTGACACCCTAAAGTTGTCTCAAAACCTACATATGGTAAGGTGTATAAACCATATGTAGGTTTTGAGACAACTTTAGGGTGTCAATATACAAGTATTTACACACTTACAGCTGGGTATCTCGAATTCCGAGGTGAACTTACTATATGACTGGGCTATGTAGCTATATGACATAAAAGATTGTGTTTATATTACTCGCAGTATTTGATAAGTAAAATGATATGTTATTGTAGAAGAATTTCCTTTTTTAAATGATTTTTTTTCTATAATACTACAACTAAGTATAGATACACTTATCTAGTGGCTTACATTTCAATAATTACACGGTGTGGTAGAGATTGTTCCAATGAACAATTCTACATGATTAGGTTACTAGGTCCGAGGGTTTAGTCCAGCGAAGTCTTCGAACATCATTACTATCAAGCAACATTTGCGTCACGGCGAAGTTTTCGTGGTTACGAAGTCTCAACTCGTGCTTCGCTGCTTTTGATTTGATTTCTTCTCCTACTGTATTAATCTTCAGGTCTCTATGTATGCCGTCATTGGGGATATACCACGGTACATTAACTATTCCTCGTAGAATTTTTAAAAGATTGAGTATGTTTTGCATCTGTAACATCTTCTATCTTCACATTCCAACGACCCTGGTTCCTTTCTTCCATCAATAGCGTTGTCAAAATGGAAGTCGAGGAATGTCCTTCTTTATGGAGGTATGTGCAGACTAAAGAGTTCTTTAACAACATTTCATACTCTGGTTTGCTTCATCTGCTTGTCCAAAATATTCTTAGGTAATTGTGAGATTTAATGGTAGCAAAAGATAAGCTCCCAGATTTGAGTGCCGGCACAATTAGTTAGTATTACTTTAAGAAAGCAGAAACTCTACTTTCTTGACAAAAAAAAAGTTCAACAAAGAATTTTTTTGAGATTTTTTTATTCAGCATGTAGAAGACCTTAGTTACAAGCTCTTAACTCTTCCGTCACAAAAATTCATAGATTTTTGTAAATATGATTTCGAATAGATAGTTCAAATTATAACAGCAATAAAATGTATTAACACTTTTATTTTACTTTTAATTTAATGGAGATAAGCCATTTGTTAATTTTAAGTTAGTTCTAGCAAAAATTAGTATCACACTTTGAGAAATACGCAGTAAAAATTACCATATGATATAGTATCTCGGTGATATAACGATTTACAATAGTACAATTACCCATTTCTCTACCAGGATATCACACGTTAATTTGGGTTGTAAACAATATCCTAAATTCTATAAACGTATGTTGCATATACTAATAAAGGTAACTATCAGGATCCCAAATATGATTTTGTGATTGAAAATAAGCAATTAAAACCATCAATCAAAAAAACCAGTATAACAAAAAGGAAAAACTCTACAACAAATTATAGAAATTATAGAAATAATTAATTTTAGTAAAGATTAATACATATTTAATTTCTCTACCGTATGGAGTTCCAATTGGAGTCGTATTCGGTATATTTCCTCACTTCCTTGAAATTCCTTCCTGGTATAATACACGGATATACATACATAATAAACGCCACCACATAAACAATTATAACTAAAACAAACGCGTATAAAATGTGTAAATGACATCGATTCTTTATAATTTTAATATGAATGTACCTTAGTAGTATATATCCAACCAATCAGCGATCAACAACGGACCAATGAGAACGACGAGGACACTTTCCAATGAATTAATGAGGTAAAAAGATGGCCGATTCCCTTTCTCCACTTCCTCACTTTATATTGTATTTTAAAAACCTTGTTAAAATCTTTAGCATATATACATACATACTGGTATACCTTTCCATACCACTCCGTTCCAATAGTCTTGTTAAGCAGCCAATCGACTGGCCGACTACACCTAGTTATCTCCGTGTAGAACTGGCTGTCAGTTCTTCGCTTCAAGATATGGCAATAGCCGTTTGTACGAACGCTGAATCTCATCAATATGCAGCCACTACTAAGAGCTAATTAGAGGTTATGTAACTTCTAAATTCGCTTCTTGGTTATACCCGGTAAACGCAAACACATGGATGTTACCTTAGATTACATTTAATCTAAATTGGTCTAAATATGGACCATTTATCACACAGTAAACAATTTGGTGAAGTGTCCTGTTTTATGACTATTGCACTTCAATTATAGTTCGCATCAACTTTATCTTCATTTGTATTCCGACAGGTGGAGTTGTTTCGTTATTTGTCAGACATTTCATAAGAACAACTGTGAGAAACTGAACTGTTTCATAACAAAAATATCATACGCATCTTTAATATGATGACAAAGTGACTCCAAAATATTTACTGGGTACCATCTAATCGTTCAAAGGAACGTGTTAAGATTATTTTATACTTAGGAAGAGTTATTTGTATAAAACATTCTATTTTAAGTAACATTGTTTACGTAACAGGTATCTTTTGTTATGTTAGGTAAATCTTAAATACACCTAACTGTGTTTAGTGAGTAGCTTGTTAATTTAACTATAATATATACCTTAAAAGTTTCTATTTAAAAGTACAATCTCTGATGATCCTTCAACATCTATTTTTTTGCTTTGTCTTTGTTTGATGTAAAACTTTCTTGAACGTACTCGATATATAGTTAGTAAATAACATTAAAATCAATAATAATGAAAACAAAAATAATAAAGGATATAATTAATACATTTCTAAATGGAAAGGAAAAAATATAAAAATGTAGTATAGTCCAAATCACGATAGTTCGGAGACTTATACTTTAAAGAGGTTATAAGAGCGGTATAAATCTATAATACGATAAAGAATTATATCTTATTCGTTTCTGTATACGTTATAGAAAAATAAGTGAGTCAGTGCTTTTTAGTTATATCGGCAGTTTATACCCCACAACTTGTTTTAAATATGAGTCGCCCCCGAACTCTCGTAATTTGAACTATAACACTTTTATTATTAAAGTCACTGTTTAAATAAAAACTGAAGGCATCTAGGTTATTGTCTAACAAAAACAACAGCACACTGTGTCAACGCCTCATCGAACCGTAAAGCATTTTATATGACAACGTAACAAACATTCAGATAATTGCGCTTGAATGATATAAGAACATTAATAATAATAAAATAAAATATAATCACCACTTCCCCTGCCCTCTCGTACTCTTTTAAATCTTCATGATCTGTTATGATAATTAGGATCAGTGGGAGGTTAATTGAGGTCACGGCGTTAGCATTTATTAGGTCGGGTCACGGTCTCCTCCCCTACATATTGCCTCACACATGCAGCGGGGGGCCAGACCCGCGTGTTCATCATATATCGGGGTGTGCTAAGGCTAGAGACTCCGACAAACGGCGCTCCCACCAGAAACAGAATTATTGAACAATAATTGATGGATTTTAAATATGTATAACGTAATTACATTTTCAATAATTAAAATCTATAGCTCTTGTTTAGATTCGCGAAACGTAGAAAAAGTTTCAATACTTTTGCGGTACCAAAGTTTTAGATGTTAACTGTCAAAATTTGATTTTTTAACATACGAACCCTACACCGACATCAAGCTATGTTAATACGAATATTTTGTGATATAACAATGGTAATTTTCTTACGATTCTTTTGATAACTTAGAATTATTAATTGAGATTATGACAAATATTGTCCTGTAAAGAAAATTACAACAAGCGGTATTCGTTTTCTTATACAATATATTGAAAGTGAGGTACTGCGGATCGTTTTAGACGTTTTCACTTACCTACTGTCGAATATAATTAGTTTACATAGGGGATCTTTCTGTGGGTTGCGTTTAAATTTGGCCTAACTTATTCATTGAATGGTCCATAGCTTTAAATAGTCATCTAATGTTCATTCGCGCATTAAAAATGCAGACAACAACAAATTTGTACGAATAAAGAAACCGGCAACACTAAAAATAGTAGTAGATGCTGCTAACTACTTCTCACTTTTCTTCGACGTTTCATCCAACAATTTCACAAACCAATATGTTTGATATGTGTCATGCGGACAAGTGTACGTTTACGTTAAGAGTGTTATCATGAATAACAATTTCCACCGATCTTGTAACTTTTATACCAAATATACGTAAAATTTATTTTATAATTATAAGTAAGATTTTGAGGGTACCTAACTATCAGAAAGCAGGTTCGATTCTTTGTCAGTCATTGAAATATTTACTCTATAATTTGAGAATTTCATTTAGTAACTTCGCTCCGGCTCTGCACATTGAATTATTGAACACATTATATCATTTCTATCAAATTAATTAAATATAAAACGTGTATCTAATAACACACTTAACTAAAACGTATGTCAAGTCCTTATACTACCATTAATAACAGAAATAAAATACTTTCAAATATCTAATTAATATCAATCAAAAGACCAATCAATCAATATGGCACCAGAAATGACAAATGGTGCGACGTCGGTATATACAACATAATGAGAATCAGAATTAAATTAAAAAAAAGAGTCAAAATATACAAAATAACTTTCTCTTTTGAGGTTCATCAAATATTTTCCGTTGCGCAGTTGAGTAATGTTGTTCAACCTTCTTTCCCTTCACCTCCAATACCCCCTCAATCGATCGATTATTAGACAACGCTTAAAAGATTAAGATTGGTTAAGAATAAACTACGTTCTTGCAATTTTCTAAGATTTAATATGTTAGCAGTCGCGTAGCTAGGTAACCAAGGGCCCCGGTGCAAAAAAAATCTGGGCCCCTAACTAAACTGTTTAGATTTTTCAAGTCAGATATAAATATATATAAATACTTTAAAGGTACAAAGCTATTAGTTTATCATCAGCTCTTTATCGTGCACTGCATGGCACAGCAAAACTACTTACTACATGTATGAGTATTGCGCTCTAAGACTCTAAGTACAATCCTGCAGCTACTTTTGTTTCAGCTTAATCTCAACATAAACAACTCTAGAATGCGTACCTCTGCCTGAGAGAATTACGTAATGGACTTAGACCCTTGCCTGGTCCATGCTTCCCCCCTCCCTCATGTTCAGCGATAAATTTATAGAGAAATGAGTATGAAATACACTCTCAATAAAAAAAATTCATTCCTATTTAGAATTTTTGTTATTGTTTATATTTTTGTTATAAAAGTTTTGTAAGCATTGTCGGGAATAACTATTTACTAAGAGTATTACTTCACTGTGAAACCGTTAAAATATACATATAAGTTATAAAAGTCCGAGGGCCCCCTGAGCTTGGGGGCCCCGGCGCACTGCACCGACTCGCCCATACCTAGCTACGACAGTGTATGTTGGCATTACTTATTTTCTACAGATGTCGCTACTGATATTAACATTGTTCACAATGGATTACGTGCCTTTCTTCGTTGTTTTTCCTCTTTGGATTGTACACCACTTTATAGTTGTTGAATAAACAGCAAACTAAACTAACTACCAATTAACAAAATCATGTTATAAGTGACTTACCTAGCATTTTACTAAGGTCTGCGTTATGTAGATCAGGATTTTCATCCGCCAGTTTCTTCCTTTCCACTTTAGCCCACACCATAAACGCGTTCATAGGTCTCCTGATCCTGGCTTCCTTCGCAGCTTTCAACTGCGCACTTTGTGATATCTTCCCGGCATATCCCCCTCTCGGGATTCCATATCCAGAAATTCCCGTATTATTATTATCAACTACACTACTTCCTCTTCCTGGGAAACTTGCCGATGTTTCGTACAAACGAAAGTCATACTGCCTTGAGTAATCCGGCATGTAGTTATTTTGTAAGGTCCAATGTTGCTGGTGCATTTCTTGTTCGGTCATGTTCTGCATTGTTTGTTGATTTGATTGAATGATATTTGGTAAAACACTTGGCAATAATTGATTAGAATGTGTTTCGTGTATTGGACTTGATATGTTTGGTGGTATTGGTGAATTTGTATTACCGATAATACCCGATGGGTTTGGTGAATTGCCGATTACTCCCGAAGATATATGTAGTGGTGATCCTGTACCAATTATTGATGATTGACTGCCGATTACACTTGATTGGGATGAACCAATTGGTTGGGATGATGTTTGAACGTATTCCTCGTAGGATCGGTGGTATGATGGCGGCTGACTTGCGCTGAAAGAAAGAAAAAATACATAAATAACGGTAGGAAATTGACAAATTGTGTTAGTGATGAAGCTTCCTTGTTTACCAACCATCTAAATAGCAATTAAAAAACAGAAACTCACAAAAATTTAATTTTTGGGAAAATTAAATACTGATCATTGGTAAGCGCATCATTTGAAAACGGTTGCACCGCTTTGGCTAATTATTCTTTTAATATTCTCATAATAGTCTAAATAATGTTTTTAGAGAAAGACAATTTAAAAATTGACCAAAAAGTTGAAAAAGCTGGAAGTGCTTTTTTCATGCTTAAGTTGTGCTGTATAAATTTAAGGGAGGGGTCAAAACGATAAAAAAAAGAGCATATTTTCGATAATGTTTTTTGACGACACAGTTAATATATAATTATTTCTATAATTACTACATGATAAAATAACATTTGAAGAATACTTTGTGAAATTTTCATGAATAAATATCAAGAAATGAGGCATTGACAACGAATCTCCGCAGACGTTACAAAAAAAAGTAACATTGCGAAATCGAAAATCCAAAATGATTTCATTAGATGATAAGTTTCTGCAGGTAACGCTGTCGAGTTTTTTTTTTGTATTGATTTTTTTAATATTTTACAGCACTTAAAAGTCAAAATATCGATTTTTCATGAAAAAATTAGGGAACTTTGTTATTTTAAAATACGTCAAAATTAAAAAAAATTAAAAAAAACTCTACAGCGTTACCTCGGCATTTATGTAAAGAAAGAGTGTACAAAATTTCAAAAGAATCGGTCCAGTAGCTTTTGAGCTAGAGATGGCACCGACTCTGAAAAAACTAAGTATGAGAAAACGCGTTTAAAAGTTTCCAAGTAACACGAAACCAGAGCTGAGAGATGAAGTCTTAAAACTCTATATCTCCGACATTTTTATTCCAATCGATTTCAAATTTTCACACAATAAACTTAATATGTTGTACAATAATATAAAAAAATTTAAAAAAATGAAAAAAAAAGTTGAAACCTTTTTGCCATCTCTTTTATACAACAGAGAAGCATACGAGTGCGTGTGTGATATATACCATCAAGTTGAATCTCGATTACTTATATCTTGTGTGACACAAGCGGCAAAACTTCGTCAACTTTTGGATATTTAAATAAATAAAAACGACCCCTAAATCAGTTCCCATACTTAGGTGAAACCCTAGCCTCACACACAATAAATTAAGCTATTAGTGTCGATTTATTTGTTATTTATATGAAACAATAAGGTAAACTCAAACAATTAAAATATTAACATTGAAATGATATAAAACCAAGTAATAATAAAATGTATAAATGGAAACATAAATAAATATAAGACAATTAAAAGTTTACATATTGTTTTATACGAAGAATTATACAATGTGTTCGGTAAACAACAATGTTATGTTGAGTATGCGTTGGTAAATAACAGTCTTTAGCTTATTAAACAAAAATCATTAAGACAATGGATGCTATGCAACAACAATTTGGTATTTATTCAAGAATAAATATTTTTATTATTTTCATTTAAAACATTGGAAGATATCACACAGGGTTTCGATTTGTCCTCTATGGTATTTGAAACACCTATGAACCCTACCAACTTATGACTGGGGTCGATTTAATATATTTTAATGAAAATATACTTTAAATACAATAGTTTTTGTCTGCCACTTTATTAATCTCGTCATTTTCCAATGCCCCAAATCATGGGCGCCGACAGGATTACTTTTAGGGTCCGTAGGAAAAGATGCTCAGTGTTCGTAGGAAAAGGGTAGAGGAGGATACTTATTTCATTGACAGTGTGTTGAACAAATTTAGACAATAACCTAGACGCCTTCAGTTTTTAATTAATTAGTGACTTTAATAATAAAAATGTTCGGCAGCGACTCATACTTAAAACAAGTTGTGGAGTATAAACTGCTGATATAACTAAAAAGCACTGACCCACCTAGTTTTCTATAATGTATATAGAAACGAATAAGATAAAATTCATTATCGTATTATAGATTTATACCTCTTTTAAGTATAAATCGCCGCCGAACTATCGGAATTTGGACTATATTTATTTTTTCTGTGCATTTTCTTTCATATTACACTCTTTTCCTAGCGCCTCAATTATAGTGATACTATTTTTTATCGAATGCTCTAAAGTGTCTGCTACAAAACTCCGTTTAAAATTTGAAAATTGGTTTATCGGTTGAAATGTTACAAACTTTTATTTAATAAGTTAATATTATGCTGATTTTTTATGTCTTTCAGTCTTCAAATGGATTTTTCACTAACAAAGTAATATTTATATCAGATGTTTCAATAGACCATTCTCATACTTATAAAAAAACGAAAAAATTCTTGTATATGAAAACGTCTTTATCAATAAAAGTGAGGGGTCATGAGTTAGGTTACAAATCTTTGACCGTTTAGAAAGTTTGCAAGGCTTTCCGGGATTTGTAACTGGTGTATCAGGGAATAAGTTTAAAGTATCATTCCCACTCACTCTTCAACTAATTTTGTATTTAATTCATATAGGAATATTACGTTTTCTTTGTTTTTTAATACCTTACAAAATCCACTGTTCTAAATTAAAGAAAACTATATTATATTATAGCCTCCAAAATGTGACAATCTATCAAAATGCAGTAGGAGATATTTTTAAAAGAAGTTCAATATCAGTTTGTCAAAAATAAAGAAGTAACAGCAATTCTAATTATTCCACATTCAATTTACTCCAACTGTCGAACTGCCAAAATGTATATTACTAACGACGCATGCGCACCAACTAAATTAAAACACAAAACTGACAAGAAATCTAGATTAAAATATTAAAAAAATGTAAATTAAATATCAAAACAGTGAGTGGGAATGAGGCTTTATCCTGTAAACGCACTCTGCAATTATAATGTATGAAGTAATTTTATTTAGCAAAGGTTAATGAATTAGCAAACATCAATAAGCTGACAATCGAACTCCTTACTAAGCTGCACGTTACGTCTGCAGTTAATAAGACCGCCAAACTTAAAGACAAATCAACAAATGCATTCATTGCATTGTCTAAACATTTTCTTATTTAATAATCAACTAAATGAGTCATTCATTTTGGTATGGTGATAAAACAAGTCATCGACTTACGTTGTTCCATTCAAAATGGGACGCCATTCCAGATGCGAGTTATGGAGAATAGACAATGATGCATAAAACTGACAGGTCAATCACTTGCAGTCTTCCCAAAGAAGAGCTGGTTGCAGTTTTTGATTGATTGGTATTAAAATATACATTGAATTAAATTAAAAAATAACTACAACTATATTTAAAGATATTAAGCCGAGTATACACCAAAGATATGTTAGAAAACTACTTATACGTTAAATTTTTATATGTTGACTGTCAAAATTTAAATTTTTAACTACACCGACACCGACCTACGTTGAAACGGATGTCTTGTGATATACGAGGCGTGTTTTTTAAGTAAGTACCGTTTTGGAATTAAAAAAAGACGTGCAAAGATATCGCAATAATTTTATTTTTACATGAAAGCCTGTACCTTAATCTACTTTTCTACATAATTTCCGTGAATATTGAGGCACTTGTCATAACGTGGCACCAGTTTTTGAATACCCTCCTCATAAAATTCTGCCGCCTGACTTGTTAACCACTGTACGAGGACGCCCACTCCGTTCTTCATCATGCACATTTGTGCGGCCATCTTTAAATGCTCTCACCCATTTCCTTACCATTCCATCACTCATAATGTTTTGTCCGTAAACTTCACAGATCTCACGTTGAATATCGATCGGTTTTACGCCTTTAGCACTAAGAAATCGTATAACAGCCCGAACTTCACAATCGGCGGGACCCACGATTGTCGGAGGCATTTTAAACACTCAGTAAACAACGTATAAAATGAAGAATCAGACTGTAATGGCGTCAGTGCGTAGACAAGAGATGTAGGTAACCAGCGCGCATGCGCGGAACGCCGACCGTAGCGCTGCAAAGGCGGAAACGCAAAACGGTACTTACTTAAAAAACATGCCTCGTACCAATTACGATTCTTTTGAAAAACTTAAAATGAGTAATTGAGAATATGACAAATATTGTCCTGTAAGGAAAATTACAGCAACAAACTACAGATGCAAATATGTAGTTAGTTTTTATAGATGCATAAATTGTTTTCACTAAGAAAATCAAGTTTCTTCAATCGAAACAGTAGCTATTTTATATAAACTTATTGGATTTTGCGTCACTCGCGTTATATTAATTTTTATAGATTTTATTGTCACGTAGAGATAATATATTAAATAAATTAATATTTCCAAATGTTATTATCAATTTTATTGATAACAAAGCGTCCTTCGTTGGTATGTTTGTCAAGAATGCAAAAGTAGATTACAAGAAGTTCAAAGTACAATATATGTACAACACACATTTGTATCACAGACAAGTAGACTAAATTATTTATTTATTATCAATTGCGAAAATACTTTACTAACATAATAAATAGCTACTAACATTCCCCAATGCGTAATTTTCTTAAGTAGGAGTATATATACACCTAAGTATATACTTCTAAAATTATCGTTAATTTTATTATCTGCCACCCACGCAAGTCGCAGTCGTTGCAGGTCACGTGGCAGATATTAAAGATCGTAAACGGTTTGAAGCCAATTATCAAAAAATTGTTGTCGAACGTTGAAAATCATTTCAAGAATATATGATACTAGAGTTTTGGCGTGTATGAGTTGAATCCAATAAATTAATTCGTAATTTCATTTCAAATTTTAATTCTATTTTCAAATTGAAATATTTAACTCGCCCAATAATAAAATAATTTTTCATATAACTTAACTAAAAATAATTTTTTTCTTTCAACAAAATCTAAAATATTTTCAATTTATTCCTGATTTGACCAACTCTTTTGCAAAATTTGGAATTTTTTTTTTCGATTCGTAAATCAGGTATCAAAGTTAGCCCATATATCAAATTTCAACTTTCTAGTCCAATTTTTACTCTCGACAAAAACCGCTCCCTGTGCCCGCAAATAAAATTTTTGAATTTTGAATATTTTTTTTAATAACATGTTTTATTATTAAGTAATCCAAAATTTAAGTTTTCTCCAAAGTTTCCTACCGAGCCCTCTAATTTTCTCAACGCCCCTATTTTCAATTCTTCAATTTCTGAATATCAAAAATACACATACCAAATTTCAACTTTCTATCTTATATGAATTAAAAGTTATAGACCAAAAAGTATAAAACATTTTTTTAGTTTTTCCAAAATTACGGGTTTCCAGAAAATTTAGGGAAAAATTCGGGAACGCCAAAAGTCTTTTTTCTCTACGAAATAGCAAACTTTCAAAAACATTGACGGAGCTGTTTTCATTCTACTATACGAATTTCAGCAACAAACAAACATATAAATAAATCCTGTTCAAATTTTAATACATTTTTCACAATTCAAATGAAAATAAATAAGTGAATTAATTTTTCGTCACTATTATCTTGATTCACAATTTGACAATTAGCTATCAAACGACATTTGCGGGCATAGCAGCAAAAATCTATTAGATGAAAGCACGTTCAGTATTTTTCTTCAGACAATTACGAACATTTAAGGAAAAGAATTAGCGAAATCGGTCCAGGCGTTCTCAAGTGATGCGCTTTCCAACGACCAGCATTTAATTTTTATTTGTACAGATATAGAAGATACTGTGTTTAATATGGGCTGTTGAATATCACCCTCTGATTTGAATCATTATACTAATTTTCAATATCTAGTAGATGTACAAAAAAAATATTGTAGGAAATTGAGTCCTCTATCAGATTGATACTTACTATTTTTATCTTATGAACCACCGGTAAAGAGATATTACAAAAAAATCGCTTTTATCCGCTATTTTTATTTGTAAATACTCGTTTGTACTACACGCATGACACAAAGTTCAAATAAAAATACTCATTTAGAAATGTAACGTCAACAAGCGCTTTAAACTTGCGCTAGTGACATTGGAATTAGGTTATAAGAAGCTAACAAGCCTGGAAAGTCGAATGGCGTACTTGTCCTATCAACACCGCACGCGCTAGCTCTAGACATATCAAAGGAAATAAATCATCACTAAATATAGGGAATACTAACAAAATAAAATAAAATATTTAACTTTAAACAGATGTCAATATGATAATACAATAATATGAGATTTGTGATAACAATAATATCTACTGATAAGAGATAACAAAACGACTATGACACTGATAAAGCCATCTGTCTTGCTTATCTATAGATATTTTAAATTTTGAGAACTTTTTCCAAGAAACTTTATATTGCAACCAATAACACTTCTAAATATTATTGTTTTGTATTATTATCTATATTACATATAAGTATACTATCCTTTTCTAACAAATGTAGAATGGTATACGTATGATTGCTATCTCTCTCTAAACTGTCACGAATTTTTCTTACCCTCTTTCTTTCTATGAATTGCAATCTTGTTATACAATAAGGTAAGAAAGAAGGGCAGTAGAAGAAAGAGCCTATACCGGTCCCAGAATACCTAGCACATACGTTCACAAGCGCATTATTAGTAGGAGAACGTGCACACCACGTGGTTTGGATAATGAGGAAGGAAAGGGATTACATAGAAAGTTATGCAAGGCTACGTAATTTTCTTCATGTACACATTGAGAGAAGAGAAAAAAATCTGTAGGCTATAATTGTAAAAGATATTTTTCGAACAATTGATAATTTTTAAATAGTTTTGTTAACAGCAAGCGCAAATTGTCAAATTGGATTTAATAGGATAATAACTACGGTCCATCCAAGGGAGAGTAGGGTGATAGAAGCTGCGTTAGGTACATGAAGAGAGGGATGGGTTCTAAAGAGACCAAAAGGGAACCACGTGGTTTGTGACACTTTCTAATTTATAATTGTATGCCATATTTTGCATGTTTTTTCTTATGTTAAGACCAATAAGTAATAAATTAAGGAAATAGACAACAAATATAAGGTTATAGTAAGAATTTCACATCATCCTTGTTGACCACGTGTCTATCTCTATCTCTATCTAAATTGGTACATCTTTAAGAGACAACAAATATCTGACTCATAGTAAATATTTTCTTTGTATAATTTTGTCGTAACTATAGTTACACATCAAACAAAAACATAGAATGAATAAAAAGACAAAAAATATTGATAAAATATAAGTTGATAAATAAAGAACTATAACTTAATTACCTAGTAGTTTGATGTTGCGCATACAGATGTCTCTTAATGTCTTTTAAACATTTATTTGAGGTGGGGGAAGTGTATTAGTTGCGCAGACGCCATTGCGCATACGTGAATTGAATTAATAATGAACTAATTCAATAATATTTGATCATTTTTTTGTCATTGTCAATGATCTTTGATATATTTTGACTTGTTTCTTATTTTTATTATTTTAAATAAACAATTTCTATAGTGTTACATAAATAAATCAATTTCTTATAAAAAGTTACTTGATCAAATATTTAATCAGAGGTCAATACACCTGTCAAGTACACAAAATTAGGCTACAAGCTTTTACAAAATAGCAAGGAAGGAAGGTTAAAGAAATTAATCTTTTGCTAATAAAAAAATACGCTAAACCTAAAATAGAACATCTATTTTCACAAATCTATTTAAAAATTATTTTAATTGAGTTCTAATGCCGGCAGTTTACTCTCGGCAATACATTTGTCGATATGCCGAGAGCTCCATTGGACAAGTTCACTCTCGACTTTGGCTCGGTTAATGTCCCTCTGGCGATACATTTGCGAAGTGGTGCGAAGTACACTTTTGCGTCTAGTTTGTCGTTTTCTTGACTTTTGTCAAAACACCGCTCATGAACCGAGGCAAGCCAGCGCGAGGCGAGAGCTTCATTATGCACTCGATCCCGGCGAGACACCCGAGGCCACGCGAGAATCTCGATCTCACCAGTCTCGGCGGGAGTGAACTGCTAGCAAAATGTAAGGTTTAAACTTGCGTGTTTAGCTCCAATTATCCGGATACAACGTTTGTACTGATTCAACAAACATTCAAATCCGTCTACGAAGACTAGTGTCGGTAAATAGAACAGATAAAAGCGTCCGAATATTCGAGGTATCGCCTACACATGCCTTGGCAACTATGACATTAAAACATAACCTAAAATACTCAGTGTGAACGTATCAGAACGTTTAATACCCATAATTAACAATTTTTGTTAAGTATTTATGTTATAATAGACAAGTCAGTGCTGCGGTATGCTAGCGAAACCTGGACTTAAACCTAGACACCCAGCAAGCTTTGGAAACATTTGAAGGAAAAGTATTAAGAACTATATTCGGGCCTGTTAAAGAAGAAGGGTGCTGGCGAACCAGATATAATTTTGAATTATATGGACTTTATAAACAACCTCAAGCTACACAGGTCATCCAAAGCAACAGGCTGAGATGGCTCGGCCACGTCTGGAGATGCGCTGAAGACAACCTTACCAGAATATACACCTTTAACAACCCTACGGAATCCCGTACCCGAGGACGACCACCAACAAGATGGCTGGACGACACAGTAGAGGATATCAAAACTTTGAAAGTAAAAAACTGGCAAAGAGTTGCTTTGGACCGAATGAGTTGGAAGAAGCGTGCTGTTAAGGCAGCTAAGACCTGCAATAGGTTGTTGCGCTCTTAAAGAAGATGAAACAAGTCACTGTCAAATTGTGTCAAAAGTTTAGAGGAAGATTGTTCGCTAAATGATCAAACGTATTTGTGTTCTTACTTGTTCACTTTTAATAATATAGCAGAGCACTATTTCTTGTGACGTAGCATACCATTTATTTCATTTACCTAAATAAGTTTTCTTCAACATCTTCTTGTTTAACTTATTGGCTTAAACTGGTAGCATCTACGTTATTCTTAAGCAGTAGTCGTGTCCAATGTCCTCGGCAGTCTGCCTCCTACAGTTGTGCATTTCTTTTTTCTTTTGCTTTTATTACTTTATTTTTACCTTTGCGGCATTACACAATACAAACTTCCAAGATTCAGCAGATCACATTTACTATATGTGTGTGTAAGACTATAGTCTTGTGCCATGAGCCTATATCTACGAGTATACCATACTGCGTGCCTTCTGAGTTCTGACTTTAAAAGCGGGATTCTATTAAAGGCAATGCGCGAAATGTATGTATCCCAGATGTTTTCAAGTACACTCGATCAAGTTCTTTTACATATTGTTCAGTTTTTTCTTTGTCAGATATATTTTCTGGTAATCAGATGCGTCACGAGCTGGTTTCTTGAAGGTAAGCGTCCTCAGGTACACAGTGCTTGCAATGTATTGCATGGAACGTGGAAGAAAACAGAAGCGAAGACATGACGCCCTTTAGATAACCATAGCCTTTCTTATGCTTTGTTTGATACGATAAATTAAATTTGTCTGATGCTATCCTAGCTGACCTGACAGACGTTATCCTGCCCAAATTAAAGCAAAAATCACAAATTTTCCGCAGTTTTTGTTTTTCTATTTATATTTATTTGCCTTGACTTTTATTCGTCATAGCTACCATCAAACACTTTTTATACATATTTCACATTTTATAATTCTATTTTACAAATTTCTAAATATTTCAATAATTCACTAATTAATTTTGAATCACTTAACAACAATTTAGTATTAACAGGAAAAGTTTTAATCACATCTAATATATCACTGTTGAATTTTGATCTTTCTAAACTATTATTTATGCATTCAAATATAATATGATCTATGATTTAATATTAATTTTGTACAGGTGAGCTGGAGTTTTACAATGATTACTTTTGATTCTGATTATAATTGATATAATTTTGCGGGACTCATTTCTAAACCATCTTTTCTTACTTAAAATTAGAGCCAAATCGGTCCAGTCGTTCTCAAATGATGCGCTTACCAACGAACTGCATTTCTAGGTTATTTATAGAAGATAGATTATTAAAGATAGAGGAAACATAAGCTGTTCCGTGAAACACGTTAGTCGGGAGGCTCCCCTATGGTTGTCATTCTTGTAACCAAATGTAATATCTATCAAATAGCATAGCAAAACATTATTTGGTGTGGAAATGACGATTGCTTGAGAAATAGGTCGTATTTGTGTTAAAAATGTAAGATAAAAAATGAACGGACCTTTCAAGAATAAAAATCCTATGCTACAAGGTAGATGGTTTTATAAAGAAGTTTTTGTGTAATTTTTAATAAAATCGGATGACGCGTTCATGAGATATGTATCGACTAATAAAAAATACCGCCACACTAAATTCAAATTGATACATCTCAAGTAATATTCGGAATATTGGCATGGGTAAATTCTTAACAGATACTTATTGAATATAAGTAATTAGTTTTTATGAATATCTCAGAGTAATTAATTAGAATTGATTTTTAATACAGTTTGGGTAAATTGTTGACAAAATGACTATTAGTACGTTATCACAGTAAGTCGTCACAACTCGTGAGATATAAAGCAAATTTATTTGTAACGTGTTATCAGTAGAGATGTAAAAATACAATGCATGAGTCATCTGATAGGAGCAGCGTCACAAAGAACTTCAACTTCTAGAAAGACTGTTACTATTTCTATGGAAGTAGCAGAATTATTGTTATGCAATATTTATTTACAAGCTGTTATTATTTTCGACAGATCAATATTGGTGATGAGCAGGGGGTTCAAAGGTTAAAAAAACATATTTCCTGTCATTTTTATATACAAGTAATAGAAGAATTATTTTATTGAAACTTTTAAGACCTTTTTTAAAACCGTGTGACACGATTTCGCAAAAGCTAATGCACCAAAAGCTGCCAAAAATTCAAATTTCAATTTTTTCTTTTCGTTACCTAACATTAATTTTGTTACGTTGCCATTAAATAAATGCATAAAAAGTTTAAAAACATTTATTAACTTCAAACAACGTAAATTTATGTTACAAAATAACTTTTGTTATGTAATCTTACATTATATTAACCGAAAATAGGTAAACTTTCATGTTTATATACGTAGTTGTGTTTACCTGGTCATATTTAGAATCTAATAAATTTTAGAATGTAAAGAGGTATCATTAAAAACTTATAATAATCTAATTTTAAAAACAATTAATCAATAACTATTTAATGTATTTAATTAAATTAAGTGTACTCACTTGCAATCGTTTTAATTCAATTGTTAATCTGTTTTGCGTCTTGCTTATTATAACAAGTAGATAACTATAAACTAATTAATGAAACTAGTGTACAGTCAACCTAGTTAAATGTTTTGATCTTTTGTGTATATGGTACATGGAAATATCAGTGCCGAAACGTTGAAATAAAAATTCCTACACATAAGCTTAAAATTCTAAGATGCATACAAAAAATACAGTCGCAGCAGCGTCAGACACTGGACACTGGACACGGTGGACGCAAGCACAGACGCACGGACAGACGTCAGACAGTGGTGTTGACTGCTGAGTTACCTGTCCACCTGTCGTGGAGTATATATGCATACCAATGGACTAGAAAATACGTCTTCATATGTTTCCAGCAATCGAAACTTTCAGAAGATCGTAATTCACATTGCTCATATTCATAAAAGATTTTTCGCAACTTTCTTAAACAGATTATTGTAAGTATAGACTAATTGCAAGTATAATGCCCATATATATGTACAAATCCGCGTAATAAGCGTGCACGGATGCGTACGGTGCGCATCAGACCAGTAAAATAGCGTGCTTTAGACGGGCCCTGTATCAATATTTGTTAAGGGACCCTAATGATGGGTAAAGATTTTTCGCAAAAGGAACAAAAACGCTCGCATTGAATTAAAATAATTATATATTGACTAGCTGTCCCGGCCACGCGTTGCTATGCCTAACGTAGCGCCATCTATTGAATATTTACTCAATCTAGTCAACAGATTTCGATTTACTCAACAGAATATTTACTCAATCTAGTCAACAGATGTCGCCATCATCGTCGCCCGATGTCATATGTCATATACAGATAATTAATAGACAAATAATTAGCAATAAGATAAATAAATTGAGATTTAAGCTATCCTATCTTTCAAGTTGGACCAAACTGCACACGGTGTACAAATTTGATTAAAATCGGTTAAGTAGTTTAGGAGTCCATCGGCGACAAACACGGACAAACAACGTGACACGTAATTTATATATATTAAGATTATACGTTATTACTTACAAGTAATACTCCTAAGAACTAAGCTAAGTAAAGCTTAAAGGGTTTAAGTGAGATTGTGGATAACATTATTCGAATTTTTGCTTACACAAGTTTAGGACCCTTGTAGCTCGGGGGCCCCGTATAATTGATACGGCATCTACGGCGATAGCTACGCCTCTGCATCAGACGTATTGGATTTATTGTATCAACCTAGTAAACAATTCGGACTCCATTGGAAATCGTATTTAGGAATGCTGTAAGTTTGCTCATAATTCACTGCTTCATATGCAATGAGTACGAAACCACTTCACCTTTTAGAATTTAAGCAACGAAATCGGCTAGTATCCAAATAACCTAATATACTTAAAGTCCGGTACAGACTAGTGCGACTCCAACGTTATTTAGACCAGAGTGTACTATATTTATTGAAATTTAATGACCCAGACTCTTATAAAACTCTAAGGCCTAGATCACACTGCGATTTAAACCTCAGCTTTTTTCCGCGTAGTTTTGTAACACATGGAATCATATGAGCATGCACAGGTTTTTAATTTTCTATGTGTTACAAAGGTGCCAAAAAAATCGCTGAGGTTTAAATCGCAGTGTGATCTAGGCCTAAGAGATCTTAAGGTACAGAAGCGCAGTAAAAAGTATAATCTTTTTGTAGACTAGAACGAAAATATGGTAAATATAACATACGCATTAAAAAAATTTATAAAATCCGTTTTGTGAACCTAATTCAAATGCAAATAATGAATCCAACTTTCAATAATTAATTTTATAAACATACACAATTGGTAGAATGAGAATTCGTGTTATACAATTTCTTCTAACAAATGTTGGAGTCACTAGACAATAAGATACACAATGATAATATTAAATAAAAACTTTACTTTATTTTTTTCTTCAATAGTCCCATGAAAAGGATAAATACTCTACGACCATATTATTTAAAATCGTGTGGACCACGTGCCGCCTATGATAAAAAATTCGGCTCTACATAAAAATTCAAACGGTTAGAAAAAAAAAATATAAACAAATCTGTTAAGGATATCCAAACACACACACACACACACAAAAAACGTGGATCTAGGAAAACAATCAATTAATTTCGTCTAATAAAAAACTACTGTTGAAAATCGAAACGCCGGCGAAAATTAAAAGTTATAGGTAGGACCAGTAAAGGGCAGCCTAACAGGCGTGGCAAGGTCTCTACTGAGAAGAGCCTTATCATATTTATTCGTGAAGGTTTCGTGAATATAATTGATATTGTGTTCCAGACTTCCGGTTTATGGAATCTCGTTAACTTGAAGTCTTTCTGAAACACTTATACGTTGAACGTATAAGTAAAACTACTTTATTATATTTTCCTGTTTGTTACAACGGTTTCATGTGATAACAAACTGTTTGCTTACTCGTATAAATGTGTTGCTGCCAGTATCGACTACATTTAAAAGATACTTCCTTCAAAGAAGCATCTAGAGCTTAGCCGCTCTCAGATGGTACCTAACAATGCATATATACGAGTATATATGCATGTAGAAACATAAAATGTTATACCCAGTAAACATTTGGTAAAGTGTTCCTTTTTGTGACTATTTCACTTCAATTATAGTTCGCATCAACTTTATCTTCATTTGTATTCCGAGAGGTGGAGTGGTTCGTCATCTGTAGCCGATAAAACAGACATTTCATATGAACGATTGTGAGAAACTGAACTATAAATGAACTCTTTCTGACAAAAAAATCATACGCATCTCCAATATGATGTCAAAGTGACTCCAAAATGCTCCAAAATGTTTACTGGGTACTGTAAAAATGTGATATTCTTTTCTTTTGCATTAGGCACTGCATTCTTCCGCCTTAAATCACTAAATTTCTTATCATTGTGATTAATTACATATTGTGATCCTTATTCTATCTACCCATTCTCACTCCTCCCAAAAGAAAAAAGAAAAATGCAAACAAAACAGATAAATTTAAACCCCTACTACTTCTTTCTTCTTGCTACTCTCCCTCCTGTTTCTACTCAGCTCGTCCTTCGTGAAAATGTGATACTATTTTTATCCTATTTTAAAAAGAGTTTATTTAAATATCCCTAGAACGCAAATAGTTTGCTTCTCCACTTCAAAAATATTTTCCAATTAGCTAACCAGCTAATTTATGGTACGTTATTCATACGACACTAATAAAGAACCAATTGCAATCACTAATTAGGTCTATTTGCTATAAATTACAAAAATATATTCATACTATTATATTGGAAATGATTCTGATGTATATAAGTATTTAATATGTAATACAACACTGTCAAAATACATATACATATGGTATATATGTATATTTCTTATATATATATATATATATATATATACGTGCTAAAATGGCATTCAACTACAACAATAGAATCTGAAAACAGCTGATTTTAATGTTACAATTGTTTGAATATTTAACAATGCAATATTTTAATAGTAGTATAGTAATATGAGATATACTAATTGTTTACAATTTGTTTATTATTATAAATAGGCTACTGAATATAAGCAATCTCAAGTTTGCACTTTTGATTTGCTATTATTATTTAATTTACTTAACACACAAATTTCATGAATTTTTAACCCCCTTCCATCCCCATTGTCACGCTTTGTCACGCATTCCCATAGCCATTGTTGTGACGTCACACATTTGAAAAGAAAATATTTTCTTTTTAGTCTTCTTTTGCTTTTTAATTTTAATATTATTAATTAATAAGTTCGAGTCCTGCTCCAGACAATGTTCAACCAAACCCTGTAGTTTCGAGGAATCCATAGCCATGTACATTCAAGAGTTGTTTATGTTAAGCAGATCCAGAGTAAAACCAGGGTTGTTTTTGGAGGTTCACACATAATCAATTTAACTTAATAGCAAACAAACCCAGAAAATATAACTTAGGTCGAACGTCTTAAAATATTATCATGTAACACATTTTGAGAAGCTGCGGTATTAATCAACAATGTTCTGCTTAGATTTCTGGCAGGAATGGGCACGTGTCTTGCACGGTATGGACCACGAAATAAGATGAATGTTTAGATTAAAGTCCGTCCAGATCTGACTCCGTCCAGATAGCAGAGCCACAACACAGCGCAGACCTTTAAATACCGACGGCAAACGAAACACAAAGGAACATAATAATAAAACTGAAGTATATAGGGACAAATGTCAAAGGTCGTTGTAAATAGGACATTTGTTATTTATACATTGACTCAGTTTTGCTGAAAATATGGTTCTTTTTTAAATAAACGAAAAACTGTATACCTTGAAATTACTACCGGTTCTCTAATAAGACGATCTTTGTTTCTTTTATCGTTGCAGTTTCCGACGCGACGTGACGACGCTATGGTTTGCTAAACAATTGCTTATTATTTTAAAGCCGGATAGTTAAGGACGTTGCAAAGGACCAGTGTGCTCAACCTACAGAAAGGCCCCCCTATGTAAACTGACATGTTTATAACATATATACAACAAAAAATATAGTTCAAATTACGAGAGTTCGGCGGCGACTCATACTTAAAACAAGTTGTGGGGTATAAACTGCCTATATAACGAAAAACCACTGACTCACTTATTTTTCTATAATGTATATAGAAACGAATAAGATAAAATTCATTATCGTATTATAGATTTATACCGCTCTTATAACCTCTTTTAAGTATAAGTCGCCGCCGTGTTTTGTGATAGAATCATGACTCATTCAACTATCGTGATTTCGACTATATCTCACTTTCAACATATTTTATCAAGGAACGAATACCGCTTGCTGTAATTTTCTTTACAGGACAATATTTGTCATATTCGCAATTAATGATTCTAAGTCTTTCAAAAGAATCGTAAGAAAATTACCATCTTTATATCACAAAACGTCCGTTTCAACATAGGTCGATATCGGTGTAGGGTTCATATGTTAAAAATGCAAATTTTAACAGTCAAAATCTAAAAATTTAGTACTGAGAGTTTTTCTACGTATAAAGGACATTAATAAATATATATATTTATCAAAACGTTTCCAAGAAAAGCGATTTTCTTGGGAACGTCTTTACCACAAAATCCTTTTGTGAATATATTTTTTATGTATACGCAGCTTAACGCAGCAATTGACAATTTAGCAATAATTTTAAAATATTATTTTATATATGATACAACTATAAAATTAAAATCCATAAATCAATAAAAATAATTGCATGTATTGCGAATCAATGTAATAAAATAGGCACAAAATATACGAGGAAGAGAAATGAGGAAAACAAACTTAAAGTTATGAAACTAAAATGTTTTACGGGCTATAAAAAAAACTAATTTCTTAAAGACAAGTGATATTCAAAAGCATTGCATTTCTGAGAACCTAAAATTATTTTAATTTTGAGTTCTGACTAAAACAATATCAAATATAAATTCAGCATTATATTATTGTTATTTCAAATTTATATTTCTAAGGTTTTCGAAAATCGAATTCGTTTCTTTCCTGTTGATCGTCTTCTGTGTTTATGTGTGTCCTGTTTAATTCATGCCAGACTAAGCCACAGCGAAGCTTGGTAGGGTTTAGCTAGTAAGTAGTACAAATTAAGCCCTCTGATTTGTCTCTATTGTTAATTGGTCTATATTCATTTAATCTATAATCAATCAATATGCGTATTTAATAATTATTATCATTGTGATTCAGAATCCATTAAAAGATAAATGTGTTTTTTTAATTTACGAAAGTATAACATGTTCTAAAATTCGTTAGAAGCTTGCGATACTTACAATTAAATGTTTTTATGTTACTACTAGCTAACACAGAACGATCACCTGGCCAGAAATTGATTCGATTTTCGAATACACGTTATGTTAAAATTTTTAGTCAATCGACGGACTACTTTTCGAGTTTTGCGAGCACAAACATCAGGTTGAAACTTTATATATAAAGATTAATACGGTAAATGTCAGAACACCCTGTTTATTAAATACATTAAACAATGGAACTAAAAGGACTTCATGTATTTGTTTCTATAAATGCGTGTCTAGAACTATCAAATATTAATAAATCCATATGCATATTAATAAAATGAAATCTAGAACAGAAAACGTAAGGTCAATACAAAATAAACAATAAAATGTTTAAAATGTCAAACGCGATTAAAAATAACACACAGATGAATGTAGCTAAGCGATTACCTAGAAGAGAAGACTAGCCAAAGAAAATAATGAATTATAAAACCTTCAATCAGGAGTCATTATTATTTTGCTTGTAACTTTCTTATTTTAAAAGTTACATCAAAAAGTTTTTAATAAAAGTTGTAGATGATGTTGTTATCTACAAAAAAGCTACTTACAAAATTTTTGTGGAAGTTATAGTTTTCAGGATAAATAAAGCAAAGTTAAAACCATAATAAAAACGTACATTTTTGGTAAGCAGCAATTTTCTTTTCTCATGAAGTGAAATATGATACCATTGATCGTATATGATATATGATCAAACAGAAGCCTATTAATTCTGTCTTAACACAGAGTTAACGCAAATGTGTGCCCCAACAATCGTCTAAACTTTTCAAACATTCGTTTCAATAAAATAAAAGTATACTTGGCAAAATTGTTAATTACGGGTAATCAACGTTCTGATACGTTCACACTGAGCATTGTAGGTTATGTTTTAATGTCATAGTTGTCAACGCCAGTGCCGTAGCTTGCCTTAGAGGGGCCCCGTATCAAAATGTGTTGAGGGGGCCCAAATGTGTCTTAATGGAATGAATTTTCTGAATTTCAGATTTTAAGCATGTTTTCAAAGCAATGAATTGTTCATAAAGATCAACTGACATGTCTTTACTGTATTTAGCTCATCAAAAAAACGCTTCGTTATCTTCTTTCTTTTATTTTTGCAAACAGTTCTTACTCCCCACTCTTTTGCTAGAACCCTGGACTCCTTTATGCAAACCATGGAATGAATTTTGATTTCTTACTTCACTCAGTCAATTCAAAAGATTACTTAGTAAAATGTTAGCTTTTTGTAAGTCACTAATTTCATGCCGTAAAGCTTTAGAAACAGGAATGATTTCAAATAGTGAAGAAAAAAAACGAATATTTGCTTACGCAGGTTTGGGGCCCGCGTATCATTGATACGGCGGCAGCCACGCCACTGGTCAACGCATGTGTGTACGGTCCTCAAACATGGCCGAGACAAATATTCGGACGCTTTGACCTGTTCTGTTTACTGACATTACACCGAAAATACTTTTATTCCTATAGGGATATCAGACACAAAAGCCAGGGATCTTTCTTTTAGACTTAGACGTTCTTCAAATTTTTCATTAACTTTTCTTTCTTTACGCCCATTTTAGACTCTTAATACATTTCTGCCAATGTATTTGCAATTTTTGTTTTGTTTTACTGCAGACTTATCAAAAGTGTTATCGCTACTAGTTTACCATATATCGAATATTTACTATTAAACAAACTAATACTACTAAACTCCTGCATACGATATATCCCATAAAAGCAATCGGTCATATTTAAGAATGAATTTTTTACACCGTGAATTTTCTAACGATTTATCAAGAACTACTGATTTCTTTGTTTGTATAATTATTACTTGAGACTTATTTAGTCGACAGTATTTTACAACTGGATAATATTAATTAACTGTTTTTAAAAACACATTTATTACAATTTTTAATTACTTCCGTTTCTATTTTTATCCAAAAGTGTTTATCTTTATTCTTTAAAATTGTTTACCTCAATTTAAAAAATATAATTTCACTTCTAATATTATTTAAAAAAATATTTGTATGATTTAAATAAAACAAGGTATTAAATCATTTCACACAATGCTATTTGAAATAGTAAAAAGTCTTCCAACGGATAAGACTATATTCTAATTCTAAATCAAATAAACTAAAACAAACTTAGAGGTAGAGGTAGCATATTGATTAGTTTGCAATTTGTTTAAGCAAATAAAATATTTTTAAAATATTGATTAACAGCTCAAGAAATTTTAATTCTAATCATATTTTTAATCAAACGAGGAAAATTTATTGAAAAGCTTACTGATAACATCAAATTGAGAGCCATATGTTTGTTCAATTTAAGAATAAAGATTACTTAAGGAACGATTTCAAAAATAGGTTTTTCAATTCGTCTTTGCATCAACTCTCAAAAGTTATTAGCACTTAAAACAATATATACATTTACAACTTATAGACACGAGTATGGGTATTTAAAATAAAGAGATTAAATTAGTTTTATTGATAGAGTCAATAAGATTTTCTGTGCTTTCAAATATCTAGTTTTGTCAAAGACCAACGAGAAATTTAACCGACGTTAAACTATTGTTATGTTAGACTCGAGAATAAGAGATACACAGGTATTAACCTAGGTTTATAAAAACCCGAAGTTAACTGGCTTTCATATGACATAACATGGTACAATAAGCACACGCGGCGGAAAAACGAATTAGCCAAGGTGTGCCTTCTTGGAGACGGATGTAAAACATTGCTTTTACGATCTTATTTGGCATATATTCGAATCGTTCTGATACTGTATATAAACTGCACCACTGTTCAATTAATATTAATGCATTAATCTGAAAAACACAGTTAGTATATGTAAAATTTTGTTAAGTATTTGTTTCCTCAAAAATATTAGCTAATACAAAACACTTTGTGACCTATTTTATAGTAAAATTATTAAGAGAATCAAAAAACCTCTTAAGAAGACCTTTTCAAGTATTAAAGAGTCTTAAGGAAACCATTTTAACGATTAATAGCTTGTAAAGTAGGTAAAATATGTATAGAAACTAAAACATATGCAAAAATAGGAACACATATTGCCATATGCTACCGACTAAGATATATATACCATGAAAAAGCTTTACATACGTTTTTTAATGTTAATATAATGTAAGATTACATAACAAAAGTTATTATTCAATATAAATTTACATTTTCTGACGTTAATAAAGCTTTTTATGCAAGATTATATAATGTTACATATTAAATTAATATATTAGTAAAAGATTTTTAATGTCATTTGCATTTATTTAATGACTAAGTTACAGAATTATGTTAATCTTCGGTAAATAATAAAACGTAACGTTATGTAAAAGATTACATTACATTACATTAAAGAAAGGTTTATTTAAGATTCAAAAATGCGTGCTTAAAACTAAATCTACCTTTTTGCGCACTTGCATAATGATAAACTTCTCAAGACCTTTTTATATGTTATGAAATCTAAACACAAAATATGAATGTTACCTTTCATTCCTGTAATATTTTACTTAAACAAAACCTAGTAGTATTTCACTAAAATGGTCTTATTTTTAACCTAATTCTTAAAAGAATTTGATAATCTTTATCAAGTTTTAACTTTACTTCAATGCGTTTTTATTAGGGAAAATCGTTTACGCAACAGGTACGCAAACATATAATGCGTGATTTTAAACCTTCTACGATTAAATATTTCTAGGTTTCGCTTTAGTAAAATATGACATGAATATAAGGTGCTTAGCGGTACTTATTCTAATCTTTAAGACATTTAAATTGAACTTACTTGTAGGCTGAAAAGTGGTGGCTATCAGTTTCACTATCCGATTCCATTTTAAATTCAATATTTTTTTAAATTCACACCAATTTTATTATTTTATTAAAAATGTTATAAAATATTTCACTTCAATTACATTAAGTATCACTTAATAATTCTAAATCTACATTATTTTAAAAACAATTAACAGTTTTAATTAGTTTGTAAATCAATAATTGATTAAACACAAAAACTTTAATAACACTTTCAGTTTGTAATTAAAAATAACACATTTAAAAATAAAATTACAAAAAAATGTTTATAACACAAATATGAATTATGTCGAAATGATGAATAAAACCAACATAAAAATAAGAACCAAATAAAAATGTGTGACCGCCGCGCACTTCACAGGTGAGCGGTTTGAATTCTACTAAAATATCCGTACATTTGATTCTTACCTGTGAAATAAAACCGTGCAGGTATATAAACATTTAATATATAAAAGTGAGACAGATATATGTAAGTTACAGTAGTTAGACAAAGTAACAAAACACTGAGAAACTTTATAATTAGAGTGAGATAGCTATAGCAAAAGGAGGAGTTACCATAAAGTGTGGGAGTAAAATAATCAAGAGGGAAATTAATTTATGTTTGTTAGATAAAGATAGATTATTAGTTGTGTAAAATCCTATGAGAATTGTTTTGTAAATTGTTATTAAAGTTTTTAATGTTTTATTAATTAATTAAGTATATATTTAATTAGATTTTAACTGCGGGGACTCTGTTCCTCAATGTCTTTTTAGAAGGTCTATCATCTAAACTTTGAGCTAGATATTTTATTTAAATTTCTACAAAATTCTGAACAACCACAACATTAATATTATCTAGTGGCAATTTCTTATGCTGATGGTATTTCTTAGTCACTAGGGTCAAAACTTTGCAACTCTATTGGTTGCCACAAAGCAATATGGTGCAATAATATCTTGTTCATTATTATTTGTTGTTTTACGGAGATCGTTACTGCTTCGTCGATTATTGTCCTTTTTATAACTTGTTAATAAGGCACGTCTCAATCTCAATGAGAAACTCTTGTAGTGGCGTAATCTTCAATAACTATCTTCGAAAAGGAAAAACAAGCAATGGTAAAGTTTATGCTTGTTTTTTTAAATTTTTTTGAAAATATGTACTTTTATGACATAAAAGAAAGTTCTATAATTATTTAAACGAATAAGTGAAATCTGGAGTACAAATTAAAGGAGGTACTGAAACTGAAGTTCCCTAAGTACTGCAAGTCATAGAGAGATACATCTTGACACTAACAGACACATGGGCGCCGGCAGAATTATTTTCAGAGAGGTACATGCTTAGTGCTTATAGAAAAAGGATAAATTAAAACAAATAATTCATTGGCAAAAGATGTTGAACAAAAATGTACAACAACCTCTAACCAAATTCATTTCTGAATCTTTTTCTGTGTATTTTCTTAGAGTGGGGGGTGCAAGAGCACCTCCTTCACTCTCCTCTCGGCGGTCATGATCAGATATGTCACACTGGGATGTTTAACTAACACGATATTCGTCACGAGAAATTAAACAATCTCTAAACAATATTTATATTAGTTTAGTTTATAAACAACTATAGTAAAGCCTTCCAGATACGCGCAAAACATTAATCCGCGTTATAGGAGGTCTATAGTATTTTACATATCTAAATATATTATTAATATCTTTGCAGATCACCAATCGCAAACCTTCGATCACCACAGAGCTTCAAAAACGTAAGTTTTTTTTCTAATAATATATTTTATAATCAATTGTGGTATCCCAGTAAACAATTTGGTGAAGTGCCCTATTTAGTGACGTTTCTATCACTATTTCACTTCAATTATAGTTCGCATCAACTTTATCTTCATTTGTATTCCGACAGGTGGAGTAATTTCGCAATTTGTAGCCGATAAAGTAGACATTTTATATGAAAAATGTGAGAAACTGAACTATAAATGAACTCTTTAATGACAAAAAAAATCATGACGGATCTTCAATATGATGTCAAAGTGACTCCAAAATGTTTACTGGGATGGTTGTAATATTAAATGGAATCTTTGGATTTGGTTAAATTCTTCCTGTTTTGTAAAAATTGCACCTTTAGATTTTGATTCGCATTTATAGTTACTTACATAAAACGATTTAAACATAAAAAAACATGGCTTTTTTGATAATATTTAACCTGCTGTATATAGTATCGCCATCTATATTTCGCCAAGTATCGTTTCACCTTAACCGATCTGTGTGTGTCGAAGTTCCAAAGCTGAATCTCTAAGTGTTGTGTCTTTAACGTCTCGTGTCGAACTCTGCATAAATCTTAAAACTGTTGCATCAGCATCCTTGATAAATGAGCCTCTTTGTAACTCTTGTAAAAGTAGGCCTGGATTATAGTCACAGCTACACTATTATAGTTACAGTCACAGATGTCCGTGTAGACAATTCTGCCTTAAAACAAACTATTCTAAAATGTAATATTTATTAGCTCCATCTCTATTTCTTCAATGTATTTATACTCGTATGTGACTGATCTACTAGAAAATAAAATTGTCTTTCTACGGTCATTGCTTCAGTGTGCGCTAACATTAAATAAAATGTGTTACATTAAATTAATATATAAAACAATATTTATTTATTATTTTATTTATTTATTTTTATTATAAATAAAGTATCGAATATTAACCCATAGTTATTAAAATAAATATTTGTTCGATTACTAATTTCTAGGCTTAGTCGTGTGTACGTGGGGTCAGTAATCACTATCAGCTGAATTTCTTAGTGAAACCGTGAAAAAATTATTTCATAATATTCATAAGCATATTAAAGCGTGGTGTCATAAAGCCACTGTAACTTGTAAACTAATGGTCCGAATGTTAAGAAATTTTGACACATAACGTTTGAAGGTTGGTACTATCTAAAAATCACAAGGATTTGTCATTTGTGACAACTTATTGAGTAGTGTGATAGCTACGATTGATTGTCTGTAATACGCCAAAAATTGTAGCTAAAATTTGAGTCAAGTAAAAAAATGGAAACCTAGATACAATTGACCTTCACGGAGGAGCTAATATTTCTGATATTCTAAGGATGGTAGCTGTTTGAGTAGATCCATTTGATATCGCGTGGGACCTAAAGAAAGTTTTTTTTCTATTTTTCTCCCGCGAAACCTAATCTAATATCTGGCAACCCTGACATTTAAGGTTAAATGATTGTTGTTTTGATTTTCATTTCCGATTTGGAAATGACATAATAATTGTAGATAGTTAATATATAGGACATATAATTAACTGGATATTGAACCACATATTTTTGTTATTAGACATAGTAATTCGATAGGACAGACATTATATTGGAGTCAGGTGCTTCCATTAGTCGGTGGTAGTCATGGGATACGCATGGTTTAATGTCACAATGAAATTGAACCTCGGTTTTTAACATTTTAGACCTCAGCTTATAGGTCAGTTAATTTGTAACACAAGAACTAAGTATCATTCCTACCTACTGCTTTAATTTTAGCATAACTTTTAAGTTGCAAGGTCAGTATAATAATTATCAATCGGTTCTTGCACTTATTTCTGTTTTATCCTCCTTCCTATATTATAATGTTCCAACTGTATATTTATATGTTTATATGTTTGTTGCTGAAATTCGTATGGTAGAATGGAAACGGCTCCGTCAATGTTTTTGAAAGTTTGCTATTTCGTAGAGAAAAAAATTCTAAGACTTTTGGCGTCCCCGGATTTTTCCTTGAATTTCCTGGAAACCCGTAATTTTGGAAAAACTGGAAAAAAAGTGAACCCTTTTTTGCTGTATTACTTTTAATTCGTAAAAGATAGAAAGTTGAAATTTTGCATGTGTATTACGGTATTCAATGCTGACATTTCTCAAAAATTAGAAATTCAAAAATTGAAAAAGGGGGGGTTGAAGAAATTCGGGTGCCCGGAAGGGAACTTTGGAGAAAGTTCATATTCTGGATTCTAGAATAATTAAGTATATTATTAATAAAAAAAAATTCAAAATCTCAAAATTTTATTTGGGGAGCACGGGGGCAGTATTTGCCAAGATTAAAAATTGTGCTAGAAAGTTGAAATTTTGTATATAGGCTAACCTTGGTAACTTATTTACGAATCGAAAAAAGAAATCCCAAATTTTGAAAAAAAGTTGGTCAAATAACGCATAAATTGAAAATATTTTTTATTTTGATAAAAAAATACATTTTTTTTGTCAATTTATTATTGAGCGAGTTTATTATTTCAATTTAAAAATAGAGTTAAATATGAAATATAATTACGAATTATTTTATTGGTTTCAAATCATACACGCCAAAAAGACGTCGCTTTGCGACGGGGGTAAACGTTACTGGAATTTAAATTTTTACATGAAGTTCAAGCCACACACAAAAGGCAAACGTCGCTTGCGACGGGGGTAAAAGCTAGTAAGTATATATACTTCAAACTTTTATAAAATTTTAAACATAAAACATGTAGATAGAGCACTGCTGCCATCTCTGTATCATCTTCATTAAAATATCTAATTAGCAAAGGTATCCTGCTAAAAGGAAAATGAACCGACAAGTAATTAACGACAGATATTTCCAGGCAAATATTTTCCGGTAATTCGAACACTTTCTTTTATAAACAATTTAATTTTACAAAACAATTATAAAAGTATTCGTCATGCACAATTATTTCTTTTACACTTTTTAGGTTAGAAATTTAATATGTTATTCTTTTTGTTCTCGTTAGTTGGCAGCACTCAGTCAGTTAGTCCGTCACTGTCACTTAGTTACAAGACTGCGACATATTGCGATGTCACCAAATCATCATCTAGTTTTTATTTTATGAAAGTTTTGTGTACCTCTCTCTCTTTTCACTATCATAATTTTGTTTAAACATTATTAGATTAACACAAACTCTCACTATAAATCAATTTTTTATAGTATTAAGAGTCTAAACGTAGTTCAACTGAGAAGGTTCTAGCTTCAATAAACTTTGAAACCTTTTTGTAGAGTTTTGGGTGGACAACAAGCTTCATTGTGGTACAAATTACTTTTTTCTAAGCTTCTTTATCTCGACCTTATCTAAAATTACCTTTCCTTTTATATCCGAAGCGAAAATCAATTGTTTCTACTCATTAATATCTTCCAGCCTAATTGAAATTACCTTTTTTCTCGATAAATTACCAAAAAACCCATGGGTGGAAAAACTCTTGAAGATACCATGTAAGGTATCTAATTGTTGTATTGGTCTCGCAGTTGTAATATTAATATTGTATTTATTAATTTAGCATATGCGCCGTTAGACATTACATTCCTCCGCCTTAAATTCACAGATTTTATTACATTCTTAAAACTACATATCAAGTTTCATCTCCTTCTCATTTAATTCCCCTCTCTCCGCTTGCTCTTAACTTCATTCATCTATTTCATTCTCTTCTTCTTCCCCTATAGGATATTGTTCAGATTTACTTCGATTTCCACCTACTCTTATTGCCTATTTTGTAACTGCTTACTGTTAACTTCTGACGATTTTTCAAAGCCCTGTAATTTACAAATTAGGCTACTTATGCCAGTTTCAAGGTATGGGATTCATTTTGCTCTTTATTTAAAGCCTTCTGATAGTTGTGTGTAAACTTACATAGCTTAGTCTTTAAAAAATCATCAGAAGTTACAAAATAGACCCCTTTAATGTGCTCTGATTGTTCTACTTCCTTGCCACACATCCTATATAGTTTCTCTTCCTCTACACCCCAGTATCTCCTTCCCCTTTTCTTCATTCCCTAGCCTAAACCTCGCGATCATTTTCTTTTCTCTATCTCTCTGTTTTTCACTGACTATATCTGGTCCAGTTTAATTTGGATATTAATTTGGATTAAAATAATATTATTATATAAAATATGTTTAATGTATCTTCAATTTAAGCTTTCACTCTTTTTATTCGAGCACTGTTAATGTCACGTTTTTCTAATTTTCATCGCTAAACAAACTAAAGACTGTCATCAACAAAGTTGAATTGAAAGACATTAAAAATGTTAGACGATGGATGTAGGATAAATGCAAACGAGTTAGTACGAACAAAACAAACAGTACAAACAAATTGCAGCTGAAGAGGTGAAGACGTGAAGAAGTAAAGAACTCGATGAGGATCGAGCAACAAGCAACGGGCAACAACAACGACATCGAGGACGTCACGGACGACAAGCGCGCATGTGGAGCGTGCCTATGACTACCTTCTCCAGGCCCCACTCCCTAATCACGCACTCCTCCCTTCCTCGTAACGTGGGGAAGTAACACGAATTACAAATTAAATGTCATACCACGATGTATAGTGATTGTTCAATGATTAGTGATTTAATGAAAAGTAAGATTTAATCCTGTAAAACGATGACACAGTAGCCTACGTTGATGACGGGTTTGATTCACGGAGAAGCGGTATTTTCTCTGTGTTGATTGTAGTTTTAAGAATCAGGACGGTCCTCAATATAAGGTCCTATACAAATATCTACTCAAACCATAACCTTTCTTCTAGATTCCCGACCTTTTCTAGATTCCGCATAAAATCAGACAAAGCGGTACTTCCTTTTCGATTCCACACAAACCAACTGTATCTAAACATAATTACATCGAGTTTTGGGGCCCTATTTTAGATTGGAGCCTGTGGCAGACCGCCCCACTCCACTCTATACCCTTCTGTATATAGGTCAAAGGTATACTTCACAAAAGGAAAGCTGGTAACATATCATAAATCAACATTAGTAGTGTAAGGTAGACGGTTCCACCTCATTACAGCTTGCAGACAGCTTAAATTTCTTCCCATATGGTATCTAGTGTAGAGGAAGCAACCTAAGGCAGGGCTAACTTTCTCTACATAACCTCGGTACCACGTTTTAGAGTCCACACAAAATCAATTGTATCTAAACATAATTGAATCGAGTTTTCGGGCTCTATATTAGGCTGGGGCCAGTGGCAAACCGCTCAATCCATTCTGTACTCTTCTGTATATAGGCCAAAGGTATAGTTCACAAAAAAAAAGCTTGTAACATAGCATAAGTCCACCTTAGTAGTGTAAGGAAGACGGTTCCACCTCATTACAGCTTACATATAGCTTAAATTTGCTCCCGTAGGTTATCTAGAGTACAGGAACCGACGTACGTTCCATGTTACTACAATATAGGGTAAAACTTCCTCTACATAACCCGTGGATAAAATTCGACCTAGAACTGTCCATCTTACACTACTACGTTATATATGGTAAAATAAATAAGTTATATATTTTGTTTATAACAGAGCAATGTTTCACCAAAAAATATGATGCACTTAAATGATGAAAGTAAATCACATGTGGCAGCTGTTTTGGTGATAAAACAATGGAACCAATCAAGATTACAAAATGTACCATTATTAATAGTTAATCAGTTGTGATAAGATAAGATTCAAATATGATAACAGACATACGTCGTTCACGTCAATGTACTTGTTATATTTAATTCCGTTGTTAAATAACCTTAGCTTAATGTTATTATTATTATTTAAGTCTTTAAATATATTCACAAATTAAGAAGTAACTAAAATAGAGGTCACGTGTCCATGATTAAGGAAGTCTCCAAAAGAAAGTCACTTGTTTTACAATCGTTTTGGAAATTAAAATATATATATATTTGTTAATGTCGTTTATACGTAGAAAAAGTTTCAATACTCCTTGCGGTACAAATTTTTAGATTTTGACTGTCAAAATTTGCATATTTTACATATGAACCCTACACCGACAAGGACCTATGTTGAAACGAATGTTTTGTGATATAACCAAAGATGTGCACAAATGCTTTTCAAAAGCATTTAAATACAAAATGCAAATACCTCGTTATTAACAAAATACAAAATAAATGTCATGTTAGTATTTAAATACAACATACAAAATACGTATTTTAAAAATACTTTTGAGAAAATAGAATACTCTTTATGTTACTAATATAAATGTTATTTTTTTTTAATAATTATGAGAATTCTCCTTGATAAAGACCGACTTCGTTTTGAAACATTTTTGTTTCATAAAAGTACTACCTAGAAATTTTAAAAATAGCAAAAGTCTGTACGTTAAAAGTACAACACATTTAGTACACTCATGTCTAAATAATGTCAACTTATGAATGAAAGGTAGTAGGGGGTATTAAGACAATTGTGCAGATACTTTTAGATCATAGATGGTGCTAATGTTGGTGTGGTTTTAAGTTTATATTAAAAAAATAATATTTACTGATATATTTTCCAAATAGGAAATAAGTCTGTAAAAGTTTTCAAATAAAATATAAAATTCTATACTCTTAAAAGATATTTAAATACAAAATAGAAAATAGGTATTTACTATTTTGAATATATGTATTTGAAAAACGCACATCTCTGGATATAACAATGGTAAAAAATGGGAAAAATTTAGAATCATTAATTGGGAATATGTCAAAAATTGTCCTGTAAAGAAAATGACAACTTTTTTTGTAAAATATGTTGGTTCTGCTCACGTATTCTAGTGTCTTGAAGACGGAGTACTGCGCACCAACTATTTTTGTATTGTACACATGTTAGTTTGCATAGTAGGATCTTGGTTAAGCACGACTGCTTCTTGAGAACATCCTTAAAGTAATTTTATAACATTTGTATCTAATTATCAAAGAGGTTGAGACACTTTATACAAATAGTTTGTTTTTTCCCGGATATAGTATAGTAAAATAATACATAAAATGCTCACTGATGCTATAATGGCAGCACATGTTTCACAAATCAAACAGGTGCGTTTTGATGATATGTTATGTTATGTGGATAGTCACAGCACAGGTGTTGTCGAGTGCAAGTGTTCGACGAATACTCGCCATAAGCTGTGTGTGTGTGTGAATATCCGGTGTACTGTGTACGTTAAAAGCCATTCAGACCGAACAGACGTCCAGACCGGGCCAGTCAGGACGACAACAGCTTTAATGAGGTCAATAGGTTAAATAGGTGACAACCTGTGCAGTATTTACATATTAATATTTTCGTACAACGCTGGTAACTTTATAGAATTTACTTGGTTGTTAATTATATGTATGCAAATATATTTTAAAGACATGAACAAGGTGTCCAACAAGAAAATCTTCATTCTTTTTATTATCCTTAGTATTTGTTATAATTGTACTGCTTTCCGACTTTGCAATCTCGTTTGCATTCGAATTAATCTTATTTACACTTTGTTTAAGCTAATTTGATAATTCAAATCTGTCTTCCTCTCGTCTTTCAAGCTTGCCCCTTCTGATTCTCCTTACTTCTTTACTCCTTGCAATATCCTGTAGATAAAGTCCACTTTCCACCTTTTCCCGACACCAATGAGCTAATGAGCTCCAATTTCTCCTCATCCTGCATGATTTCTTCTCTTCACGGGCTATATAAAGTTATTAGTCCCAAAAAAAGCAATTTTTCAAAAAAAAAAAAATGCTGAGAAGACTATTAATTGTATTAACGTAAAAATTTGTACACATGTCGAGGTAACTTTTAACTATATTAAATATTTTTATATTTGGAAAAATAATCTTCTATAGCTGATCTCCAGGAGCTCCTCTCAAAAATGGCATCTTGCGGTGACCACGATATCTCTGGACTGCAACATGTAAAATGAAAAAACCAAACGGATTTCGTTAAAGTAATGTATAATCTAGAAATTAATCGAAGGATTAGGCAAAATATTTTTTTTTGACAAAATGGCGGCTTCTCAAAAAAGAAATCGATTTTTGACCAAATTTTTGGCCTTAAATTGTTTATAAAAAAAAAAAATAATCGGTGAAATAAAACCTTCGATTAATTACTAAAAAATATACTTAAGAAGCTTGTGTTAAATTTTGAGAGTGATCGGTTCAGCCGTTTCTGAGAAATCTAGGTCACCGACTTTAAAAACACAGTTTTCAGAAAAACGCATTTAAAGTTTCAAAAGTTTTACATAGAGTACAAAATTTTTCTTTCAACTTGCATAACTTCGAAAATAATCGCCGGATTGACTTGAAATTTTCTGTATGTGTACTTAAATATATGTACATTACGAAAATGAAATGAAAACAAAAAAAATTTAACTATTAACTGTAAATTACCCTTTAAGATTATCAATAATTCCTGAACAAATAAACCTAAGCGTTTGGTTTTAACCCGAGGACAATATTGATTATTAATTAATATCCCTTCTTCATTTATAAGATCACTTTTTCTTATTTTATAAACAATATACTACCCTACAAACATTTTTTCGTATCATAATAATGTTGAATAACCTGATTACAAATTGAGTAAGATTTTTCGAAGCACGTTCTAAGCCACAGGTAGAAAATATATTTGTGTACGTTCACGAAAAGAAATTTCGTATTTTGAAACTTATTTATTCACTTCGGATCCAAATTGTTTGCAGGGAGAGTATTAGTTATTCGGGGTGACCTGATAATGACCTTGACAGTAACTATTAACGGTAATATTATACTTTACAGGGTTCATAATCATGTTTATTTACGAGTATGTCGTCTTTAATCTTGCATAAAATTTTCCTAAATTTACATAATTTTGTTGATTTTTGAAACTAACCACATACTTAATTCATTGACGCATACTAATTAATTATTATTTGTACAGTCACTTGTCACATGATTTTAGTGTTTGTATGTTCGAGAAACAGTCAGTGATCTGATCGTGTAAGAGACCCTTAAACGTGGTTTAACGCTTTTTAATTCTGCAACCTAAGTGATGGTACATTATGATAAAAATTGAAAATAAAACTATGATACGTAGAATGAGCACAAAACTAACTACATGTGCATGTGTTATCATCTTTCAGACAGGCGCGGCGAACAGTTTTATACATAAGATTGTTGTTAACTTACTCGAGTAGAATTTTACCCAAGATGTTGTCAGGATCCCGATAGGGTAATGTAAGAACAATGAAAAAGTTCTAGTAGGAAAAAAAACACTCTTAAGAAAAATGGTTTTAGTCGGGTTTACCTGATAGGGTTCTAGTCAGGAACTTGATAGGGTTATAGTCGGGAACCTGATTGGGTTCTAGTCAGGAACTTGATAGGGTTGTAGTCGGGAACCTGATTGGGTTCTAATCGGGATAAGTTCTACTTTGTGAAATAAATGAAAACTTTAATTTTTTTTTATAATAATTTATTTAACATATTTTTTATAATATTAAATTATTCTTTGTATTCGATATTTTAAATTCTATCCATTACTAGCTGACCCAACAGACGTTGTCCTGTCCAAATTTCAATGATTTCTTTCTCAATTCAACTGAAAATGAGCAGCTGAATCAATTTTTCATCACTATTATCTTGATTCACAATTTGACTATCAGCTGTCAAACAATATTTGCGCATATAATAGTAAAAATCTCATGGAAAAAAGCACTTTCAGTTTTTCCACAATTTACCAATTTTTCGGGCAAAATTTCCAGTTTTTCTTTCCCTATAAAACCTTATTCAAACTATTACGAACAATTAAAAGTGATGTTGTCAAGTGATGCGCCTAACAATTAACAGCATTTAATTTCTATTTATATAAATTTTTAAATTGTATTATTCCTCTAACTGTTCAAGTAGAGAATTAATTTAATTTGGGGCACCCTCTTGATAAACGTAGTGTCTTTAGTTGCATTCACAGCAACTCGCTGTTATCTACAATGCTCAAACCCTGTCGCTGTTTACAACAAAGTGAAATTGATGTCACCATTTTATTACAGTCGTATTCGGTATTTACCTCTCATTAGAATTTCACCGATTCACGCATCTCGAGCAAACGCGCTCAATCTTGAAAGTTAACTGTCACTATCTAAATCAACTTCGTCTTCACCTAAATGTTTACATGGAATTTAAGTTAATTTCGTTTTCTAAATCTTAATTATCTTGTAAATTTCATTATAGCGATTTTAAATTTAATCTTGAAAAGATCAACATTTTTGTGACTGTATCTTCGAGTTCGATCCCCAATTTTCTGGATTTGGTTGTTATAATGTTATAATAATAATATACATACATAGGCAGCGGTGTAACCCCCATATATGAGTCTACGATACAACAAATACATACTAACTACATTCGAACGATGTTAAAGTTTTAAATAGTCAACAAACAACTGGCAGATATTGTGTTCCATTACTAACCTATAGATAAAAATAAAAATATCTCAATTTTCACTAAAATATTGCGTTTTTTGATTGATTTAAAATGACACCTCTTGTCGAAAGACCCTATACATATGAACTGAGGATTATCTCTTGATAAAGTATGCTAATATGACTACTACACCCTACTGAAGAATCCTAATATGAGCACAACTCTTTTACTCTTCGCTTCTCTTCTGTTCCACATTTTCTTAAATAAAGCTAACGCGTTTAATGCGAGCAGTGAGCAAATTTAAAAACACAAAATTAACTAACAAAATTAACTATAAAAATTCTTTATTAAACTATTCTTTTTTAAATAACACTTTACGTTCGAACTATTTTTAAACCTAAACAAGCAAACACCCCGTTCAAGGCTTGTCTCTGATATTTTACCCACTTGCCCTCACGTTCTCGTTCCTGCAGATAATATTGGCGCCAAAAATATCCACACTGTGGCGCTAGTTTTGATAGTATGGTAGGTTTAATAAACACTATTAAACAAATGTTATAAGAATAATACATATAAAGGATAAGAATAACAGTGGAATGGGTTTGTGTCCTATATCTTAATTTCTATAAAACTATCCTATATATTGATATTTATTTTATTATTTTTACTCCTTATATGCTAAGAGATATTAACAATTAAAAAAGTCATTTTGTCTCTTTAATTATTAAAGGGATTCAACGTCGTACACATTCCAAATGCATGTGACATCATAACCGCTGTCAACCTTACAGCTCATAAATCTCTGCTATATGTATTTATATATCAAATATTATTTTCATTTCGAGGAACAATAAAATTTCAATATTATGTCTGCGGTAACAAAGTTAAATAAAATAAAAACTTATTATTCTTTGACTTGACTTGATTATTTCGACTATCAACAGCTACAGAACATTACCACAGCACTGACCTACTCAACAAATAACTGACGTTAAAATGCATTTCACGTCATACAAATATGACCGACCATTTCTAGTGCTAAAACTACAATTCAAACTTTTAATTGCTATATCTCCGTCAACATTTAGATATTTAATAAAATAGACACGTCAATACACATTTATTACCATCAATTTCAATCAACAATTTAAAAATCGACCACTAAAAATGAGGACACAAGCCCATTAACACACACTGGCTTGTAATATGGCTTGTAATATGGCTTGTAATTCTGGAGATGCACACAACGAACACTGGGTTTCAAGGGTTGGTGATCCCGACATGCTTGACAGGACACTTCTTCAACTTAAAATAACATTTGCAGGTTAACTCTTCCTTGGACGACCATCCAGCCAACATACATTATTTATTATTTAATTAACTGTACCTACAACTATATATGTATACAACTAAGTATAAATAATATAATATCCGGTTCTCACGAAACGATATCGTCATTTGTACATTTTATTATTACAAGCATATTTCTTTATTTGCCAAATATTTATGATTATATTTATAAAATTAAAAGACGTCCTTCCTAAGAATTGTGTTACTAATATTGAAATAAACGTATGCCTATCGCAATACGGAGGATAATTACGTAGCAATTATCAGAACGCAAAAGTCGTAACACTGCGAATTTTTATATTGTAGGTGTATTTTCCCATGCCATATCTGCTTGACCTGTGCCCCCTTTATGGGGTACGCCCTATGGACACATTAAAAAAAACAACGTTGTACATTTATACCAAAATATGTATTCGACATTGAAAGCAATCAGCAAAGACTAGCGGTATCTGTATTTTTACTCGTATAAACGTACCATATTCAGATCATTCCTTTTGACCATCTTAGGTTTAAAAAAGGTTTACAGAGGTTGAATTACATATCGTCGAAATTTTCCTATTGCCAATCCTGGTTTCTTTTACATAGGATTCTTGCTCCTCCTTTGGGCCTACATGTGGCTATCGGACAAATTACGATGTTTAGGATCAAATGAGAATGACATTCAAAACCTCATATAAAGTTAGGCACGCCTAGTTATATTGAGATACGCGATGTTGCCGTGGCGACGATGATATATATATACATATCTATACATTTATATTTATATATACATATTCCAAGGTTTAAGAAAGCTTGAATTACATAAGATAATAGAATCCTAATTTCCTTTAGGACCAAAGAGGGGTCATATAATAATGTTTAGGGTGAGACGAGGTTTACTTTACTGTATTTAGTATGAAAAGGGGAGTAAAGATTCCTTATAGGATCAGGATTGGTCTATAATTTCGGCTCGGGATCATGATTTCGTTTAGGACTAAGTTTTTTTTTTTTTTTATTTTACAACATACATAATTTACAATGTGTCCTCGAAGAACATTAATCAAATTTTGATAATATATATATATAAATATGACATGCGAGCTTGCCATCCTCACCCTTTGACTTAACCTATTACATTAATATTAAGTACATATGGAACCTATTCTACACCATTTGTGGTAGGTCCATTGGATTTTTACGTTTCAGTCGTCTAACCAGTTTACTGCTGGAAAAGTTGCACAGCTGATTCATTTGGATGAACTTCTAATCTTTGTACGTACTTCTTGCTGATATCCAACTTTAGGACTAAGTGAGGGTCATATAATAATGTTTAGGATGAGACGAGGTTTACTTTCCTTTATTTAGTATGAAAGGAGGAGTATAGATCTCATTTAGGATCAGTATAGGTCTTAAATTTCGAATCGGAAACCAAACAAATACGTGAACTGTATGAACTGTACAGCCGATACGGAAACGCACTTAACATTTAACAGTGCGTTAAATGTGTATTGAACGGTTCAACTATAAGAATCATATTCCACATAATTATTAAACACATTCTAGTTTCGCTAGAGAGCACAAAAATATTTTCTAATAAATTTAATCTCATAAATAATGCAAAGCTAAGTGCCCTACAACGTTGGACTGACCCCCACCTCCCCCACTTAGCACTTTTTCCACACCTGGTGAGTAACTGGACGTTAACGTGATATACCAGTGCATATTACGTACAGTGTGGTGTATATTTAATAAACCGATGAGAGTTTTGTGGTGTTACTTACTTTTTTTAATGTCTGTATTTATTAATATTCATATCGTTCCGATAGTTAAACTCATTTTGTACTCTGTTAGTCGCTTGGATCGGCACCGGTGCTTGTGTGGTGAACGGACAACGGATATTACCGGTACAACTACAAATGTTAGCTCCTATCGGTGATTTCTGATACTAAACTACCTGATACTCACTCAGTTGTCAACTGGCTTAGCCAACATGCTTGTGACGGTTATCAAACGATGGCTTTACTAATGGATACGATTTCGTTTAGAACTAAGCGAGGGTCATATAATAATGTTTAGGGTGAGACGAGGTTTATTTTACTGTATTTAGTATGAAAAGAGGAGTAAAGATTCCTTATAGGATCAGGATTGGTCTATTGGATATTTTACTAATGGATGCATTGTATACGTCAGTGCTGTGGTAATATTTTGTAGCTGTTGGTAGTCGAAATAATCAAGTCAAGTCAAAGAATAATAAGTTTTTATTTTATTTAACCCTGTTGCGGCAGACATTATATTGATTTTTTATTGTTGCTTGAAATAGCTGTAAATAATATTTGATATTTTAAGTAGTTTAAGCGGTGCGCTCTGCAGTAGATGAAATTTAATTACTTGTTAATTAGGGGTAAATAAAATAGGGGAGAATATAGTTGGTGGTTGGCTCGACAGTTCAACAACTAAAGACTTATATATACTAAACATATATATAGTACATATATATATATATATATATATATATATATATATATATATATATATATATATATATATATATATATATATATATATATATATATATATATATATATATATATATATATATATATATAAGAACAATCGAGTTGGGCGGTCGTACACTCTATTTAATAATTCATAATTTTATTAAAACATTGTAATTATCTACATTTTATATTCATGTATTATTCTCAGATTAATTGATTGAAATATTTGATAAAATATCCCGTTTAATATAAACTTATATACTATTTATTATATGTACAATAATAAATATAAAATGGTATATATTGAGTCTTCCAATTACATGATAAATAACAGCCCAGTCTTTAGGTAAACATAGATACTAAATTGTAACAGATACATTACACTTCTTCGTCTATTATTTTACCTAATGGGCTTGTGTCCTCATTTTTTAGTGGTCGATTTTTCAATTGTTGATTGAAATTGATGTTAATAAATGTGTATTGGCGTGTCTATTTTATTAAATATCTAAATGTTGACGGAGATATAGCAATTAAATATTTGAATTGTAGTTTCAGCGCTGTGAGATGTCGGCCATTTGTATGACGAGAAATGCATTGTATACGTCAGTGCTGTGGTAATATTTTGTAGCTGTTGGTAGTCGAAATAATTAAGTCAAGTCAAAGAATAATAAGTTTTTATTTTATTTAACCCTGCTACGGCAGACATAATATTGGAATTTGATTGTTCCTTGAAATAGCTGTAAATAATATTTGATATTTTGATATACAAATACATACAGCAGAGATTTATGAGCTGTAAGGTTGGTAACCTGTAAACTTGTCAGAGTTCTGTCAAGAAAATATCTCTTTTATGCTCTGTTCTATTAAAGTAATCTGTAAATGTTGAATAATTGTGCAACGGATTGTACAAGAGTGTGGGTGAACAATTTATATATTAAAAAATCGTAAAAAATATTGAACGGAACAGAACTTTATAAAATTGATTACACAAACTATGATTATAGTTATTAGCTTGTATACATAAGCCTGAGTTGATCTGCGCTGAGTCCATGGACCAGGGTTTAAATTGTATGCTGGGTATGAAAAACGATCTTGATCAAGCGCTATATTGATTTTGTATAAAGTATTGCTTGGTTTCTTTCAATTAAATATTAATGATTATATAACATTTATTTATTAATAATCAATTTCAATCGAATATGTGTATTGTCAGGTCTCTTAACCGATCTGTATATGTCGAAGCCTTCAATCTCTTGTGTTGAACTTTTAATTTGAATTCTTCGTGTCCAAGAATTGTCCCTTGACACGTGTTCTGATCTATAATACCGGTTTCACTAATACCGGCAATAAGGAAGGAGAAGCAGGAAACGGTGTGAATAAAGGATAAGGTAATAGTCAAGAATAGTTTAAGTTTAGTTTTTTAACTTTGAATTTATATGAAATGCATTAAGAAATATAATAATGTAGATTGTAAAGCCGAAAGGCACACAATTAATATAATAAATATATAGTAACTAAAGAATTTGTAACGTACATTACAGAATTTTATTTCATTTTGTACTTTTACTATTCGAGCACTTCATGTTCATGTTTTGTAAAAGAGTCAAAGGTAAAGTGATCCCACCCTAATTAATATCTAAATATTTGCCATGATATAACAACATGTATATATATATATATATATATATATATATATATATATATATTTATATTTCATTTTTTTTGAAAAATGGATCTTCTAGACATCGATTTTATTCTGAATCGATTCTTTAGATTTCGATTCGAATCGATCTTTTTAACAAGAATCGCCATTCTTATTCTGTGGTATCGTGTCTTCAGTTGTGTATAACGCAACTGCCTAATAAGTTTATGATTGTATACACAAATCATTTAACTTAATAACAACCAATTCTAGAAAATATAACCGGGGATCGAACCCGGTTCGAACTCAACATCAGGCACCAATGCTCTCGTTCACTGTGTCATCAATATAACACTCGTCCGACTTATAAACAAATGTATTTATTTTTAGTGTATAATCAGATTGCGCCAAAAATCCTTAACCTTAATTAACGGATTAATTATGCATTTGTATGTTATTACCAACGGAACAGGTGCCTAGAGCAGTTATGGAAAAATGCAAAAATACATCTTAATTTTAGTAGTGTGATGAACGGATCCGAAGCCCGTAAATCGTAAGCCCGAAGCCCGTAAATCATGAATATGACCATCTCTGATATATACTTTATGATATATAGAAAACAGTTTCACATTTACTTAATCTTATTGTCTTAAAATGAGAATCCATTTTGAAATTTTCTCACGTTTGTGTTAAAAACGTTTTTTTTTTTAATTACATTAAAATTAATAGCATATTTATTTTAAAAAAACTGACACAAAAATTAAATTTGTTGCAATTTTAATAAATTATAAATACTCATGCATGTGTAAGACTAGATTAAATTAAGTTTCTAATTATACTGTATTCACCTCATTATAACAGTGAGGGCTTCGTTATGTACATATCTCCAAATTCTTCAAATTGATTTAAGTATGAGTCGCCGCCGAACTCTCGTAATTTGAACTATAGCTATAACTCGGTCAATTTTTCTTATATTAATATTTATTTCAATCGAAAATTTAAAAGAAAAACCCCTAAAAGAGAATTCAGGGCTCTAAATTAGGAAATATGCCTGTGGTGGAAGTACATACCAGCTTATACTAGTGGTATGCATTGCAGTAGAAATTGCAGTACGAGTTGTGTCGTAATGTGCGTAGGCGTCTCATAAAATGTTGAAATGGTAAGGTTACATAATAAATTAGCTAAGTTCAAAGACGGCGACGACGACGACGACGACGACGGTGGCTACGACAAAGCAACTACTTTAGAACACGTGCATGCGATTAATTGATTAAAAGAACAGAAAGCTAAAACTGGCTTAACATTAAAAAGGATTTATTATATGTAAAGTCATTTAGCACAATCATTTAAGACGAACAAGGAGATATATCTCGAAAAGAAAGGTAATAACTTGTATAAATCTTCATTTTGAAATTTTATAAATTTCCTTGTCTCTCATAAAACCGCTTTTAATACATTTTATTTATACTCGTATCTATTATTACACAAGATTTTTCAATAAGATCGGTTTGTATTATCTCATATAAAACAAATACCTTGTATATTCATATAAGCTGTATCAAAGTGTTTCATATGAGATGATATATGTAAATCGACCTGCTATATTTTGCGTAATGGGCTTGTGTCCTCATTTTTTAGTGGTAGATTTTTCAATTGTTGATTAAAATTGATGTTAATAAATATGTATTTGCGTGTCTATTTTATTAAATATCTAAATATTGACGGAGATATAGCAATTAAAAGTTTGAATTGTAGTTTTAGCGCTAGAAATGTCGGCCATTTGTATGACGTGAAATGCATTTTAACGTCAGTTATTTGTTGAGTAGGTTGGTAGTCAAATAATGAAGTCAAATCAAAGAATAATAAGTTTTTAATTTATTTAACCCTGCTAAGGCAGACATTATATTGAAATTTGATTGTTCCTTGAAATAGCTGTGAATAATATTTGATATTTTGATATATAAATACATATAGCAGAGATTTATGAGCTGTAAGGTTAGTAACATTACACAAGAACTGTGATGTCACATGCACTTGGAATGTCTACAACGTTGAATCCCTTTAATAATTAAAGAGACAAAATAATTGAACATTTGAGGTTCTAGTAGCCAACTTTATCAATATATAGTACACTTTTGTAGAAATTAAGACATAGGACACAAGCCCATTTATTCAGCTTTCAGTTCAAAATGTTAAGTGGTTCTTTAAATATCGAATTTATACGATCGTGGTGGCCGTCTTTTTTGAATCCTCTACCAGAAAGTGGGGTGTGAACCTGCACTGTATCTCTACCAATATCTTCTTCCTCCTCGTGCTGTATCTCGGGAACAGTTGATCATACGAAAGCATGAATAAGATCAAATTTGTAGAGAATTTAGCGCTCTACAACTTTAGTAATAACTGCAAATGTCATTTGATGCGTAGGAAACAAGATATCTACAATAAACTGATTTTTGTGACCTTTCCCATTTGAGAAACACGACTTGCATATACGAGATATTTTAGATATATTTTCTTTATTCAATTATTCTTCTTTATTTCATAAATTTGTTTAATCTTAATCATTTACAAAGATTACACAGATGTAATACATTTGATGCATGTAACATATTTGAACAAATATTGAAACACCCTCTTAGTATGTCGGGGTTGAAGGATGCATGCTCTGTCCTTTGTCCGCTTCGATCAAGTGGGTGAACACGGAATAATTGCAGACCCGGATGACCAAAAATGACAGCTGAAATTAAACATCTAATAATTGTACTTTATTCAAAAATAACTCCCTCTTGCAAATGTCTAAAACATGATCAGTAAATCTTTGGTTAATATCTGCATAGCACAGATTATTAATAAGAAAGTTATAGACTGAGATCCCAAAGCCGGCAGACATCACTTATTTTCTGATGAACAAAATGTGTAAGATTGAGTAGCGTTAGTATGTACAATGATCGTATGTCGACTTGACCAGTCGGTAATCAAGGTTTATGTCTCACTCACTCTCATGCGCACGGATAGTGCCCTCTCGCTCCTATTTATAGCCAAATTAAAATTGGGTCTAGTGGAGTCTCGCTAACATATATAAAAATGGATCATCAGAAAATAAGTAAGTTTAAGTAATTATTTGTCAGCTTTAAAGCGTCTGCAAGGTAATACAAGGTATAATAAGACAACTGTTTTAAAACGTTTTACAAGAGAACAGATTGATCCAAGGGGCCAAACATCCCCTAGACCCAATTTTAATTCCGCTATAAATAGGAGCGAGAGGGCATTATCCGTGCGCATGAGAGTGAGTGAGACATAAACCTTGATTACCTGACACCTGGAAAATGGCCGCCTGGTCAAGTTAGCAGGTATCACTAACACTACTCAATCTTACACATTTTGTTCATCAGAAAAAAAGTGATGTATGCCGGTCCTGAAATCTTGGACTATTAGCAATCTTCAGGCCCACCTCCCATTTGAAACTTGTCTGCCCAACTATTTTCTATTATACACAAAAAATCTTTTAACAGAATTTTGAAACAATTTAGGAGAGTAAAGAAAAATATCATCGTTTTGTGTTTGACATATAATAATTTAAAATGTTATTTTCATGATCACTGGTGATCCCGCAAAGCTGCATCAAAATTATCTCAACCTTAAGAAGAGAACGATAAAGGCTAGAGTGCTTTGGAACTATTAGGGGCTTAGCGTTGTGCATTTATTAATACAGAAATTAATTGAAGTAATTGGTAGGTTTAGAGTAAAATGAGTGAACCCTTTGCATTTGGAATAGTATTTGTTTGTTGCACTTTATTTTGCTCAAAGTGCCAGAACGAGAACGATAAAGGCTAGAGTGCTTTGGAACTATTAGGGGTTTAACGTTGTGCATTTATTAATACAGAAATTAATTGAAGTAATTGGTAGGTTTAGAGTAAAATGAGTGAACCCTTTGCATTTGGAGTAGTATTTGTTTGTTGCACTTTATTTTGCTTTTAGTGTTTCTTGGATGGTACCAATGCATTTTCAATATATTTGGTAGTATGTGTGGAAATCTTAACTGTATTACACATTCAACAAAGGCAGGTAGAGGGTAAAATCAATTAGAATATTATCTATTTTCGTTTATACAATTACTTACTAATACCATGCATAAGAGGGCGTTAGAAAATCTGGCCGCATAAAGGAGCTGCGTTCCCCACGCACATTCATCATCAGTTATTTCTTCGACGAAGGGAGTACAGTTAGTGAATCTATATATCTGCTGCCTCACATCCGTATCAAACGACCGGTCCAAGGACGACACATTAATACCACCATGTCTAATATCGTCATTTTGTATTGCTTCTGCCATATCGGTTATCACATTTTTTATCTCTGTAGTTATCGAGGAAACAGTTATCAAGAAATCTCGGTCTCTTCTTGAGGATCTTGAGACTCTAGTCAACGTTGTGCTGTGCACAGATCCTTTCCTTTCAAAGACCGTCTCCCTGTATTCCTTAGCATCCCGGTAAAATCTGGAATTCTCGTACAGATCTTTGAACATATTGTCCTCCTCGGTTTTAGTATCATTCAAATATTCTATATTAGAATCTTGCTTCCACGCCTTAATAATACTTCTATAGAAGATCTCTGAAACACGGAAACAGAAGATTACAGAACATGCCGGAGCCGGATTAAACAACCAACACGACAAATTGACGGAATAGTTGGAAAGCAAATTTATCTGACTAATTGGCAAATATTGGTGATTTAAATCCATCGCTTCCATATCGCGATTAAAGACGTTTTTTTTATAGATCAATATCTGTAACTAACAAGTTGTAGTAATAATAACTATTTTTATCTTAGATCTCACTACAAAATTGTGGTTGGTAAACAAAATATTTGGAAATGTAGCATCTTTTCCGCCAATGTGGCATAATTAGTGATTTTGAGACACATTTCTCAATTACGTACTGTCATCTGGCACACCACAAATAAACATGTCATAAATTCCGTGTTCATAGGCTATATAAGGAGATAGTATAACATTGCAAAGGAAAAATATGTACGTCAAAACGAACAACTGAAAAAAATATGCATATATTAATCATTTCAATTTATATAATAACTAGAGTTTAACTCCGTCGTAAGCGGCGACTGTCTTTTATGTGTGCATTGAATTTCTTATCAAATTTTAATTTAAATATTTTACTCGTTCTGTATTTATTTTACATATAACAACAAATAATTTTTCATATAAACTACTGACTATTTTCTTAACTTTATTTTTCAAAATTTGGAAACTTTTTTCGATCTGTAAATTAGGTACCAAAGTTAGCCCATAGATAAAATCACAACTTCCTAGCTCAGTTTTAACCTTCGGCAAAAACTACCCCCGTACCCCCAAATAAAATTTTTTGATTTTGATTTCTATTTTTTTAAAAACATATTTCATTATTATGTAATCCAAAACTTGAGCTTTCTCCAAAGTTTCCTACCGGGCCCCCTAATTTTCCCAACATTCCCATTGCCAATTTTTAAATTTAAAATTTTTAAGAAATGTTAGCATTGAACGCCGTAATACATATGCCAAATTTCAACTTTATATCTATTAAGAATTAAAAGTTTAGAATTAGTTTTTCTAAAATTACGGGTTTCCAGGAAATTCGAAGATGCCAAAAGTCTTAGAATTTTTTTCTCTACAAAATAGGAAATTTTCAAAAACATTGACCGAGCCGTTTTCGAGCTACCATACAAAATTCAATATCAAACATATAAGCAAGTCAGATACATCTGGGACATAACATTTTATCATTATTTCTGTATCTGTCCAAGTTTAAGAAAATTTTCTAATTAATATCATACGCCTGTGTCCTATAAGACACTGTTAGAATATCTCTAACGTTATTTGTATTGCCTAACCACATATTGCAGGCGTTTTAAAGATACATCACAACTATATAATAATTCACCATAAAAATGAAAATACTTACAACTGTACAGCCACGTCGATTTATACATGTAAACTTTTCATCAAAATCATTCAATATGCTAAAGAACATGTTCAAAATCAGGATACCGATTATAAGAATGCAAAACCATGCGACCATCAGATCAAGGTGGACATGACTGAAAATAACAGAGGATCTATTGTAATCTATATGATATAAATATAGTCAGAATGTAGAAGAAAGAAATAGAGACGTCGGAGTACATAACAAAATAAAGGAGGTGATGAGAAGGGGCTACGAAGAGAAGAGGTGGATAGCGAAAGTACAGAGTTGCAGTGCGCGGGAGCACTAAAAAAATTAAGAATATCAGTAAAAAGAGTCAGTAAAGAGACAAGGAAGAAAGGAGATAGATGGCAGAAATAGAGGTAGAAGAGAAAATGTTGCAATCTTAAGTAATAAAGGTAATGGAACTGGTAGAAGTAATGTAAAAGAATGTAATGCCTAACAGAAGACAATACCGTGACAGGATTTTTATAACGTGACGAGATTTTTTTGTACTGTGACGAGATTTTTGTACCGTGACGAGATTTTTTACCTTGACGAGATTTTTATGCTGTGTCAAAATAGAAGACAATACTTACTAGCCTCTTGAAAAATCCTCAGGCTGATATTTATACACCAAACGTAATCCTTCCGTAATGCATACATAAAACAGCACGAGATTTAAAAGGCCAGTAATAAATAATACAAAGGAAGGCTTTGGCAAAAACGGCTCGCTATAAGCCATATTTGTTAATAAATACAACTTAAACCCAAAATAAATTTGTTTAGATTGAATTTGAATCTCGTATAGCTAGCTTTGATATTGTATTATTTTGCAACAGCTTGTTAAGACTGCTTCGACTACTTGTGACATACTAATGTGGAATTGGCCATATAGCAGAAGTAGCAAATGCAACGAGCCCGCGGTTCTTGAGGCCCCGCGCATTTATTCACGAACTGATGTATCACGTCTTCACACTATGATAAGGTTCTCCTTGTCCTCCTACCACTTCATGTTTCTGCATATATAATCTCGTTAAACTAACAATGAATAGGTGGCAGGAGTAGTTAATAGTGTGAACTCTACGGCGTCATTTTTTAAATAAGAAATAATGGGTCTGTGTCCTCATTTTTTAGTGGTTATCAATTATAGTGGGTATCAAATATCTATATGTTGACGGAGATATAAGAGCTCTGTTGTATAAAAGCGATAGCAACTACCGGTTGTGAGGTCACACGCATTTGGAATATTGTACAATCCCTTTAATAATTAAAGAGACAAAATGACTTTTTTAATTGTTAATATCTCGTAACAAATAAAGAGTTATTAAAAAATTAGTGAACATTTGAGGTTCTAGTAACCCACTTTATCAATATATAGTACAATTCTATAGAAATTAAGACATAGGACACAACCCAGTAAACAATTTGGTGAAGTGCCCTATTTAGTGACGTTCGAGTCGTAGTCGTCGTACAATTCAATTCTAACGCTTTACAAGTTCTCTACCTGTCACAGATTTTGTGTTAGTTGTTAGAATTTTTTCATAATAATATTCTTTCTTTTTCCAACGTCATTCATTAAGTAGCAGTTGTTTCTTTCACACTACGATATATTTTTTATTAGTTCATTTTCATTCCAAAGTGAGAGAGAAACGAGATGCGGTTAGACAAGTAAAATATATTTTTCACCGTTACACTTGTATAGTATTTCTTCAGTACAGTATGTTTAAAGTATATGCTATCCTTTTTCAACAAATATTTCTTTAATGGTAATAGGCACACGCTGACTCCCTCAATCTCCGAATATAATGTGTTTAAACGAATACTCTTAGCAGCGAGGGTAAGACAGAGGTTTTTAAACCTAACGCAGACCTGCCGATCGTGGATTTTTGAATCACCAAAACAATGTAAAAAACTAATATAACGAGTATTGTTGAAGATGAATAATATTCATTAAAAAAATCACGATCCGTACTAAAGATTACATCTATTTATTTCTTCATTTAAATATTTATATTTTGCAGACTCTAAAAAGTAGAATTTCATTAAGTTTTATACCCCTGCCATCCCTGCTAGTGTCAAATTTATAACTCCGGTCATAAATCATAAACCGACTCCGCTTTTAATTCAGCAGTGAACCGTCGTTGCGATCTCTGTAGGTCATAAAAAGGGCCTTTCCTATGAACGACTGAATAGAAAACGAACACGTTCCAGACAAAAAACTCATGATATGTAATAGAAATTAAGTAGAATTTACTCCAAAATGTTTACTGGGAAGCCCATTCCTCATATGATGACATTTTATTAAATATCTGTATGGCTCAAAACAATAAGCATTTTAAATATAATAGATAACATAATATTTATTAACAAATATTTTTATTAATAAGAAGAAAATGAGTACACTTGAAATAGTGCAAGTATTTATTTGTCATCAACGCATGGACAAGGCTCATCGCAGGGCGCGACTGACAGACTTGCCTCGTGCTCCGCGTTCAGCCTATCTCTTTTTTCCATCTTAAAAATATGTTGAAACATGGTGTAGTATCCGGTCATACATATTATTATAACCATCTAAAAAATAATAAGATATACATATTTGTATGCACTACCAAAAAGAAAATTTGATCGTAATAAAATATATAGAATCAAATCTTATTTTCTTATTCTAGTTCATATTTAAAAAGAAATTTAACGTACTATTGCCAAAACTGAAAAACAGGTAAACACAGTTCCAATCATGAACGCGTAAATACCATCTTCACAAATTACACCTATTTTTTCTTCCATTTCTTCAGGAGTCTCCCTAACGTCCGCCGTTCCGTTTTCATCTGGTGCGTAGTTCCAAAAGGTTTTAACTACTGCCGTGTTCACTGTTACCGTGGTCCGGACTGAATATAGCTGCACACTTCTTGCAGATGATGTTGTCGTCACAAATGTTTTGATGTATCCAACTTCAGATTCAAATACTGATGAATTTTCAAAATGGTATCCGTCCAATGATTCTAGCACACGCAAAGCCTTATCGATTCTATCTACGTTTTTTGCTATTAGATTCTCTCGTTTTTGGCCCAAGATAATGATTTGTCTGAATGGAAAACCTAAAATGAGAGACCAAAGTATATCATTCGTTTTTACATAAATGGACAATGTTCTTGTGAACTATGTTTTCATTTCTATAAAACTGTACTATATATTATAATGTTCCAAGTGTATATTTATATGTTTGGTACTGAATTTTGTATGGTAGCTCGGAAACGACTCAAGGGAAGTTTTTGAAAATTTCCTTCTTCGTAGAGAAAAAAATTCTAAGACTTTTGGCGTCACCGGATTTTTCCCTGAATTTCCTATAAGCCCGTAATTTTAGAAAAACTGGAAAAAAAAGTGGGCTCCTTTTTGCTGTATAACTTTGTATTCGTAAGTGATAGAAAAATGAAATTTTGCAAACATATTTCAAAATTTAATAAAAACGGCTCTGAGAAAATTAGGGAGCCTGGTAGGAAACTTTGGAGAAAGTTCAAATTTTGAATTGTGTAATAATTGAATATAATATTAAAAAAAAAAAATAAAAATTTTATTTGGAGGCACGGGGGCGGTTTTTGCCGAGGAATTTTTTTATATAGGCTAACTTTGGTACCTAATTTGCAAATCGAAAAAAAAATCACAAATTTTGAAAAAAAAAGAATCAGAAGTCAAAAAACGAATAAATTGAAAATTTTTTTTATTTTGTTGAAAAATATATTAGTCAGTTTATATAAAAAATTATTTGTTTTTATATGTAAAATTTATATTTAAAATTTAATTAAAATTTGAAAAGTTGAACCTCAAATGTCCTTTTATTTTAGGAGATATTAACAGTTATAAATTATAAATAGAGAATATAGAAAGAATATATCCAGATTCATGAAAAAACCCAGACGACAGTCAAAAAAGCCGAAATATGGGTGAAAAAACTAAATATTTGTTGAAACAGCCCAACAAGAACAAATATATGTTGTTCATATTACCTAGGACAGGTAAAACACAGAGTCTGGTGTTAATGGTGTGCAGGCCATGTGCCATAATGCAAAGAACTGCCAAAAGATGCGCGAGAAAGATGAAGTTTATCACAATTAGCTGAAAAATAAACAAGATATTAACTTAAAATTACAACGTTAAATAACGCCTTATAATAAATTAAGAATATGACCATCTACGTCAATAGCTTATAAAAATAAAAATGGTGGCGACATCTGTATGTTACTCTGCTATCTTATTGAGTGATGTATATATAACAAATAAAAAAGAAACATACCAAACAACTAGATTTCCTTCCAATGACATTGTAAGAAATTTCACTAACAACCATTATGCAGTAAAAGATATCGCAAGGTAAGAGAAACATTCCAAAGATAAAAAGTAATACTATCACAACCATAGAAGGAACCAATCTGAAACAGTAGAGTAATATGCAGTAAGGATCAACTGAAGCATCAAGGCAGGAACTGTAGAGTCGGCGCTAATATGTGTTCTTCGAGATCTAACAATTGTTTGCACGATTTGATGAACGTATGTTGAAAGTGAGCTACTTTTGATCGTGTGAACTATTTTCTTATTAAACTGTAGGTTGAACATGACTGCTCCTTAGCAACTTCCTTAATATACCCATGAATGAATGAATACCTACCTGCTTTTATCATAGCGTTCCAAGTCAGAATAATAAATGTACAATAATCCTTTAATTCCTGATCCAAGAATTATAAAAATTGAATATATTAAAACAAGAAATGCTAGAAAAGCAACAGCTGGAATAATATTTATAATAAGCCGCGCTGAAATTATTAATTACAAATTATTATTTAATAGTTTTTTATATATGGAAGAACTGAATTCTGATTATTATTAAATAATTACTTACTCATTTTGAGAAATTAATTTATTTATTATTGTTCATTATTTCATACTACCAACAAAACCTCTTCTTGCCTCTTCTACTCTTATCTCAATACCGCATTTCCTTTGTTTTGTTGAATTCACGGGATGCTAGATATAGATACTATCATAATGTCACTTCAATTTAATAATATTTATAACGTATACTCACTCATAAGCATAGAACTCATATGTGCTCATATGTGTGTGTGCATTACATTAATAGGTCCTTTTTTAGTTTTTTATTGAAATAAATGTATATCGACGTTTTTATTTCTTTAAATATCTAAAAGTTGACGAAGTTATAGCTATATTAAATTTTAATTACAGTTTTGCAGCATCTTTTAGCTCTTTCCGAATATAAATACTTCATGAGATACACAACTCACCTGTTAGTAGTAAAAGACGTATCACACGTACACTCTTATGCGTCTCTATTAATATTGAACGTCAAAGCAGAAATTCCAATTTTAAATAGCTATATCACTGTCACTTATTAGATACTAGCTGTCCCGGCCACGCGTTGCTGTGACTTACGTTTTTGTCATATTAAATTACATAGCGCCATCTATTGAATATTTACTCAATCTAGTCAACAGATTTCGATTTACTCAACAGAATATTTACTCAATCTAGTCAACAGATGTCGCCATCATCGTCGCCCGATGTCATATGTCATATACAGATAATTAATAGACAAATAATTAGCAATAAGATAAATAAATTGAGATGTAAGCTATCCTATCTTTCAAGTTGGGTCAAACTGCACACGGTGTACAAATTTCATTAAAATCGGTTAAGTAGTTTAGGAGTCCATAGCGGACAACACAGTGACACGTAATTTATATATATTAAGATAATCTACATAAAAACAAAAAAGTGTTATTATTGTGTAACTAAATACTTTCCTAAAACAAATAAAGTACCTACTATATAGAAAACAACTACAAAATGAAACTGTGTTTAAAAAGTAATATTACGATGATAATAATATCGCATAAACAAATTAGCGCTGCATTCAACCGTTCAGTAGGGAGCCGACCGCGCGAGTGACCCGCGCGGCATGGTATCTCGTTGAGCTACACCCCCCTCCCGGCTTGCCCGCAAGCACCGCCTCTCTCCCGCCGCGCCGGCCAGCGCAGAGAGCGAGTTGGTTTTGTTTGGGAGTTATTTATCATTGTAATCTTTAAAGTTTTTTGTTGAAATACCATAAAAACGGTTTTTGTGAGTTAATCTTAAAAGATAGACATATACTATCGCGGACTGTTTTTTAGATCATTAAAAGAGCTATTATTCTTTAATACATATTTTTTGTGTATCTTGAACCGTTTTCACGGCGCACGCAACGGAAGGCTTCAAAGATAAAATAATTTCTCCCGTTTTTTACACATTTACCACTATATCTTTGCTCCTATTGGTCGTAGCGTGATGTTATATAGCCTATAGCCTTCCTCGATAACTGGACTATCCAACACAAAAAGAATTATTCAATTCGAACCAGTAGTTTCGGAGATTAGCGCGTTCAAACAAACAAACTCTGTCGCTTTATAATATTATTAGTATAGATTTAAAAATTAAAAAACCAAGAGGTATATATCAGCATTTCAAAAATAAATTAAAAAACTGACTTAAAAAATAAGTTCGCAAACCCATTTAATAAAAAAAAATTAAAAAAACATATACATTTAACATAATGAAAATGATTTTATTCAACATATACAAATAAACAATATAAACATATTTAACAATTTCTAGGGAATGTTACAACATAAGCAAATTCTGCTATTACATTAAATACAACGACAGAAAGCGAAAAATAAAAAATTATGCTCTAAATGTGCATTTTTACACATTTTATTAAACTACATTTCTTTTACTACATATAAGAGGCAATTTTAAATCATTTATTTAACAAAAATATTATTCCATAAATGCAAATTAAAACAATTTTTCCGTTTTTGCATTTCTTACTATTCAAATCAATTTATTAATAATAATAAATAATATTTTTCTTAATTAAGTGAATTTAACAATTTAGTATACCGTGCTTTTAACTAAATACTTTTTAATACGAATTAATAGCTTTTTAAGTGAAGTTTTACATCGATCTAATCGATCAAAAAAACAACTAATATGAATTATTGATATAAATTCTTAAATAAAAATATATAAGGCAAGATAATATACAAGTTTCTTGTATAAAAAATAGGAAGCTGTACAGAAAAATATGAAACAATAATTTTTAAAAAGTTATTAATTAATATATAATTACATATATTTTTTGCATAATTTTATTACACTAATAACTATAAATATAACTGAGAAATATAGTCACTACTTTTAATAACTTTCTACAGCCATTTTTAATACCTTTTAACCTTCAATACTGTCATATATAAACTATACTAATGCTTATCACACAAATCTTATTCTCGACACAATCCTATAATATATCCTTTACTTGCAAGAACTCCCCGACATTTGATGTGGACCTGGTGACGCACTGCCCAACAGAGGTCGACTCCAGATATTCCTAGCGACTGCAAACTGTCACAGCTTAATAACTCTGTAAACAAAATTTCAACTTGAATATATTTATAGTCAACTTTTCTATTCATAGTTATCTGCCCCAGTAAACACAGTTATAAGGTCTATTTAACATTAAAAAAACCAGTTACACAACATATTTACATTTTCAAGATTATACAAAATAAGACTCTTTTTTTAGATTAATTATTACTAGATTTTGTTTTGTGTTTTGCGGGAAATATACAAATAGAAAATATTTTAAATTGTAATTACCAACAGGATCACTATGTGTTAGAAGTTGGATTTGTTTCTCCTTACAAAGTTGCTGTAGTTCTGGAGGAACGACGCAACATGCACTAAGATTAATTTGTGTTATAGCTGGAGGCACCTTAGCCGAGCTGTGCAAAGCATCCAAAGTGTCGCTGTCTAAATCGGCAACTCCAAGTTGATGAATCTAATTAATTATAATTTATGTTAATACGCGATGAATTAAGTCATTTTACGAATTATATTTGTTACCTGTTTTTTTAATGCATAAATTTCCAGTGCAGACCACAGTTCTTTTAATTCTTTCAGAGCTGTAGCTCCAGCTATTAACCCATTGCTGCTGAGATTATGCAAAGCTTGTTTACTTTCAGTTTCCATTGAGTTTAATTTATCATCTTTAACATGAATCCCTTCTGGTTGGAATGCAAGTATTAAATTATCGATACAATCAATTTTCAATATTTCAAAAATACTTTCTATAGCTTCTGTTACTGATGACACTGAATTCTTATTTAGAAATAGTTTAACACCAATTTTTAAATCTTTACGTTCATTTTCTGTTATTTTGGAATGTAAGTCATCATCAGCACGTGATAAAACAGCTAATGATTTCTCGTCATTATTTATTACTGGGTTTTGCAGCGTTATTTTAACGCAATCAACTAGCTGTAAATAAAAAAACATATGTTATTTAATCATTTCGTAAAAGTTATTCATTACAGTTTCATATTAATATTACAAATTGTTTAATAGATAATATATTTTGCAGTGTAAACGTTTCTCCTTTTTGTTTTGCTCACTACACAATTTTACCTAATATACAATGTTTTGTGACCTATTTGTGTGACATGATTTGTGTTTTAGCGGGTAATTTGAAAAATTAAGTTTTAAAACAGAACATGGATATTAGTTAATTGTTGAGAATCGAATTATGAATATAATTCATTTCAACTTGATTAAAATAGAACAGTATATTTATTAGGCTAGTGTATATATTTACTTTGGGGAAATATATGAAACTACATATAAGTACAAAGTTAAAAAATGTGCGAGAGTTAAGAATGTAAATTAATGAGTATAATTAGACGAACTCAGACAGTTCAAGGCTAATAACGAAAAAATAAATTAAACATATTTTATCATTACGAATAGCGGTCCCAGTGTTAATTACACAATAAGATTGCAAATAATTTACAAAAGGACTTATATTTTTTTTGCTATTTAAAATTTTTGCAGTTATTTTATATTTGATTTGAGGGCATTTAGTTATATATGTTTTTTTTATTATTTGCATGCATTTATTTCAAGTAACAATACAAAATTAAGCAATTGAAATAATTCTTTTTACCCTCTTCATTAACTTTAAAACGTTTAATTACCTAATTATTAACCTAAAACTACTTGATATAATATGACATCATATCCATTTCATATGACGAAATCAGTAATTGTATAACGTAAGGCATGATAATGTATTGCTATGTCATGATTTGTGAAGCTAATGAGAACATATTATTTATAAATAATTAAAAGTATACAAAACTTAATTAAAAAAATATCATTTACTTCTTCGCAAGGTTTTTGGCCAGCTTTCTTCTTTATGTCATTTAAATTTAAAACATTTCCTGTGTTAATCACTACACGAATCACACTTTTAGATAGTTCAGGCAACATTTTTATTAAATTCCTGTATAAATATTATAATAAAAGTATAAAAGATTAGAAATATTGTACAATATATTTTCTACTATAACCTCACTTAAAAGAAATGACAATCGCAGCACGTTATGGTTATATATACCATTGACATTCTGTTGGAAGTGTCACCTATGATTGGAATGTTAACGAATAAGTTAATTTATACAAAAATCTACTATATCTACTACTATCATAGAAAATACTTAGCTGGTTTGCAGCTTGAGCTAGGCAAATAGCAAATAGTGTAATTGGTTTTTAATGTATGATTATTAATTTATGAAATAGTTAAACTTTTATTAACGAGATTTTCTTGTTTCTGGACTATCCTCTGGTTTACGTAGTCAATATTTCCTTCCACTATTAATCTGTGGTCGCCATTTTTGTTAGTAAAAAGAATGACAGCAAGTTGACGTACTTTCTAGCTCGCGATGTTTTTGTGTAAATGTAATGAGAAACTTCCCTATTGCGAATAATTACTGTAATTAATTAATAATATTATTGTATTGATAAATGAAATACGTAAAGCGTGCAAGTGTTTAAATATATTTACTGTCATGCTCCAAACGGAGAATTTTAACAGAAGGTACGGTTATGTGTAATAGTAATGTCTTCTTATTTCTACTTCTAATGTTATATGAGTTTGATACTATACATTTATAAGATATAATTATTAATTAATGAATTGTTTAATGAGCTATATATAAACCTTAGCTCATCGAGTCCCTAGTAAAATAATCTTTGTTTAGATAAAAGTGTGTATACGCAAAGTTATTTTTTTTTTCATTGGATTTCTTAATTTAAATAGTCTGTGTTAAATGTTGACATTTGTTTTCTTCTTGTTGCAGCTGCAAGAACTCCAGCAGCTACAGGAACATTGCGAGGCGTTGACAGAGTGGACCTGCACTTCGCATTATGGATGGACTTCGTGTATGGTGTAGAAGCACCTTGGATACCTTGGAAATAACTAGCCTCCAGTAGAGAACCCATGGAGTACCAGGTGCAAAATGTATGTATAGAATTTGTCAATCTCTGACAAATCATTTGATGTCATGTGATATATAAACCATGTATTTCTGTTACTAGCAGTTAGTGTCATGTAGATGATGTCATACAACTTATTTTCAGGAGAGCCTCGTTAGCAGAACAACATCTATGTGGAACTCGAACTTAAGCAGCAGTATATTCAGAACCAGATTGGAATTATGTAAGTTATATATTTGGTTTTATAATTTATATACATGTCGCAAACTTCAATTCAGGTTTTATAATGTAGATAACAGTGACATTTTATCTAAGATCATGACCTTTTGACACTTAGTTCCTGTCTCACAATATAGATGGCGTTGTATGCTAATCTAATATCATATACTAAAATGTGGAATTGGTAAGAATCAATATTTTTTGGTTTGTGTCTTGGGTAAATTGCCACCAATAATATAAAATAATGCGCCATCTGTTTGATATATTTTAAGTTTTATCTACTGTAGGAACCGATATTTTTGGTTTGTGTCTTTGGTAATTTGCCTCCATTTTGTTAGTTTGACAGATGTGTTTGAGCTAGAAGTGTTTTATTAATAATTAAGTTATAAATCATAGAAGTGATATTTAAAACTAATCTTTAAGTGCTATAAACATACGGAAATGCTATTTACTTAAGCAGTGTTAAAGCAGGTACGATTTTTTTAAATTTTATTGAAGTTGTAAATTATACGTAACCTCAAATTTTTCAAGATGTTAACAAATACTAAATACTGAAACCATAGCAGCATATTTCATAATGTTCTAACCTAGAATAAAATCTAAATACATAATATTAATAAAATTTCATTATTTACATATTTTTGCATTTCCTTCAAGGGACCACGATGTACCAAATTCTGAAAGTTGTGAACTGCTGAGAACTTCAAAGAGTGGTTGTCATGTCTATCCTAGGTAATCATCTTATCATTTTAATTAGAGTTTATGTGCTTATAAACTTATATTTTTTTATTGTTTTTAGTGATTTTCAATACGACCTAAGGGACTTTATGTGATAAATAATTGTTCTTGTTCTGGTTTTGAAATATGAACACCGGAACTGCAGAAGATATTTTTATCGACAATAGAAGGTAAGCCAAATTTATTTTTAACATATTTTATGGGTTAAGTAAGATGGTGGTCTTTTGCAAATCACAATGGTATAAACCAATAAATAACATTTTGATTTATTTTATTATTTCATTGAAAGAAATTCCCAAAATATCCCTTATTTTATCTTGTTCTGTAGTGGCTTAACTTCTTAAGAGAGTTTGCTTTAAATTTGTAAATCATATGCAACTTTTATTAATTTTTAATGTTTTTTTTTCAGTTTCTGCTCGAACTAGAATACGTCTTCCTTACAACAATGGAATAGAAAGAACTCCACAGCTTTGCAGAGCTTTAACGCACCCGGACTCGACCATGGAGTATACATGCAGTGAGTAAAGAGTGAGTAAAATATTTTTTTTGTGAAAGTCTAAGTTTAAAAGTTTTACGTATCTTAATTTTTTTGCAAAAATTTAAAATAATAAAACTTTTAAGCTTAGAAATTTAGTAAACACTAAAATATCAGTGCTATCATATACGATGCATAATTGGAACTATTTTTTAAAAGTTCTTATTCTGCAGGATAGATGCTTGTACCATACTAATTTTTAATTCATTACATTCATCCCGACAATAGGGATTTAACGATATAAATTAGTCTGATACAAAATGGTTGACTTTTTCTAAACTTCCTAAAAAATAGTTCTCATTATGCCCATTAATCAGGTGTTTAATTAAGTTTAAATGATTTCTTTTAAATTCCATATATCATAAACAAAATAATATGTATCTTATTAAGGAAAATCATATAAAAATATAATAAAAACGAGCTGTTCTTTTAAAAAATGAAAAGAAACAGATCGTATTTATTAAATGTGCAGTTAATTTTCTGAATAAGATACAAATTGTTTGCTTAAAATATGTAGAACTTAAAAGAAATAATCTTATAATCAGTTTGGTCATATAAAAGTAGCACATTACTTGAAGCAGTGCAATGTACATACATAAAATGTATGGACTGCAATATTGACTCGAGTAATATTGCACTTTGTATGAACAAACTATTTGTCGGAATAAGAATCGAATCGTATTTGGTTCGATATTTTCAATCTTTTCAAGGTTTATGTTACCCTTAATTTTTTTGTTGTTTATATATCTATGCTACATCTTTATAACATTCTTTTATTTTATTTTATGGATTTTAAATTGACCTTACGTTCTTTAGATTAATAACCTGCTAATGTTTTTTAAATTGAACGTAGCATTGAATATTTTAGTTTGATAATTTTGATAACATCATTAGCCGTTTTTATACACTGCACTCTGCAATAAATATTCTTCTACATAGGTTTAAAGCAGTTCGTCATCCTGTTCGAGATTGACATGGATGTACCTACAGTAATATCTGTACAACTGGTATTTGTCTATTCCTACAATTCCCAGATTTTATTGGGATCCTAATTTTATATAATTACGTTGTCAGAGGCTGCCTCCGCTTTGTGCGGCCTGTCCGTTGCCCGTTATATGATTAACACATAATTTAACTCTATTCTGATTTCTACTTCAAGTTCTTACTCAAAAATAAATGATTTGATTACTATTGTTATTATACTTAAGATGCTTGATCTTGATGCTTCACTAATTTAATCCAAAAATATTTTTATTTGTGTTTCATAATCACTATTATTTATTTTGATTTCTATTCAGACCTATAGGTACTCTATAATAACTATATATTAATTAAATTAATAACTTTCTATCATAATACAACGCTGTTGGAAATTATAACTAAGTGCAGCCGCACACCGGAGAACCAAAACTCTAAAGACAATTTTGTATTTGTTGTATTTGTTGAGCAACAATACTTACCATTATTTTATTTTTCAGGAGTGATGCTTAATCGACACAACTAGAAGCGCCTGCATGTAGCAGGCCTTAGGTCTTGCAGTGCAAGAAAAAAGGACATATAGGAAAACTTACAGGTAAGACTTGTAGGAAATGATTTCAATTTCGTTTCTGACAAACAGTTTGGTCTTATAAAAGTTGCATATCACTTGAACCTGTGCTTGTACATACATGAAATGTATGGACTGCAAAACTGATTCAAGTAATATTCTACTTTGTATGAACAAACTGTTTATCAGAATCGTATTGTCTAAAATTCTTTTAAGAGTAAATACTTACCATTGTTTTATTTTTCAGGAGTGCAGCTTAATCAACACAACTAGTACATAGGCTACATGCAGCGGTCTTGCATTTCAAGAAAAGACAACTTATAGGAAAACTTATAGGTAAGACTTATAGGAAATGATTTTGATATTGTTTTCTATAAATAGTTTGGGCATATGAAAGTAGTATATTACTTGAAGCAGTGCTTGTACATACATGAAATGTATAGACTGCAAAACTAACTCGAGTAATATTCTACTTTAATATGAACAAACTGTTTATCAGAATCGTATTGTGTGAAACCCCTATAAGAGTAAATACTTACGATACTTTTATTTTTTAGGAGTGCAGCTCAATCAACACAACTAGAAGCAACGGTCTTGAAGTTGAAGAAAAAGCAATAGAAGAAACTTATACTGTTACTAAAAAATTGAAATAAAAAAATAATATGTATTAAATATTTTATTGTTCTGAATAAGTTGTAATATATAAAGAGTTATAATTTAAAGTAAAATAAAAATTATAAAAAGAATTACAATGTGTATTATTCTCATGTATAGTGTGTAGCCTAATCCGCGCCGTCGATGGTGGTTTGTGTCTTAGCTAATCTAAATTTCGAGTTTACCTTTATTCATCATAGATGGCAGTATAAATTTTTGTTAAAAGTCGAAGTCGTTGTATGGTTCGCACTTGATAAACCAAAGTATAGGAGTAAGGGTGTGGACGAGCAGACGTGGGTGGGGCCACTCACAAACGCTTTTAAAAAACGTGCTTCTTAAATTTAACAAGCTTGGATAATTTGTATCAGAGTACATACTTGAATAGAATTAGATATTTTGTATCAGAGTACATTAGAATTAGAAATTTTCTATCAGGAGAACATACTTTAATAGAATTAAATATTTTGTATCAGAGTACATTAGAATTAGAAATTTTCTATCAGGAGAACATACTTGAATAGAATTAAATATTTTGTATCAGAGTACATTAGAATTAGAAATTTTCTATCAGGAGAACATACTTGAATAGAATTAAATATTTTGTATCAGAGTACATTAGAATTAGTAAGAAGTTGTATCAATCTACCATAGTACGTTTTGTTTAAATAAAAGATATAAAATTTATTTCAAGTGTTTTCTTTATTTTCATGTCTTTAATTTTTACAATAAATTAATACATTTCATGTATGTACAAGCACAGTTCAAGTAATATGCTACTTTCATATGCCCCAACTATTTATAGAAAACAATATGAAAATCATTTCCTATAAGTCTTACCTATAAGTTTTCCTATAAGTTGTCTTTTCTTGAAATGCAAGACCGCTGCATGTAGCCTATGTACTAGTTGTGTTGATTAAGCTGCACTCCTGAAAAATAAAACCATCACGATTCTGATAAACAGTTTGTTCATACAAAGTAGAATATTACTTGAATCAGTTTTGCAGTCCATACATTTCATGAATGTACAAGCACAGTTCAAGTAATATGCTACTTTCATATGCCCAAACTATTTATAGAAAACAATATCAAAATCATTTCCTATAAGTCTTACCTATAAGTTTTCCTATAAGTTGTCTTTTCTTGAAATGCAAGACCGCTGCATGTAGCCTATGTACTAGTGTTGTTGATTAAGCTGCACTCCTGAAAAATAAAACAATGGTAAGTATTTACTCTTAAAAGAATTTTAGACAATACGATTCTGATAAACAGTTTGTTCATACAAAGTAGAATATTACTTGAATCAGTTTTGCAGTCCATACATTTCATGTATGCACAAGCACTGCTTCAAGTAATATGCTACTTTCATATGCCCAAACTATTTATAGAAAACAATATCAAAATCATTTCCTATAAGTCTTACCTATAAGTTTTCCTATAAGTTGTCTTTTCTTGAAATGCAAGACCGCTGCATGTAGCCTATGTACTAGTTGTGTTGATTAAGCTGCACTCCTGAAAAATAAAACAATGGTAAGTATTTACTCTTAAAAGAATTTTAGACAATACGATTCTGATAAACAGTTTGTTCATACAAAGTAGAATATTACTTGAATCAGTTTTGCAGTCCATACATTTCATGTATGCACAAGCACTGCTTCAAGTAATATGCTACTTTCATATGCCCAAACTATTTATAGAAAACAATATCAAAATCATTTCCTATAAGTCTTACCTATAAGTTTTCCTATAAGTTGTCTTTTCTTGAAATGCAAGACCGCTGCATGTAGCCTATGTACTAGTTGTGTTGATTAAACTGCACTCCTGAAAAATAAAACCATCGTAAGTATCGTTGCTCTCATAGGGTTTTACACAATACGATTCTGATAAACAGTTTGTTTATACAAAGTGGAATATTACTTGAGTCAGTTTTGCAGTCCATACATTTCGTGTATGTACAAGCACTGCTTCAAGTAATATGTTACTTTCATATGTCCAAACTATTTATAGAAAACAAATCGAAATTATTTCCTACAAGTCTTACCTATAAGTTTTCCTATAAGTTGTCTTTTCTTAAACTACAAGACCGCTGCTTCCGCCGCTTCTAGTTGTGTTGATTAAGCAACACTCCTGAAAAATAAATTGATTGTAAGTATGTTGCTCTTTAAAAAATATTAATAAAAATAAAAATGTGTTTTCTAAATAATGATACCTCTAACTAGTAGCTTTATTTAAAGTAAACATGAGAAATGTATAACAAATGTAGTAGAACATTCATATATCAATAAAAATACTTTGGAACTTTGAAAACTACTCTCTTTCACTTAGCCCGTCCATTATACAATTATTTAATCAATGATAATCCAAAAACAGACAAAAACTCAGTTGATATTATTTGCCGATGACATAGACCCTACACCTCAGCTAAGCTACCATCATACAACCATCACCAACAGATGGAAACTAAAAATAAACACCACACAACAATAACAACAGCTAACACATTTTATACATACCAGCGAACACCTCCTAATGCCAAGATAACAATGTTATTGAATGGTTAAATACAGTGAAATATCTTGGCAGTACACTAGACACCCAACTCACGTACTCTGCACATGCATCGAACACAACTGCTAAACTCATAAAGAAAGATACCGGACTAAGCACTCACAACCAGAAATTAATATACCACACAACCATCAAACCGACAGCAACATACGCAATCTTTAGAATCACATCCAACACTAACAAAAATAAACTACAGATTATACACGCGCCTTACTCTATGTCAACAAACCAGCAAAACAACAACACTACACGAAGAAACAGGCTCAATGTACATTGAAACAATCATGAAGCAGCAAGCAGAAACTTGTTGACACACGCGGACAGCCTGCGCTTCAATAACAAATACAGTTTACCAAACGACCCAATGCGCTAGGTGCATGCTGCACACACAACAATAACATATTTCACAAACCATTAGCACGCGGCACTGCCACTCAATAATCACAATCCGCAGGTCGTTACCACTAAAACAATCACACGTTTAAACACGATTCACTAAATGTCAGAATAAAACTTTAAGAAAATTTATTTGACAGCTTGGTACCGGACTAGGCAATGTCAGTATATACAAACCTATCGAGTGTTAAAAATAAATTAATTTAGTAAAGTGCTGCCATCTGTTGAGTATGTTCTTAACAATTATTATTTATATTTAGCAATTACTTTTACACATAAATAATACATAAATATAAATAATTGTTAAATGTTATAAGTAGTCTAATGAATACTTAAGACTGAAATTCAGTAATAAATAAGAAATACATTATCACCTCTTGTGGTGATTGTTATTCTTTTTTATACTTTATTTATACAGGACAATTTGAACAAAGTGATAATAATTTTAAAGCATCACCTAAATGAATTTGTTAATTGTTTCTAAGTAGTTTTTCTTCAAGTATGCTTGAAATATTTTTTCCTTCTAGTGGGTTAATTTAAAAAATGAGACACAAACCTAAATTTAAAAATGTATTTTTATTTAGCCACTATATCTTTAAGTAGTTTTTGAGAATCTAAAATGCATATATTCGTATTTTTATTATAATTAAATACATACTTATTTTACAATATTTTAGAAGGAAAAATTAAAAAAAATGATTAGAAATTTTGCAAACAATTAACTAAATGATAATTTTTGAAATGATATACATATTTAAAATTGTAATAAAAAAAACAAATTTAAACGTTTTTTAACGAATATTTACAATTGTTAAATAAATTATGTTGAAAATTATATATCTATTCCACAATATCTCAACTAAAATATTCCTTGTAATGTATACAATTATTAAAAACTAAACTTTTAACTTTAGATTATAGTTTTAAGGGGGGTAGTTTATAAACAAAACATCTATTAGAAAACTATTAAATTTATTTTGAAAAATTGACTGAAATTAATTATGCATATAATAACAATGCCTTACTTCACTTAAAAACATACATATTAATTAAAACAATATTAAGTTAATAAAAATAGTTCAGATTTACTCATAATTATACTTAATGTTCGACCACTTAAAATCTCTTGTGTTAACCACGTGACAATTGGGCTTGTTGGCTACGTAAAGTAAGTACTACTTGATCCACGTGCGGTGAGTTACTGTAAGTTGAGCTCAGGCAACTGGCAACGAAGTCTTGAAGTAGGGTTACACATTTAGTTCTGAAAAATATTTGTCACTTTTCACTTTTCATCACTTTTAAAAGAGTATTTCTGAACTATAATAATAAAATTCAGAAATACACTTTTAAAAGTGATTCGTAAAATGGTTCACTCATATAAATCAGATCTGTTCGATCGCGATTAATGCTCGCAAGACCCAGGAATAGGGCCCCAGATCTGTACGAAGCTTACATTACCGAAAAGATAGTTATGCATTATTAATAATTAACGATTTCTGTGAACATATAGATATAGACTTTACCTTCTATAGACAGGAATGGTATGTTTTATATCAAAGAAGAAAGATATCAATTTAGACGAGGCCTGCACTAAATGTAGTTCATTTCCTTCGTGTCCCCAAACTCGCTCGTTCAAAGATATTAAACTAAAATTAGAAATAATGTGTTGCTTAAATATACTTCTGCATTGCATACTTCCATTTCCATTTTCATGTTGTCTTTACCATTTGTAGACTTCAATAATATTTTCAAACTGAACTCCAGATTCAATAAAAGCAGATGGTACTATAGAACAATCAGCTTTTAGGCGACAACAAAGAACTTCCAACTGCTTAATTAAGAAACCTGTGCATACATGAAAATGAAATAAATAAATTTCGTATGCCATAGATAATTTTTACAATAAAGTACACACCCAGTGGAAGACAAAATGCGGTATTCATATATTCTCTTAACAAAGGCTGTATTTTCAGCATCAGTTGTTGCATTCGATCAGACTTAATAAGATTAGCCAACGAGTTTAAATGTTGATTGATTATATTTTGCCAAACAGTCTCTACTAATAACGGATCGTTATGATCGGAACATTTTAAAATAGCTAATTTTACTTCCCATAATTCTAGAGGATCAGCAAATTCTTCATAAAGCTAAAAAAATATATAGAAAAAGTATTTAAGTGAATAAATTATATCAGAAATAAATATTTATATTGGAATTAAGTTACCTGAGTAATATCAAATATCTTCGAGTTTAAAGTTTGAACAAGATTATGAATATCTGGTACAGAACAATTTAAAGCAGCAACACTGTCTATAACCTTTTGCTGGATGCTAGCAACCTCAATTTTATCTTCAATGTCGCGCATAAACACTCCGTTATGTACAGAATAACCCACTGATGGATTTCTCAGGCACAAGACAGCTCTACTCATATAACTTAGGCGCTGATTCAGATTTAAATTAACACTGAAAAGTAGAAATTGTGTAGAAATGTATCTTTCGTATTTCTGTCAGAACTGTATTGTAACAATATAAATCTTACCTCTCCTTAATAGCTATTCCATAGAGTATCTTGGCTGCTGCTAAATGTCTATTATGTATTTCATGATACTTCCAGAATAATTCACAAACTTTAATAGAATCTGATTTTTTATTAAATATATGTTCGAGAAATATTCCAAGCGAACTTTCTGTTACAGTCAGTACATCGATTAACATGTCCTTCGATAGCAGCCAGTCGTATAGCGCTATGTGCATCAATTCATCAGAACTATTTAAAACTAACAAAATAATGTCTTGAATCTGAAAGCAATACAAAAGAATGACACAACTTTCTGAACAGTCCTTTTTTAAATAATAATATAAACTTACATGTTCCTTCAGGTAAGTTGTTTCTTTATTCAAAATTAATATTTTTTCTGATGGAGGTCCAGGCTTATCAGGTACTCCTGCAAACTGCGGATTATTTGAATTAATCTCCATTAAAGAGTCCAGCATAAGAGTTATTTGCCGGTAAACTTCCATTCTGAAATATAAAACTCAATATCATCTAATCCCACATTATTTAGTTGTCCATAACATATTCTTTCTTAACTAACCTTTTGGCTAAAGCTTGAGAACCTTCTGTATCTTCTATTGGCTCATAATTTTTATAATGATGTAAGGCAATGTTATTAGGGTCTAATTTATGCGCACATGATAAACATAATTCAATAACACCAAAGTAAGCTTGAATAGAAGCAAATTGTTGGCAAACCACATCTAATGGTAAATTAGGAGCTGCATTTTTGCATAATTGTAAAGCTACTTGTATCATATCACTTCGATCTTCCGGATGTAGATTAGAATTATTTCTTATTTTCAAAAGTATTTCATTTGCCTAAAACAAATTCATTTAATGTTATGATTTGATTTTTATTGTTGCACTGTATTAAGTTTTATATTAATGTTTACCTTGGAACATGCAGCATCTTCATGTCTAAATAGCGTTGGACACACCTGCCTTAACTTTTCGCTGACATTATCTAAAGTAGCATTGTCTAGCAAATATGTATTTATAAGACCAACAATTAGAGCTACACAAATTTTTGTGCCAGCTACAAATAAAGTCCTGGAATATAATTACTCATTTTTATAAAATTATGAATTTGATTAGTTATATCCAAGGTTAATAGTTTACCTAAATGTGAATTCTCTTAATTGTGATTGCATTTCATCAGGAATAGTTTTTGCAATTACAGGAAATTGATGTTCACACAATATTTTCCATAATCCAATAATTTCACACGTATGCCCTAAAAATCGATAATTATTATTATCAAAATGCTTCTATTTAAAAGCAAGGCAATTGTATAGTCGTTTGTAGAAAGGAATTACAATGTGGACGATTTTGATGATAAAAGTGACGTTCTTAAAGAAGTTAACCGCTAGTTTATATTTGTATAGTTATAAGCTAAATTTAATGATATATGAGCATACCTAAGAAAGCTTTCAAGTTATCGAGGGATGCTTTTTCTTCTTGATGAGGGTCAATCAAATATGCTGATGTTCCACGAATATTTTGTGGCACAGGACTCGAATAAGCTGCATTTAGTAGACTATTTGATACATTAACGACCATATGAGTGTCCAGAAAAGCCCGTAAAGCATAGAGCTGATTCAAAAGATACTCACAGTCATCTTTATTTATTCTGCTAATCATCTAAACAAAAATAAAAATATTTGAAGTGATAGCAAAATGAAAATGGTATAATTAACTGGATATAATAAACTTACCAAATGTTTGCCGGCATCACTATGAATGTGTTCAACGCATAACATATTCCAAATAGGCCTTAAAATTCGACTAAAATATAAATTAAGTCCAATATGTTTAGCCGAAAATTGAAAAAATGGTTTCTCATCACCCATTGAAGTAAATGATGTATTTCTATATGGACTATAACTCGGAGACATATTAGACTGTACAAATGAATTACTCGCACGACCTGTCATAGGCGTAGAAGCTATATTTGGTGAAAAATTTTGAGCCCCGTACATTTGTGCTACAATAAAATAAAACAAAATTAATTGTAAATTGATAAGTGGTTTTTTCTTTAATTTTTGTAGATATTGCTATCTCTTTTCCAGTCTGTTGTACAACAGAGATGGCAATTATTTACTCCTGTTAGCCAACCACTTTATCAATTAACAAATTGAGACATTTAATAGTTTAGACTTACATTGTTGGATAGCAGTTACATTTGGATCCGACATTTTCAGAAGACCTGGACTTCCGCCGTACATAAAGAAGGCCTGCGTCGCCCATTGTGAAATTTCTACTGGAGTTTGAATGGAGCAAGCAAGAATTAAACTAGTTGCACAGGCTTGAGGCTCGGGCTGCGACTGTTCCAAACAAAATACATTAAAATATTACCCAAAATAACATCACTCCCCCTTTCATTAAGTCTTACACACACCATAAAGTTTCAATGAATAATAATAACATCTATTATAATATACCTGAAAATATGCCCTGACAGCTTCATTTGCTGGTCCTTGATAATCCATTAATAGTTTCCGCAAGATATCCACAGGTCTAAGTAATGATATAACATTACACCCTTGTGGAGATAAGACCAGCCACTTCCTTGGATTTTGATTATGTTGTGTTACAACCGTCGGTGTTGATGACATCAATGGATCTACGATACAATAGCTAAATTATAAATGTATCACTCTCAAACTCATAAAACGTAGTTTAATAAATGGAGTTGATACATAACAAATATTATATTACAAGTATTTTGTTAGTGTAAAAGAAAGCTTTTCTTTACTGTTATGCAAATTATGCAAACTGCTACCCTCGTCCTAATTCTTATATGTAAGTACAGAAAATATAAGACAGCCAAATAAACAATTTGTTTTCACAACACCTACAATACAAATTTCTTTCACACGATGTAAATCTTAAGGTAGTTAGGTACACAAGTACTTTTTTATATTTTGATAAAATTTGAATTTGATTTTAATATAAGTGGCTTTAATTTAATAACAGAACTTCTAATGTTTGACCGACTTTGCAGCGAGATGTTAATAATTAAAATGCGCATATTTCTCTATATAGAGTATATGTAACAATTGCACTTGATATACTATACTTTTACTTATAATTGTCAGTGATGAGCTACCTTAAATGGTTAATAAAGAAGACATCCTACCTGTAAATGATGTCATGTTTGACTCGGATCCAATTATCTCAGATACAGCCCAAGTAGGGCCTTCGAGAGCGAGTTGAGTACACGACTCAACCAATTGATTTCTAAACGGAAATAAATCACCACTTAGACACCACAGAGTATCGTTTTCGGTACCTTGATTAGAAGAAATCATTAGAGTGGTTCCTGCAAAAGATAAATAGGATATAGATTATTTATATAAATGAGCATTTTAACGATATTTCTTGATGATATCTTAAGTTTTTCGAATTACTAAAGAGTGACATGATGTTATAGATATATATTCTATGATAGAAGATATCAATATATTTGCCTTGTTATTAATACAGTAAAGGAATTAGATAAATATAGACATAGATTTTACTTTAAATATAAATAACCATAAATGAGACACAAAAACTATTGTAAATAAGTAAAAAGAGAATATATAAAACCATTACTAATACCTTTTTTGTACGCAGAAGTATGTACACCAGTAGGACGATGATACAAAGAATTTGGCGAAAACCCAGGAGGCAGTCTGATATGCACAAGCTGCAAAGTATATGGCCTCTCACGATCAGACCCAGTTGTAAAGTATAGACGTACACCAGATTGAGCTACAGCAATCATGTGAACAACATTACATTCCACTGGCTCCATAGGCATGATAGAAACTATTGGATAATACAATGAATCATCCATAGCCCTGAAATTTATAATTTACTTTTACACACTCCTACCTACATAAATAAGAGAGTTTTAAATAGGATGATAAATGGACGATACAAACGGTAAAATTGTTTTCGCAAATCGAACCACTGAAGATTGTGATATACTGATAACTTTCCTCGTGCTTTTACCATCATCTCCAAGGTCAAATAATTCAATTGAACTATTTTCTCGAAGACAATATAAAAAGTTTCTTATTTCATCAATGTAAATATTAATAATAGGACTATTCTCTGAAAATGCAGTCAATATAGATGGTAATAAACATGTTAACGTTGATGACGAATGATTGATTTTTCTACAAGTTTTCCCAAACCAACTGCCTTCTTGCTAAAAAGTGAAAAAATATGTTAATTCTGCAGTTGATTGCTATTTTAAAAGATATTACATATCTATAGTACTAGTATTCATAAATTTCAGAAAATGTATAAACGAAAGAAGCTGAAGAAAACCATTAAGTATCAATATTACCTGGTATGTTATTTCGTATAGATTTCCATCTTTTCCACCAAGAAAAATGCGCCCGTTTTGCATGGAAGTTATAATATTAAAAATAATTCCGTCACTCGCAATTGCAAAAATTGGTTCTTGGATAAAATTAAGGTCACATAACTTCACATCAGCTCCCGAAAATGATATGCCTGATGATTAGTTTTACTGTTAGAGATGTCTACAAAAAAACATAGAAACAACAGCAAGTTGTACTCACCAATAAACACAATTTCAACAGAAGTCGTTAGGACTATTAAGTATTTAATGCATTTATTAAATACACCTTCGCGAGGGGTTACTATTCCAACACTAATTATTGTTTCTGTAAGACCGTCATAATATGTTACATCGCAACTGCGATCGTAGGACCAAATATAAAAATCACTGTCTACAGTCAACCAAGCACGCCCCAGTTCAACAAAAGTTCCCATCATACAGTTAGTTCTCATATCTAGATTCTATTAAGGTAAACAATAAATAAATAACGTCGCGGTTTCAATTGTTCTAAAAGGATACGGCCAAAATGTTCCATAACTTCTGAAGGTAAAGGCGTTTTAGATACGGACGTGATTTGATTAACATTTATTAAACCTCGTGAAAGTACACGAAGACTAGGATAATCGAAATCACCAGCCCCACTCATAGTGGGTGTACTTTGAAGACCTCCGATTTTCTGAGAAAAAAAACATCATTTTAAATATCTATTAAAGTATTGTAAAGTATTAAACATCATACCTCATTTAAGGTTATGGTACAGGTATCTGAACAAATATGCTGCTCAATAATTTGCACTGCTTTTTCATGTCTACTAAGTGTTCGAGGAGTAATTTCCATTCTTGATTTAGTTCTTTACGTAAAAATCTCTTACTTTATTAAAAAAAAGTTTTATAATGTTAAAAATAAACCTTATAGGTTATATTACTTGAGCGTTATTCACACTGTATATTAAATTACTGATCAATATAGACAATTACCAAAATTTATTAAAAATATTTTTTGGTTATAATAATATTACATCCATTCAATAGATAAACTATTCACTTTATATTTGTTTATATTTAAATAATTCATAAAATATTAACTGTTAACTTTAGGATAACAAATTTTACCGCGCATATACAATAGACATGACATTAACTCGCTTTCCAATAGCACCACCGAGTAATATTAATGTCTCTGAATAATATGTGTGTACCATGCAGAAATATATTATAAGAACAAAAAAATCTTATTTGTTCTTTTCTGCGGTTAGTTAGTATATTACAGAAGTTAATATGGATTATTCTCATCTTTGAGAATAAATTGTGCAATGGGCTTGTGACCTATGTTTTAATTTCTATAAAACTGTACTATATATTGATAAAGTGGATTACTAGAACTTCAAATGTCCCAATTACTTTTTAATAACTCCTTACATGTTAGGATAAATTAACGATTTAAAAAGTCGTTTTGTCCCTTTAATTATTAAAGGAATTCAACATTATAGAACATTCTCAGAACAGCGCTATATTTTCTGAATCTGGTTATTGTTAAATTTAACTGGTTATAAGCATTGTATAATTATAAATGTATTAGGCAGTGGTAGTGATCATGTGACCATATTATACATGAGTCTTCAACATCATTTAAATTGCCGGTCAGCAGAAATTATCTGAAATTACGATGGCCTTGTTTAACAGCCAAGGACGAGTATTTAAAGTATAAATAATAATTTTCTGAGCACAAATATAATTTATTGATTAATTGGACCACCATTGCTGAACATCTGAATATGCACTTACAGGAGCGATATATCTTAATTTTGGATTATTTAAATTTTCACATAGTTTACAAAAAGGACTTATATTAGAAACTTTATAATATCTCTTCCATGTGAAATATTTTGCATATTCATATGGGTTGTGCATTACAAATATTAAATAATCTGAAAGATTTTTCGCAGATTGAAAATCTTGAAAATTTATGTAAGAATGAGGTGGGGCAAATCTTGTGTAGTTGGCACCTCCATAGACTATAGGAACTACATTTAGTTTTAGGATGTTAAACAATTTTTCAGTAACATAATCTGTAGACAAGGAATTTTCAAATGATAAGTAGAATTTGTATTTCGTGTCCAACATGTTGTAACATGCAAGCCTTTTAACTGTGCTGCAACTGTAAAGAAAAGAAAATTAATAATTTAAATATTAATCATTCAAAATTTATATCATTTTTATAATGGGCTTGTGTCCTCATTTTTTAGTGGTCGATTTTTCAATTGTTGATGGAACTTGATGTTAATAAATGTGTATTAGCGTGTCTATTTTATTAAATATCTAAATATTGACGGAGATATAGCGATTAAAAGTTTGACTTGTAGTTTTAGCGCTAGAAATGGTCGGCCATATTTGTATGACGTGAAATGTATTTTAACGTCAAATCAAGCCAAATCAAAGAATAATAAGTTTTTATTTTATTTAACCCTGCTAAGGCAGACATAATATTGGAGTTTTATTGTTCCTTGAAATAGCTGGAAATAATATTTGATATTTTGATATATAAATACGTGTAAATAGTGTTAGTAACCTTACACAAGGATTGTGATGTCACATGCACTTGGAATGTGTACAACGTTGAATCCCTTTAATAATTAAAGAGACAAAATGACTTTTTTAATTGTTAATATCTCCCAACATATAAGGAGTTATTAAAAAATAATTGAACATTTGAGATTCTAGTAGAAATAGAAATTAAGACATAGGACACAAGCCCATTTCCGCTGCCTGACCTTCCTTGGTATAGGAGGTACTGCGCATAGGAAAAAGTTGAACAATATGTCTGATATTGCAAGAGCTACAGTGGAATAGGTAGGTAAACATGCGATTCCCTCCGACGAATAAGAGTCGTATATTTTCATCATGGGAATCGTGCTTTTAGAAATTCTCTCTTTAGAATACATGCGTGCTACCTAAGATTTCCACATTTTCCATATACATCCACTGGAATGTATTTCTGCAATTTCTGTACGATGCTTTCTCGTTTGCTATCGGTTTCGCAGTTCGACACAAACCAAGCTATTGTCTTAAAAGGATATTTTGTTAGCTTTTCCTGCGCTACAACCAAGTAGTATGGGTCTGAAATAAAAGCAACATATGCGTTCATTTTATGGAGTAAAGCAGAGTAAACGGGTAATATTCGAGAAGTATGTACCTATGAATGTCAAATTTTTCCACAAAGGGTTCAGAGATGGCGCTATGATCTCACTAGTCTTTATATCTTGTATGTAACCATAATTCCAAAGAAGATCTGAATCTAACCTGAAAATAAAAGCATGATCAACTGCGCATAATGAAATGGAATTAAGATTTATTTTTCTTTACATTTTTTTTTATCATAAAATATATAACAAAGAGTACGTCGGACCTCTAACTATTAACGAGATTTGAATGTAATCATTATTACCTATAAGTCATTGTCCAGTTGAAGAAATAAAATGGAGCGTAGAATTGTTCTTTGCATTTTCTATAATATGCTGGACTTTCCTTGGTGGCAAATACGTACCGCTGATAAGTTTTTCTAACTGGTGGAATGGTGTAGTTTTCACACTCTTCTGTTGAAAAAATGATGACATCGTAGTCATCTAATGATTTTAAATAATCGAGACGAGATGTAGCAAAACAATTTTTGACCGTACAATTGTGACGTACGAAAGGCTAGAAAAAAAGTTAAGTTTTATGACATCTCATAAGTTTATTTAAGTTTACGGAAAACAATTGTCTGAATATCTGAATGTTTATATTTGTCTTAAATATATATTTCTTTTCTTTTATATCGAACATGCAAAGACTTGTTCCTTTTGCTGTCTCCTAGTATTCTATCAAGAAACTTACCCAGTAAACATTTTGGAGTAAATTTTGGAGTAAATTTTACTTAATTTCTATTACATATCATGAGTTTTTTGTCTGGAACGTGTTCGTTTTCTATTCAGTCGTTCATAGGAAAGGCCCTTTTTATGACCTACAGAGATCGCAACGACGGTTCACTGCTGAATTAAAAGCGACTCCGGTTTATGATTTATGACCGGAGTTATAAACTTGACACTAGCAGGGATGGCAGGGGTATAAAACTTTCTGAAATTCTACTTTTTAGAGTCTGCAAAATATAAATATTTAAATGAAGAAATAAATAGATGTAATCTTTAGTACGGATCGTGATTTTTTTAATGAATATTATTCATCTTCAACAATACTCGTTATATTAGTTTTTTACATTGTTTTGGTGATTCAAAAATCCACGATCGGCAGGTCTGCGTTAGGTTTAAGACCTCTGTCTTAGCATCGTTGCTTAGAGTATTCGTTTATACACATTATATTCGCAGATTGAGGGAGACAGCGTGTGCCTATTACCATTAAAGAAATATTTGTTGAAAAAGGATAGCATATACTTTAAACATACTGTACTGAACGAATTACTATTCAAGTATACAAGTGTAACGGTGAAAAATATATTTTACTTGTCTAACCGCATCTCGTTTCTCTCTCACTTTGGAATGAAAATGAACTAAACAAATATATATCCTAGTGTGAAAGAAACAACTGCTACTTAATGAATGATGTTGGAAAAAGAAAGAATATTATTATGAAAAAATTCAAACAACTAACACAAAATCTGTGACAGGTAGAGAACTTGTAGAGAAACGTCACTAAATAGGGCACTTCACCAAATTGTTTACTGGGTAGTTTTCCTAACAAAATTATTTGTAGGGTTCGTATTTTATTTAATATTAATTATTATCTTTATTTGATTTAGTTTATTATGTAAATTTAATTACAATAATTGTGTGATAAACAACAACTGACTTTATATAAAAATTCACTATATTATAGAGGTTATTAACAATTGAAATAGTTATTTTCCCTTTAATAATTAAAGAAGAAACCTTCCTACTACAATTAGCCAACCTTTACAATCACTGTTAAACAAGAGAAGTGCAATAGAGATGGAGAATTAAACGGCAAAGTTATAGCAGGTGTTGACCCGACTTATAATATATATAACATAAAACGAAAAATAAATATAATTACTCATTATATTCTATACAGTTTGTGACGTCATCCACTACTAGGATAACAACGATTACACAGTAAAACAAAATTCAAACTTTAAATAGATATATATCTGTGTATATCCATCAATATACGTTCATTAACTAATATTTAAATGAATAATTAAAAAATTGACCCCCAAAGAATGAGTTCACCAGCCAATTGTAACACGTTTATAAAATGTTTTGTTAGAAACCGCCAGTATGTTCATTTACGGTATATGTAAAAAATTATGTTAGATCGACGCAATTCTGGCGGTCAGAAATAAGAACCACAACATTGATTGCAATTTAATAATAAAAAGTATACCATTTGCCCTTCTCCAAAATAGAAACTTTCATTTCCTTGATATCCATTCCAGTATAATATATATTTCATAGAATCGTCTGTGTGTGACAAGGGTCGAAATAAACAAATCAAAGAAAGTACGACGCAAGAAGTAATGAAAAGTGAAATAATGAATACTTGAAATTTTGTACGTTCCATTTTTAAATTTTAAATTTTTCTGTATCTTAAATTGTGTAGCATGATGACTGATGATGACAAAAGATTTATAAATAAATCTAAATATTATAAAAAACAAAAAACTACATTTAAGTTTGCTTCGATTAATGGAGTTGTGAACATGATTTGTCCATGACTTCATTTCTATAAAACTGTATCGATAAAGTTGGGTGTCATAAGGCAGTACTCAAATGTTCAATTATTTGTCAATCAGTCGCATTAAGTATTCAGTGAGAACAGAGTTAAAAGCATAGAGATATAAGACTAGAGACGCGAAGTGTACGGCCGCGTGTAAGAGGAAGCGATAGATGCAAAGAGAGAGATACCTTACCGAGGTTCCTATCTGTTTCTTCGTAGCGTACGTATGGTAGGGAGTAAACAAGCAAGCAGACGCTATAGTTAAAATAAAAATAAAGATTGGTATATATATATGTATATATATACAAAGCATTTTAACGTCCAGACAATGAATAAAGACATTCATTGCTATATTTTCGTTACTGCGGCAGTCAATCACAGTACTCGGCTCGAAAGAGACACAGAGAGAATTTCGAGGTTATCTCTCTCTTTGCCTATGTTACAGTATTCATCCTCTTGCGCACTCTATTCTTATATCTCTATGGTAAAAAGTGAAAAGAAGATTGTGCAGCTGTTAAAAGGAGGCAGTGAAGAGAAGCGGTGGATGGCGGAGATAGAGAGAAAGAGCGAGGAAAGAGAAGGAAGGATAGAGTAGAAACAGTTAAACTTCAGTTCAGAAAATAGAGGATTTGCGTAGAGGAGAGGATTACGGGAGACAAGATGAAAGGAAGAGAAACAATGAGGAGTAGGGAGCAAGAAAATATTGGAATAAGAATTATTAAAAATGTTAAAATGATTATAAGTTTAGGTTAGCAATGAGATGTAATTACGTGATTTAATATTGAAAGAATGTAAAGTCTAACGACACACACATTAAATTAATAAATGTAATATAAATTAATGTGCAGGTCGAGAGTTGTTGTTATATTATTATAAGAAAATATTCTATTTCTCTAGCATCACTAGCTGTTTGTTTTACAAGAAAAGATACGAGAGCAAAATAATTGTTAAAACTAAAATACACAATGTTGTTAAAATAGTAGTAAACGAAGTAGAGAAAAGAATTCCATTCATTAAAGAAGTAGAGGCACCATTTATTTATAAAAGTAAACTCTGTTCTTCAGGTACAGCTATATAACGATATGCTTGCTAATATGTATTTCTAATTATTGTCTTAACCTTTTCGCATTATAATCTCCATTATATTTACTTTAATTTAATCGAATACATTGGAAAATATATTATCTATCCTGTCATGAACACATTTACTAAAAAGTTAGGTTAGGAATTGCAACACTCAATCATTTACGTCATATGCAAAACTTAGATAGATCAATGCGATCCTGACGAATTTCTCGCTAAAAGTGTCACTTTAAAGCTACCCGTTGCCAAATTTATGTTTTACGATGCGTGAATAAAACAGTTTGCGATTTGCCTAAATTCTGCTAAATTCAAATACGGAAATATATTATTTATATATATTCTAGTAGTCTAATTTTTATTTTTATTAAAAATAACGAAATTTTATTTTTAAATTTTAATGTCAGAATTATATATATTTTTAATATGGTGACGGAGAAAGAACTAGAAGATTGTGAAAATTTTTATAAACAACTTGAGGAATATAACACTTCTACCAAACCCGTCTTCATTCTTTTCACAGCTCCATGGTGTCGATTTTGTAATTTAGGTAAGCATTTTTAGATAGACTTTGATTATTAAGTTTTAGAGAAATAGGCTAAGTGTCCTCATTTTTTAGTGGTCGATTTTTAAATTGTTGATTGAAATTGATATTAATAAATATGTATTGGCGTGTCTATTTTATTGAATATTTAAATGTTGACGGAGATATAGCAATTAAAAGTTTCAATTGTAGTTTTAGCGCTAGAAATGGTCGGCCATTTATATGATGTGAAATGCATTTTAACGTCAGTTATTTATTGAGTAGGTCAGTGCTGTGGGGTAATGTTTTGTAGCTGTTGGTAGTCAAATAATCAAGTCAAGTCAAAGAATAATAAGTTTTTATTTTATTTAACCCTGTTACGGCAGACATAATATTGGAATTTGAGTGTTCCTTGAAATAGGTGTAAATAATATTTGATATATAAATACATATAGCAGAGATTTATGAGCTGTAAGGTTGGCAGCGGTTGTGATGTCACATGCTTTTGGAATGTGTACGACGTTGAATTCCTTTAATAATTAAAGAGACAAAATGACTTTTTTAATTGTTAATATCTCCTAACGTATAAGGAGTTATTAAAAAATAATTGAACATTTGAGGTTCTAATAGAAATTTTATAGAAATTAAGACATAGGACACAAGCCCATTAACTTATTGTTCATAACTTTATTTTCATTTGTTGAAGCTTCGCCAGTAATAGCTGAAGCAAAGAAATCATTACCGGAGGATTCTTTTTTTATAACGGTCACAATCGCAGAGAAAGATAAGTCAAAGTAAGAATAAATTTGGGTAAATGTAGGGATATATCCAATAATAGTATGGTCATTCTTTTTCAGATTTAAGGATCCCAAATGTGGATTACTGACAGACAAAAGAATCAAATTAAGGGGAATTCCACTTTTATTATTATGGCAATCCGAACATCGCTTAGAAGGCGAACAATGTAGTAAAAAGGAACTGGTTGAAACATTATTTCAAAAGAAAAAGGAAGATAACCCAATAGATGTAGAGTCGATATCTATAAACCATGAAATTGAAAATCAGGAAAAGGTTAAAGAAAAATAAATTAAACGTTGTTGTTTTCTTTTAACACAAAACATATCTATCAAAAGTCATATAAAGTCATATTATATAAATATGTTATATAGAAAATAAATAAAAGTATATAAGTAACTAAAGTTTGCCCCCGTCGCAAGCGACGACTGTCTTTTATGTGTGAATTGAATTTCTTTTCAAATTTTAATTCCATTTTTAATTGAAATATTTAACTCGTTCGATATTCATTTTACAAGTCTTAGAAACATTGTCGGAGCCGTTTTCAATCTACCATACGAATTTCAGCAACAAACAAATATATAAACATACACCTGGAACATTATAAATAAGATGGTAGCGTAACTAATTTCAGTAACAATATTATATTATTTTTTTATGCATATGAAAAATTTAATTACAAAAAATGTATAAGCATTCAATTGATTGACTAAAAGAAAGATTGACTTAGACCAAATGCCTTTCGAATATTCACGGTTACTCATGCGGCGCTAACTGTGTAATAACGTGAAACGTCAATTCGTGAATATATTAACTATAGTCAATATAAAATAAAACTTTACTTTATTTTATAGAAGCAGTATTATATTTATGTACATTTTAGACAGAACTAAATAAATCATTTTCTAGAAACTAAACATAGATAACGAATCAGAGTCACACTTTGGTGGCACAAAGAACTCATCTGGGTTGAACTGCAATCCGAATTTATAAGTTGTTCTTTGGTGGTAGGTCTCTCCTGGTCTTAGCATAATGCATGGAAAATGATCCTAAAAGATGAACCTTGTATTTACTAACTATAAAATAACTTAAAGTTAGATCACTCTGGTGCTCGTAAAAATTAATTCTTCCTAAAAAGCAAATCGATTTTTTGAAAAAATGAACGAAACATCCAATCGCAAAAATCGATATGCCAGTCAATTTTTTATTAAAATAAGATAAGGCGTTCTTGAGATATCATGGCGACAATGGGCTTGTGTCCTATGTCTTAATTTCTACAAAACTGTACCATATATTGATAAAGTGGGTTACTAGAACCTCAAATGTTCAATTATTTTTTAATAACTCCTTATATGTTAAGAGATATTAAAAATTAAAAAAATCATTTTGTCTCTTTAATTATTAAAGGGATTCAACGTTGTACACATTCCAAGTGTATGTGACATCACAATCCTTGTGTAAGGTTACCAACCTTACAGATCATAAATCTCTGCTATATGTGTTTATATATCAAATATTATTTACATATATTACAAAATTCCAATATTATGTCTGCCTTAGCAGGGTTAAATAAAATAAAAACTTATTATTCTTTGACTTAATTTGATTATTTGACTACCAACAGCTACGAAACATTACCACAGCACTGACCTACTCAACAAATAACTGACGTTAAAATGCATTTAACGTCATAAAAACATGGCCGACCATTTCTAGCGCTAAAACTACAATTCAAATTTTTAATTGCTATATCTCCGTCAATATTTAGATATTTAATAAAATAGACACGCCATTACACATTTATTAACATCAATTTCAATCAACATTTGAATAATCGACCACTAAAAAATGAGGACACAAGCCCATTTCGAGATAAACGCAAGAGAAAAGAAAATCATGTTTCTTTTAATAATGGTATAAATCTCTTTAATATAAATATACATTCTTACATGGTGAACTGCATCAGGGAATTTTTCTGTTCTGAGAACAAATCCCGCGTGTCTGCAATAACGTTTGCGTGCTTTTCCCAAGATACATTCTATGCGCCGTTCCTTAAATAAATAGTTTCTTTAGTATGCAGTGAAAGGAGAGGGATACTATGAAGGAAGATGAATGCGGTGAACGAGATAAGAAGGATATATGAAGATATATGATGAATAAGATCAAGTTGAGATTCAACGAGATGTACCAGTAAAGACATTAGATTAATCGCAAGATTGAGATTAGGAAACGAAGAAAGAAGAAGAACAATATTGGAGAGGTGATGCAGAAGGAGAAGGAAGAAAAGTTGATGCAGAGGGAAAGTATTAAAAGTAGATTGAGTTTTAAGGAACTGTTGCAAGGGTAGAAAGAAGGAAGATGATGAATGGTGGAAGTAAAAAGGAGTGGGAGAGAAATAGAGGGAAACACATTGAAAATATAGAACTTAACACACACTTAATGCTGCATAATTCATCATTTCTTTGTTTAATTCATACTAAAAGATATTGGAAGGTTAAGAAGCTATTTCGGGAATACTTCAACTAATAATTCAATTGCTACTCAGTAAACAATTTGATGAATTGTCTTGTTTCTATCACTTCAATTATAGTTCCCATCAACTTTATCTTCATTTGTTTTCCAACAAATGGAATGGTTTCGCAATTTGTAGCTGATAAAATAGATTGAACTGTAAATGAACTCTTTCATGACAAAAAAATCATTCGCATCTTCAAGTGACTCCAAATGTTTACTGTGAAATTTGTGTTTAATAAATTAATGGTTTCTATAATTACCGACATATCAGCATCGACGCCAACACCAAAAGTCATGGGTCCAGGTCCAAACATCGAGTTGTACAGACCCTGTTTTTGCGAATCAGTAAGCTTGCACGTACACAGTTCCGTGCATGGAGTATTGAGATAATATTCTGATTGTCCACCTCGTAATCGTTCTTTTGAACCTTCAATTAAATTTTCAAGACATCCTGATTTAGATGTTACACTCGCCGAACCAATTTTGAATAATCTCTCGGCACTCGTTTTTAAACTTCTAAATGATCTTGTATGAAGAGAACTAGGACGTTCCGCTAAATTTTTTTCGTCGCTCATATTTGCTAAGATATCCTGAACGGTTTTGCTGATTACTAGCTTATGATTACCCCCGCAACATTGCCCCTTTCCGATTTCCGATGCTGGTGCTATTTCGTTTAATATATATTCATCATCATACAATTGATTCATGATTGGTTTCATTTCTCTGGGTTCTATTATTGATATAAAACCATCCGATCTCTTAGCTGCACAAATCTGAATCTGCTTTTCACGTGTTTTTATATTTGTATTAACAACGTTCTTATTAGAAAATATTTTCTTGGACCCCAAATTTGATTTGGATGAATTATTTGATGGTAGATCACTTTTTGATGCTCCTCCACGTAATCTTTCAAAAGGTGATGGTTCTAACATAATATTAGAATCTGGAACATTATAGCACTTATCTTTCATTTTGAGGATTGCGTATACCATTGTTCTATCGTATATATCTCGAGGAATAGCCTAGAAAGGAAATGACGTCATCTAATCGAACTGATATTCTATAATAATCTTAAAATGAAATAATACCAGAAAGTCGGGATCTGGGAGCTCGTTATTAGTTCCAAAGAACACCGCAGGTTGATCGCTGTATACTTCTAGAACACGGCCGGAACAAGGATGCATTACTCTATGAAAATTTACTTCTTATTAATCTCGAATATGTTCAATAGGCGATCAATAGCGAATGAAGGAAAGTCTTATTAGAAGATAATGTTCTACCAGTACCAGATTAAGATAGCGGGGCATGTAGCAAATTTTTAAATAGTAGCCAACGCGGGGCCTCAGGCAAGAATATGACTGTAATTTCATTAAATTTGTAACTAGTCTTGTTACAGCGAGTGCTTCTGAACTACTCGTACAATTCGGCATGATTTAGACCTCTTTAGATTAATTATCAATAGCCAAACTGCTTATTGGAAGAACATTCTTACTGCCAATATGAATTACCTGAAGTAAATCAGGTTATAAACCAACTTTAAAAAAGATAGACCAAGTCATACTTAGCTACAAAATTAAGTTGTTTCAGTTTGTCTCTCGTAATGACCATCGTTTCTTCGTATCCATTCATAATCTTCCGCAGTCCAGATCCAAGAGATCGAGGAACCCGGAAGTCATAGTATGAACCTCCAACACATTTAAATCCACCTGTGTACATTTTATATATAAACATTTTAAAGTAACAATTGTATATTGGCTTGTATATGTATAATTGTATATATTGGTTGTATATGTGGCTTGTTAACTTTCTAAGAAATTTAATGCTCTAAAAGTAAAATTGAAATGCTGTTCGTTGGTAAGCGCGCATCACTTGAGAACGGCTGGACCGATTTGGCTATTTTTAAATGTTTGTGATAGTCTGAATAAGGTTTTTGGGGAAAGAAAAATTAGAAAATTAATCCGCAAAATTGGAAATATTGTGGAGAAAGTGAAAGTGCTTTTCTCTATGCGATTTTGGCAACTACCCAGTAAACATTTTGGAGCATTTTGGAGTCACTTTGACATCATATTGGAGATGCGTATGATTTTTTTTGTCATGAAAGAGTTCATTTATAGTTCAATTTCTCACAATCGTTCATATGAAATGTCTGTTTTATCGGCTACAGATGACGGAACCACTCCACCTGTCGGAATACAAATGAAGATAAAGTTGATGCGAACTATAATTGAAGTGTAATAGTGATAGAAACGTCACAAAATAGGACACTTCACCAAATTGTTTACTGGGTACTGTACTAACTAACTAATTTTGAATTGAATAGTGAATAAATTTATTGAAATTTAGACAGGATAACGTTTGTGGGATCAGCTACGAAAGCTACGGTATGATTGAACCGTTTATCTTTACGCCATGATATTCTTACCTGTCGGAATATTATCTTCATTCATTTTGAGATACTTATGACAGTTCAATTGCACTAAATGTTTATATAATTCTGCTGCACCTGCACCCTGAAAAAGAAAGAGGGTTTGTTGACAGGAGAAAGTGAAGGATGGCGATACACAGAAGGAAGAGGAGTGAGTAGAAGAGGAGTAGATGGTATGAAAGGATATGAGGAGAGGAAGGAAGAAAACCCATTAATTAAGCTTTCAGGCAATGATAAATAAGATAATACAATGGTGTTTTTACTTTTTTTAATATCTTAAAAATGACAGAGATATTTAAAATTTGAATGTCCGTTTTGCAGCTTAATTATTAACTATTTTTTGACGTCACTAAACATGTATTAAAGATTTGTTCACCACATTCATAATATCATATTTTGCACGTGCTAGCTATACGTAGTTGACGATATTTGACTAGTATAATGCGACTAAAGTGAGAACCAACATCATTCCGGATATGAAAAACTACAGAAAAGGATACATTCAACAAAAGAGAAAAAACGCAATGCAATACAAGAATATTATTAGGTTTCACATACCGAAAATGTGCTCCATAAAACAAAATGGCGGCATTATTAATCTTAGTAACTAAATTATTACTTACGTGTCCAGCTAAATTGACAGGAAATTGAGTAGACATATTGATGATCGTTGGATGGTCACACCTTGCTGAGAAGTCAATTGATAGTTTACTCGTAGGAGAAACATCAAAAATAATACGCACAAATAATGCACCTGGATAGCCCTCGTGGCCTGCTCTCGAAATGTGGGTCATTATAACCTAAAAATTAAAGAAATAAAATAAAAGTTAGGTTATTACAGTTACTTGTTTACTAGAAAATAAATACTTGGCATAAAATTATGGGTAATAAACGTTCTGATACGTTTACACTGAGTATTGTAGGTTATGTTTTCATCTCATATTTGGCAATGCACGATGCTTCTATTTGCAGATATCAAAAGAATGAATGGCATGACCACGTGGTTGACCACGTGGATTGAACTTGAAGTACCTGTGTCCCTTCATTATGTGCCTCCCATAAGGCTTTATCAAATCCCTTGAATCCACCGTGGAAATGATGTTTGCCTTTATTTGGACTTATGTTTATTGTCTCGTCATCCAATTCAAAAGTAGCTTTGTCAGTAAAATCTGTTACTCTGCCAATAGTTGCACCGAAATAAGGATTGCGCGGTTGAAGATAGCCTGAAATTGTATAATGATAAATATAAGACAAAAATAAAAGGGATTAATGTCATTATTCGTTCAAAATATGAAATAATAAACAAATAAAGAAACATTTCTATGTTTTAGCCAAAGTTGAATCACGGATTCTATTTTATGACAATGGGTTTGTGTTCTCATTTTTTAGTGGTCGATTTTTCAATTGTTGATTGAAATTTATGTTAATAAATGTGTATTGGCGTGTCTATTTTATTAAATATCTAAATATTGACGGAGATACAGCAATTAAAAGTTTGAATTATAGTTTTAGCGCTAGAAACGGTCGGCCATATTTGTATGACGTGAAATGCATTTTAACGTCAGTTATTTGTTGAGTAGGTCAGTGCTGTGGTAATGTTTTGTAGCTGTTGGTAGTCGAAATAATCAAGTCAAGTCAAAGAATAATAAGTTTTTATTTTATTTAACCTTGTTACGGCAGACATAATATTGAAATTTTATTGTTCCTTGAAATAGCTGTAAATAATATTTGATATTTTGATATATAAATACATATAGCAGAGATTTATGAGCTGTAAGGTTGGTAACCTTACACTAGGATTGTGATGTTACATGCATTTGGAATGTGTACAACGTTGAATCCCTTTAATAATTAAAGAGACAAAATGACTTTTTTAATTGTTAATATCTCTTAACATATAATGAGTTGGACATTTGAGGTTCTAGTAACCCACTTTATTAATATACAGTACACTTTTGTAGAAATTAAGACATAGGACACAAACCCATTACATTAGAGAAAATTATGAAATTATTTTAGATAAAAACTTTAAATGCAATGAGCTTCTAAATGAATTTATAAGGGGTCGTTTTTTTAATTTCCCATTAAATTATATTTGAATATATGTATATAGGCGTTTTTATAGGACTATATTGTTCCGTTTTATAGAAATTGAGCCATGGTTCGTAAGCTCATTTAAGTATTACATTTTACATGTGGGTATTTCTAATTTAAATTTTCAATTTTACCTTTATGGTCTTAGTACTTACCTTCTAGGTTATCAAATCCAAGTAAAACGTCTTCTACTTTACCTTTACGGTCTGGTATATAAATATTCGTGATGGTAGCTCCATACGTTACGACCTATATGTTAAAATTTATTTAATTAGTAATTAAATATACAAAAGTTACTTAATTAAATATTAAAAATATATTTTCGGATCCAATAATTATAACTCGATATAGTTTCCAATGTGTCATATGGTTTTCGAAATGAGAATTTCCCACTTCTGATATTTTACAAACAGAACTTCATTATCGCATAACTCAATAAGTTTGTAGGATAACATTGACAAATCTTACGATTTTTAGATAGTACCAACCTTCAAACGATATGTGTCAAAATTTCATAACATTCGCACCATTACTTTACGAGTTACAGCGGTTTTATTGACGCTACTTTTATAATTTTCAAATATGAATTTGGTGTGTTGATAAAGCATTGCTTTTTAATGAGAAAAAAAAACTAAAAAATATAACTATTAAAATACTGCGTTGTCCGTACCTGCACTTTCATGCGGTTCTTATTTTTCCAAGTGTATTTCATTATGATATCAGATTTTGATATGTCAGTGTCATTGATGATATGATCCCATCCTTCAACATACAGATTGACGAACTTATTTCCGGTTGGTAAGCATTTCCGTTTAGGTAAAGGTGGTAGCTGAGGAGAATTAAATTCACCTTCGAACTCTGGGACCTCTACATTAAATGAAAGAGAAAATCTTAGAATAGATACTTAACTAACTGATGAAGTCAAAGACAAATCTTTAATACAGCTTACCTCGAAGTTGGATAAGATTAGAATCGGCCGGTTTATTCGTCATTCTTTCTCAAAATATTTTACCATGTACTTAATTTTCTAAAAACGTTTTTTTTGTGTGCAAATTCTGCACCTTTTTGTAGAGTTTGTTTATTTTTTAATAATTACTAAATGATGATTTTGTTAAATACTTAAAATTTCCCGATTTTTTTATGTGTACATTAATTTTTGACGCATAATATCATTTTGTTTCTAATAAACGTTTATTTTGTTAGAAACAAAAATATTTTGTTATTTTTGTATTCAATTATAAATGTATAAAATCTTCCATCCTACCAAATGGAAAGACTTCGTTCCAAAAATATGTCGTGCGAATGATAACTTTCCCCTTCTCTTAACTATAGCTCTTCCAAATGGAAGAAAATTTCCAAAGTACTACAGCGACGAGAAAAACGTTGTGAAAATCAGAGACTACATTTTAAATCAACAGAAAAACGTAATATTTTCATGAAAAATGGTTATATTTTTATTTTAATGGGCTTGTGTCCTCATTTTTTAGTGGTCGATTGAAATTGATATTAATAAATGTGTATTAGCGTGTCTATTTTATTAAATATCTAAATGTTGACTGAGATATAGCAATTAAAAGTTTGAATTGTAGTTTTAGCGCTAGAAATGGTCGGCCATATTTGTATGACGTGAAATGCATTTTAACGTCAGTTATTTGTTGAGTAGGTCAGTGCTGTGGTAATGTTCTGTAGCTGTTGGTAGTCAAATAATCAAGTCAAATCAAAGAATAATAAGTTTTTATTTTATTTATCCCTGCCATATAGCAGAGATTTATGAACTGTAAGGTTGGTAACCTTACACAAGGATTGTGATGTCACATGCACTTGAAATGTGTACAACGTTGAATCCCTTTAATAATTAAAGAGACAAAATTACTTTTTTAATTGTTAATATCTCTAACATAATAAGGAGTTAATACTGCACGTAACTTTTTACCCGTACAACATATTGCTAATAAAACAAACACAAAAAGGAGCTACATTTAATTCAACTTAAACAACTTAAATTCTTTTTCATTAAATTATATTAAGTATAAAAATAGAATTCTAAAAAACTTTTATTAATTGTGATTCAAGGGACAATTGTTACTGCGATGACCTTCTTGCCTACAATTGCCGCATTTTCGTTTTGCACCAGTTGCATTAGTTTTATTAACACGTCCACCTCTACTTCCTCTGCCTCCTCCTCTTGACCCTCTTCCTCCTCGTCCACCACCCCTACCGTAACTTGGAAATGAATCACCTTGAAAAATTATTTAAAGATTAATTAATCGATTTTCTAAATTAAATTTAATTGAACTAATCATATGATATATACCAGCATCAAATCCAGTAGGTTCTTCATCAGCCCATTTAAAGAAAGAACATTGTTGTCCACGGGGTTTTGGGCAAGCGTAAAACGGACGGCCTTTATTTGGTCCGTCTTTCGACACAGTTAATCTAAATTTAGACAAAATTTTAATATAGTTATAATTATACATACGCGGAAGCAAAAGTATAGTCACATATTAAATACAAACACTCCATATAGGATGGTGTTCTATTATTTTCGAAGATTGTACTCAATACATGCAAGCATCTCTTTTGAGAAATAAGACAAAGAAAATGTAATTTGCATATTAAGGTGAAACGATACTTGGTCATTTTTGATTCGCGAAAAAATAGATGGCGATACTATACAGCAGGTTAAATATTATCAAAAAAAACATGTTTTTTTAGGTTTAAATCGTTTTAAGTAAGTAACTATAAACGCGAATCAAAATCTAAATTTAAATTAGTTAGATGAATAACGTATCTACATTTTAAGCTTTCTTCCACTGACTTTTAATGAGTTGAAACCGCAAAAATAAGTTTTGAAAATGAATATTGCTGTATTTTCTAGTAAAATTCCAAGTTTTATATGGCTGGTAACATTTAACCTTTATTTTGGTTCTCAAACTTACGCTTAAGACTTAAAAATATGTAGAGTATTCGATAATATTCCAGTCATATAAAAATTGGAATTGGAATATCAGTTTTTCTTTTAATTTGTAGTTCTCGAGACATGCATTAAAATCAGATGCATTTTCAGTTTATCAGATGCATATCAGTTTTTTTACAAAGCTGGTCAAAACATTTGATATTTTGTTACTAAATTAAGTATACTTATATTAACATACTTAAATTTTATCAAATTTTGTATAAACGTGATGCTTATAGTGTAATAGAATATATATTTACAGTTTGGCAGGATCGTTGCATTTATCACATCTGACCACTTCGGCATTTGAACTTCCTCCTCGACTCACATCATCATCAAAGTGTTGCATTAATGCAGGGTTAGGTCTTCCCCAAGCTGCATTCAAATCTTGTACATTCCATGTGTTTACACCACTTTGATTATTACTACTAGTACTGCTACTCGGACCAGCGCTATTTCCCCAATTGTTTTGAGTAACAAATCCAGAATCATCTCTCTCTGTAGCCCATAAGAAATAATTACAACCTCCTCCATCTAAACCTTTAACACATTTATAAAAGTGTCTCCCTTTGTTTGGACCTTCTTTTCTTACTGTAAATTTTACAGATGGCACTTTACAGGTACACAAAGGTGGATTATCTTCGGAATTTGTATTATTAATATTAAAAGATGTATTTCTGGTTGGCTGTGGTCTGACTACATTCCTTGAACCCATATTTGAATCGTTAGTCACAGGCCAATTCTGATTTGGTACAGGCCTAGGTAAAATATTGTCATTTGGCCAATCTTGATTGGGAATGTTTTCGCGAATGATGTTTTGAGGCACAGATGGTCTATTTAAAGAATTACTAGAGTTCGTACGAACCGGATCTGATATTCTAGTGCTTATTTCTCCTGGAATAAACATAAAATTATATTATATTTAAAAAATATTAACTTTATGATTAAAGTTTCATTAGTAATAATCGTAGGCAAAGACACTGTAGTATATGTAGTTCACATGCTAAACCAGCTAAAACAATCCCAATTAAAAAATATATCAATTTTAAATCTTTAACATTAACTGGCAAAACAATCTAAAAAGCAGTCGAAACTTTTCTAGTATATTTCTCTGCAACATATCAGTTTTTTTAAAAAAGAAACTAAAGATAGTTGCATTAATACCATATTTAAATTTAATTAAATACTGTAAAAAAATAATTTTCTGAAATTTATTACAATATTACCTAATGCAGGTTGTGTAGGTCGAGGAGGTGGTCTAGGTGCATTATTATCGCCACCTCCACCATGAAGTCGATCACCAAGTGCATCATCTAATCTCGTTGCTTTTGTAGTGATTTCTAAGTAAGCCTTTTTATATATACTAATCTGCAAAACGTAATTAGATTTTTAATAAGTAATTACTTACTGATTCAGCAATTGATTGATTATTACTTGATTGGCTAAAACTTCACGCGGATTTTTTCTTCCATCACATATCAGTTTTAAATCAGCTTCTAAACCAGCTCTTAAATACGGTTTCGACATTTCCAGGCCTATTTTATCATAACTGAAATGTTACAATATGGTAATATTAGTAAATATCGATATGTTAATATAAAACTTAAAGATAGTTCATTAGTTTCCACCATATATCTACAGAATTTAATAATTCATTGTTTATAAAAATTTTACCCTTCCACTAAACCCATTCCAAGAGTAGCTGGTGTGAGATAACCACCATCAATTTCACCGATGTACCCTCTCTCTTTAACAGTATTAATATGTTCAGCATGTGTAGCATCAGTTCCTTTAACGTAAAATTGTTTTGAATATATTATCATAAAAAGTTGGTCAAAAAACATCGTAGTTCACATACCTATCCCATGTTTATCCATTAAAGCGATTAAATCTGCTTCTGTTAACAAAGACGGTGCTGTTGTAGTGCCAGGTGATAGATCTATGTTCGTTGGCATAAATTTTTGTTCAACCTTTTCGGGTGTAAAATACATTAATCTAAGTCTTTAATATAAAATAAATATGAATTGCAAGATAAAACCTCATAATTGTGAATCTCTTTGGCATTCCATTTATCATAGGGATATACTTCTAAATAATTTCTTTCAAGAATACAAAGTCCTGTTGCTTTAAATTCTTCGCTAGCTACTTCAATTTCTACGGTAGTTTCATTTCCAACAGCATCTTTACTCACGCAAGCCAGAAAATGACGAACTACAAATTCATAAATACGACGTTCGTTTCCCGATAAACCTACACAATTAATAAATGTTACATATTTTATTTTACCAAGTAATAATGGGCTTGTGTCCTATGTCTTAATTTCTATAAAAGTGTACTATATATTGATAAAGTGAGTTACTAGAACCTCAAATGTACAATTATTTTTTAATAACTCCTCATATGTTAAGAGATATTAACAATTAAAAAAGTCATTTTGTCTCTTTAGTTATTAAAGGGATTCAACGTTGTACACATTCCAAGTGCATGTGACATCACAATCCTTGTGTAAGGTTACCAACCTTACAGCTCATAAAGCTCTGCTATATGTATTTATAAATCAAAATATCAAATATTATTTACAGCTATTTCAAGGAACAATCAAATTTCAATATTTTGTCTGCCTTAGCAGGGTTAAATAAAATAAAAACTTATTATTCTTTGAGTTGACTTGGGCTACAGAACATTACTACAGCACTGACCTACTCAACAAATAACTGACGTTAAAATGCATTTCACGTCATACAAATGGCCAACATCTGTAGCGCTAAAACTACAATTCAAATTTTTAATTGTTATATCTCCGTCAACATTTAGATATTTAATAAAATAGACACGCCGATGCACATTTATTAACATCAATTTCTAACAACAAGTGAAAAATCAACCACTAAAAAATGAGGACACAAGCCCATTTAAAGAATAAAAAATCTAAAAATAACAAACCAGACGTATGCTTAATAGGATGAATGGGAGGATGGGCTTGATCGGATTTTTTTCCTGCTCTAGGATCTGGACCATCATTTAATACACGTTGAGCAAAATTACCCCAATTATTATCTACTGTTTGTTGTTCAACCAATGATCTGGACAAATAAATAATTTAAGAAAGGAATAAAAATCAAATTTTAGTTAAAAACTTTAAAAGAACTACCCTAAATTAAAGTCCTTTGGGAATATATTTGTTTCTGTTCTTGGGTATGAAATATAACCTTGTGTATATAACTTTTCTGCAATTTTCATCGTCTCTTTTGCATTTATTTTTAATTTTCTAGATGCTAGTTTTTCCAGTTCCTGTAATATAAGGGGCAATAGCAATTAACAACTTTATAGAATATGTGGGTTCAACAAAATACAAATATTTGTCTTAGGACTAATTTTATAAAGTAATGTAAACTATAATTACCACTGTATCTAATGGTAAAGGTCTCCATTTCGTTTTACGTTTTGAGTCAGCTTTCAGGACAGTAGCTTCAGGATTTTCAACACAAAATGTATGAATATCTTGACAAACTAAAGGATCAAAGAGTCTACCACGCTTCCAAATAAATTCTACCTTTATGTCGTCAATAATATGACAAACTGTAATAAAATTATAACAGTGAACATATTCTACTAATATTAAAAACAAAAATAATGTAACGTAAAATATTACTTTTAATTTTCCAGAAATCTTGTGGAATAAATGAATCTGCTTCTTTGTACCGCTCTACAACAAAGCCTAATGTTGGAAATTGGCAAGATCCATAACTTACAAGTTGATTTGCAAGCTGTGCAGGGAATGTTCGTTGAAAGCGTAATGTTTGAAATCTTGTAAAAGCAGCCCCTAAATTATAAATAAGTATTATATAATATATAAGTACGAAACTTTTAACATGAGCACTAAAAATATTCTCACCGATTCTTAAATCTAATTGCTGTCGAACATCCACGGCGTTACTAACATTTATATCTATAGCTTGCAAATTATTAAGTGCCCTAGTTATCGACGATGCTGTAATCTCAGAAAACTTAGCTCGAAATATTTTAATATTCTGTTTAATAGCTTGGCAGACCTATAACAATCAGAAACTGTAGGTATAAAAGCATAGGTAAGGTATTATATTTATTTCTTAATTACTTGAACAATTTCTTGACCAATATTCTCTCCTTCTCTATCACAATCGGTCCAGATTATTAGTCCTTGGCATTGACGAATTTCTCTTTCTAAGGTACGCTGAAAAGAAATTCTTTAATAAAAGTTATACAAAGACAAGTATTAACATATGGTATTTACTTTTATTTTCTCTGAATTTTCAGGGCAATATTTGCTAATAGGAGCATCAAATAGTTCAACAGGATCACATCCTTGCCAGTTTTTATAAGACTGATCAAATTTGTAACTCAAAAGATGACCCGAAACTGAGGTCATTATCATTGTAGTTTCACGTCCTTGGACATTTGCATTGAATTCGTAAATTTTGTTATAAACTGAATATCCTTCTCTCTACAAAATATAATAAACTAAATGATATAGATTCGTATGTATGTAAGTATGATCAATGTCATTGTCATATTGATATACCCGCCGTGACGATCCTCTTGATAAGAATGCAGCGATACTCTTGGAAGCATCATTTTTCTCAGCAACATTTAAATATTTCATTATTGTTTTTGTTTCTGTTATTAATGTTTTCTTACAGTAACCACGGGTACAGGTTGTTTTTATATTTTTGAAAAACAATGTCAATATAAAATTTCTTCTAATAAACATAACTTGCCAAAATTTGCATTGTGTGCTTAAAAATAAATTCTTTTAAACTATTTATCTATATTATTTTATTTATCTGCTTATTCCTTAAATCAAAACACCACAAATATATATATCGAATTAAAAGTTTGACAGTTATAGGAGCATGTAGAAGCGCGAATTAGATTATTTAAACCTAACCTAACTTTCAATAAGGGATGACATCTTCAGCATAAAAATTGAAGTAGCTTTTTAAAGGTTGCTACAATTTTGACGGAAGACTCGAAGTGTGTTTAATTTTCTATTATTCTTTTAACACCTTTTAAGTGTACATATAACATTTAATTTACAAATTATTAGCCAATAAACGTTTAAAATAGTTATACGCAAGTATTTCAACAATAATCTTATAAAGAAAATGTATGATGGACATATGCAACTGTATTTGAGAATTAGCATCGCTTCAGCAATTCAAAAATTAAGACAATGTATTTATACTAAATTTTCATTCTTGTTAATTTTTTTTAATCTTAATCAACTGATTAGAATATATATTTTAGAAAATGGAAAATGCAGAAGTCGATACGAAAGCTGTTAATAGAATATTAAATGACAGTAAAAATATTGATAAAGAAATGGATACTGAACTTAATAGTAATGTGGATTTCAATCAAATGAGTATCAAAGTAGAAATAAAAGAAGAATATATTGAAAATGCAGTGCCTGAAACCCCTAGGGTTCACCCCTATACAGATTATATTAAATACGAAGAGGCGGATCCCTCGGACGTTATGAATTGTAAGAAATGCTTAGAAGGTTTCAAGAACAAGAAGACTCTGATGAAACACTTGGAAGAACTTCCGGAATGTAAGCCATTTAATATAAGTAAAACTGATAATGAATCACAGGACAAAAACTGTATGACGATGTATGAAGTTCATGTATTATTAAAACCTGAAGAAAGTAAAGATATAGAACTCCAACCAAATATAAACATACATACCAGTTGTGGCAACCTCGTTAAGATGGATCCATTTGTTGGCGAACCAACTGAAGAGATATCAACTAATCAGTTGAATTTATCTGAAGAAAACGTAATTAAAAATAAACTATTACATAGTAATGACAAACCGTATGATTGCGACAAATGTAAAAAGAGTTTTAGGAAGATAGACAATTTAATTAAGCATAAGTTAGTACATTCTGCAAAGAAGCTTTATTTATGTCATGTATGTAATAAATCTTTTAATGACAATGGCAAATTAAAAAGACATGAACGTACTCATACTGGAGAGAAACCTTATTCGTGTGACTTATGTGAAAGATCCTTTAGTGAAAAAGGTACTTTAGATAGACATCGAAGAACACACACTGGAGAAAAACCGTTCTCTTGCGATGTATGCAATAAAAGTTTTATACAAAAAAATACTTTTGTATTACATAAACGAACACATACTGGTGAGAAACATTATCACTGTACCATTTGCAATAAGTCATTTAATGAGAGGTCAACTTTAGTTAAACATAAACGAATACATACTGGAGAGAAACCTTATTCTTGTGACTTATGTGATAAGTCTTTTAGTGTTTGTGGGAATTTAGTAACGCACAAACGAACTCATATTGGTTTTAGACCATATTCCTGTGAAATCTGTAATAAAAGTTTTACGCAAAAGCATCGCTTAGTGTCTCATACGCAAACACATTTCAGAAAGTAAGAATGCTTTTAAATGACTAAACAAATCCATTTCTTTGTATATACGAGGCGTGTTTTTTAAGTAAGTACCGTTTTGGAATTAAAAAGACGTGCAAAGATATCACAATAATTTTATTTTTACATGAAAGCCTGTACCTTAATCTACTTTTCTACATAATTTCCGTGAATATTGAGGCACTTGTCATAACGTGGCACCAGTTTTTGAATACCCTCATAAAATTCGGCAGCCTGACTTGTTAACCACTGTATCACAACTGTTTTGACTTCGTTATCGTCTTGAAGACGCTGACCACCCAGGTGTTTCTTCCACTTTCTGCACAAAATCTTCATTAAAGACCGAAGGACGCCCACTCCGTTCTTCATCATGCACATTTGTGCGGCCATCTTTAAATGCTCTCACCCATTTCCTTACCATTCCATCACTCATAATGTTTTGTCCGTAAACTTCACAGATCTCACGATGAATATCGATCGGTTTTACGCCTTTAGCACTAAGAAATCGTATAACAGCCCGTACTTCACATTCGGCGGTACTCACGATTGTCGGAGGCATCTTAAACACTCAGTAAACAACGTATACAATGAAGAATCAGACTGTAATGGCGTCAGTGCGTAGACAAGTGATGTAGGTAACCAGCGTGCATGCGAGGAACGCCGACCGTAGCGCTGCAAAGGCGGAATCGCAAAACGGTACTTACTTAAAAAACATGCCTCGTACATACCTACAATAATATACTTATATCACTGCTGCGTTTAAGCTTATGTTCTCATTGTCGGTGCATATAACAAACGATTTGGTGTCTTCATACAACGAAAAACTATAAAAGATAGCTTCTTCTAAATATTAAAGGTAGATTGGCAGAGGTAAAGATGTGTCATGCAATTTGAAATGAGGTTTTGAACTCTGTCCTAATTTCTATTAAATTGTTTTATATTAATTCAAATAGTCTTTTTATCATTAAAGGCATTAAAAGTTGCCATTCACATCCTCTTCCATTCTATGAATAACCAAGTATACAAGACTGAAAGAGATGCAATAAGGTGTTAGTTCAAATTCAGTGAATACTTCAAATTTTAAATAGCTACAGCTCCATCAAGTTTTGTGCATTTAAAGTAATAAAACGCCAATATGTATATGAACCTATATTTCAATAAAATTTATAAAAAGTATCTCTAAAAAATTCATAAGTTTATTAAAAATAACAGAAATTATATTTTAAGTCGTAAACAAACCAATTTTGTCTTTTAAAAATTTACTAAAGTAAATAAAAGTAAAAAAATAAATAAAAATTAAATTAAATACTTTTCTTTTATTTTGTATAAAAATACAAAAATTAAATTACATGCAGCTTTATTTTTAGTTTGTTAAAAATAGAGATAAATTTAGAAAAGAAAAAAAAAACATTTCTAACGTGTCATGCTATACTTTTACAAAAATTTTAGGAGCGGTATAACACAATATAATAAAAATTCAAATAGATAACAAGATTTAAATAATTATTGAGATCCTTTGTACAGTCTTCCTGTAATACTGTATAAATAACAATAATGGAGTATATATAATAAAATTGAAAATTTCTTCATTCAATGAATATCCAAATAATAAAAAAAATATTATTTCTTACTGAAAATGTATTCTTTCCTCAATCTATTTTCTTCAAAAAGAATATTAAAATCCATTGCAGCTTTCTTAAAATAAGCAATTTCATCTTTCACGTATACGCCATTCAATATAAATTCAGACTCACCTTCATTTTCTATAAAGTCTTGCAAGTGCATTTTAACTCCTTCAATAAATGCACTTGAAACATTGAATTTAATTTCCGGTTTAGGAACCGGAAAACCTAATGCTTTGACACACATTTCCTTTTCGATTTGTTTTTCATTTTTTAATTCTTTTTCTACCTTACACAACTCTTTACCAATATCTGTATTATCAGGAGCAAGATTTAGCGCTTGAAATAATTTTTTTTTCGCTGTTTGATATTCCCCAATTCGAAATAGTGCTCGTCCATAATGAAATAATATTTTTGAGTGTTTTGATATGTCTGTTATTTGGGACAAATCACTACAAACGGAACAAACTCTGCAAGGTTTTCCAACTTCGTTAAAAGCAACTGCTAAATTTGTGTTTAGTTTAATCAAATAATTAAGCTTTTCCTCTTTATCTTCTTCAGTAGAAGCTACAGCTTTATTCAAAATATCTACAGCTTTCTCAAATCGTTTAATAGCGTTATAATATTTCGCTTGCTGAAAATCAGCAACTCCTAACAAATGCAGAGCTTTTGTATTTTTAATAATGGTAGGAAATGAGGAATCTTCCTCATTTTCGTTTACAAATGGACGAACTTTAACCACTTCTATCATAAAGAGAGCATTCGCTTTTGGTTTAATTCTTGGTGGACAACCTCTCTCACCAAATAAGAGTTGGTATGATATCAAAAACATTGCTTCCTCTCCCATTGTCATAGACGAAACAGCTGTCACAATTCCAGGCAATATCTCCTGTTCATGAGGACGAATTACCTAAAAATAATAAAAAGTTTAATATTTATTTCAAGTTCGAATAATATCTAATAAAAAATATATAGTAATCCGGTCAAAATAAACAATAAAATATTGGTAAATTAGCTATATTTCATAGAGCTGAAAGTTGATATACACCTTGGGGACATTATTACAAATAAAATACTAAAAGTCCTCACCGATCGCACATTGCAAAAAAAAGTTATTCAAGGTCAAAAGTCAATAAAAATGGTTTTTCTAATTTTTACGGTAAACGGTCAATCTTATCATAAAAATAGATCAGACAAAAGTTGTAGATCATGAAATTATCTACAAAAATTGTTCTTATACTTTTTTTTCTAAGAATCACCATTCCTGAGATATTGCGATTCTAATTCACAGAAAACAATAATATGTACGAAATATAGCTATTTTAAATGTTTATTTTTTCCGGGTTAATAGAGAGAACTCAACTAGTAATGAAAATATAGACAAGCAGTCTATGAATAATGTATCTGAAATCAATATTTAAATAATAAAATTATTGAAAGCGTAACATTAATTAAGGAGAACCTACCTCGCCAACATCATCACAATTACTTCGGACGTGAAGCATTAAAAGGAATGAATATTTATGTAATAAATAATTGAAATGTAGACGCAAAAGAAATATGCAGAATGTGGAAATAGAAAAAATATACAATTTAAGTTTTGATTATTCTAGATGTGACATATTATCATTTATTATATTAAAAAAAAAAGAAATAATCGCATATTAAGGTGTTACATATTTTGGAAAAACATCAACTGGGTTTAGAATAACTCAAAAATTAACGATTTAAATAATATATTATCAATAACATAACAGTTAGAACCTAACAGTATTAACCTAAGCGTTAGAAAAAGTACCATTAGTTTATTTAAAAATTATAATCTGAATCGTTATTTTTAAGTTCTTTCTTTAAGGATTAACCAACTATGTTTTTTATATTTTACTGTATCTGTTACAGAAAGTGCTAGTTTATTTCAGTATTAATTTTGTCAAATTGCATCATTCAAAAGTTATACAACATTATACGTACTTGTGGGTACCCTCTCATATAAGTAGAATCATAAGGAGTATTATCACCTTCCCAAAAGGCATTATAATGTACATGCACCTCTACATCATCCGTAACTTCATCTCCGTAACCTTCTCGAAGAACAGATTTCTTTACAAAACCATCATCAGTTACATCTGTCATTTTTTCTGCAATTTGTTCAAAGGATTCATCTCCTGGAGCTCCTTTACTAGTATCTCCAATTATTGCATCTTCCACTTCATCATTCATAGCTAATTCATTAAATGTTTCAGTCAAAAAATTGCGGCTGTTTAAATATTGTTCAGGATTGAATTCGAAACAAGTGCCTCCATTGCACAAATCCCTGGATTGTTAAGGAAAAATTCTTTTTTTAAAAGTTTGTTACAGCTCAACTTTTAACAAAATATTTATTAATATATCATCAAAAATATGTAGTGATGTATAAAAATAAAGCAAAATTTCTAGATATTCATGTAATAAACAATCTACTTTTATTTCTATTATTTAAAATAAGAAAGAAACACATTATTTTAATTAATTTATACTTGTTAAAGAGAGGTTAGAATGAATTTTACCTTAGTTGAACAGGATTTAACAAATTCGTTTCACTATCTTGCTCCATAACTACAACAAATTATTATTACTTTTTAATATGTAGTATTAGTAAATGAGTTTCCGTAATATTTTAATTAAAGATGGGATTTTTTGTTAATGAATTAACAAGTGTCACATCAAAGATTGATTAACCTCGCCGGCACTACGTCAATTACAGCTTCCTAATGCACTAAAACCAGCGCCATCTTTAAGTGAACAACTTTACTTGTCTATTAAACAATTATTGGTTTCAAATTAAAACTTTTATCTACTCATGTATTGCATAATATATACAGCCTCCTGAGAAAAAATACAACATCAAACGGACAAATATTGATAAAGTTTGCTCTTCAAATATCTAATTATTTTTTAATATTCTTTATACAACAGAGTCTATATGCATAAGAGTGTTAGTCAAACGTCATTTACCACTTACAGCTGGCTCGAGCAATACATAAAGTTTTGATATTACGAACGTTGTAAACAAATAAAAAAAAAATAATATGGATTATTTATTAGTCTATGAAGGTACCTATTAATATAAGCATAAAAATTCCGTTTTAAGGCTTTTAAATACTATAAAATAAAAGTAATATTCATATTTTATGTTTAGCGAGTTGCTAAATCTATCACCAACGTAGCCAGTCTGCTTTAATCATATCAGCAGCCTTTTCTCCGATCATTATTGTCGGAGCATTAGTGTTTGCACTCGTTATAAATGGCATAATACTAGCATCTGCCACTCTTAGACCTTTAACGCCATACACCTTTAATTTAGGGCTGACAACAGCAGTAGGATCATCAGCGGGGCCCATTTTGCAAGACCCTGCTGTATGATATCCAGACATGCCTATATTCCTTGCTGCACAGCGCCAATAATTGTCAGAATTAAAAATAAACTGCAAGCAATTTCTGACTAATCCTTCAACAAGATGCGCTCCTTGTCGTCTCATAGCTTTAGTCCTAATAAAACGATTCAAAAACATTGCCCCTTCAACAAGTGTCTCAACATCTTCATCTTCATCAAGATAATTGGCATTAATAATTGGTTTATCGAAAGGATTAGCACTGCGAAGAGTTATTTCGCCACGCGATTTAGGATTTATCATGAAAAATCTAATTATCAATGTGTCAGAAATTTCGTTACTTCTTACAATACTCTCTGTATAATCATCTGGATAACCGTATCTTCCAAAAAAACCGCGAACAGAATCGGCATTTTGTTTACGAAATAGCGTATTAAAAATTTGTAGGTTAGGGTACTTGGACCATTCATAATTTGTGGAAATAAATCCACAAACATTCCACCCTCCTGTACTAGTAAGCGGACCCGATTGATGCCTTAGATACATATATAAATTATCTAAGGTATCTGTCTTATCTGAGGAAAGATCAGAAGAGTTTGGATGATTCACACCGACGATTGTTGGTAATAAAAAGTGATCCTGCACATTTTTTCCAACAGCTAAATTTGATATTGTAGGAATTCCATGTTTGTTTAATTCTTTGGAAGGTCCTACTCCAGATAACATTAGCAGTTGCGGGGTATTTACAGAACCCGCGGAAACTATGACTTCCTTGTTGGCTTTTACTCGCTTAAGACCCAGCAGGTTATGGGCAAACTCGACACCGGTAGCTTGTTTAGTCCTTGGATTGATGATTACCTTAGAATGACAAAGGACTTGATTAATACATGGAGGAATCATATACCAACATGTAGAAAGAATAGACCAAAATAAAACTACTAAGAAACATCTGGAAGATAATCCAGTCAGTGAAAGAGAACCCTACAAACAATTTGTCGTATCTTAGAATCTCGTATCAGATGGCGGTTAGACAGTAGTTAGACAGTGTTCGGGAGGGCATATTATCTCTTACCACTACATAGACCATTTATATGTATTATAATCTACACAAACAAATAATAAAGGGGGTGTGATTTATTTATACGATTTCAAGAATATAAGTTTCGTGTTAGCCGAACATTTACGAAGATTCAGTATATTCAAGATGGCTGCAACTAATTTTTGATGAGTGGTATAAGTCGTTATTGCTCGTGTTCTACTCGTGTACGGCCGTTTGTTGGTGTGGTTATGTTGAAATCTTAGTAGAAGTGGTAGTACCACGATTAGGAAGGCAATCAGAGGGGGTACGGAGCGTTCCGGCCGGTGCAGACATGCTGTCCAAAGCTTCATGTAATGTCACACTAATGTCTAATAGGATTCCAATCACCATTCAGAGTGATACGATTAAAATTGTTTGTATGGAGGAATGGAAAGGGAAGATCTATTATGAATAGAAAGAGCGCCATTTGATTACCTTAGTCACAAAAGCGTTCTTTAATACATGCAAGTTCCTCTTCCTTTTTGTTAGGAACGCTTTTGCTGCACTGCATCTAGCAACGCCATCTACGTTAGCAGGATAAACACCAAACCCTATATTTTGCTCACCATTTAAATCTTCTATAAAATCATAACCTAATTCTTTGACAGCATCTAAGTAATAATCTATTTTGATTGAATAAACAAAGTTGTCAACTTTTAGTTCCCCACCAACACCATGATATTTTCCCCCATCATTATAAACTAAGCTGGGTATCTTCAAATCTTCAGATTTCTTAAAGTAGTTAAGAACATCGTTGTATCCCCAACCGTAGTTTCCTAAACGTTCCCAATTGTCGTAGTCTTTCCGGTTTCCTCGAAGGTATACAAATCCGTTATGTGCAGAGCATCCGCCAAGAAGTTTTCCACGACTCCAGAACGATGTCCTGTTTTCAAAAGCAAGACTATGTTTTATTCCAGGTTCTGTGTAATAATTCCAGTCAAACTCTGATTTAGACATCGTACTCATTAACCCTGGAATCTTAAAAATATATTGACAATTATAAGTCTTAATTTCTATGTATTATATATTGATAAAGTTGGTTACTAGAACCTCAAATGTTCAATTTTTTAATAACTCCTTATATGTTAAAAGATATTAACAATTAAAAAAGTCATTTTGTCTCTTTAATTATTAAAGAGATTCAACGTTGTACACATTCCAAATGCATGTGACATTAAACCGCTGCTAAACTTACAGCTCATAAATCTCTGCTATATGTATTTATATATCAAAATATAAAATACTAGAATAGACAATAAGACTGCTTTACAGAAATAAATCCTAAGGAAATTAAGATAATTAGAAGTCTAGGAGGAATTTATTAAAAATTGTATATCAAAAATTGGAATTTAACTAAAAAATATAACAATATTTATTATAAACTTATTTTTGCGGTTCCAACTCTTCCAAATCAGTGGAAGAAAGCTTAAAATGTAGATATGTTAATCATCTAACTAATTGCAGCCTTAGATTTTGATTCGCGTTTATAGTTACTTACATAAAACGATTTAAACATAAAAAACATGGTTTCTTTGATAATATTTAACCAGTTGTATAGTATTACCATCTATATTTCGTGAGAAAAAATGGTCAAGTATCGTTTCACCTTAAAATCAAATGTATACTATAAAAAAATATACATCCTGCCATAGAGTAACTAGTTTTATTTTAATAAACTCTATTACATGAAATACAGTGCTATCTATTCTCTATAGATGGCAGCACAGCACACCACACCAGTCCACACATCCGCAACATAGAAATAACTCGGCTCAACGAACGACCCAATTTAATTAAAGTTAATTGTTTGATGGACCGGTGCTTCGGTGCGCGTGTACACTTCCGATATCGTTTATGTTGACGGTACATGTTTAAAATTCTATTACAAATATTAGTAGCACAACAATGGTGACTGCTAGAACAGTAGAACAGTAGACTAGTTTGCCATTGTTGTCTACTTTAATCTATTTATTATTAAACATTGATCATAGTTCGTAGAGACAGGAGTGGACGTTCAAATGATAGGCTTAATGATCAGCTACAGGTGAATTCGTTTGGATAAAATCATTTTGTTGTTCACTATATAACTTACTTAATATATTAGGTGAAAAATACAGAGCCATATGAGATAGAGTTATCGTAAAGAGCATATTGTACAAACAGAAACAACGAAATTTTGAATTTTTAAAACAATCCGTAAAAAATCAGTACACAACACAATTGCAAATCTGGTTTGTTCAAAATTATTGAAATACTAAACAGTCTATATTTAGAATTCGGTTTTTGATTTGAACTATTTTTTTGTATCTTCTTTGTATCAATTTTATGGTTCAAATTTATTGTATCAGATAAAAATTAAATGTATAACAAATTTATATAAAAGTCAAACGGAAGTAATATGTCGCGATGTGAAGTATTTCCGCTTTGTATTTCATTCATTATTTATCAATGATCATTATATTCGGTACAGTCTATGAATAATTGTATAAAGAAATATTTATATTTCTATATATTAAACATATACACTAATTACATTCGAAATTATTAGGCTCGGCTTCGAATTCGAACCGAGCATGATCGCGATATATTCCACAGACCTCAGTTAACAGCCATGTTAGATAAAATATTTTTTGAATAGAAATAATAAAACTAATTTTTATACATTTGTGTAAAGAAATAATATTACAATATACAATATAAAACAACTAGCTTTTACCCCCGTCGCAAGCGACGTTTGTTTTTTGTGAGTGGCTTGAATTTCAAGTCAAAATTTAATTTTTAAATTGAAATAATAAATAAACTCGTACTATATTGATTTAACATTTAATAACAATTAGTTTTTCATACAAACTGACTAAGAAAATACATTTTTTATATCAAAATAAAAAATATTTTGAATTTATGCGATATTTGAACAACTTTTTTTTAAAATTTGGGATTTTTTTTTCGATTCGTAAATAAGTTGCCAAGGTTAGGCTATATACAAAATTTCAACTTTCTAGCACAATTTTTACTCTCGGCAAATACTGCCCCCGTGCCCCCTAATGAAATTTGGAAATTTTGAATGTTTTTTTATTAATAATATACTTAATTATTCTAGAATCCAGAAAATGAATTTTCTCCAAAGTTCCCTACCGGGCCCCCGAATTTCTTTACCCCCCCTTTTTCAATTTTTGAATTTCTAATTTTTGAGAAATGTCAGCATTGAATACCTTAATACACATGCAAAATTTCAACTTTCTATCCTATACGAATTAAAAGTAAATACAGCAAAAAAGGGATCACTTTTTTTCCAGTTTTTCCAAAATTACGGGTTTCCAGGAAATTCAGGGAAAAATCCGGGGACGCCAAAAGTTTTAGAATTTTTTTCTCTACGAAATAGGAAATTTTTAAAAACTTCCCTGGAGCCGTTTTCGAGATGCCATACAAAATTCGAACCAAACATATAAACATATAAGAATATATAAGAATATAAATATACACTTGGGACATTATAATATACTTGAGTTTACCCCCGTCGCAATGCGACGTCTTTTTGGCGTGTATCATTTGAATCTAATAAAATAATTCGTAATTAAATTTCATATTTAACTGTTCTATTTTTAAATTGAAATAATAAATAAACTCGCGCACATATACACACATAGAAATTGAGTAAAAAAATATTATTTTTTTATCAAAATAAAAAATATTTTCAATTTATGCGTTATTTGACCAACTTTTTTTCAAAATTTGAAATTTTTTTTTTCGATTCGTAAATAAGTTACCAAGGTTAGGCTATATACAAAATTTCAACTTTCTAGCACAATTTTTACTCTCGGCAAATACTGCCCCCGTGCCCCCCAATAAAATTTTGAAATTTTGAATTTTTTTTTATTAATAATTTACTTAATTATTCTAGAATCCAGAATATGAACTTTTTCCAAAGTTCCCTACCGGGCCCCCGAATTTCTTCTACCCCCCCTTTTTCAATTTTTGAATTTCTAATTTTTGAAAAATGTCAGCATTGAATGCCTTAATACACACGCAAAATTTCAACTTTCTATCTTTTACGAATTAAAAGTTATAGAGCAAAAAGTAAAAAATTTTTTTTTCGTTTTTCCAAAATTACGGGTTTCCAGAAAATTCAGGGAAAAATTCGGGGACGCCAAAAGTCTTAGAATTTTTTTCTCTACGAAATAGCAAATTTTTAAAAACTTCCCTGGAGCCGTTTTCGAGATGCCATACAAAATTTGAACCAAACATATAAGAAAACAAATATACACCTGGGACATTATAATATACTAGCGCTTCGCCCCGTCGCAAAACGACGTGTATTTAATATTTGTGAATAAATAAATTTATTTGCTAAATTGAAAATAATGCAAAATATTATTTTTAAGTAATTTTCGTTATAATATATCTTTTTTAAACTTTTTTTTTTATTTTGTTATAATTCTTTCTTTACAGTAATAAAGCACTGTATTGACCAGTCTCCAGTGCCCCCGCCCATAAGCCATGGAGCGCCTTTTTCCTTCAGCACTCTGTATCGCTTCTTTCCTGAGCATCGTCGGTCCTTAGAGTACATTCACAGCGCACCCGCTTTAGCACTATAATTAAATAATCCTTCGTTTCCTCCTCTCTGTGTAAAATTATTATTTACCCTAATAAAGCGCAGTATTGAAAAATGTCCACTGCCCCGCCCCGTAATACTAATCATCACCTCTTGGCTCCATGCTCTGTATCGTTCTCGCACTTTCAATTGTATTCCTCTGCACCTCTGCCACAATGCGCCCACTTGCAACACCACAGCCAACCTGAGAATCATCGCACATAACGGCACTGTTCTATCGCCCCTTTTACCGCAATCATTAAACAATCTTGCGCTTTTACCTCCTGCGTACTAATACTCTTAACAATTAGTTTTCATAATTAATACTTTACTGGCAACCTACACACTAAATTTCATCCTTAGAAGTATATTATTTTTTAATAATTATTCGATAAGATAAATGCTTGATAAAATTAATTTTCACTCATTTCAATGTAAACCTACTAATTACATCAATTCATTTATGTTTTTAAGAAAGCCTAGCGGTTCGCTCCTAATCATCTCATCTCTAGCCCTTATCCTTCCCGTTATTGTACTTTCAATTTAATCCCCTGAACCGCCGCCCACATTTCCAGCACCAAAGCACATATTCTACAACACGGTTATCTTCCAGAGCCATTATAATCTATCGCTACTTCTTCTAAGACCACCGTTACTTGGTGTCCTGAACCCCGGCGCCACGCTCTCCTCCAATCAGGCACTACCAATTCAATATTACAGCAATTCATTTACATAATTAAAACTGCACTGTAATCTTACGTTCTAATTTTTGTATTTATATTTACGATATAATATTGTCCTCCCCATTAATTCCCGCTCCTGAAATAAAATTGACAAATTTTAGGCATAACAATCTATTTTGCTCATAACAATTCTCTCTACTTTTATAACCTTTATTACTACTATCTACTTTTATAAATGATCGAAATTTAAAATTGAGCTCTTTAACAAAGCCTTTCCCGCCCCCACTTCCCCAATTTCACGCCGCTACTAAGGTTAAACTTATTTTTCGCAAATATGCACATGCGTAGTTTCTATTTTTTTAATTTGATATTTGGGGCTGTTAACTATTTCCCCCCTATACCTCTCACTCCTGTTCGATTTCACAGCACAACGAACGCACCAAAAATAAATTCAATTCTACTATTGAATGTAATTTGACTATCTAACTTATAGAGAACTATTGTGCTTCTATTTAATATATAATATAAATATCATCGTTGTACCTCTATTTTGTTCTTATACTCGGTTTATCACTCCCCACTCTAGTGTAACACTTAAGAAAAGGATTTTTTTTTTATATTTTCGTTATTAATTTGTCAATCTATATCTGCATACTAAATTTTAGCTTTGTATTTATATTTAGCATTAATACCCCCCCACATACCTGCGCTACTGAACAAGTTTCTCAAATTTTAACACAGGGATCTATTTTATTTATATCTAAGAACATATAATCTAAACTATAGCCTTTTATTTCTATATATTTCATATTTCTGGTTTTTGGCCCACAGCGCCCGCCGCCTCTGGAAAGTTGCAGTTTTCTATAGTTTGTCTTTAATGACACTCTATATAGAGCCCACGTTCCAAATATCAACGTTCTAGCTCTGTTGCAACATTGCCCCCAAAAAATCACGCCGCTACTGAATTAATATTTTGGTAATCCAATTATTGGCAACATTCGCAATTAGTGTCTCAATACATGCCCTAAGTTTTATTACTACTTTTTCAATATTTCTGGCTTTTACTAACTCAACTCCCGCCGCCACTGGAAATTTGGGGCTCTTTATTTTTTTTCATTAATAACACTCTAGAGCGAGCCTACATATTAAATTTGAACGTCCTAACTCTATTCTAACATTGCCCCCGGAAATTCGCGCCGCTACTGAACTTAAATTTTAAATGTCCAACTATTGGCAAATGTGCACAATTATGATCTCCATACACATACCAAATTTCAGTTTCCTATCTTTTCTAGTTCGTCAGATATTTGCAAAAGTATTTTTTCAAATTTTCCAGTTTTTCCAGAATAATTTTTTCCAGGGAAATTCAGGGAAAAATTCAGGGACGTAGAAAGTCTTAGAAATTCGTCCTTTACATAATATCAAAATTTAAAAAACTTTGTAGGCGCCGTTTAGAAGATACCATACAGATTTTGTTACCGGAAATATATATATATATATATATATATAAATATCTATGAGTTCTTATGAGTTTTCCATGTTAAATTGGAACATTACGAACATTATAATAGTAAGATGACTAGCTTTTACCCCCGTCGCAAGCGACGTCTGTCTTTTGTGTGTGGCTTGAACTTCATGTAAAAATTTTAATTCCACCAGAGTTTACCCCCGTCGTAAAGCGTCTTTTTGGCGTGTATATTTGAATCCAATAAAATAATTCGTAATTACAATTCACACTTAACTCTACTATAGTTTACCTCCATCCAATCTAATAAAATAATTCGTAATTAAATTTCATATTTAACTGTTCTATTTTTAAATTGAAATAATAAATAAACTCGCACATATACATTTGACACATATAAATTGACTAAAAAAAATATATTTTTTTTATCAAAATAAAAAATATTTTCAATTTATGCGTTATTTGACCAACTTTTTTTCAAAATTTGGAATTTTTTTTTTTGATTCGTAAATAAGTTACCAAGATTAGCCTATATACAAAATTTCAACTTTTTAGCACAATTTTTACTCTCGGCAAATACTGCCCCCGTGCCCCCCAATAAAATTTGGAAATTTTGAATTTTTTTTTATTAATACTATACTTAATTATTCTAAAATATAGAATATGAACTTTCTCCAAAGTTCTCTACCGGGCCCCCGAATTTCTTCAACCCCCCCTTTGTCAATTTTTGAATTTCTAATTTTTGAGAAATGTTAGCATTAAATGCTTTAATACACATGCAAAATTTCAACTTTCTATCTTTTACGAATTTAAAGTATTACAGCAAAAAAGGGCTCACTTTTTTTCCAGTTTTTCCAAATTTACGGGTTTCCAGGAAATTCAGGGAAAAATCCGGGGACGCCAAAAGTCTTAGAATTTTTTTCTCTACGAAATAGGAAATTTTCAAAAAAATCATGGGAGCCGTTTTCGCGCTGCCATACAAAATTCAGTACCAAACATATAAGATTAGAAACATATAAGAATATAAGAATATAAACATTCAGTTGGAACATTATAATATAGGATTATTTACAGCTATTTCGAGGAACAATAAAATTTCAATATTATGTCCGTAGGGTTAAATAAAATAAAAACTTATTATTCTTTGACTTGACTTGATTATTTCGACTACCAGCAGCTATAAAACATTACCACAGCACTGACCTAATCAACAAATAACGCACGTTAAAATGCATTTCACGTGATACAAATATGGCCGACCATTTCCAGCGCTAAAACTACAATTAAAATTTTTAATTGCTATATCTCCGTCAATATTTAGATATTTCCTGTCCTATTTAATGAGTAAAAGTTTTTAGAACTATGTGCTACTTAAGTAAAATATTACATGAATGTGTTTTGCGTGTTATTAATTTACCTCAGAGATGATAGGAGGGTCTCCTCCAGCTTCAATAATTAAGACATTCCAATCCTCAATTTCGCTCAATCGGCTGGCAACAACACAGCCAGCAGATCCTGCTCCCACGACGATAAAGTCATACTCTTACATAAAAAAAGTGAAACAAAAAATGAATCATAAAGTACATATTTAAGAATGAAAAAATAAGTATTGTAATCCCACCTTCTAGAAGCTTATACGTGGCATCTTCAGGCCACATATCGGGTCTGGAAATGTTACATTGTGCAGCTACAAGAATTTGTATCAACGATGTAAATAACTGTCCAGAACCAGTAGCAGATTGATTCGGACAAACGGTAGATATTTGGTCCATGTTCATTATTGTGACTGACAGGTGGCGTTGGTCAGAAACAACTATATCATATTTGAGCACTAAATGAGACCCATCACGAAAGCTACATGAATTTATATTTATGACACACGACAGTAGTAATTTTAATAGTCTTCGTGGTAAATTTTAAGCCGAATGTCATGTTTGGTGATAACACATATATTCTGACACACAAATTTTAAAACTAGGCACCGTATAATAATAATAAAGTATTTGTAAAGTTCTTAGTCAAATTCCAAAGGGTTTTATTCTTCTTGTTTTGTTTCAGTTCCATCGCAATCTTCTTTTTTCTTATCTGGAACTGAGATAATATTTTCAGATACAATACGCCTGAAATATATGCAATACATTCTACTCTACCCTAAAAAAATCGTCTCAACAATTTTTAATGAAATGAAAATGGAACAATATGATAATTTTTATATATTTTTAATGCGAAACTCTCTTATCTGCACATATAAGCTATATGCTAATTTATCACCATTTATCATTGCGAGGCATGGGTTATCTTTTTTGTAATCCGATTAACAGTGGAGCAAAGGTCAAAACATTTATATTTAAAAAAAGATGTTGGTTACAAAGCGTTAAGATTTGTAGTTTACTTGTAGAATTTAGTAAAAATGGACCTGGATGGAAAGAACGCTCTTGTTATCGGCGGAGTTTCTGGAATCGGTTTAGCATGCGTTAAAGAACTTCTGAAGAATGGTGTTAAGGTACTAACAAATAAATTATGTTTATCTTTATTAATATTTTAATAAAAAACCAAAAACAAGTTCATGTAAAAAAAACAATACACCAGGCCTCTGTAGCTGTATGCTTGTCACTGGATGTATTGTATTAAACGCATTTTCACGATCGTTACTTAAAAAATCAACACGATTTCAAATATTATCTCAGAATACATGGCGTGATAGTGCTATTCATGCTTATAAGATAAATCATATAAGATAATAAATAAATAAGATTACATAACATTAATTAACTGATCATTTTGTATAAATCAAATTTCAGAAAGTAGTAATCATTGATTACAACGAAAATCTTTTTGAAAATGTAAAACAAGAGATTTCAAGTGAATTCGGCTCAACTCGAATCAATATATACAAAGCTGATATTTCCAAAGAGGCAGAATTAGAAGAAGCCTTCAAGAAAGCTTGCATAGAACTGAAAGTGATTCATATTCTGCACTGCAATTCTGGAATAATTGCAGAGGACATCTGGAGAACTGCATACGCTGTTAATATAGTCAGTTGTAGCTCTATTTATCTTTTCTATACATTAGAATTTTGATTTGATTAGAATATGTTCTTCGCATGCTCAAAACATTTTAAATTTTGTAATTAACTTAGGGATATTTATATTACCATCATATTTAAATTTTATCAAGTTCTCTAGAGAAGTGGTTCCACTAGTGTACTTTTCTTTTAGAGCTCCCAAGTAGTACGTATCATTTCAAAATCAATTTATTACAAGGTGTGTTACAGGTTGGGATAACACACGCGCTTCTTCTAGGGCTGGAACATATGAGTAAAGAAAATGGCGGCCAAGGAGGCACTATCATTGTAACATCATCAGGATTGGCTTTAAGTAAAGTTCCATTTCTTCCGATATACTCTGCAACAAAATGGGCATTGCTTGGATTAGCATTAGGCTACGGGGTATGAATGGATATGTAATATTTACTAACAATCTGATAGTAAAAAGTATAGCGGTTAGTTCAAGTTGAAAAATTTTCAACTATGATTACTTTTTTGTAGTGTTCTTCATTTTTTGCGCGATCTGGTGTACGTGTGATGGCGATGTGCCCTGGAGCAACAAAAACCTCCATTCTTGATGGTGACAACCTCTACTCGAAAAATTCTGCATTACTTGATGAACAATTGAAAGAATTCTTAGAAACGAATGAATGTCAAGAGTAAGTATTATGAAAATAATATATATATATATATATATATATATATATATATATATATATATGTGGAAAGAACAAATAAACCAAGCAAACAAAGAACTCATAACTATGACACCCGTTCTAAGAAAGTCATAAAGAATGTGATTAATGAGGGTATGTTTTAAATAGAAACCAAGTGACAGGTTAAAAGCAATTATAATGTGTGGAACTTTAAACCACTGATTGAATACATGAGGGCATGTGTTTACTGAAACAAACCAGGCATATTCTGGGAAGTAATAAAAACAAACCTTTTTAAGTCAAGCTGAAAACTAATGTAGAACTGAGTATATATTAACTAGAACTTAAGGTTGTGCGTGTATTCATTGTTCTGTATTTGTAAAGTAAACACCAACGTTTATATTGTATCTTTATTGTATTATTATCATTATTATTATCATCGTTATTATTTTATTCAATAAATGTATTAAACCAATTATGTGATTCTTTATCATCCTGACAAACTAACTAAGATATTACATAGTTGAATATTAATTGAATTGACATTGCCCTAAATTAAATAAGAGTACCTTGATTCCACATCAGATTAGCGGATTGATTATTGTTTTCCACATAAGAAGTTGGATAGTTCTCGTTTTCCACATCAGGATTGGCATGGTACTCTCGTTTTCCACATCAGAAGTGCGATTGAGCTCTCGTTTCCACATCAGAAGTGCGGATTAGCAGCTCATAGCGAATTGAACTAAGTGCGCGAAGTGAATAATACAAAGAAGTGCGGATTAGTAACTCATAGCGAATTGAACTAAGTGCGGATTAGTTATCTACGAGTTATCCACAAGTGAATAATACGGAGAAGAATAATACAAGATAGTTTTCTACAAACAGTGCTTTCAAGTGATAGTTCATTAGCGGAATAGTCGAGAATTTATAAGACGGACTTTATAATAGGACTAGCAAGTGAATTGTATCAGAAAAGTGTGTAAACTGTTTTACGAGGAGAAAATTGAAAATGGCATATAACGTAAACATGAACGATACTACTGTGGAAGATAGTTTGTTAGCTGGACGCTCAGGTAACTCAACATCTAATGAAGATAGTTGGTTGGGAGTACAAGCAGAGCTGACGAGGCTTAGAACAGAACTATTGCAGTTGAGTATCGGGAATAGTACAATACAGGAACAGAGAATGAATCATCATGGGTTTATGCCGACACAGAACCTGGAATGTATACCTGTGTTTAACCCAGCAAGCACGGTATTGACGGCTACAGCTTGGGTGCGAAAATTGGATGAAATAGCAGACATTTATAAATGGAGTGATAAAGTGAAGCTTCATCAAGGTGTCAACAAGCTGCAGTGTGCCGCGAAAAACTGGTTTGATGCTAGTTTGAACGTAGTCAAGGATTGGACGACGTTCAAATACGAATTAATCAGGAATTTTCCAGTGGAGTACGATGAATCTGACGTACACATGGAACTAATGAAGAGACAACGAGAAAAAAACGAAGCAATAGAAGATTATGTATACTCGGTGAAAGCGATCGCCAGTAAGAGTGATAATATCAGTGAAAAGGCCGTGATAAAATACATAATAGCCGGACTAAACAACAAAGACTTGATAAGTGTGTTATCAATGTGTGACTTTAAAACAGTGCCTGATTTGTTGTTAAAAGTAAAACGGTATGATTCGACACTATTGCAAGTGCAAGAAAGGAATAATTTTAGTGTACGTAAGGACAGAACAAAAGACTCAAACGCGATAAAATGTTTTAATTGTAATGAACTCGGACATAAGGAAAACGTGTGCCGAAAAAGTAACCAAGACAGTGAGAATAAAAGAGTTGAACCAAGTGAGAAAAACATTAAAAGTGAACTTAAAATAAAGTGTTTCAAATGTCACGAAGAGGGACATATTTCGAGAAATTGTACCGCGAATAATACGAGTGATGCTTTGATAGTGAACACAAATAAAACAAGTGATATGACAAAAGACATGAGCATAGACAGTATCAGTTTTAAATGTCTGATTGATACCGGAAGTGATCAGAATTTGATTAGAGCTGACGATTATATTAAATTAAGTAATAAAGCGGTTGTGCGCGAAAACAATATTGTATTGACTGGAATCGGAGGATTTAAAATCAAAGTTTTGGGTGAATTTAGTGCTCAAGTGAAAGTAGACAATGAACAGTACTGTACTAACTTTTTAATAGTTCCATCAAGTACAACTAGACATAGTGTTGTAATCGGTAAACCTCTGCTAGACCAAGTAGAAACCATAATAAGTGTAGACGGTATTACCATGCGAAAAAAGTACGAGAAAAGTGAGCAGAATAAAATATTATGTGCAGCCGACGACGAAATCGTCATGGGTAACAACATTAGTCCAGGTGCCAGGGCTAAAGTTACGGAACTACTTAAAATTTATGAACCAAAAGTAACAAGGGTTACTGAAGCAGCAGAAATATACATGACCGATGAGGTTCCTGTTTTTCAAAATTCGCGACGTATGGCTTACTGCGAACAAGAAGAAGTTGAGAAACATGTAGAAACCTGGTTGAACGACGGCAAGGTCGAAGAGCAAGCATTAAACAAAACTTATCAGCGTAGCATAAATACTACACCGTTCAAGTTGTTAACAGGTGCGACAATGAAAACAGATGAGGAGACGCACATCTCTCAGCTGTTAGAAAAAGGTAATCGAGAAATGCGTGAGGACGACTTCCAAGAGTTACGTGTTAACGCCCAGAAACAAATATTGAAAACACAGGAAGAGAATCCCAGGAATTTCAATAGAAATAGGAAACCAGCTAGGACATACAAAATCGGAGACATTGTAGCTGTAAACCACATGAAGCCATGGGGTGTGTCCTCAGACACTAGTGATTCAGACGCTAGTCAGGATGCCGAACATCAAACAGATGACCGCAGTGACGTATCGTCTTTGGGGGCCAAAGATAAGTTGGACGGCCGTGTGGAAAGAACAAATAAACCAAGCAAACAAAGAACTCATAACTATGACACCCGTTCTAAGAAAGTCATAAAGAATGTGATTAATGAGGGTATGTTTTAAATAGAAACCAAGTGACAGGTTAAAAGCAATTATAATGTGTGGAACTTTAAACCACTGATTGAATACATGAGGGCATGTGTTTACTGAAACAAACCAGGCATATTCTGGGAAGTAATAAAAACAAACCTTTTTAAGTCAAGCTGAAAACTAATGTAGAACTGAGTATATATTAACTAGAACTTAAGGTTGTGCGTGTATTCATTGTTCTGTATTTGTAAAGTAAACACCAACGTTTATATTGTATCTTTATTGTATTATTATCATTATTATTATCATCGTTATTATTTTATTCAATAAATGTATTAAACCAATTATGTGATTCTTTATCATCCTGACAAACTAACTAAGATATTACATAGTTGAATATTAATTGAATTGACATTGCCCTAAATTAAATAAGAGTACCTTGATTCCACATCAGATTAGCGGATTGATTATTGTTTTCCACATAAGAAGTTGGATAGTTCTCGTTTTCCACATCAGGATTGGCATGGTACTCTCGTTTTCCACATATATATATATATATATATATATATATATATATATATATATATATATATATATATATATATATATATATATATATGTATATAAAGTTTAATAAAATTTATAATACCTCGACGTCACATCCAATTCTCCATGAGTTGGCTACCACAATCTCAAATGCCCAATTATTTTTTAATAACTTCTTATATTTTAAGAGATATTACCATCTCATGAAAAAGTCATTTTGTTTCTTTAATTATTAAAGGTATTCAAAATTATAGAAAATTCCAATGCATGGTAAGTAACGTCCGAATATTTACTATCTCTTTTATAGAACAGAGACGCATACGATTGTGTATGTGATACGTTATTTACTACCAAGAGCTGCGTTGTGTATCCCTTGAAGTATTACATTACGAATGTCCTGAAAAAAGAAGAAGGGAACATAAAGTGTTGTTATTATAAAGTTGATAAACAAAGATAATTAAAACCGATTACTTATTCCTACAAACTTCAATACTAAAATATATTATTTTTCTATCATGATCCATCCATCTATATGTAAAATTATTGAAAGATTTTGAACGAAATCATTGAGACTGCAACAAGATATTACCCGTTTATTTTTTATAATATTATCTTTAGAATTGATATATTTGTTTCTCAGGATTCTACCAGTTGCAGAAGGTTTCATCTACATGATAAAGCATGGGAGCACAGCATCAGTCTACACGATCGAAAATGGCAAAACCTACGAAGTAGAAATGCCAAGTTTAATAGAAAATACACATAAATTAAAACATGTATTTTAATTTGTAATTAATGCCGCTAATAAAAGTTTATTGAATATAACAATATTAATGTTAGTAAAAACCAAGGTATGGTTATTTAAGGAACCGGAAAACTAAGTGTTATTTTTAGATATTTTTCCGGTAAATGTAAAAAGCTTGTAGTATGTGTTAACATTTTTAATTTAAAATTTGCCAACCCTCGTTATAATACAGTAATGTCAGGTGTTATTTCCCTGCTCATCGGATGATTCCTTGTTAGCATTATTTGGTTTACGTATATCAGACTCAGAATTTTTACAAGAATGGAATTTTTGTTCACCCTACAAGTGCCACTCGCCACATGTGCCACAAAGAAAAGCGCTATCGCTGGTTTCGCACTCTATAACATAGTCTTCATAGTCAATTGATGAATTTGATGCTTTCTCCGAAGAATCTACAAGTTCTTCTGTCGATTCTGCATTCATTTCAACACTTGATAATTCCTCTTTCACTATATCTTCATCCCTCACTTCTTTTTGCAAGTTTTCTATTTTCGTTAGTGTTTATGATCATTTGGTGATTTACTATCTGTCATTTTACATAAGATTATATTATTATTATAGAAAGTATCATATAACACAACGACGTTGTGATCTTCTCTAGAAATGAGTGCAATGAAATGTAAAATATTAAAATACCTATATTTAATAACCTAAACACTATTATCATGTATCTTTTACAGTTTTATTATATTAAATATTGGATTAAAAAGGTAAATAACATGTAAGTCTTTGGTGTTCAACCTTTGAACGTTCTTGACAGTTGACGTACACCTTACGTTTTCCAAGATGGAAGATGAAGTTTGACGTTTTGAAAGATATCTACTTTCATGTTAATTGCATTCTTAATTCAATATTTAATATAATAAAACTGTGAAAGATATATACAAATAGCGTATAAATAGGTATTATATTATATATTTTTTCTTTTCATTGCACATATTTCCATAGCATAACAATGTTGTGTTTTGTGACATTTTCTGTAATAATATCACATTTCTTTTAATTTTAGTAATCCCTGTTAATCTTGTGTAAAAACTTATGGAAAATGGCAGATAGTACATTACAACAATCAAAATTGCAAATAAAAGATGAACCAAATATAGAAAATGTACGATTAGATTTTCAAATAGAAGTGAAGGAAGAACATGTTATAAAACAGGAATCATCGTGTGTTGAAATTAAGACAGAATTAAAAGAAGAACTTGAAGATTCTTTAGAGGAGGACAATGATTACTATATTATTAAGTGCGAAACCAACGATAGCGCTAGAATGTGTGAAATTTCTGGTGACTGGTACCAAGAGCCTGAAAAGAAATTACATTCTTGTAACAATTCTCATATGTCGAATAGTCAAAATTGTGACTCAGTAATCCCTAAACCAAATAATGCAAACAAGGAAAAATATTCCTGTAATCTATGCCATAGAAAATTTGCAGTTGAAAGTGATTTAAAGCTGCACGAAAATACCAAGAAATGTAATAAAATGTCTAGAAATATTTATTATTTAAAAGACAATGAAAATATTCCTTTAGTTGTAAAATCGTTTCATTGCCGCAAATGTGATAAAACATTCGAACATAAGTATCACTTAACAGAACATGAAAAAATACATCTAGATGTAAAACCGTTCTCTTGTAATAAATGTAATAAAAGTTTTTCACGAGCAAGAAGTTTAAAGTTACATGAAAACTCACATTTAGATATAAAACCATTTACTTGTAATGAATGTGATAAATCATTTTCACAAGGAAGTGATTTAAAGAGACATAAAATTTCGCATTTAGATATAAAACCGTTTTCTTGCAAGATATGTAACAAAACGTTTGCCCAAGAAAGTTTATTAAAAATTCATGAAAATATACATTTAGATGTAAAACCATTTTCTTGTAATGAATGTAATAGAAAGTTTGCATATCCAGGTAGTTTAAAGAAGCATTTAAGCACACATTTGGATGTAAATTCATTTTCGTGTACCATTTGTAATAAAACTTTTAAACAAAGAAAACTTTTAAAACAACATGAGAACATGCATTTGGATGAAAAGCCATTTTCTTGCAACACATGTAATAAAGAGTTTGCATATGCTAGTAGTTTAAAACTACATGCGAACACACATTTGGATGAAAAACCATTTTCTTGCAATAAATGTAATAAAAGTTTTGCACAGGCAAGTCATTTAAAAGAACATAAAAGTACACATTTGGATGTGAAACCGTTTTCTTGCAACAAATGTTATAAAATGTTTACACGGCCAAGTCGTTTGAAAGAACATGAAAAAAAACATTTAGTTTAGCAAGATTATAACAGTTGATCAGTTCATCTTGTAAAGAAAAATACACGATTATTATTTAGAAATTACATTAAACAAAAGAATCATTTTATAAAAATATTATATATCCCTAAGTTCATTGATAAAGTGTTGCTAAAGGTGATACAATATTTTTTATTTCATTAATTTATAAATAAATAAAAGCTTATTTAAAAAAAACATGCATTTATTATCATTTTCTTAATACCTTAATTACCTTTTAGTTAATAAAAAAATATTTAATCCACAAAGAAAGTATATAAACTTAAAATTATTAATGTAGAAATTATTTTTTAGTGAATATTATTGCACCACAGTGCATTTAGTCTTCCTCAACGATAGGAATTTGGCAGACATGTTCCCAACCATTTGTAGATAACTCGCAAGGATCGAAATTCTTTTCACAATTTTCACAAGTCCAATTTTGTTCTGATCCATGTTTTTCTACGAAATGCTCTTCAACTTTATACTGACGCTGGATGTTCGTGATAGCATGTTTATGCATCTCTTTTACAATCTGTTGCGCAACAGAGAGATGATAAAATTAGATTTCTTATAAATTATGATATATTTAATTATATAGTCTGTGACTTTAATGATTAATGGTTAATTTAATTGTTAATCCTTCGTTTTCATAAACTTTTATTGACTTCGACCTCATTTTAAGTTTCATTTTTATGTTATACATAATTTGTATTGAATTCTAGTTGAAATAGATAAGCAAAGTGCCCGACAGAATGTTTAGCAAAATGTAAAAATCGCGACCGTGAAACAAAACGCATTATAATAAACAACTTAATCAAAATATGATGATAACAATTTTAACTTATGACCCTGTCTGCTGATTATGCTATCTCTATAAATGATTTGCTACAGGGATAATTTTCTCAATAGTTTCCTTGTGTTAGAAGCTCTTAGACTTACGCTAAACTCATAATGTTACTGCTCGATTATTTTATTCTTATACTATTATTTGACGCTTCCTTGCTGCATGGTAAGTTTTAGGATATACATTAAAGAGTATTGTTGACTAGAATCAGACTTAAGCAGGTTCTCAGCTAGCTATATTTTTTAAATTTGCAATTGGGTTGTGGACCATGACAAAGTTGGTAAAGATGATAAAGTTGTTATCAGGACATCAAATGTCCTATTATTGTTCAATTAGCCCAAATATTATAGAAGCTATTAACAATTATATCAGTAATTAATAATCAAACCTTTTCTATCCGTCAAAACAATTGCGATCTCTGTTATACAATAGAGTACTACTTCAATGGGCTTTGTCCTTATTTTTAGTGGTCGATTTTTCAATTGTTGATTGAAATTGATGTTAATAAATGTGTATCGGCGAGTCTATTTTATTAAATATCTAAATGTTGACGGAGATATAGCAATTAAAAATTTGAATTGTAGTTTTAGCGCTAGAAATGGTCGGCCATATTTGTATGACGTGAAATGCATTTTAACGTCATTTATTTGTTGAGTAGGTCAGTGCTGTGGTAATGTTTTGTAGCTGTTCGTAGTCGAAATAATCAAGTCAAGTCAAAGAATAATAAGTTTTTATTTTAAATAACCCTGTTACGGCAGACATAATATTGGAATTTTATTGTTCCTTGAAATAGCTTAAATAATATTTGATATTTTGATATATAAATACATATAGCAGAGATTTATGAGCTGTAAGGTTGGCAGCGGTTGTGATGTCACATGCATTTGGAATGTGTACAACGTTGAATCCCTTTAATGATTAAAGGGAAAAAATGACTTTCTTAATTGTTAATATCTCCTGAAATATAAGGAGTTATTTATTAATTAATTGGACATTTGAGGTTCTAGTAACCAACTTTATCAATGTATAGCACACTTTTATAGAAATTAAGACATAGGACACAAGTCCATTGAATTTGTGTTTTAGGGAGAAATAATTTCGTTCAAGTAGCAACGTATACAAAATGTGAAGTTTATTCAATATTTACAATTTCTTTTGAATAAATAATCTTTTTTGTCGTATGGTCTTGTAGATATTCTTTTATATATTTTTCTGATTTCTGTGTACAATATCATTACAATAACTAAAATCATCAACTGGATCATAAACTGAAATAAAAACAAATAATTGGTTAGACAGCATTTTTATTATAATAATGCAGAGTATAAAGAATCCTTAATTAAGATAAAGTTGAATTTACTTAAACACTAATATATTTTAAATATTCTAAACATTCTAAATTAGGCAGACATGTTGCCAACCATTCGTCGATAACTCGCAAGGATCGAAATCTTTTTGACAATTTTCACAAGTCCAATTTTGTTCTGATCCATGTATTTTTTTAATATGTTCTTGAAGACCATAACTTGCTAAAACTCCCTCAAACTCTAATGTACATAATTCACATTTGTATTTTATACATTTCTTCATAAGCTCTTGAAATTTCATAGCTTGACTATGATGTTCAAAGACTTGGGTAAAATATTCTGTGAAATCCTTAATATGGGAAGCAGCATTTTCTCCATCTAAAGAAGTTCGTTTTAAAATAAACTTTGTTTGGGGAGTCACTGTTTCCCAAATTATTGTTCTTTTTTTTAAATCTCGTGAGGATGTGTCCGGGTTGTGGGCTTTCGAACTCACGTCGCGAACCCTGTAATAGTTATATTTATTCCGTGCGTACACGCATTCGATATCAACAAACAAACTAGGTGCTTTAACAGTACCAACATCTTGTAATACAGCGTCCAAGACGACTAATATCTCATTTCTGCGTCGGTCTGTGAAGCCCGATACTTCTTGAACGAGTTTGCGGATTAACTGGAGGTAAACTTTTGTTAATTCTGTACTAACTACTTTCAAGGATTGATTTTCAATATTCCCTGATATGTAAACGTCCAAGTCATTTACATTTATTTTCTTTTCTTCTCTTTTTGTATTCGAGAAATATAACAGCCTCTTATATTTATTATTAACAGAATGGACATACTCCAAGCCAGGTAATATCAGTTTAAATCCTATATCGGGCCAATTAATAAGTGTTTTGATTTCCAGTAGAGGATGTGACCATTCCGGTGCTACTTTTTCAGCAAAAATTAAACTACGAGGCCTTTCCTTTATGGTTAAATTTTTAAACATAATTGGAGAGCAGTCGATACGTAATTTAGTTTGAACTGTTTCACCTTCTTTGCCAGTGTAAATGTTTGATAAAAGAACTTGTAATCCGCCAATTGCATTTGTCTTTTTTATCATCTTTTTTTGTTTGACTTTCTTTATTTCCAATGTGCTTAACAAGTTTCTTCTCAGTTCATATTTGAAAATATCAAAAATATCACGCTTCAGGTTTTTTTGATGTTTTGTTAAAAACATATTTATGCAGTCCCAAAACGGGGCTTCCATTTGTTGATAACAGAAAAATAATTCATGAGTCGTAATATTATGAAAATCATTATTAAAAATATCCCTGTAATCTAGTTTCTTTGATTTCAATTCTTTCATCAAGAACTCGACAGTATTTGAAGCATTTTGTTTTATAACTCCATAAACCTGTTGCAAGGTCGTAAAAGGCAATTCAACTTCTGCATTATCCAAGCCACTGTTGTCATTGTTAACTGAAGACATTGTTTTTCAGAAGAATTATTTTCTTTTTAGTTGTTACGATGTAATAATTATGTGTTTTCACTTATAATACACTCAAAATTTTAGGTTAGGTTTTGTAAGTAAACTTTAATCAACTGATGACCGAGATAATAAAACAAATATAATATAACTGGAAATATAACGATGACTACACTGTACCAAAGATGAAATATAATTAGAAAATGTACACAGAATAATCAAACATTAATATAATGAAAGACGAACAGATATTATTTATTAAACAATAACACTACACTATCGTGAACTATGGAACATTATTGAAGATAATAATACTCGTTGACTCTGTTAGATTGATCAGAGACATAAAAATTATAAACGTATACACGTAAATTATAAAATTCGTAAATTCATCAGTGAATCTCTTAAATAATAAATATAATTAGTTATTTTGGATAATTAAACTGTCTGAAATACATTAGCTTATATATTATGCGTTGTCCACATAAGTCTGTCACCAACATGCGACACCCAATATCCAAACCGAAGTGACATATAATACGTCAACATCTTTTATCGGTACTACGTTTTCGTTCTAACACTCACGCAAAACGCAAATAGTAAGTTCCTTCTAATCTACAAAGGATTGTGCCTTTTACTGACTGTTCGTCGGTTGGCAGATTAAATTAAAAATATACTGATGCCTCTTAGAATGAATTAATTTATTTCTCAGGCTATAACGGTGTAGTTCTACAGGATCCTTACAATAATTCCGCCATTTTAACTTGCGATTCGTAAGTATAATACATAATATTTAACTTTTCTTCTTAACTTAATATAAAATAATAAACATTATATTTGTAAATTATGCAGCGATTGTGTGTTGCCGAACTCACCAGAAAATGGCGACTACATCCTGTTGGGAAATAACGCGCCTGTTGTACCCGGAAGTGTCGTAGAAAATGGAACTATGCTGCTATACAGATGTAGTGACGGATATGAACCAGCATTTGCTCCAACGGCGATTTGTCAAGACGGAGAATGGAGCACCGAATTTATCCAGTGCCGAAGTAAGTAATAACCTCCAATATGTGAACCACACCACTGCCTAATAACTTTATGACTATCTATATACATAATCAATTTAACTTGCTAACAACCTAACCCGGAAAATATATAATTCTGATACGGGGTTGAATCTGAAGTCACAGAAGTCATCATCAATGCATCAATGCTATCGCCCACTGTGTCAGATTTAACCTAAAATGAACTTTGTTATTTTGTGCATATTTTTTTGCATAATTAAATTCCTGATTTGTTTAGAAACATCAAATTGTTTGCTTCCAAATTTTCCAACAAATGGTGAATACTACGTTGCCAGTTCTGCGGGACAACCAGTTCCTGGGGCTCAGATACCGGAGTGGACAGTGCTGAGATTTAATTGTGCGCCTCTGCATCAATTAATTGGACAAAACTTTATTATGTGCCGAAAAGGAGCCTGGTCTGGAATCGTGCCGGAGTGTAAAAGTAAAACTTCATTTTTAAACTGCGTCAAGATTCAAAGTTATTAAAATTGTTCTATAAATTTAACAGGAAGCAAACAATGTCCTACACCGGAACCACCATTGAACGGAAATTATTCATTCATTGGATCAGAAGATTTTCCAGTCGCTGGAACGATAGTTGATGAATATACGGTATTGTACTTTAATTGCAATTCTTCACATTTCTTAAACGGAGGCGAACTAGCATTATGTTTGGATGGAAGGTGGTTGGGAGGTCTACCAACCTGCGAAGGTAAGTTAAAAGCACCACGTGGTCTACACGTAGCTACCACTAAGCAATTTATAGGTTAGAAAATTAATGTTCTTCTCTTAACGGTGATTTAACTACAACAAATAATGTTTAGACATAGAAATAATGAAATATAAGTTAATTAAGAAGGTGTCTTCCAGAAACCAAAAGCTGCTCATTGCCCGAGCCTCCCAGAAACGGGAAGTATGCAGTTTCAGGGTCCACGATATCTGCAATAGCTGCAACTCCTGGTGTGGATGTATATGAATTCAGCATCCTATCGTTCTCTTGTGGTGATTCATTTATCCTTGAAGGCACTGGTGTTGTCTTCTGCCAAAATAAGCGATGGTCCAGCAATTTTCCTCTGTGTAAAAGTAAGATCATATATTTATTGTCTTTGTAACCTACTTAATCGATTACGATTCTTGAAATGGTTCCTTGGTCGACGTTTTTATTTCCATAAATAGCCAAAATTTGACGGAGCTATGCAGCTGATTTATTTAAATTCCTTGTAGAAAACAACAGCTGCGTTTTGCTGGAAGCCCCAAAAAACGGCCACTATGAAATTGTTGGATCCTCCGTACAGCCTACTGCTGGCCAATCCGTTAACGAATTTAGTGCAGTGGCATTTTCCTGTGACGACAGATATACCTTGATCGGACCGAATGCAGCTTTTTGCAAAGACGAGCGGTGGTCCAATGATTTCCCCAAATGTGAACGTAAGTTATTATTTTAGGAAGAGGTGGGAAGGGTGAGGGAGGGCTTCCTAACTCTTTCCTACAGTTTTTGCTTCCTCGCATCCAGTGCGTTTCATATGCGGACGTTTACCTTTATTAGTTAGAATCTTTAAGGATAATATCCTTTACTTGTTTTAGATAACAAAAGCTGTGTCGTTCCAAATTTAACGGAGCACGGGAATTTTTCTTTGTTTGGATCATCAGTTATTCCAATACCGGGTTCTTTCCTGGAAGAAAACGCAACCTTAATATTAACTTGTTCATCTCCATATGAGTTGCTTGGTCAACGATCTATAAATTGTGTGAATAGTGATTGGTCTGCAGGAGTTGGTCAATGTATAGGTAAGTAAGGTACATGGATTTATTTCCAAGGGAACAATTGGGTCAATTTTTTAATTCTTTTGGTTAATATTGGTCAGAAATTCCTGCGGAATGCTCCAGTTTGGAAACCAATGTCTCTGGAGTCTATAAGATTCGACCAACTGAATCTACATCTGTCTTGGTTTATTGTGACATGGAACTGGAGCAACTGCAATGGACTGTAAGCACTATATTTAAAATATCTCTTATGTTAAAATGTTACATTACTATATTTAATTACATTATAAATTATAGGACATGATTTTGGCCGTCATTTTTCTAAGATGGCGGCATACGAGTATTTGCTCAAGTTCGAAAACTTAAAAGATATTTACTAATCAAATGTTATTACAATAAATAATATTAATTACAATATATCTTATTTTAAATGATGGTGCCTAGCGTGAACCTAAATCCCCCTCGTTGATGTCATGCGTTGTATTTTGTCTTGTCTGAGGAAAAACGTGGTTAAAAACCCCTGCTAAAAACAATCTGCATCAGCCTGTAACAATATTAATTTTGAATCGTTTACAAATATATATTTTTTTTATACCATATATAGGTTATACAATCTAGATTCAACGGGTCTGTGGATTTCTACAGAAATTTCTCAGAATATCAGAAAGGGTTTGGATCTCCCCACGGCGAATATTGGTTGGGTCTGGACCATATTTATGAGGTATGTATTTCCTTTATAAACATTTCCTTATAAACCATTCCATTTAATCTTATTTACACCATATATAATCTAATTTTTAACTAAAGGCTATCTTCCTCTTGTTTGCCCATCTTCTGTCCTCACTTCTGCCATCCATTTTCTTCCTTTTGATGTCTTCCCTAGGCTTACACCACTATTCACTTTCTTCTGACACCTACTCCACAGTAAACATTTTGGAGTCACTTTGACATCATATTGAAGATGCGTCATGATATTTTTTGTAATGAAAGCGATCATTTATAGTTCAGTTTCTCACATTTTTTCATATAAAATGTCTGTTTTATCGGCTACAGATGACGGACCCACTCCACCTGTCGGAATACAAATGAAGCTAAAGTTGATGCGAACTACAATTGAAGTCAAATAGTGATAGAAACGTCACTAAATAGGGCACTTCACCAAATTGTTTACTGGGTCCTAATGTGTTCCAATTTCTCTTCCTCCTTCTCACACATCGTGCATGTTTTTTCGTCCTTTTTACGCTAATAACTCCTTATTTCCCAGTTTTCAAAGGTACTTCGGTATTCTCCTTGTTCACAACGATCCTTATCTTTTATTGTACTTCGCTTTACCCATCCTCTTCATCCTTTCCTTTTATTTATCTCTGTCTTTCCGTTAACAGTCCATTTCCATATTTCTTCTATCATTTCCTTAGTACTACTGATCGGCGGTTTCATTTCTTCCTCCAGCTTATTCTATACTCTTTCCCCTGTATTCCATTTTCATGGCATCTTCCTCTCCCTCTCATTAATGTCCTCTTATAACAAATCTAACACTTAACCTCAAATTTGTTTGCGTTCTATGTGCCTCATTTCATTGACCTGTTTCCAGCTCACAAAGGATAGCAATCATGAACTATACGTGGACTTGGAAGGATTCAACGGAACGAGGAAGTTTGCGCGGTATAGCGATTTCAGCATTGGAAATGCAGATGCAGGTTATGCCATCCATGTTTCCGGATATAGCGGTACCGCAGGTAATGCTTAACCAGAAACAGAAATGTTGCATACGTCTCTGGCAAACAACCTTCCTTTTCATCCACGTGGACACTTACTTATACAGTTTCGATTTTAAATTGATATCCCACCGAAGAGATGTTCGATTGCTGAGTTATTGACAGAGTACTTTTCTTGTTCAGGTGACAGTTTGCTGTGGCATAATGGAATGAAATTTTCTACCTTCGACAAGGACCAGGACGATACTAACACTAATTGCGCAACAGCACGCAAAGGTGCCTGGTGGTACAACTCATGCGCAATGAGGTAAGAACCCATTAAAATATTTGGTATATGTACAGACATTTTTTGAACATCAGGCAAAGGAAGAATCTCAGGTCAAAATTGAACAAGTTTGAAGTTTCTTTTTAATGTTGCAGCAATTTAAACGGGCACTACTACAAGACAGCTATAGAGGGTGATACGTCATTCAACTGGTACTACATGTTCAACAAATACGTGTCCATTAAATCGTCGAGGATGCTGGTTAGAAGGAAATAACTATAAGTTCTCTAGATGTAATGTAATAAGATGAAATAAAATTATTTTTATATATTTGATTAAACAAAAGTATATTTTACTTGGAAGAGGTTAGTCCCGAGATATTTAATTGTATATAAGTCACAATTAATTTCATTTGGGGCATGTTAAGGCTTTGTTGGCCAAAAATAATTATACATGTTATTTAAGTTGCCTAAGATTCAGGGGAATCGATTAATTGTCTGACATAGGTAAATAATATATATTACATAGGTAATAAATGTATTTATGAATTTATTAAACTTTAAAAGAGATATTGTTATTATATTTATATCAATCCATCTCAAGAAATACAGAATATCTTACATTTACTAAAATTAAAATCTGATCATTATGCAACTATATATACACAAATAAAAGTATGGTTGCGTACTGATCAGGCGTTGTAATTTTCTCTATAAAAGAAATTCATAACTTATAGCGCTTCGTATGTTTAACTCATTCCTATAGAAAATTAATTAATAATATCCATCAACAAATTAATAGAGATTTTAACAACTTACATTTAAAAATCTCTGTTGCTTCTTTCACCTCAAGATCACAACTAAAGTGTGTTCTTCAAATTGTTTCTGTGTTTAACATTTAACCAAATACCATTGACTGGTTTTGACATAAAGCTTTTGCCACTAAATTTAATAGGAATTTCGGTTTTATCTGACGGTGTGAAAGTAAACTTTGCTAGTACGGATGCCAAACCTGCCATTGTTTGTAATTTAGCGAATCTTATGCCTGCAAAATAAGATTAAATACTTATTATCTTCAAGGACACGTAATACTACCTTGAGGCTTGATAGAAAGCTTTATCATTTATTATTTATTTAAAAAATCCATTCCTTCAGTTGTCCCTAAATATAACTTACCAATACAACCTCTAGGGCCCTCTCCAAACGGCAGGAAAGTAAATGGTTGCCCGTTTTTATTAATATCTCCTGAAAATCTTTCAGGAATAAATTTATAAGGATCTGGGAAATATTTCGGGTCGTGATGTAGTGCGTACACTGGAAATTGAACTAAACTTCCTGCTGGTATGTTCACTGTGGTTCCAGGAATTGTGTAAGGAATTGTACAACGCCTTATTAAGCTCCCAATTGGAGGGTACCTTCTTAAAGCTTCGTTGAACACTTGCTCTAAATAAGACAGCTCCTGGATTCCTTCATAAGTAAAAACTCCTTCATATTTATCTAACACTCGATCAATTTCTCTGTGGACATGGGTTTGGATATCCGGATTCAGCGCGAGTTCGTACAACACATAGCTCATGGCCCCTGATGATGCTTCGAAGCCTGCGGTGATGAATGTAAATGCTTGAGCGGCTAGCAACTCATCGTTATAACTAAACATATCATCGTTGTAATTCTCCTGTTGTAGGTTTATCAGTAACTGCATGAAATCATCGCGCTTGATATTATTCTTCTTCCGATAATCGATAACATCTTTAACGACACCAATGAAAAACGTTTCGAAAGACGTTGGTACTTTCCTAAGATTGATAAACGCTCCTAAATGAGGTAAGAACCACCTGATTAAGAACTTCAGCATTGCCAAACGATCAGGCTCGAATAATTGCTGCACCTTTTTATAAAATATAGAATTTGGATCATTAATGGCGTGTGTTTCTAAACCAAATGCAACGGACGCTATAAGTTGCGTCGTATACTTCGAGCATACCTCCCTCATTTCACAAGTTCTTCCAGAATCTGCAACGTCATCTAATAATAAACACAAATCATTACCACATTCCGTTATTAGGTGAAACATAGCCTTCAATTTTCCTGAAGTAAATGTTGGGGTCAACTTATGTCTCAAATGTTTCCATCTTTCTCCGGTCAAGAGCAGCAAAGTTTGCTTTAGTGGGTCTTCGCTAGATTGAGCGCTGCTTTCTTCTCGATCTTGAAAATGTTGAAAATCTTTCACAAATATTTGTTTGATCAGAGCAGGATCTCGAACAAGCAGCACAGGTTTGCTGGAAAAGTAGATTCCTATGAAAGGTTCGTTTGGAAATTCGGCGTAAAGTTCTTGCAAAGTCAGTGGCATCCATTGTTGCATCAGCAATATCTTTCGGCAGTTTCCGAAAATAGGTGTAGGTGGTTTTTGTGCCACTCCTTTATTTTTCCAATACTTAAATGATTTTGTTAAAAAAAAGTGAATGAAAATTAAATAAAGATGAACTAGAATAATAAACACGGCCCAAAACATGTTTGGTGATGAAATATTACTTGTTATTGTCACTAACACCAGTAGCTGACTTCCGTATTACATCCATGCGCGGGTCGTTTATTTGCATATCGTCCAGTGCAGTACACAACATTTTTTCTCTTATCTTTATTGTTGTATAAAAAACCTCACCAATATTTAGAATTTCTTAATAAGTAATGTAGAAGTTTTGTGTTTGGTAGGAACTTTCGCTGGGATGTAAGAAGACGATAAATCTCCCCTGTGGCGGGCCCCGTGGCTACGCCAATCCCTGTTGTTTATGGAAATGGTTGTATATCTTGAACAAGTATTTTTACAGCTGCATTGAGGACAAAGATAATTGCTTAATTGTTTCATTAAACATCTGCTAATACCGCTATTAAATCACCTGTTTAAACAAAATATTTTTATTTTTATAACATCAACTTTTAGATTTCCTTATTACAGATAAAATATTTAATTGTTTAAAAGAATAATTATACATTTTTTAAATTACCAATTTATAATTTTTAACAAGAGTATAACCTTCTTTCTTCTCAAAAAATGCAGAAAATCTTATTATTAAATTTAACAAGAGTATAACCTTCTTACTTCTCAAGAAATGTAGAAAATCTTCTTATTGATAAAATTAAAAAAATCAATGCTTTTATCAAATTTAACAAGAAATAGCCAAAAGATAACCTTCTTACTTCTCTGAAATAAAGAAAATCTATTATAGATAAAATTAAGATCTCAATGTTTTTATCAAATTTAACAAGAGTATAACCTTCTTACATTTCAAGAAATGCAGAAAATCTTATATTATTAAAATTAATAAGAGTATAAACTTCTTGCTTTCTAGAAATAAAGAAAATCTATTATAGATAAAATTAAAAACTCAATGTTTTTATCAAATTTAACAAGAGTATAACCTTCTTACTTCTCAAGAAATGCAGAAAATCTTCTTATTGATAATATTAAAATCTCAACCTTTGTATCAAATTTAACAAGAGTATAATCTTCTTTCTTCTCTAGAAATGAAGAAATTTTTATTATTGATAAAAATAAAAACTCAAAGTTTTTATCAAATTTAACAAGAGTATAATCTTCTTTCTTCTCTAGAAATGAAGAAATTCTTATTATAGATAAAATTAAAAACTCATCGTTTTTATCAAATTTATCAAGAGTATAACCTTCTTACTTCTCAAGACATGCAGAAAATCATGAATGAATGTTTTTTGAATGAAGAAACAAGCCCCTTATTTCTCATCGATGATTGAATATCTTTATTCCTTACATAAGTATACAATTGACATTGGAAATACTGCAACAGTTAAACAAATCGGGGGTCAAATAATGAACAAACATCCATGCAGTTATCAATATGATATCATTATTTTTCTTATTGATTTTAACATCCATTAATATTAGACAAATTAATTATATTTATAATATTATTTTTTTTTATTTTGATTGATAATTTTTGGTACGGTAAAGGTATTTTTTTAGCATGCTAGGTTTTCCTTTTAAAATTAGTTTTAATAGTATTGTAGTACTATTCTAAGATTGTATATAATACAATTTATTTATTTATTATGCATATTTGTTAAATATATTTTTACAAAGTTTAGTTTATTTAGATAATGGTCAACAAAATAATTCGAAATGAATTAAATTCGATCAATTTTTAAAATATGATTTACTGGATTCTATTTTTTGTCAGTTTACGAAAAAAACAATTAGGTAGTAGAAGAATTTTTCTTTATTAATTATTATTGAGATAAATAGAATTGTAGTAAACCTTATTTTGCAAATTTAGTAACATTTAAAAACTGAAGAACTACTATTTGAAATAGAGTTCAGATAAAATTATTTATTCAAGAACTTGCACAAAACAATACAACAATTTTGAAAGACTATTATATGCGGGGATGACATTTTGCGCGTTTTGTTATTAAATATTGAGGTTAATTTGTGTCTAGGGACTCACAATTATTTATTTATTATGTAATTGAAGAAATGTAACGTTTGAGTTAGCTTGTGATACGCTAATTCTTATGTGAGACGTAGAAAATGAACCTGAACCTTGTAAATAGATTGTAGCAAGCTAAAAAAGTTGATGAAATAAATATTTTATCTGATGTATAAAATTCGTAACTAGGTTATCGTTTTTATTTCATTTTATATAAACTGGCATAGTATGAAATTTATTATTATGTAATTTGAGAGGAGAGGATGAGGAGTGAAGGAGAAGGAGTTACAATTTCTGAAAGTGTTGAGTGGAGCAGTCTTTAGATATGACAGTTACTTCAAGTACATAATGTATGTGCTGTTTATATTATTACAGATCAAAAAACATTTTTATGATTTTTTGTTAAAGATAAGCGTAATTTTTTTAAAACTTGTTTCTGTATTCTTTTTATTTTGTATTGCATTTTCATTTTTTTGGTTTTTTTTTCGATCCTAGCTACTAAATATTTTTTTTTTCTATTATGAAAATTTTTTTTTCTTTCTAGCAGTCTTTTTTTTTATAAGAATTCACATTTATTATTAATTATGTAACTTATTAAATAACATCAATTAATTTATTTTGTTTTTATATTAATTCTTGCTGACCCTGTTCAATGGTAATAGAAATTATATCTCTTTATTACTGATCAACTTTGCTAGTTTGAGGTTAAGTTTATAAATGTGTTTGTTTTTATAATGTTGGTATTTAATGTAACTAAAAAATATTCTAACAAAGAAGACAAACTTTTTTAATAAATTTATAAATTTGGCACCATAACTTAGGGAATACAATTTCTAAATGAACACATATTTTACACTTCAAATTTGTACAAATACTTTCAAAAAACTATTTATAAAAAGCAATTAAAAGACTTTCTCAAAGTGATTAATATTATAAAAATTATTTAGAATATGGAAGTAGATTTAAAAATTACTATTAAACAAATTATTTTAATCAGTCATTCAAAAGTGTTGTTATAGTTAAAATTACGTGAGATCAGCCGCGATTAATGTTTAAAACAAGTTGTGACGTATAAATCTGTGATACAATGAAAAATCACTGTCTCACTCGTTTCTATATAATGTATATGGGAACAAATAAGATACAATTCACCATCGTATCGTAGATTTATGTCTGTTATAGCCACTTTTAAGCATGAATCACCGCCGAACTCTCGTAATTTGAATTACACCAAGTATATACATAACCTCAACTTAATAAACAAGTTGCTATATGGAAACTGTTATAATTTAAATCAAATATAATATTGAATGCTTTTTTTACTTGTATATACAGGCCTGACCTTCAACGGGGTGCTATAAATGGGTCACTAGTAGGATTCTCTAATTCACTAGTGTAACATTTTTAATAGAGGTATCGAATTACGTTTTAAAAAATGTCGTAAAGTTAGAGAATCCTTCTTTTAGAAAGATTTCAAATTGTAAAGAAGGCTAGGCCTGCGTACATGGGTCTACTTAAATTTAACAAATAACATATATTTAAAATTCATTTATTAAATTGTCGACTGTCCTCATATTTTTATGTTTGGACCATTTTTTAAAAAGATTTTTAGAAATATTTATACATTTAAATTATTATAATAAAAGATTTTTTTTAACTGGTAAATTTTCATATAAAGTTATTATTATATTTGTATTTTAACTATCGTAATTGTCCAGTAAATTAAGACTAAATACTTTTTCTATCGTCTGGTTTAGACCGGATGAATTTACTTCGTACTCTAATACTTTAAGGTAGATAAACAAATGTGATTTAATAGTTATAGTTGATTAAGACTAAATACAAACAAAATTCTTTTATTGACAATTTACCAGTGATAATGCAAGTATAGTGTCGCCATCTATTATTCTCGAACTATGACTTACTTGTATGCCTTTTAAAATCTTTTATTATTATAATATTTACAATAAGTATTTATTTTATAAGACATTCATATTATTTTGGAAATCATTCATTCCTTTTGAAAACATATATATAAAAAATAACACCATTTAGTCTAACGATGACATAAAGTCATACGAAAATACACGATAACACACGAAGACACATTGAACAATCGTTTTTTTTCTTTACATATTAATTTTTTTGTTTTTTATTATGAGTATAACATTTTTTTAAAATTATTATTTATTTATTTATCGAGAAAATTAGTTTAACAAATGCTCATTTATTTATAAATTATTTTATTTACACCCTTAAATAATTCAAATAATTATTTAAATCCCTTATTGCCGTTTTTATTTGCGAGCAAATTGTTTTTTTTTCTATTTATTTTTTGTATTATTCGAACACAAAGTTTATAATTGTTTCTTTTTTATTTTTATTAAAGAAAACAGGTTAACAGTTAAGATTTATCAATTCTAATCAAATATTGGTCATAGATTTATAGTGTATAAAGATTTTAGATCTGGAAAGTCTATCGTAGAACGGATATACTGATGTGTGAGGAACAATATCGTACAACAAAATAAAATCAGAGCCAAAACAAAGTCTTACCAAACATGTTTATCATTTTCTCTTCTCGACATATAATAAGAGTCATACCTAGACTTAAATTACAATTTTCATCTTGAAAATAAGCTTTTGTTTAATTTTGTATTGATATTTAATGATTTTGTTAAGCTGCACAATAATGTCGAACGTTTGACAAGTCAATATCAAAAATTGAAAACGAGATTTTAACATAACCTGTATAGTCCAAGATCCCAGAGCGATCTGACATAACTTATTTTCAAAAGCATAGAACTTTCGGTTCTAAGTAGTCTCTACATGTACTTTTAATACCTGCGTATTTGTGGAGTTCGCTCGGTGACACCTGGGCAGGTATCAGGTGAGAAAGGTAACTAAAAATCAGAGTTACTTTACTTAAATTTGTATGACTGATTTTTAAATATATTTTGTAGAATGTAATTCTGAAGTAAAATTAAAAGTGTCAGACGCTTTCCATGGGCCAGAACTTTTGTCAGACGCTTAAAAGCTCTGTAAAAAATAAATTAACTTTACTTATTTTCCCCTTCTTAAACTCACAATCTGTTTCAGTCTATTGTGGATGCGTATATACTATTGCGCACACCGTATTATATACAGTATATATAGTATACAGTGTAGTTGTGTTTATGAGACCACTAACATGTTTTTGTCAGTTATAAAGTTCTGGCCCATGGAAAGCGTCTGACACTTTTAATTTTACTTCAGAATAACATTCTACAAAATATATTTAAAAATCAGTCATACAAATTTAAGTAAAGTAACTCTGATTTTTAGTTACCTTTCTCACCTGGTACCTGCCCAGGTGTCACCGAGCGAACTCCACAAATACGCAGGTGTTAAAAGTACATGTAGAGACTACTTAGAACCGAAAGTTCTATGCTTTTGAAAATAAGTTATGTCAGATCGCTCTGGGATCTTACTCTAGTATATTACAAAACTGACTTTAATTTTGAGGTTTTAGTGTCAGATATTTATTGAAATGTTTATTGATTGATATATTTATTTTACAAAGCTTACACGATGCGTAAAGCACGATTTAACATCAATATTCTTTATACGAATATTTCTGTTAAGCAATTATTAAAATTAATAACAAATATTTTACACTTTAATAACGCAAGTTATTCTAGGAGGAGAAGAATATCACTATATAGAAGATGATAATATGTTTAATATTGAAAATATAAAAGTTGATTAATATTATATGAAGTAGTCTGGTTTCTAGAAGCGTTTGATTTTAGATATAGTTATTATTGTATGATCTTATTGCCGCAAGTTATTCACTAAAATCAGTAAAAAAAATTGACTCTACTCTTAGGAAGAATATTTACTTTTTTAGTGTTTTACGCATCATGGTAATTTTGTTCTGCAACCTGTCTGCACTTGTCTTTTCTAACTTAAAAACCGTGATATTACCTTTATATTATAGTATCTAAACATGCCTTATATATGATTTGTCTATTCCGCTGATGGAACATGTTGTGTAGTTATTACATAGTTTAAAAGCAACAGGTAATGGGCTTGTGTCCTATGTCTTAATTTCTATAAAAGCGTACTATATATTGATAAAGTGGGTTACTAGAACCTCAAATGTTCAATTATTTTTTAATAACTCCTTATATGTTAAGAGATATTAACAATTAAAAAAGTCATTTTGTCTCTTTAACTATTAAAGGGATTCAACGTTGTACAACATTCCAAATGCATGTGACATCACAATCGCTGCCAACCTTACAGCTCATAAATCTCTGCTATATGTATTTATATATCAATTTATCAAATATTATTTATTAGTATTGCAAGGAACAACAAAATTGCAATATTATGTCTGCCTTAGCAGGGTTAAATAAAATATAAACTTATTATTCTTTGACTTGACTTGATTATTTGACTACCAACAGCTACAAAACATTACCACAGCACTGACCTACTCAACAAATAACTGACGTGAAATTGCATTTCACGTCATACAAATATGGCCGACCATTTCTAGCGCTAAAACTACAATTCAAACTTTTAATTGCTGTATCTCCGTTAATATTTAGATATTTAATAAAATAGACACGCAAATACACATTTATTAACATCAATTTCAATCAACAATTGAAAAATCGACCACTAAAAAATGAGGACACAAGCCCATTATACGTACCAATTATTTATATTCTATATGAAACATTCAGTTTTCTTTTAATGTACCCGTATAAGACATAGCGGTATTTTTATGCTCAAAGAACAGACAGATCATATAGAGGTTGTAGCATTCCTCTCTTAAATACATATATCTCAATTTTTAAGTTAATGAGCTTTTAGAATAAGATAGAGTGTGTCAGTCTATTTAAAAAAAGACTAAATAAAATTGGTCCAGTTTGGATGAAATTTGAATACTTCAAACAATAAATATTGATAATTTTATAAAATTTTTAAATTATATAATGCTATATAACATTTGAAAAACATAAAATTTGGAAATGTAATGACAATATATTTTTAATAATTACTAGTTATTAATTAGTCTTATTACTAAAATATGCTTAAGATTCAAAATTTATAAATTACAACATATAGTTTTTTAACGCAGAACATTTTTTATGTGATGTCCTTATTTCTTATCAATAATATTGTTTCATAATATAAATATTTTGAGACCTGATTTAATAAATATTGACAGCATTTGAAATTTAAAAAATCTTTTAAACTACCGTAAATATCAATCAATTTTGAATTTATCAAATGTTACAGCTATCAATATATTTAAAAATCAGGTGTTATATTTATATTTTATTATACATATAATATAATTCATCGAAATTGTTTAAATATTTACCGTTATTTAAATTACTCTAATCGATGTTGTTTTTTCATTTACAACACATCTTTATAATATTTAATACGATTTGAAATACCTACTTTAATTTATATATAACATTAATAAATAATATTCTATGTTCATATTTTCGTGAATATACATTTTTCATTTTAATATTTATGTTTTAGGTTTTGTAAAATGAAGCCTGAGCCTTGTTTGAGAATTTTATAATAACTTTAGTATTACTTACGGCTGTTTCTTCAATTCTAAGTTAACTGAGGTTTCTTTTAAACCTTCGTTTATAGTTTTGTTTCTCTTCTTTCATTTTTCTTAAGTAGAACATAACATCTAAAAGTAATACAATTTGCTATGTATAAAAATTCTCAAAAAAACATTTTCTGTAGTAAAAAATGAACCTAAAATTCTAAAATACCTTAACCAGTAAAATTGTATATTATTAAGATATTGCGCCCGCGCAATTGTTGCTAGTAATAAATAATGATTATTGAGATTCTATTATTTAAATAAATCTATGAATAAATACAGTATGGAATGTTTTTAAATATAAAAAACAACAAATTCTTGTGATTTTATTGGCGATTCGTGATGTTAGAAGATTTTATCCTAAATTATATATTTAACGTGTAGATATATTTGGAGATTATGCAAATTCTTAAAAATTATTTTACAATATTTCATTTAAATTATTTGCATATTTGTTAAATCATTTTTTATAGATTTCTTCTGTATTTTCAGCACAGTTGGTTTGTTCAGCTAATTCTGCTACTAGATTTATACTGGACGGTTGTTATTAATAAAAGTTTATTAATATTTTAATGTCGCACAGTACCTAAAAAATAAAAAAATGTTTTATTGATGTTAGAATAATGAGAAAATATTTAAGAAAGATTTTCTATTACCATGTATTGACTATATTAATATAATCTATAGAATATGTCGTTGGAGGTGTCTCACTTGTTTTAAAAAGAGACTCTGAAATAATAATGCATCCGAGAAGCGAACCAATGATCAACCCCTGGATCATAGTCTACTTTATTAATCAATCAAAACATAAATCCTGCTTCCAATTAATTAAAAAAACATTTGATTGATATTTTATGATTGGTATGATATATTAGTTTCAATATGTATACTTCTCAGTTGACGATCCGCTATAGTAACCGTAGAAACGTTTCTTCAATTCTCAGTTAACTGCGGTTTATTACAAACCCTGGTTGATACTTTTGTTTTTCAATTAATGTTCGAGTCGAACACAATACCTGCGTTTACATTTATAACAGTGGAAAACTAGAATTGAAAAATACATTTTTTAAGTTTATATTTTAACTGAAGATTAATTGAGAATTGAAAAAACTACCCTTAATGAGTAAACATTAATAAAGGACAGAAATAGAGTTTAGACATGCTTACTAATCATTCCTTAACATTTAAATGTGCAAAGATATTTTTCAGAGATAGATAGGAGGTCTTTTAATAAGAGCTATCATTTTAAATCAACAGGAAAACGCAATATTTTCGAAAAAGGTTGTGATATTTTTATTTTAATCCAAAGTACAAGCTCTGAGGTTAGTAATGATGGAACACATATCTACCAAATGTTGACAGTAAAAAAAAATAGTGTGAAATGTAAAATGACAACTCTGTCTGAAGTATATAATTGTATATACTCGTATGTAGCTTTGTCTAAAGTTAGAATCAGTTTTTAAATTAGGTTCTTCTTATTTCTACACAATGGGGTACGGTTGCTTTTGTAAAAGTGCCCGCAGATGGGGGTTGCTAACTATTAAAGATACATAAGAGCGAGAGAGAAAAAGAAAGGATGCTATATGCCAGCTGTTCTTTACATATCCCTCTTTGAAATGAAATATATTTTAACACCAAAACAAGTGAACGAAATTCTTTAAAAAGAAAAAAACTTACTTACTTTTTAATTAAAAGTACTTGTGGCTTTATTTTGATAGGTAAGCCAGCAGAACCGTATTTTTTTATTAATAAATATCTATAAAAATTGTAATTTGATTAAAAAAACAATGGACAAATGGAGAACAAATGGATCTACAAAACATTAAATAGTTTATATTTTATTTTAGAGCTTAAACTGATTCGTCAGTCGATGACATTATCGATTAGTTTGACAATTTAAAAACTGCCATATTCTTTGTGAGATTCTATATACGAATATATTTTCTTTCTATGTCATATATTTCTAAATGATGAATAAAATAAAATCAGGTAGACATTTATAAAAGTGAAAAGAATCAATATGTAAAACAAAGCATATTAGGGATGTAGTGAGTATGGTTATATTTGCGTGTGTTTTTATGTATTGGTAAGGATCTGTGGGTTCGAGAGGGTGTTCCAGGGTTCAGTAATGAACAAACAGATCTAGTAGTGATCCAGATCCACCCTGTTGCAAGAGTGTTCTACTTTTAGAACATAAACGGGATGTGGAGTTCTTTGCTGAAACAGATTTATATATTACCTACCGGAGTAGCATACTGTGAGGACTTCAATGGGCAGGGAGCCCCTTCTTGTAGTAAGTGGTGGGTTTCCATTATCTTTTCTTGTTATTATATCGTTTTTGAGCCATTGCCAACTAACATTATCAGCTTTTGGATCAGTCAGAATTGGAGCCAATATTTCTACTCCCCCTGAACTCTGGCGACGTGATATTCTTTTACGAGTCCTAGTTTTTCCGTTAAAGCTATTTCTTGTTGTAGCTGTTGTACTACTTTCTGTTGTATTGTTTGATTTTTGTTCATTTGTTGTTTTTATTATTTCTTGCATTTTTATTTCTGTAGGAACAGAGCTGCGTCTTTTATTTTTATTTATCATCTGATATGAAAATGATTGATTATTTTTAGTGTTTTCCTTCTGATTTGGGGAAACTATCCATTCAGGATCAACGTGTATTGATGGATCGATTTCAAAACTTCCTGTAATTCGAAATTTAACAATTTTTTTCAAATATTTGTTTATCTTTTATTATTGTGGATGAAAGCTACTCGGACGTTATTAAAACTTCTTAATATTTATAATGATTTTAAATGTGTTTTGCATTTATTTAAAGATAATGTTACAAAGTAAATTTGAAGCAATTTGGTCAATGACGAAATAAACATCAAATTTGAAAAGTAAAAGTCGTTAAATTTCGTAATCCTCGTGACAGTTATATAAATATATTTAAATGTATGTGCGGCGGTATCAAATTGATAGTGAAGAGGGATAAATATAGAAAATAGAATAGAGAATACAGAAACAATCTAATATACGAATTACTTAATATCAAAGATAAGGGAGGGAGGGCACAAACAAACACATACAACAAACACATTTAGTACTTCGTGCACAGAGAAAAACGGAATTTACGACAACAATTGTTTGACAACTATTCGAAATATTAGAGACATTAGATGGAACAATTACTTATAGGTAATGCCTAATCACAGTTGAAAGAAATTTGAGACTACAACTGACACTGAAGTCAAGCATTTCTTGATGATTTTATGACTCTAAACAATGTGAAATGTATATACGAGGACTGTTAGGAAAGTAAGCATTCAGATTTTCAGCGCGTTTGCTTACATAACCTCACAAAATAAGTGCTAGAATAGAAAAACGGTATAAGAATGTTCGCAATGTTCAAAGATGGAAGAAAAACATTTATAATGAACAGAAGATTGAGAAAAAGTCGTAAAAACTGCCGATTTACGATGACGAAGCTTTCCAAGAAGTTACGCTAGTTTCTCAGACTGTTGTCACCAAAAAATTAGGCTACCGAGAATTCCGTATTCGATTCGAGTTTTACGCAGAAGGAATTTGCAAGTTGGTGACAATTGGTTGAATTTAAATGGCGGAATAATGGAAAGGTGTAGTTTTAAAACAGGCACTTTTATTTATAGGCAAACGAAGCTTACTTTACGAACAGCCCTCGACTATAAATTATCATTCGACCAACTGTTTTAGTTTTAGTTTTATACGTAATTATTTACGACATATAATTGAATTTTAGTTGCACGTTTTAGTTTTAGAAGTATGCGTACTCCATACTTTTTAATATTAAAACATAAAAGTTGATACAGTGGTCTTGTTTATAGATAATGTTGACTATAATGAGGATGATTGATTTGTGTTCTGGTTGGTATGTTAACATAAGTATCATATTTAATTTAGAAAAGTAAAAACATGCAAGGGATACTTACTCAATTTAGTAACAGTTGCCGGCATAGACCCTCTGCGCGAATTCTTATCATTACTTCTAACAATGACAGTAACAGTGGTACCAACAGCAGGATTATCTTCCCTGTTAACCAAAGACACAGGTGCTGATCCTCTTCTTCTATTAAGACTTCTTCTTTGTGGGTCAACATTTTCCTTTTGATACTTTTGTGAACTTTCATAAACTTTCGTCATTTTAACTACCTTTTGACTAGGTTTAGTGCTATCCTCTGTGCAAGACGCTTCATTAGTATTTATTGATTCGGAGGAACTCGAACTACCGACTTCCAACAGGGCGTCTGGACACCTCGATATGTCAGCAGCGGTGGACATATATCTAGTGCGCACGAATTGCTGCAGCGGGGGGAATGTCTGTTGTCGGATTAAGTGTTTCGTGGAGCTGAGAGACCCAGATTGTTTATTGAGCACGCAATTTAGTCGATTGGCGTTTGCGCTGGACGTAATGGATGCAATGCTTGGCTCGGGTAAGAGATTCTCCGCGCTCAGAGGCCGTTCGGTGACACTAGTTGTCTTTAGACCGCTTCCATTTGTACTACTATCACTATTCGATGATAACAGCGATAAACTGCTACCTAAGCAAAGCTCATCAGCTGTAAGAAGATCATTAGCTCGGAAAATGAACGAACTTTCACGACGTTTACCGGAAACTTGCGGTACTGGAGCAACAGTTATACTAATTGGTACCGAATAACGTCTACCTTCCGAAGTTGGTTTCATTATTGGTGATAATTTACGATTTGGTAGTTCTGGAAGTAGATTCTCTTCACTACCATCCATATCTTCTTCTGGATTATCTGGTTCATCGATTTCTATATTTAAATCTATAACTTCTGCTTCAGATATTTCCGTTTTTGTTTCCTCTGCTAATTCTTGCTGTATTAACGCTTCCCATTTGCGTTGGTTTATTCTCAGGTTCTGCATCATTTCGTGAGATAGTTTGTTGTTTAGGAATCTGTGCCACTCATCGAATAGTGGTGTGACAACATGTTTGAAGAATCCAACTTGAATTTTCGACATTGATATGGTGTAACGATCGCACAACGTTGTCACGGGAAGGTTTAGCTCGCGTTCGTAATCTCCTTGACGGAAGAACTCCTCGCAAACTTTCTGACTCCATTTCTTACTGACGTCCCATGGTCTACATGGGTTTGAGATATCCGCACATTTTAAAGCAATTTGTAGAATAAAATGACGATCTTCTGCTTTCTGCATGTCCAATGTGTTAGATTCGATATAATCCTGAATTTGAACAATTTTAATATATTAGCTACAAGGTTCAAGATGTTTTGCAATAACATTTCTTAAGTTTACCTGGAATTTGCGAACAAACTCTCCTTGTCGAGTAATATCCGTTGCTAAAATAAGGGAACTAATTTGTCGTTCTAGTTCCGGTCTAAATTCCTCAACCTGCTCCGCGACACCACTTTCGAGCAGGCAGCCGATTGCTGATCTCCAGTGATGGTTTTCTAATACTGATGTGTTCTAAAAAGATACATCAATAGGTTCAAGGATGCAACTACTGGGAGGAGCATAGTTTCATATTTATTTAAAAAAAAAAACAGAATATATATAATTTAGAATATATAAAACATTTCTATAATACTGAACAATTGAATTAACAAGACAATATAAATGTTAGTATCACTTTACCTCATAGAGTGCTGCTAAATGATTCGAAGTAGCTATAAGGAACGGCTGGTTGACTCCAGGGTGATCCAAATCGTGAGAGACCGCTCCAATAAGAGATGCCATTATCTCTAATGGTTCCAGATTTTTTCGTATCTGTTCCAAAAAGTAATTAACATTTTATTTAGATAAACATTCAATTGCATTAGTATATAATAATAAAGTTAGGCTGTTACAATGGCTCCAAATTTCATTCCAAAACACTATAATTTGTATTAACCAAAGGATATATCATCGAACTATGCATTTTGGGTGCATGTTTATCCTAAAAACTAAAGCGTCCAGAAAAATTAGGTACAAAGTTTCTAGAAGATGAAATTACACTTTTCAAAATGTATAATAGCTCTTTGGAGTTGCCAAAGTAACACATAACATCAATTGAGACTGTAATTTAACACTGAATGGGTTTTAAGTAAGTATTTCATGGTGAAACATTCAGTTAATACAAAGTTTTGTTTTTGAATTTCATATATTTTAAGGAAATTTGTTTACAAATGGGATTTCAATCTATAAATAAACTAAAAATAAAAATAAATATATACTAAGCAGGGTAATTAATTAATAAAAATATCAAAGACAAGCCAATGGTAATAACGTTACAAAAACAATCTTATAATTGTAATGATTAATTTAAATAAATAATGAACAACAACTTTTTCAACTACAAGAACAACAAAGGCGAGCAGCCACCCAATGGCCAGTAAGTAGAATGCACCTTGCAGATGGCCAACAGTAAGTTTAACATGACCGTCCTCTTCGTCACTGCTGCTTTCGTCGTCTTTATTGTTAATTACGATATTTTTAAAATTCAAAAGAATTCCACTTGACTGGAGACCTTCCAATAATTCTTGAAGAGCAGCATTCAACTGTCTTTGCTGGGCGATCATAACTAACGGAACTGTGTGGTTGCCATCCTTTAAACGGTAAAACAAATCCCAGGATCCGGATACTCGCATTTCTTCAGTAGTTGCTAATATGGCTACTTCGTCTAATGTTTCATTCTTTCTTATGGAATCTATACGATCCGTAATATTTAAATAATCTATTTCATAGATAGATCGTTTGTTAATTTCACTTTCAAATTTATTAGGAGAATCCGTGAACCAATTGGCTGTATAAGCAAGAAGATTAGAATGAAATTTTAAATTGGATTTCACCATTTCCTCAATAGTATCAATTTGTTTCTCATATATTGGTGTTGTTAAAATATTAATCCAATTGGAAAGATACGCAGTGGATATATGTAAACTGTATATCACCAAAATAAGGAAGAACGCCCGGGAAACCGGTGTCCGAGGCTGGTGGTTCACAGAAGTACTAAGAAGAACACAAAATACATTCAATAGCGAAATAATTAGCGATGTCTCTGCTGTATCTTCACGAGGGTGGATAGTGAAGCCAATCCAAATTGCCGCAGACAGTAAGAACACACAAAGAATCATCATCCAAGCAGAAGGTGTGAATATTAAAGTAAGACCCTTCCACTGAGGGGACGGTTTGGCCACAGGAACCCACCAGTGATACGTCACCCAAGAAAATGGATATGTAATAAATTCATCTGTTAGACTCGTGCCAACAACAAGTGAGTTATTTGTTGTATTGGTAATCGTCAAGTGCAAGTAATCTTCTAAAAGTTCAATCAGCTTGTTCATGCGCACTGGGATTAGTAACTGAAATATATTATATTTCGTTATTTTGAGATCTCGATTGGTTCCAAGGATTACGCTATAGTTATTCTCTTTCAAGTGGGTAACGCAGAATTCGTTTTGCAGAGTGGCTTTCATGTGGCACACTTTAAGAAGGTGGTCCTTGTCTTCCACAAATAATGTTACTAGATGAACCCCATATTCCTCAGCTGCTTGTTCCACTGCATTTTGAACTTCTAAGGAGTTTGCATTTGTTAACAAAACGGAAATTACTGTGTTAGAATGGAATAACAAGAAACCGCATAACCACGTGTATTCCTTCCATGTTGCAAAAACTGCAACGCTACACTTGGTTTTCTTACGATCCGATAGAAACTGTCTTACACTACCAGTGAATTCAACTGCAAACAACATGTCCTGCATTAACGTTTTCGTCAAAGTATTAACGTACTGATAATGTTCTGGTGCTAAATTCCAATCCAGAAACAAACGAATCATAACTTCATCTTCACAGACATTTTCTACTACGTTTATCACAGAATCAACATCAGGAAAACTATTTTCATCAATTTTATTTCCAATTGCGTTGTTGATGGTCAACAACAAACTAAATATGAAAATCTGCATTGTTGTCCTTATTTGGTTGTTAAGAAACGTCAGTAATAACACGTCCGATCACTTGGGAAATCAGAGAATCACTTCCAAACATAGAGTTACGTAAATTGGGTGAACTATAAAACACATCTAATGGGTGTACAGTGCCGCATTCCAAACAAATAGAGTGATACTATCATCAGAACAACTTCCAAGCTGAACTAGTAAAATATAGTTGACGATAGCTGGGCACAAAAGAAGCAAATACAGCGATTGAAATGAGAGTAGGAAAACATATCAAGATTTTATTTCAACTATTGCAGCAGAAAATTAACAGAAGGAGTTAGTGGATAAGGAAGTTTGAGAAAGAGAAAAGTAAAACATAAAATAGAATATAGATATTATATATTTCTCCAGATTTCTTAGAATTTTAAATAAAGAACAAGCAAAGCTGCCTAATTCAGCACTGTTGGTAAAATTAGACCATAATATAAAGTTAGTACACTCAAACTCTTGTTTTTAAACTAAAACATAACATTGATTACATAAAGAAAAAGTTGAATATATTAAGTATATCCGATAAAGTAAAAAGTTTTACATGTTTTGAAGGAATAACTGTGGCAACTGAAAAACCAATTATCAATTGCAACGTCTTTCAAACTGATCTAACATAAAGATAAGATAAAAATAGGTATTAACAATTTGATAGAGGACACTCTTTCTTACAATTTATGTATATCATTATTTTGTTTATCCGATACATATTGATGTGCACCACTATCAAATTGAGCATTTTACTGATAATTAATGGTACAGTAATGGTACAAAACTAAGTGAATAAGTAATAAGTAAGTGAATAAATGTGCAACAATATTATGAAGTCAAGTCAATAAGAATAACTTTACAAAATAAAACTCATAATTGTAATTATTAATTTAAATAAATAATGAACAACAACTATTTCAACTACAAGAACAACGAAGGCGAGCAGCCACCCAATGGCCAGTAAGTAGAAAGCGGCTTGCAGATGGCCAACAGTAAGTTTAACATGACCGTCCTCTTTATCACCTTCGTCTTTATTCTTAATGACGTCATTTCTAAAACTGAAAAGAATTCCATTTGATTGGAGACGTTCCAATAATTCCTGAATAGCAGCATTCAACTGTCTTTGCTGGGCAAGCATAATTAACGGAACTGTGTGGTTGCCATCCTTTAAACGGTAAAACAAATCCCAGGATCCAGAAACACGTATTTCCTCAGTAGTTGCTAATATGGCCACTTTGCCTAATGTTTCATTCCTTCTGATGGAATCTATACGGCGAGTAATATTTAAATAATCTTTATCATAAATAGATCGTTTGTTAATTTCAATTTCAAATTTATTTAAAGAATCCGGTAACCAATTGGCTTCTAATGCAATATGATTAGCTCGAAACGTTAAATTGGAGTTTACCATTCCCTCAATAGTATCAATTTGTTTCTCATATATTGGGGTTGTTAAAATATTGATCCAATTGGAAAGATACGCAGTGGATATATGCAAACTGTATATGACTAAAATAAAGAAGAACGCCCGGGAAACCGGTGTGCGAGGCTGGTGGTTCACAGAAACACCAAGAAGAACACAAAATACATTCAATAGCGAAATAATTAGCGATGTCTCTGCTGTATCTTCATGAGGATGGATGGTGAAGCCAATCCAAATCACTGCAGACAGTAAAAACAGACAAAGAATCATCACCCAAGCAGAAGGCGTGAATATTAAAGTAAGACCCTTCCACTGAGGGGACGGTTTGGCAACAGGAACCCACCAATGATACGTCACCCAAGAAAATGGATATACAATAAGTTCACGTGGTAGACTCGTGCCAACAACAAGTGAGTTCTCGGTTGTATTGGTAATCGTCAAGTGCAAGTAATCTTTTAGAAGTTCAGTCAGCTTGTTCATGCGCACTGGGATCTGCAACTTAAACACATTATAATTTCTTATTTTGAGATTTCGATTAATTCCAAAGTATATTCTGTAGTTGTTCTCCTTTAAGTGGATGACGCAAGCTCCTTTATTTAAAATAGGTTTTATGTGGCACACCTTCGTGTCTTCGTCTTCCACAAATAATGTCACTAGGTGTGCTCCGAACGTGTCAGCTGCCATTTCGACTTCATTTTGAACTTCTAAAGCGGTTGCATTTGTTAATAAAACGGCAATTACTATGTCAGATTGGACCAACATCAAATTAGATAACCATGTGAAGTCATACCAAGATGTAAGGACTGAAATACTGCACTTGGGTTTCTTACGATCCGTAAGAAACTGTCTTACACTACCAGGGAATTCAATTGTAAAAGACATTTCTTCCATTAACGTTGTCGTCAAAATATTCACGTACTGAAGATGCTCAGGAGCCAAATTGTAATCCAGGAACAAACGAATCATAACTTCATCTTCACAAACATTTTCTACCACGTCTATCACAGAATCCAAATCAGGAAAATTGGTTTCATCTATTTTATTTCCAATTGCGTTGTTGATGGTCAACAACAAACTGAATATAAAGATCTGCATTGTTGTGCTTATTTGGTTATTAACAAACGTCAGTAACAACACGTCTGTTGCCTTTGGAAACCAGGGAATTACTTCGAAACAAAGAGTTATGTAAATTGAACGAAGTATGAAGAATGATATTTACATTTAAAATTAATATATTCAAACGTTGATTTCTTAAAGTAAAATAAAACATCTAATGGTTGTGCAGTGCCGCACTCCAAATATTTACAAGGAAGTTTTAAAAAAAGAAAGAATATACTGTTTAGTTTTCTTTATTTCTAATTTAGAGGAATGGATTTATTTTATTACATTTCACTAGAATTCTTAAACTTGTAAATTAATAACATGTAACGCTGCCTAATTCAGCACTGTTGGTAAAAGTAGACCATAATATAAAGTAAGTATATTCAAAGTTTTGTTTTTAAACTAAAACATAACATTGATTACATAAAGAAACAGTAGAATATATTATGAAGTAAATACGATAAAGTAAAAAGTTTTACATGTTTCGAAAGAATAACTGTGGCAACTGAAAAACCAATTATCAATTGCAACGTCCTTCAAACTGACCTAAGATAAAGATAAGATTAAAATAGTTATTAACAATTAGATAGAGAACACCATTTCTTACAATTTATATAAATCATTATTTCGTTAATCCGATACATATTGATGTGCACCACTGTCAAGTAGAGCACTTTACTGATTATTAGAATGATATCAAACAGCTGGTGACATTCAACAGCGAGTGCGGCAATATTATATTGTTACAATTTTACTGGTGGCGTGAGGGAGAGAGACGGCTTGTGTGCACGTAGCAACTATCCTCTTCAGCTTCTAACACCAAATGATACAAACTTGTAAGGGCGTAAAAGGGGAATGAAGGGAGTCTGGCTCTGGAACCTTCTAGGACGCCAAAGGTACAAATTTGTATGTGCGAGCGAGGATTAAGGGAAGGGAGACTAGGATTCTCGAACCATCTAAATATACGCCGTATTACGCCTGCGACTGGGGTTCTTTCAGTTGATTGCCGAGCGGAGCAATTGTTTACACTATTTAGTCGCGTTGTAACTTATTAAATTAAGAAATAGCCACAATTAATAATAATAAGAAGGATTTACACTTTTACAGAATTTATTTATTAACACAAAACAATTACAACTACTTTATAATTATTACAGTTTAATATTTCACTTAATTATTCTCGACTGACTGTTGTTGACTGACTGACTGATTTATTCCCACTGACTGACTTATTCTCACTGACTGACTTACTATCGTTGACTGACTCGCGACGCGATGCTCTGCTCCTTTTATATTAGCCGAATACGCAGCAGACTACCCCTGATCACGACACCTCTGACTTTCCAGAATATTCCTATAATTATCCAAATACGCTGTTTGACCTTCCGACTATTTCTATGACGTTCCACTCCATACGCGTAGTATTTGATTCTAGAAAGTTCACTCGTAAACAATAACACAAGTGCATGGTATGCAGTTGTTTATGTTCATTTCCAGGAACACGCGTATAAGCTATGCGCCAACTAGTAAACAGCTTCGTTATCAAAATGTCTTGATATTTGTACAGGGATGCGCAACCTTTTCTGCTAATTCCAGTTATTATTTTATAACTATAATTTTTGTAGGCTCAGACGCCCGCAAATTCGTAACAATATAAATCATTATAGTTATAAACCATTTAAACTGAATTTCAACATTTTGCTACTCTCATTTAATATTAAGTGAATATTACAAAGACAAGCCAATGATAACAACGTTACAAAGACAAGTTTACAATTTTACTTGGTAATTAGAATAAATAATGAAGAACAACTATTTCAACTACAAGAACAGCAAAGGCGAGCAGCCACCCAATGGCCAGTAAGTAGAATGCACCTTGCAGATGGCCAACGGTAAGTTTAACATGATTGTCCTCTTCGTCACTGCTGCTTTCGTCAACTTTATTCTTAATGACGTCATTTCTAAAACTTAAAAGAATTCCATTTGACTGGAGACGTTCCAATAATTCCTGAATAGCAGCATTCAACTGTCTTTGCTGGGCGAGCATAATTACAGGAACTGTGTGGTTACCATCCTTCAAGGGATAAAACAAGTCCAAGGATCCGGAAACTCGTAATTCTTCTGTGCTTGCTAATATGGCCACTTTGTCTAATGATTTTTCCTTTCTTATGGAATCTATACGGTCAGTAATATTTTTATAAAACATTACAAAAATAGATCGATTGTTAATTTCACTTTCAAATTTATTAGATGAATCCTTAAACCAATGGGCAAATGAAGCCATGTGATTAGCATGTAAGTTTAAATTGGAGTTCATCATTTCCTCAACAGTGTCAATTTGTTTCTCATAAATTGGAGTTGTTAAAACATTAATCCAGTTAGAAAGGTACGCAGTGGAAATATGTAAACTGTATATCACTAAAATAAGGAAGAACGCCCGGGAAAACAGTGTGCGAGGCTGGTGGTTCACAGAAACACCAAGAAGAACACACAATACATTCATTAGCGAAATAATTAGAGATGTTTCTGCTGTATCTTCATGAGGGTGGATGGTGAAGCCAATCCAAATCACTGCAGATAGTAAAAACACACAAAGAATCATCACCCAAGCAGTAGGCGTGAATATTAAAGTAAGACCCTTCCACTGAGGGGACGGTTTGGCTACAGGAACCCACCATTGATACGTCACCCAAGAAAATGGATATATAATAATTTCCTCTTTTAGAGTCATTCCAACAAAAAGTAAATTAACTGATGTATTGGTAATTTCTAAATGTAAGTAGTCTACTAGAAGTTCTGACAGCTTGTTCGTATTCACTGGGATCTGTAACTCAAATTTGTGATGCTTTTCTATAGTAACTTTTCGATTCATTTCAAAATGTATGCTGTACTTGTTTTCCTTTAGGTGGGTAACGCAAGATCCTTTATTTAAAATTGCTTTCATGTGGCACACTTTAAGATGATGGTCTTCGTCTTCCACAAATAATGTTACTAGGTGAACTCCGAATTTGTCAGCTGCTTTTTCTACTTTATTTTGAACTTCTAAAGAGTTTGCATTTGTTAACAAAACGGCAATGACTGTGTTAGAATGGAATAACAAGAAATCGCACAACCATGTGTATTCATCCCATGTTGCAAGAACTGAAACACTGCACTTGGTTTTCTTACGATCCGATAGAAACTGTCTTACACTACCAGGGAATTCAACTGCAAACAACATGTCCTGCATTAACGTTTTCGTCAAAGTATTAACGTACTGATAATGTTCTGGTGCTAAATTCCAATCCAGATACAAACGAATCATAATTTCATCTTCACAGACATTTTCTACTACGTTTATCACAGAATCAACACCAGGAAAACTGGTGTCATCAATTTTATTTCCAATTACGTTGTTGAGGGCCAACAACAAACTGAATATGAACAACAACAAACTGAATATCTGCATTATGTTATGCTTATTTGGTCGCTAAGCAAAAGTCATCAACAACACGTCCGATGCTTTTTGAAACCAGAGAATCACTTCGAAACAAAGAGTTATGTAAATTGAACGAAGTATGAAGAATGATATTAACATTTAAAATTAATATATTCTGAGTTTACTTCCTTAAAACATAACAATGTATTGATTACATAACAGAAATACAATTAAGTAAAAAGTTTTCTATGCTTTGAAAGAATAAATATGACAACTATGTACTGGTAATAATGCACTTCAAACTAACATGGCAACTTGAAACAAATACTTCTCCATTTGTTCCTTCTCGTATTAGTTGTTGGATTCGATTATGATATCCCACTCATCAGGCAATACTGGCATGCAAGGATTAGTTAGGATTATCGCGGAAGAAACGGAAATGGAGGATATGAAAAAGATAAAGAACAACGTAGCCAACTGTACTAATGTTATAAAAATAAGATCAAAATTATAGTTATTAATTTTTCAACTTAACATCTTAAACAACTTTTTCAACTAAGAGAGCAGCAAAGGCGAGCAGCCACCCAATGGCCAGTAAGTAGAATGCAGCTTGCAGATGGCCAACAGTAAGTTTAACATGACCGTCCTCTTCGTCACTGCTGTTTTCGTCAACTTTATTATTAATTATGTCATTTCCAAAACTTAAAAGAATTCCATTTGACTGGAGACGTTCCAATAATTCTTGAAGAGCAGCATTCAACTGTCTTTGAAGTGTGATCATAATTAACGGAAGCGTGTGATTGCCATCTTTCAAACGGTAAAATAAGTCCAAGGATCCGGAAACACGTAATTCTTCAGTAGTTGCTAATATGGCCACTTTGTCCAATGTTTCATTCCTTCTGATGGAATCTATACGGCCAGTAATATTTAAATGAACCATATTATAAATAGATCGTTTAATAATTTCTCTTTCAAATTTATTAGGTGAATCCATAAACCATTCGGCTGTTGCAGCAAGATGAGTAGAATATAATTTTAAATTGGATTTCACCATTCCTTCAATAGTGTCAATTTGTTTCTCATAAATTGGAGTTGTTAAAATGTTAATCCAATTGGAAAGATACGCAGTGGATATATGTAAACTATATACCACTAGAATGATGAAAAACGCCCGGGAAAACGGTGTGCGAGGCTGGTGATTAACAGAAACGCCAAGAAGAACACAAAATATATTCATTAGCGATATAGTTAGAGATGTCTCTGCTGTATCTTCACGAGGATGGATGGTGAAGCCAATCCAAATTGCCGCAGACAGTAAGAACACACAAAGAATCATCATCCAAGCAGAAGGTGTGAATATTAAAGTAAGACCCTTCCACTGAGGGGACGGTTTGGCCACAGGAACCCACCAATGATACGTCACCCAAGAAAATGGATATGTAATAAGGTCATCTGTTAGACTGGTGGCAACAAAAAGTGAGTTCTTTGTTGTATTGGTGATATTCAAATGCAAGTAGTCTATTAAAAGTTTTAACAATTTTTTGTTGTTCACGGCGGTCAGTAACATAAATGGATTAGAAAGAGTTTCACGAATTTCTCGATTAATTTCAAGGATTACGCTGTAGTTGTTCTCTTTCAAGTGGGTGACGCAGGATCCGCTTTGCAGAACGGCTTTCACGTGGCACACTTTCGTGTCTTCGTCTTCCACAAATAATGTTACTAGATGAACCCCATATTGGTCAGCTCCTTGTTCGACCGCATTTTGAACTTCTAAGGAGGTTGCATTTGTTAATAAAACGGCAATTATTAGGTCAGAATGGTACAAATAAAAATTCCACAACCCTGTGAAATCATACCAAGATGTAAATACTGCAACACTGCACTTGGTTTTCTTACGATCCGATAGAAACTGTCTTACACTACCAGTGAATTCAATTGCAAACGACATTTTCTGCATTAATTTCTTTGTCAACATATTCACGTACTGATATTGTTCTGGAGTAAAATTCCATTCTAGAAATAAACGTATCATAACTTCATCTTCACAGACATTTTCTACCACGTTTATCACAGAATCAACATCAGGAAAATTGGATTCATCTACTTCATTTCCAATTGCGTTGTTGATGGTCAACAGCAAACTAAGTATGAAAATCTGCATTGTTGTGCTTATTTGGTTGTTAAGCAAAAGTCATCTACTATACGTCCGATGCTTATGGAAACCAGAGAATCACTTCCCAAGAAGGGGTTACGTAAATTGGACGAAGTACGAAGAATGTATAATGGATACGCAGTGCCGCATTTGAAATATTTATTGTACCATATAACGATGAAGAGTGGAGAAAAAGTTCCTTAATAGAGAGGGGAAAATAATAAGAAAGCAGAGATAGCAGTAAAAGGAAGAGATGTTATGGTGTAGAAACAAGGAATGAAAAACAAATCAGAACAACTTCCAAGCTGAACTAGTAAAATATAATCGACGGAGCTCAACACGAGTGAAGAAAGTTCAACGCTATAAAACTAAAAAAGGAGATGAATATAGTCGATGAGGAAGTGTTAATATGAGAAATGTATAATATGATTGTAAGCTGAAAAGCAAAATGATAAAATATAAATGTTCTAGAATTGTCTAGTGCTGCACTGAAGGTAATGATATTAAAATTTAAAGTTAAATTATTCAAAGTTGTGTTCCTAAAGTAAAACATAACATTGCATTAAATGCATAACAGAAATAAATGCGGTTAAGTAAAAAGTTTTCTGTGTTTTGAAGGAATAACTATGACAACTAATAATGCTGTTCAAACTAACATGGTAACTGTTATGAAGGAAAACTAAGTTTGAGGAATTGATAGAGAACTTATTAGCTGAAAATTGATCACTCAATGATTTAGGAATTAAAAATAATGAAAACGACAATAACTTTGGTAGAGTAAGTATACGAAATCTAGTCAAATCACTCGAACTTATTATTCGTTCAACTAGACAATGAATGAACTAGACAAGGAGAAGAAGAAACAATGATGTTAGAAACTGGAAAACAGAAATTGATGCACTGTGGAACTAGTTTAATTGTAAACATTAATAGTAGTGTAACAGAGCCGGTTCCAGCTTAAAATCTAAAACCGTAATGGACCAAGAAATAGACTTAAACATATTATAGCAAAGGTTTTACCATTCTCTGTATTTAAAAGTGTTTAAGAGTTATGAAACACTAATATCCTTTATACGCATCCTAAAATATGTTATATGATTTGTCAATAAAATATGGCTATAAAACATTTTACGAAACACCCTGCTGTAAACTTTAAAATAAGATAAACTTAACAAAATGAAAGCGGTACACTTATATTTCGTTGAGTGTTAAAGTAAATTAAAAACCAACTGGGATATTAAAAGAGTAATTAAAAAAATGAAATAAATAAAAGAAGTCGTTTTGGTCGGTACATAATTTTGCAAACTAACGAGAAATGGAGTGAGAAGAAGACACATACAAATAGAAAGAGGAAGGAAAGAGATAAATAGAGGTAATTCATTTAGTCTTTATGAAGGTTTACCTGGTCCTGCTGCAGGAAGCAATGCATGGCTTGTGTGACATCCGTAGCGTGAATTGAATTATGGTATGGGTTGGTTGAATGATATCCTTCCTCAATTAAACTAAATAACTTCCATACTCGAACAACATCCAAGTTGAAATGGTCCAGGAGGCCGTACCAGTGGAAGAGGTGTACACACAGGATAGGGAGCGATCTACCTGTAATAAATAGAGAGATAGTAGTTAAGAGTATATTGCATGTTGAAACACATAAATTGAAATGACGTTGCTGATTGCTTCAAGGAAATTATCTAACTGGAGGATTGTCTTCTAGAACAAAATACATCGCTATTCTATTGCAATTTAATTTCGTTACCATGTGAATTTGTTGAATGACATTTTTGTGCATCGAAAATGTATAGTTTAGCAATATTATCAATTTCAGTTATCGAGACAGATCACTGGCATAATGGTATGTCTCATATTTATTTTATGCTACAAGATACAAATCATTCCGTCCCATAAATGTACTACACTGTATGTTTTTATGGCTTTTAGCGTTAGAATTCGGGATGTGAGAGGTACGTAATGCCCGTATTCGGACGGCGTTGTTGCTTGTAGTGTGCGAGATTTATTACATTTACAGGGTTCGCATAGGTAAAGATTAGTAGCGCGTATACGTCCGGTTGCTTGCAGTTTGCTACAGACCAAGTAGTTGCTGCGCAATGCAAGTTGATACGTGATGAAAATTGAAAACGATCGAAAGAAAAACAGTTGCTTGACTTGAAATTTTGACACAACGTTGCATTCGTTAAAATCAAAACCATTTCTTTCCAGTTGATCAGCGTCTGTGTGTGTCTTGTTTTTGTCAGTAAATCTTGAAATGAATTAAATCACACTGTGTAAATATCTTGTTTTATAATTAAAGAACCACATTTAGCAAGTAAGTTGAATCAGCTTATTTTCCAATAGATTAAGTACTTGTTTAATGAAAATGAATGGAAATGAGAACAGCTTACAGCGATATATTCAATCTAATAAACACTTTTGACAGTGTAGTAAACAAATTGTGAAAAGAAACCTTTTAAGAACACAGCATGCTCAGCTATAAAATGTTTTATAAACTTTAAATAAATAACGGTTCTTAAAGAACATGAAGCTAGACTATGTTTGGCTTCCCAGGGCAAGAAGACACCAAACAAGGGAGGAAGGGGGTAACCGAGAGCACAGTAGGGGTTAAGATGGGGTTGATGTAAAACCCCATATAAAAGTATGTTTAAAAACTTTAAATCGAAACGACGGTGACGTCGCAAACTTCTAAATACAGAAATGGAACGAGGGGGTGTATATATAATTTAGTTATAAGAAAAATAAAAATATCATGTTTAATTAAGTTAAATTAATTAAAAACAGCATGGATCTACTTTTGAAAGAGATAAGGCATTGAGAATAAAGGATACGCAAGCAAAATCTGTAGGCTGTAAGGAAAGAATTAAGGTGGAAGTGATAAAGGTATATAATGAAAAAAGAATGGGAGAAAAGAATTGTGAAGCTAACGAGTGGAAGAATAATTGTCGCAAGTGTGAATTCTTCTTATATAAACTTTTTTCTTTTGATGAACATATTTTCCGTTAGTCTTCGTAAACATGCGCAAATTCGAATGCAAAGTTATGTCAAAATTTCAAGTCAATCGACCGAGTACTTTTTTGAGTTTTGCGAGCACAAATATACGCAGGCTGAATTTTTATATATAAACGTAATACGTCGTAAAAGTTTGGACTGTAAATATAGGTTCTGTATTTTCTATTCAGCAGCTTCTTAAAAGATCAAAAGTCTGAAACGTTAAAGGTCAATAGTTTTGACTTTCTCTGCAGTTCAAATAACAAACTAATAACTTTTAAGAAGAGATTAAGATCATGCCAGAATAAAAACTACAAATAAGTACAACTGTAATATGATTTAAGATTTATTTTTGCTTATAACTTTCTTATTATAAAAGTTATAACAAAAGGTTATTAATAAAAGTTGTAGATAATATTATTATCAACAAAAAAGCTTTTCACAAAATTTTTGTGGAAGGTATAGTTTTCAAGATAAACAGAAAAAAGTGATTCCACTTTTATTTTCAAAATGGCGTACAAAGTTGGTATCTCTTTATGCAAGTATTGCTGAAAAAGAAATCGTTTCCTCCTAATCGTTTCCGTCTATTTGTTTCCTCCGTAATATTTCTATTTAGTTTTTCATTATCAATTTCAACGTACTGTCAGTCAAAAATAATTTAACTTTTACATTTACTATGTAATCTTTCATAGAGAAAATTTCATTTCCCAAATAATAATAAAAAAAAAATTGTCTATAATAAAAGTGAGAAGCCTGCGTGAAGTCAGTGACATCAATAGCGGATAAAATAATACGAAGATGAAACCAAAAGAGGGATGGCATTGCTGAGTTGTTTATTATATCAATGTTTAGAAAATGGTGAATTTTAAATAATGAAAGTAATTTGCAAGCTATAAAAAACGGAAATAGCGTTCTTGGAAGTCAAGAATATTTGCTTCATATTTCAGAAATGGACTTTTATGTAAATAACAACAATTTAGAAGGCGCTGCAAACTTCTAAAGATGACTAAGGGTTACCCTTTCATTAATTTTTCAAATATAATTTATATGCTATATATTTCTAAAGTTTTCTGGCAATTTCTATAAAACTGTACTATATATTGACAAAGTTGGCTACCAGAACCTCAATGACCAATTGTTCGGTATTAAGGGCTGGGTCTGGGTTTCAGCGTAAAAAAAAACACTATTTTTGTGATTTTTTATCTCAAATATCGATTGAGCAATTTTATTCAAACCTTCTATACATTGTTGAGCATAGTTTTGACTATGTTCTGTAAATTTTTCATGCAAAAATATTAAATCATTAGCCCGTGACAGAGCTTCCCCCAGGACGTCTTGAAAAAAAAACAATTTGCGGTGTTCACTGTAACTCGGCCGGAAATTATTTGAAAATGAAAAACCATAAAAATTTAGTTAAATTATAAACAAATCTTCCCCCCTACGTTCTCTGATTATTTTTTTTTTAATTTTAAAATTTTTGGCGGCCATCTAAAGTGTAAACCGTTATTTTCGACTAAAATTTCCGCCATTTTGTGGGTGGGAAACACCCTTAATGTTAAAAAAAAAACTTTTACTAAACGTAGGGGGGAGGTATTTTATATGAAGAAAATGTGTACAAAGTTTGAAATGAATCGGTCGAGTAGTTTTCAAATGGCAGTGAACACGGACTTTGAAAAAGTAGTTTTCAGAAAAACGCGTTAGGACTATAGCAATGAATAAACTGTATACCTGATTAACATATAATACGATATAATATACCGGATTAATAAGACAATAACTTCAAGAATATTGCTTAGATCGGCTTAAAATTTTAAGGACATATTCTTGAAATGTTAAACAATAAGATAAAACAAAAAAAAAAAATCGATTTTTCGAAAGTGAAAACCCAGACCCAGCCCTTAACCTATTTAACGCCGCTCTTAAACGGGAGATATTATTTTCTGAGTTTCTTTTACCTATAATATTAAGATCACTGTTTATGCTCCTTGATTTTTCTAACAACGGCGTAATGTGTAGAAGGTCTGAATATAATTGAACGCAACTGATGCTACAGCGCATGCATCGCACGCAAGTCAAACGACTGACAGCTATGTAGCTCGAATCTTTCTCTATCGAGTGGCGTCACTTCCGTAGATATATTACTTTGGTTGTGACCTTCGTTTGTAGAAGATTCATTTCTTCGTTTTCCGAAAACAACAGAGTGCAAAATAGATAGCATATAGAGCCGCGTGATGTTAAATCTGACGTTCCGAAAACAAGAATTTCAAATTTATATGAGCAAAAAATTAGTGCACCTACACAAGATGGACTCAGCAGATAAATTAACAGAAAGTATAATTTTTCCTTACCTCCAGAAACAATTTCCAGTGTAAATGCGTTGAATTTCCAGTGACTACATTGATCCAGTATTTTCTGTAAACAAAAAAAAACAAACATATTACTAAGCTAACTCATGTACAGCGAAGGAACATCTTATAAATATCTAAGATATTTGCTTTGAGCATATATATATATATATATATGGAGAAAGACCTGAAAGTGTGTCCAAAATATGTGCGTGAGAGAAAGGTATATGTTCCTTATATAATACGTGACAGTTGTTAAATATGACATTATATAGAATATGAATAAACTATATAACTAAAAACGTGAGTTCTGTCCACTCCAAATATCAACTGTGTTGGCCATTATCACTACAGGGTCATCTATGGCGTTCATAAGCATATGTTTTTACTGAACGATCACTGTTTTACCGACAGACGAGCTTTGTACCAACTAAAGAAATATAATTTATTTACATATTTAATATTTATTATATCTACAGCTGTCACTTTCGACACATGCGCATAGAGAACAAATGGGAACTATACCTTTCTCTCTCGCACACATTTTAGACACACTTTTAATCTATAGGAAACAGGCTATTCACTTTTCGTGACAAAGTACAGACTATTCGACAAGCTATATGATAATACATACAAGTCTGCTTCAGTGAAAATCAAAATGAAACAGAATCTTATTGTAGAACATATCCTGTCGTCTAAAAAGGCCAACAGTGATGTTTCCGACTTTATTGATATGTAATTTAGAAAAAGCTCAACCCTTAGGATACGTCAACATTTTCTTTGTAATCCAGATCAAACAGAAGATGACATTTCTTTAAAAAAGTAAAACATAACTTCCGCCTTATTTGATAAGTCAAAGAGGAGGGGGAAAAGAAGGGGCTAGAGAAAAGAGAGTATGTAATATTTTTGTCAGATCTGATAGGGACTTTCTGAACGTTGCTGTATGTTTTAACAAGATTACAAATGCCGTTTATTTTTTGAGAGCGACATCTAGCAGTCTTTAGTGTGGGGTTGCTTCTCTTCTAAGAAGGGTGCTGCAGAGTGCAGGGTGGAGGAAACAAGTCAACTCGGCTTCGTCAGGAACTCTAGGAAGTTTTACGACCTTTAATTCAATTCATTTTGGTAATGGAAAATATGAAGCCGCGATGGTACGATGGTATTATGATGGCATGGCGCAATGGAACGGAAGTTGTTTTAATTGCTTTAAGTGCATCCCGAGGGAGAAGACTTAGTCTTTCAACGTCTTATTCTACGATTTTACTTAAAATAATGTATTATATATACAGGGTGTTTGGTAGCAAGGTGCAAAGCCTTAAGGGGATGATGATTGTGACCATTTAGAACATTTTGAGCCATTCATGACATTTAAATGCCAACAGTGGTCCAATTTAAGTTGGTATGTTAATTATATTACTTTTTGGCATTTGTCAGATATGTACCTACACTAATAAATCAAGTTCCAAGCATCTGTCTTATTTAAAAAAAATACTAGATGCTTTTGAAACGTAAAAACTTTTAAAACTAATAAAAAAAACCAAATAGCCACGATTGTTCTAATCTTTTTAAAAACATGCTCGGTTGTTGGCCTTTCTTTTAAGGTATCATTTAGACCAACTTTCAGAATTAGAACTAGAGATGTAATGTATAATGTAAGTAAAAAAACTGATTCTTCTAAACCAACCTGAACTTGCCCGTGAAGAACATCATCTAGGATGGCTATATCTTGTACAAGGCTTCTAGTTGTAAGTTTCTTGCGCCTTCGTTTGTGCATTGTGAGGAATCTTCCAGAACACTTCAGTCTGTCAGTCAGTGCGTCTATCAATTTACGATCTACTTCACTAATTTGCCAGTTACTCGTATCCATCTGTCGGAGAGGAGCTGCAAAGAAAGAAGAATATTTAGATGGTAGATTAATAGTACAGAATATAGTAAAAAATATTGATAATTATTATATCCACAGACGAGCACAGAAATCTGACAACGAATTCATCTGGTTTTACTGCTAGAATTTGTCGTTTGACAATACATGTTCAACTGATATTAAAACAGGGCTGGTTCGGTATAGAGTGCGCCATTTGTTTTTCTTTCAATGTGCCTTTAGGGCAAGTTTTTACCGGTTTGCATGGAAGACAATGGAAGCACCGTATCAAATAAAGAGTAACCGTTGTCTAGGTGACTGTTACGTAATCCTCCCTGAGTCAGTTTGCCAAGTGGCGTGGCTTGAGACGGTTGTAGCGAACTCCTGTGATCTGTATCATTTTCCTGTCGTACGCATTAAGGTGAAACATTACTTCATAGTTATAAGTTAGATATAGATGGCAACAGTGTAGTAAAGTGACAATCAATTTGCAATGTTTTCAAATATAAAAACGTTAATAACTTTGCACACGATTGAGCTATTTAACATTTGAGTTAGACAAATGTTCAAGTTTTGTTTATAAATAAATCATTAATTAGTATATCAATTATTTAGTAACATATCGAGTGTTGAAAATCAAATTTGTATTTGTAAATTTGTACGAATATAAGTACCTGGAAAAACAGATAAAGAAAAGATAATGATCGCGAAATTTAGACTATGAAATGAAGAAAGAGGAAGCGGATATTGAATTACAAAGGAAAAGGAATCATATAATGTACGGAATTAGAGCACATTCAGAGTAGGTGTCGCGAGAAAATAGGACGTGAAGTAGAGTTGATAGAGATTTTACAAAGGAAGGAGATAAAAAAGAGGAATATCAGAAGCAAACGACGGGAAATAAAGGACAAGGGAGAGGAATACAGATATGTATGTTACCCAAAATGTTCTGGATAGTTCGCACTTGGACATATGAATTAGATATATACATATTTCTACGATACACTGGTGTATTGATATACATGAAATTAAAATCTTCCTCTCATGGGAAAATATACCAAGTCCAATACTTAAGAATTCGGAGCTCACAAGTAGTCTTGTGTGATGCAGATAGCTCAAACAATTTTCCTTTGTGATTTCTTCAATTATGTAATCCTAGTTCGTCTCTGTCTATAGTATCTCAAGTACCGGTATTAAATGAAGTACAATGCTAACAAGGTGAACTACAATATATCGAAATCGCTATCCTTTGATCTAGTAATATCATACTTATTTGATTTTCATGTGGATATTAACAATTTCGATTCTGTCATTTGCAGACACGTGTTCGACAATATGTTATTTCCTGAATATTCGCAGTATGATTATGGTATATACAATGATTAAAGCACAGGTGATTGACTAGCAAAGCAATGCTTTATCAACACACGAAATACAGATTTTTCCATTGCAAAAGTAGCGTCACTAAAACTACTGTAACGCAAAAACTAATGGTCAAAATGTTATGAAATTTGGACACATATCGTTTGAAGGTTGGTACTATCTAAAACACATATAGATTTATCAATAGTGGTGCCATCTCTACGTCAACCAATGAATTGAATTTGTACATAGATATTTATTATTACCACCTTCAAAAGTAGATGTTGCTATCGTGATAGATATAAGGTGATTACTCACACAACAAATTAACGAATTGGAAATTACATTAGTTGTTCAAAGTTGAGCACAATAGATGCTGAAACTTCTCGTGGCGTTGTTTTATTCGTGTAGAGTTTCCTTTGAAAGGTTTTGCGTTGTTTTACCTGAACGATATTCAATACTTAACGAAAAACGTGTGTAACAAATTAATTAGCAAAGCAACGGAATTGCTCGTTAATGAAGTAGCCTTTGAGCAGCGTGAAGGGTACAGGGTGTGTGGTTTCTACTAGCGTACAAGTATAATAGAACCGTTTCTATCCTAGATCATTATTTGCTTTAGTTTTGCTATTCTTTCGTAGATAACTTTTCTATTATCGCATACGGGGTTCTGTTACTTATATAATATGACAGAACTGAACAAAAGAAAGATGAATAACTAGAAACAAAATGAAGGAAAACTTGAAGAGAACAGATAGTAAGTTGTTGGGATTAGTACGGGAGAAAATACGAAGTGGGACAAGGAGAATGGAAGATTAAGACAGAAGAATAATGGAGGTAGAGGAAACTGACAAGATAATGAAGGTGGACAGAGATGTGCAGTGGGTAATAAGAGAAAGATAAACAAGATGAAGGATAATCTAAGATACAAAAAGTTGTGAACAAGAAGGACGACGAAATAACTAGAGCAAGGAACTAAAATAACAAGAATGATCGCCAGATTTAAGAAAGGAACCGAGGAAACAAGTATTGGAGAAGGAAGAAGGTCCAGAGTGTTTAAAGTCGGGTGAGTCTGAAAGAACTGTTGTAAGGAACGGGACAAGGTAGGGAAACATTGAAAAGGAAGTAGAGAATTTAAAATGTTTCAACTATGTAATTATGAAAAGTAAATTAATTTAAAAAGATTGTAAGGCGTATTCAATAAAGTACACCACAATAACTTTTTATATTAAATTATAATTATGACAAAGGTCTTCAAATTACCAAACAATAATAGTTAATAAAATTTACCTAGCAAGGTAACTCAATTTAAAAAGTAACGTAGATAGGTAATGGTCTAAAATCTAGACTATTTGTGGAGAACTAATTCAATTACGTATACCATATAGTAGATAGACACAAGTTTAATCATTATTTAAATATATGTATAGGGCATCTAACGGCAAAGTTTAAAATAGCATAGTAATACAGTAACAGGGTACTTTGACCTTACTTCGTGTCCGGTAGTTCTAGTTTTCGAACTGTTTTATAGGTTACAGATGTCGACGGACAATCGCACGTACCGCCATCTTTAAAAAATGGTCAAAAACGGTTTTCTTTTGCAATTTGTGGGTCCTATGATAGAAATAGTTGTTATTAATCTAATAGAGGACTCAATTTCGTACAATAGGTGTAATCTGAATCGCTGTAAAGTAGATTACACCACGGAAATTTGTCATAATTTATAGCGAGTACTATTTTGCTATAAACAATCATATAAGAATGTTACCAGAAAATCATGTTACCAATCAATTGCAGTACGAACCCTACACCGACCTATGTTGAAACGGATGTTTTGTGATATAACAACGGTAATTTTCTTACGATTGTTTTGAAAAACTTAGAATCATTCATTGAGAATATGACAAATATTGTCCTGTAAAGAAAATTACGGCAAACGGTATTCGTTTTTTAAAAAAGTTGTTGAAAGTGATCTTGTAACAAAATTGGATAAAGTAAAATGCATTCTTCTGTATTAAAAGACATGTTACTTCAGTTTGGACGTGTTGTACAACAAATGTAGAATATCGTATGTTGTAGTCACACAGTGTAGACGACCCATTAGGTCATTGTGGCTGAGTAATGTGCGCTTGCAACAATGTAACACACCAACACTAATAGTAAAAGATCTCCTTAGTTGATACAAACAGTCGGACTTCGTGGAATACGGTGGGCCATAAATATTTGATACCGGAGGAGATTAAGTACAAATGAACTGCCTCGGTGAAACAGAAGTTATTTGTTTTAATCAAGGAATTCAGTAAGATATATATGTACTAGTGGAACACCATCATTTGGACCCTAGTAAGAAAAACAAACCGTTAAAGCTATAAAAATATACAGTGTAGTACATTTATGGGGCGGAATGATTTGTACCTTGTAGCATAAAATAAATGTGAGACAATGCCAGTGATCTGTCTCGATAACTAAATTGATAATCTAAGTAAACAATACATTTCCGATGCTCTATATCTTCACCCACTTTCTCTTTTTAGCTATCTCATTTTGTTTTACCTTGTTACCATTCCTTCTCCTTTGTTAGCTTTCCATCCTTGCTTTTCTTTCTTCTCTAATTCCCCTTCATTTGCTTTCTTCTCCAGATCTTTTCTCCGTCCTTCCGTATGTCCATCATCTTACTTCCTTCCTTTTATACTACCACCAAGATCTCCCCGATGATGGCTCTAGGCCGTCTCACGACCAGACCCGAGATATGAATTTTAGACGTATTTAGACGTATACGCGCTACTACGCTCTACCTATCCGAACATTGCAAGCGGCAAAGCTCTCCGAATACGGATGTTACGTAGCTTTCATAGTGGAAGCGTGTATCAGCGAATTATTACTTGTATACAAGTTTGTTCTCATGATAAATGATGTTAGTGCAAAACAACTCCAATACACAAGTTTGACTTGATCGTACTGTCGTATCGGTACGTGGTATGTATGTATTGTGACACAACACATGCAAAGAACACAGGAGTCAGCTCGACTGTGCTTTCTTTCACGTTGCTTTTCCTAAATAATAATTCAAAGCAGCGGATAACATTCAGTAGGAACTGCCTTATAAAAATAAGATGATCATAAAATACCTCCTTTTATTCTACGTCACTGGTCATTTAATAGAGTCAGCTAGGCTATTCATCAAGAGTGTTGTTACGCAATTAACGATTGTTGGCAAATAGCTTTATTGCTTGCAATTAACACCAGAGAGAATAATAAAAAAAAACACACAGTTTGTAAATAAACCTTTTTAGCGAATCAATATTAATAACGGATCCTACAAGAATATTACGTTTCAGTTTTCTGCGTTCGTTATTTGTTTTGGAAATTTAATCTCTTGTTTGTTTCTTAATTACTTGTATACATTAATTGGTCTTTGATTGACAATTACACTTTTGTGAAAATGATAAATTTTTACTAGTAGTTTGAGTGAGTGAGTGAAAACTAACTAACTCTCATGCTAGTTATATATGTACATTTGCGTGAGGGGATTTTTCGCGTGAGGACCCGATAATCGTCTCAAAACGGTAGGTAGAACCATACTTTTATGTGTTAAATTAAACATTACTACAGAATAATGATCTGCACTTTATCTCAAGTAAATACTATTAATTTAATCGCATCACTTATTCCTACTTATCAAACTGATGTTCCAGCGGTAACGAATAGTGAACTAAAATATAATTTGAGGGCAATAACAGAAGAACAAGATGAGCATTTTTTAGGAGAGATAGAGGGAAGGAAGAAGGGGCAAGAGAAGAAAGAGGATAACAGAAGAACAAGATGAGCATTTTTTTAGGAGAGATAGAGGGTAGGAAGAAGGAGCAAGAGGAGAAGAAAGAGGAATAACAGAAGAACAAGATGAGCATTTTTTTAGGAGAGATAGTTATCCTCTTTCTTCTCCTCTTGCCCCTTCTTCCTACTCTCTATCTCTCCTAAAAAAAATGCTCATCTTGTTCTTCTGATCAGCCGATAAACTAATATTTTGCTGGTTGTAAATTGTTTATAGAATTGCCTGTAGAAGTATTAAACCGTACCTAACTTAATATTTATAGATTTCTAGGTTATGTAATGCAGATATATTAAAAATATTAATTTTCTTATTATGCAACTAAATAATATTATGCATATTTCAATTTGTATGTTAATTTGTAATAAATAATTCATTTGTTGAAATAACCACTAAAATTAATTAGGATATTATTTAGCTAGAAACGCCGCGCCACAATGGAAAATGGAAAATGGAAATTGTGAAGTTATTGTATTAAATAGTTATTTGCTGTAAACTTGTCCTCGGCTGAATAATTGTGCGCTTGTTCTATTCTATATAAAGTACATCGCTTGAAACATGTTGGAGTCACTTTGACATCATATTGAAGATGCGTATGATTTTTTTTATGCGGTTTTTTTTTAAGTGTCCCTCTTCATTCCCTTCTTATGTTGATTCGCCGAGAATTTTAGTACATAGAAGATTAAGATTCCAAGAGTTCGTTAAAAGCGGTTTATTCCGTGTCGAGAAATTTTACTCTAAGTGATAGGCCCCTGACAACTACCTTAATACAACCTAAACACCAAAGTTTAACGAACCCTAGTCTACTCGACTTAGCAGTCAGTACTGCCATCAGCTCCCGATCGATCGTAAGTTCCCAGTTTCATCCAAGCATCAATACAATTCTAACTTGTACACAGAAAGAGACTCCCTTAACTTAAGGTTTCGAATAGAAGCGCAAACTAAACATTTTTTGATGATCCTTCAGATTTGTTTTGTGTTGCGTTTATATTATATCGAAATTTATGTTTTGTGAAGATTTTAACATAATGGCTTTATTAAAATCCATTAACATAGGAATAGGCTTGTGTCCTATGTCTTCATTTCTATAAAAGTGTACTATATATTGATAAAGTGGGTTACTAAAACCTCAAATGTTCAATTATTTGTTAATAACTCCTTATATGTTAAGAGATATTAACAATTAAAAAAGTCATTTTGTCTCTTTAATTATTAAAGGGATTCAACGTTGTACACATTCCAAGTGCATGTGACATCATAATCCTTGTGCAAGGTTAAATATCAATATAATAAAATAAAATAAAATAAAATATCAAATATTATTTACAGCTATTTCAAGGAACAATCAAATTTCAATATTATGTCTGCCGTAACAGGGTTAAATAAAATAAAAACTTATTATTCTTTGACTTGACTTGATTATTTGACTACCTACAGCTACAGAACATTACCACAGCACTAACCTACTCAACAAATAACTGTCGTTAAAATGCATTTCACGTCATACAAATATGGGCGACCATTTCTAGCGCTAAAACTACAATTCAAACTTTTAATTGCTATATCTCCGTCAACATTTAGATATTTAATAAAATAGGCACGCCAATACACATTTATTAACATCAATTTCAATCAACAATTGAAAAATCGACCACTAAACAATGAGGACACAAGCCCAACTTCTTGAAAATTTAAATATATATATTTATTAATGTCCTTTATAAGTAAGGAAAAGTACCAACCTATGTTGAAACGGATGTTTTGTGATATAACAATGGTAATTTTCTTACGATTGTTTTGAAAAACTTCATTTGTAGAGAATATGGCACATATTGTCATGTAAAGAAAACTACAGCAAGCGTTATACGTTTTTTTCATAAAATATGTTGAAAGTGAGTTACTTTTGATCGTTTTCCACTAGAAGATTACCACTTGACAAAGTCACACTACGCGGGAATTCATCAAAACACTAAAAACTCAAAATCTTGTTCAGTGTGTGAATTGTAGCGTTGCCAGATCCGCAAAAATTAGATCCCATTAGACGTATTAAAATAGTAACCTCATCCCATGATAAAGCATGCTAATTCATCGACAATACTACTGATAAATCGATTTTAATCATGTTGAAATAACTCAACGTTACATTTGACTTATCTGTCATCATTTTAGCGATGTTAACAACAATAATTACTTAATGATTTCACATAGCATCAGATGAATCAACAAATGTACTATCATCCAAACTACAGGGAATTTATTGTCACTGATATCGATTCGTAAATTTCATGTTAATGTCAATTTAATTAACTAGTAATTCAATTGACCTGACATTAAACTCCCAAACCGATTAATACCAATTCCAGATAATAAATCTATTGAACGTATTAATTAGGAGTATTTATTATGTTCAATGATAACAGAAATTGTGTGTTGGTGTTATTTGAGTTGTGCTACTTTAAAATTAAACTTCATTGCGTGATCAAATTGGCAACTAGCCTATGTTTAAAGCTTCTCTCACACTGAAAGCATACTTGCTACTTTTAATTGCATCTATAGTTCATTAGCAGAAGAACGGGCATGAGGAGAAGAAAGAGGAATAACAGAAGAACAAGATGAGCGTTTTTTTAGAAGAGATAGTTATCCTTTTTCTTCTCTCTTGCCCCTTCTTCCTACTTTCTATCTCTCCTAAAAAAAATGCTCATCTTGTTCTTCTGATCAGCCGATAAACTAATATTTTGCTGTTTGTAAATTGTTTATAGTATTGCCTGTAGAAATATTAAACCATACCTAACATAATATTTATTGATTTCTAGGTTATGTAATACAGATATATTTAAAATATTAGTTTTCTTATTATGCAACTAAATAATATTATGCATATTTCAATTTGTATGTTAATTTGTAATAAATTATTCATTTGTTGAAATAACCACTAAAATTAATTAGGATGCATACTGAAAGCATACTTGCTACTTTTAATTGCACCTATAGTTCAATCACGCTTAAAAGAGCCGTTAAAATCTATGATACGATGGTTAAATTTATCTTATTCGCTGCTATATACATTATTAAAAAATTAGTGAGACAATGATTTTTAATTGTTACTTGTTTTAAGGATAAGTCGCCGGCGAACTCTTGTTATTTGAACTATACCAATCTTGGGAATGTAATAGTGCTTTCACACTGGTAGCAACGAAGCCAACTTTATCCGAGCTAACTACGACGACAGAAGTGTATTGATAAACTTTTAAACTAGAAGCTTGCTCTTATAATAAAGTGTACTAATACGAAAAAATTCTGAACCAGTTTTAAAGGACAAACGACATCGATATGTATGCTACATTATAAAGGCACTAGTTTTCAATGTTCTTTAAGTTAAGGAGGTACAGGACGTACCGTCAATGCAAATAGTTTATCTCTCGGTAATACGAAATGCAAAATACGAAGTACATGAGGGACGAGCAAATATTGGGACTGTATCTTTGAAAATGAATTTTTCAATTCCCTATTAAACTGCTATTTGTTAGTTAAAATGATTTGTTTATACATATAATAGTCAAATAAATGAATAATTACCTATAATTAATATCAAATTTATATTAATTCAATTTAAATTCAAATTAAATATTTTGAAAAAGGAATAATAAATTTGCCAACGCTGTAAATTTACGTGTGTTGACGCATATGTGATTTGGTTCTTTGACAAATAAATTATTATATTTTATAAAATATTTATTCCGATTTTGAATTTCCCGCTCAAATTACGATGTGCAACGTTGCCGGCTTATAACCTACACTTACTGTTTCTTACTGGTTTTATTTAAATATTTTCGTATATAGGTATCCTTTTGATAATTTTCTTTTTGCAATAGTTACAGAAAAGATTATTTTATATACACCTAGTTTTTGAAAGCCGTGTCACCATTTTTTTATAGTTAAAAGTTATATTATGTGGTGAAATTGAGCTAAAAATTATGATTTCTATGGAAAATGACTATTTTTAATCAAGTATAAAAAGAAAACTAGGAACCCTAGATCTCTAAAATTTTGAGACAGCATGTATTTTAACTATTTGTATCGACCCTCCAAATTTCACAACGTTTTTATCATTTACGTTAACGTCCTGTACCTCCTTAAAAGAGTTTAAGGCAAAAATTTTGTTCAATTATTTCGTTGATTGTAAAAATTATCATGCACTAATGAAGTAAACTGATTCAACCAGCTGTTTTAAATAAACGGGTTGACGATCTTGCTTAAATTAGGCTCAAATTGAGTACAGTGTTACCACCTAACAAGAAAAAATATTTTTATCTCCTTCAATTCTTACAGTCTCTACATTTTTAACGACCTAAGTAACTTAGGCAACCTATCAGATTGAAGTTAATATTTTTAAAAGGCTCTAGGATCAAAATCAGCTTACTGAAAAAATATTTTTAATAAAATCTTTGATAGGTTTAATACGTTCACATAATGAATAGAATTTCAAAAGAAATGCGTAGGTGAAAATATCACTAACAATGAGAAACATAAGAAAAGCCATACACAGAAAAATAAAATCCTTATTAGGAAAAATGTTGAATACACCTTTGAATGATATGGAAGATAAGTCAAAATGAAAGGGACATGAAAAATGACGTATTTTTAAAGGATAATACGATATTTACAGTAGCGGATCATGTTACTTATGTTTGTTCTCGCAATGAAATATCTGAAAACCCCAATTGAAACGCCGGCACTGATATTTAAAGAGAATTTAGATTCGGTAATATTTACTGAATTCAATTATTGTAGATATATAATCTTCTAATTATTTGCGGATTATCACAATCTAGAGCCAGGTTGTATATTGATTTTGTTGTCTTGATGTTTACCGGGTGCCATCTTCCCCTAACTCTTCCGAACCCCTCTCCCACGACTCCTTACGATTGAAATCCACTGATGAACAGCTAGTTACTTAGTAGTTACGGTAACAATTTGAACAAGTACCCTTAATAAGCCGCTAATTAAAATACAATCAGGTCTCTCTCTCTCTCTGTCTCGCTGGAAACGACTACTTGCGACTTTTTTTTCCGTATGGTGTAGTCGCATTAACATACTTAAGAAGAATTATAAACACCTTACAACTTAATAAACAAAATTGTTTATTTTATTTTCATTTCAAATTGTCAATAATGGGCTTGTGTCCTCATTTTTTAATGGTCGATTTTTCAATTGTTGATTGAAATTGATGTTAATAAATGTGTATTGGCGTGTCTATTTTATTAAATATCTAAATGTTGACGGGGATATAGCAATTAAAAATTTGAAATATAGTTTTAGCGCTAGAAATAGTCGGCCATATTTGTATGACGTGAAATGCATTTTAACGTCAGTTATTTAATGTTTTGTAGCTGTTGGTAGTCGAAATATCAAGTTAAGTCAAAGAATAATAAGTTTTTAATTTATTTAACCCTGTTACGGCAGACATAATATTGAAATTTTATTGTTCCTTGAAATATCTGTAAATAATATTTGATATTTTGATATATAAATACATATAGCAGAGATTGGCAAGGTTGGCAGCGGTTGTGATGTCACATGCATTTGGAATGTTTTACAACGTTGAATCCCTTTTAATAATTAAAGAGACAAAATGACTTTTTTAATTGTTAATATCTCTTAACATATAAGGAGTTATTAAAAAATAATTGAACATTTGAGGTTCTAGTAACCCACTTTATCAATATATAGTACACTTTTATAGAAATTAAGACCTAGGACACAAGCCCCTTTATATGCAACTAATTTAGGTTCTACAGTTCTCAAATAGATGGCAGCACCTAACTAAAATTTGTAGTATTTTTGACTACTATGTTTATTAATTTAAATCAAGTTTATTCTTAACAGAATCTAAAAGTGCATCGTTATTATTTTTAACAAGAGAAATGATTATTTTTTAACAAGAGAATGAGTACTTAAAAACAATTGCTATACTCAAAACCTATGGTTGTCTGTTTTAACAACGTGTCGTTATTAAATCTTGTGGTTCGTGCCGCCACAAATTTTAACATATTATAAATAATTCCCCCGATAAGTTTAAATTTGAAGCAGTTGCAACACAAATACCAGTACATTTCTTTAGGGGAATGTACTTTTTTCTAAATGTAAATTCTGACTTTATCTTCATCACAAAAACAAAATATATCTAAAGGGAATATTAATTTCAATCAAACATTAATTTATCTGGTAAGAGCTTCTGTTTTTCTACACTTTCCTTGTAGCAATAAAGGATCCTAAAACAAAGAAAAATATTTCTACCAGTTTGAGTGAAGTGCTCTCCTCTTACTGGTACTGGTACCGCTACTTATAGAGTTTGCTCGAATTTTTAGTGACTGCTTGCTATAGAAGAAACACTTATGGTAATTTTCAAAAACTTCAAACGATTTTGAATAACGTATAACATTATAAATATTTAAAATTGCAAATTAATTTCAATTTTGTAAATGTTACAATGGTTCTTGACATTTGACTTTATACATTATTAATACAGTGAGGAGGAGAAGGAGGAGGTAGGAGAGGTTTATTGTTGGTGAGTTAGTAGAAAGAGGAACATAATCTCACTAGCTTAGTAACATTTAAAACGCAGGTTTTTTAGGTGGTATTATTTTGATATAATATTGAAAAATATGTATATTGTGTAAAATATAGATGGATGGCAGAAATAATTAGAAGAAGGAAGGGCTGAAGCTTTTTAAGGTAGTTGTATCGTGGAATGACTTTTCAAAGGATTTTAATAAAACTTCATTTAATTGCTCTTTAATTAATTATAAGACATATTGACCTCAGGTCGATTAAAATTTACCACTCCATTATTGAGAAAAACGATATTAAAGTTTTGTTATTTTAACACAGGCTCTTATGGGAAATAGTAATTTCAATGTTATTTTTATCGAATAAAATAAAAACGATTCAAAGGAATTCAATAAAAATTTAATATATTATAGAAACAGTAGTTATTAATCACATTAAAAAAAATGGAAATTATTGTCCACGCCATTACAGAAATAAAATTTTGTAAACATTGAAAATTTTTATAAAATCAAGAAATGACTGTGTATGTGTATGTACGTGTATGTACGTGTAGATACTATTTACATGTAGTGAGAACAGTGAGACTGTACTTTCACAAAAGTTTTTAACGAGACTATTTGACACTAACGTTTCAGCTACATTATAATTTTAGGTTGCTGAGTTATACTTTTGAGCATGACTATCACGATACAACTACCTTAAGGCAGAAGAATGTAATGACAAAAGTGAAGGGAAGAGGTGGATGGCGGAGATAGAGAAAAAAAACTAGGAAAGAGAGTAGAAAACTAGGAATGGCAGAGTAGAAACAGGAGGGATAGTAGAAACAGGAGGTATAGTAGCAGGAGGAGCGAAACAGTAGCAGTAGCAGTTTTGTTTTTATTTTTATAAGGAATTTTATATATATATATATATTTTTTGTTTTGAAAAAAATGAGAATGTTTAGATTTAATAAGGATCAAAATTGAATTAAGCACAATGACATGTAAATAAATGAGTTAAGGCACAAGAATGTAGTGCCAAATGGTAAAAACATTAAAATAAAATAAAATGTATATTGTTTTTATTATTTAAGGACAATCTCATGAAGCACGCATGTTCAACCTAGAAAAAGATGTCTTCTACAACAAAAAGTATCTGTGCTTTAATTAAATGCTTTGATACAGAAACGAATACCACTTGCTGTAATTTTCTGTACAGGACAATATTTGTCATATTCTCAATGAATGATTCCAAGTTTTCACAAGAAAATCAATCACAAGAAAATTACCATTGTTGTACTAGGTCGGTGTATTCATATGGTTTTTAAATAGTACCAACCTTCAAACGACATTGATTAAAATTTCATGACAATCCGACCAATAGTTTACAAATTGCAGTGGTTTTAGTGACGGTACTTTAGTAATTTTCAAAACAATGTTGCAAAGTGAGAGGGCTCTTACTCTTGGACTGAAGAATTACATTAATTTCTTAAGTGAATTAAAAAATAAATTGGCAATAAGAAAGAAAATGGGAAATCGATAAGAACGTTAGAATCTTTTATGACTTACCAGTTATAGCAGTAGTATTTGTCATTCTCATGTAGGTGCCACTGTCAGACGTCTCGATTGTAGCACCATCTGTAGCCTAAAACAAAAAGGTTTTTCTTAGTGACATTATTATACTGTTTACAACGTTTTTAATTTTATTTCTTTGACCTTCAGCAGAGCGTCATTTTGGAAAAATTAGATTGCAAATTCTTCATGTTTTAAAAGGTGAAACTAGATCCAATGGCGGGAGTGAATTGGGGTGAAGGTAAATACAATATTAGTTTATTAAAATCGTAACTCTCTAAATGTTATCATTCAAATACAAAAAAAGCCAACCAATACAAAAGAACTGCATATTTAAAATACCTACAATCGGAGAATTACCATATTGACCGACTTCTATTTTATAAAATTCAGCAGCGGTGTTTAACAAAGCTGCATTACAAAGCTCATTTTTCTTTAAACCAAATTAAATATGGATTTAAATATGTAAATATAACCCGAACTCTAAATCCTGGAATATCTAATCAGGATTACACTGTAGAGCAGTAGGATTGCTGGGGGGGAAACTGCTGTTAACTTCACTTTCGTTTAAAACTTTATAAAGACATTCTAGTCTAAAACTAGATGTAAAATTGATAAAATTAAACGAAGGTTTTTATGTATATTTTATTCAGTTGGTTTACACTAATATAACTTAAGATAAAACTGTATCAGATATATCTTTTGTACTTATAATGAACCCAAATTCGAGGTATATTAAATTTGATGTTAAGTTTTAACTGCCTGCTATTAAATATTTGTATAATCTCTTATTAGGTTACTACGCTTTGCATCTGGTCCAAGACACTTCCAAGACGTTCATTATATAACAGTCAATCGATAATAAATAATATTGCACAAATATGATTTGCAATTAATAAATTCTAATTATCTTGACAATGTGAACCAGTAGAGTCTAGTCCACTGTATTTATTGATTGCATTGAACGAGTAGTGCCCTATTGGTTGCCATGCAAATGTACTTCTTCAAAGACAGCACAACTATAGCCTATTGTAATAACACATTAACTTAAGGAAGTCAAAATTGAAATCAATTTAAAACAATGAATCGTTTGTAACTGAGATATAGTTCAAATTACGAGAGTTCGGCGGCGACTCATACTTAAAACAAGTTGTGGGGACTTACTTATTTTTCTATAATGTATATAGAAACAATTAAGATAAAATTCATTATCGTATTATAGATTTATACCGCTCTTATAACCTCTTTTAAGTCTAAGGCCTGTCTCAGTATGGCACCGTATTTAAGCGAATTTCTGCCGGACGTATACGGGCTACTACGCTTTACCTATCCGAACCATGTAAATGTAATGAGATCGCTCTGGAGCTCTCAGACTGCACGCTACAAAGCAGTCCGAATACGGGCGGCACTACCTCGCACATTAGAAGCGTATAAAGGCGAATTTTATCCAAGCTACAACGATATCCTATCCGAACCTTTGTAAATGCAAACAGCCGCCTCAGACTGGAGGGGATACCTAAGATCGCTTGTTATTACGTTGCAATACGGTACAAATGAAATCTTTCGAAATCATAAACTGCATGCAGTTTATGTTTGTATTTCAGTGAATCATGGACACCGATACCGATACCGATACGATAGAACTAAATTTAAATTCACGCCCACCAGAACTCAGATATATAATAAATGCTAAAGTCCTTTTAATACCAGTAGTGTATCGATAAAAATTAAAGTTAAAGTGTGCTCTCATGATAAATTATATAAGTGCTAAAGAACTCCAATACACCCCCTAATACACGACTACAGACATCTGTGACACACATAGGCGGTTTGCTTTGTAGCTCATCCAATCCGCCGATTTACGTCCGAATACGCCGTCGCTTAAATACGGTCCCATACTGAGACAGGCCTAAGTCGTCGCCGAACTACCGTGATTTGGACTATATGTAGTTCATACAACAAGCATAATTCTAATATAAGGTTCAGACGCATGTGTGTACACAAAACTCGTGCTCATTCGACAAACATTTGGAATCTGTACATGAAGGTAATTATTTTCGGTTTAGTGTCGGTAAATAGAATAGGTATAAGCGTCCGAATATTTGCTTCCACTAAGTTCGAGTTATAACATTAAAACATAACCTCCAATGCTCAGTGTGAACGTATCAGAACGTTTATTACCCATAATTCACAATTAAAAAAAAGGAGGAGTACTTTGAAAGGAACGCAATTGCGATCGAAGAGGCAGAGAGAAGAAGAGAAGAATGCACAAGTGTGGAAGAGGAGCTAAGGAGCAGAGACAGAGCAGAAAAGAATGTAAAAAATTCGTAATAGCAAATATAATGAAAGATAAAAGAGGATTTGGGAGATAGAGATACCGGACAAAGAACATAAGAAGAATTAGATTGGGAAACGAAGAGAAAGGCAGCAGATATCAGAAATATAAACAGAAAAGGAGTGCGAGGTGTGCTGGAAAGAGATAGAAATGCTGGAGCACTTTAAGTATTCATGTGATAAAAGAGTAAAAAATGAAAAGAAGATTGTGCAGTTATTAAAGAGAGGCAGATAAGGGAAGCGGTAGATGACGGAGATAGAGGGAAGGAGCGAGAAAATGGCAGAGTAGAAACAGTAGGGAGAGAAGCAGGAAGAGAGAAGAAGAATTATGTTATAGTAAACAAGTAACTGTAATAACTTTTATTTTATTTAAACGAATGTTTCAAAGTTTAGACGAATGATCGTGTGCAAATCGAGATACTAGACACTGCATATATTTCATATTTAAATCCCAGTTTATATTCTTTCTAAAAATTCATTAATATATAATAATTTAATAGTGAATTTATTTAATGGTGCGATTGTAAAAAACAATTGTACAATACTTAATTTATATTGTTTAAATAACAAAAGTGCATATGATCGTAAAAATAAATATAGCTTTTGTAATCTGTTCCGCTAGTAAAACAACACATACTGCAATCAAAATATGAATTTATTGCACTATAGCGTCGATAAAGTTTAATATATGGAAAATACGATAAGTTAAAAATAAAATATTAAACAGAAAAAAAACCAATCGTATTTTCTTGTATAGTTTTGTACAGGTTTGAACATGCAAATTCTAAGAACGTATATATACTTAACTCATATAATGTATATGTTTATATGTTTGGTACTGATTTTTGTATGGTGGCTCAAAAACGGCTCAATGCATCTCTTTTAAAATTTGCTATTTCGTTGAGCAAGATCTTTAGAGTCCTCGGATTTTTCCCTGAATTTTCTGGAAACCCGTAATTTAGGAAAAACTGGCTTATTAACAATCCTAATAAGTTATAACCTAATAGAATAAACCTATAAGAATTTACAACGAGATTGCATTAGCTTCTATGTATTCAATATTACTAGCTTTATAAACATACCTCACAAAAGAGTTTTATCCACGGAATACTCCAGAGGCTCGAAGATAATCAACAAGCACTTTTGAAAATATTAAAAAATAACTTCAAAAAGCAATTTTTCTTTTTTTTATTAAATAATAATGTTGTATAAATAACTTGTAAAGAAGAAAATGAAGAAATCGTTGCAGCGAACAAAGTCCGTTCTATACAACAAACTAAAAACAACTGACTTGGAAAACCCGATCGAAAAACAATAAACCAATACTCTAATAGGTCATATTTAAACAATTGACGTTTTTCTCCAGCCGATAAAAGGTAAACGTTGGCTTGCCACCAATCAGAAAATATTTATAACAGATCTATATAAATAGAAATTAAATACTGTTCGCTGGTAAGCGCATCACTTGAGAACGGCTGGACCGATTCTGACATGAAAGAGTTCATTAACAGTTCAGTTTCTCACAATCGTTCATATGAAATGTCTATTTTATCGGCTGCAAATGGCGAAACCACTCCATCTGCCGAAATACAAATGAAGATAAATACGAATACGAAGTTGATACGAATTATAATTGAAGTGAAATAGTGATAGAAACGTCACAAAACAAGACACTTTACCAAATTGTTTACCAGGAAGGTTTTTAAGGTTAGAAAAATTGCCCTCAAAAACTTAATGTGCTTTTTTCTGTGTGATTTTTGTTACTATGTGCGCCAATTTTGTTTGACAGGTGATTGTCCATTTGTGAATCAACTAATAGTGACGAAATATGATCCAGTTGTTTATTTTCAGTTGAATTGTGAAAACATTATTATAATTTGTCGGGTCAACTAATTTAAAATAAATTAAATAAAGAAATAATTTGAAGACTTAATATGAAATCTACTACTTGCGACCTTCGAGTTTTCTTAGTAGAATATAGCCGCATTAGCACACTTTACCATGAGACGTAATATCTACGCAGTTCAATAAAACTTTATTATATTTTTGAAGAATATTTTTTAACCAGTGCATTTAAAATGACGGCGATATTTTTTGATACAGGCCCAGTAAACATTTTGGAGTCACTTTGTCATCATATTGACTATGAATATGATTGTTTTGTCATGAAAGAGTTCATTTACATTCAGTTTCTCACAGTCGTTCTTATGAAATGTCTATTTTATCGGCTACAAATGGCGAAACCACTCCATCTGCTGAAATACAAATGAAGATAAAGTTGATGCGAACTATAACAGAAAAGCACAAAAAGGAACACTTCACCAAATTGTTTACTGGGAGTTTTTACCAAACATCAATTTTTCACCATACGTGATTTATAAATATTTATGTTACACAATTTATATACAAAAGTAATAATCATTAATTATATTCATAAAGTTATAGTAAATTTTTGATTCTCTACTTCAAATAATGGTACAAAATTGCAAGTGTAAATGACCTGGATTTAGATAGAACAAAAATGAATAGGTGGCAAGCCAACTTCAACAGCTTATTGACAAGTGACACGCTACGACCTGATTATGACGTCACGATACCAGGTCAAATAGGTTTATGATATTTTTAGTTTTGTGTTTGACAATTTATACTATATTTAGACATTTTTTATTGTATCGGTCCACCTTTATTGAAGAGGGGAGAGGTGAAACAAGTTATATTTACCGGTGTCACGTGTTGTAGATATAAAAAAAACTACTGTTTACTTTTTCTCTTACATATTTAATACAGACGCCGTAGGACTTAAGGGAGCTGTCCTAAAAACTGTGTCACAAATTATATTTTCTTTTAAAAAGTATTTATTTTACATTGTTATTCAAAATTTAAGGTTAATTGGATGCTTAGTTCTGGAGGTATACTAACGCATTGTGCCTAAAGAGGTTATAAAAGCTGTATAAATCTACGATACGATAGTGAATTTTATCTTATTCGTTCCTAAATACATTTTAAAGAAATGAGTGAGACAGTGGTTTTCATTGTATAACAGATTGATACGCCACAACTTGTTTACAGCATGAATCATCGTCGAACTCTCGTAATTTGAACTATATAAAAACTGATTGCAAGAAGTTTTGAGATGTGGATGGACTTAAAAGTGGTCCTAAAATGTTTTACAGCATCATTAAATCGTACGTTACCAGAAAAGTTAGAAATGCATCATCTTAGCCACTGCTGTACAAGCGAATGCCAAGTGAGCTGTAATGCAGTTGACAATTTGTCGTAAAGTGCAAAAAGTTTGTGATTTATTTCTTATTGTTTAGGAAGATAAACTTTATTACGCGTAAATGACCAATTCAATAAAGTACGAAATAAAGCATTTTAAAACATGCTTAAGGAGATCCTAGTACCACCGTATTATATTACTTATTACTTTTTTCATGTATATGAAAAAATGTATAAACATTTAATTGACTAAAAAAAATAAGGCACATTTGACAACACCGCTAGAGTGCATAATCTGAAAACTTATGCGTCGACTAATTGTACAAGCGACGTTGCCAAATCTTACTTTGTGTTTTGAACAGCTAAAATAACGGATGAATGTGATGATATTTTTTATAAAGAATGTCAATTATTTTTGTTGTTTCTTCGAAACCATTTTAATCGAAAGCTTGATGTTTTCTGAAACATATTCAATTGAAATAATAATTTTCTCCATTAGATACTTATATGAAATGTTCAATTTCTATATTTTAAAACTAATTATTTCTTTAAAAGTTTCGGAAACCTACCCTTATTTAATTTTTATATTAATTATTGACTATCGTAGAACAAATTTACAAAATTTCAGCAAGTTCTCCATTCTTTACTACTTCACGAGGATAAAAGAAAAAGAAAAATAGTTTGAGCATCGCTGAGCTACGAATAAAAAGCATCCATCCACTTTTTTATATTTTCTGATCTTTGTATTTGATCAACTGTATATTTTTTTATATTTATTTCCATCTCTAACATATTTACTATTCTATTTCGCAAATTGGATCACATAAGGGGTTTTTTTTACTTTATAAGCAAACAATTTGGTTAGCTCTATGTAAACAACAAATATTAGTATTTCAAAATGTTCTCTATGTTAACATACTCAACAAGAGCAGCGCGCACAGCAATGCAGAAAGAAAATTAAAAAGTTAAACCTCAGTCAAATGGAAAACGTAAAAAGAGAAAAAGGGTTTGATAAATTAAAAGAAAAACTTTTTATAAGCATACTTGTTACACGATACAAACAAGTTGGATTCGAAGCGTTTAAAGTTCGAATACGATATTCTCTAGAACTCGACGTAGAATAGGAATCGATATTTGGGCGATATAGGGTGACTTATGGACACCAAATAGAAAAGAGTATTCATTTCGAAGGCATTTCGGATTAGAAATGGAGGCGAAAGTTTCAGAAGCAAAAATGCATTACCCTACTCAATAAACTTAAGCTTTAAAATACGAAATTTCCTAACCAAATATATTTTCTATCTGTAGCTTAGAACGTGCTTCGCAAAATCTTACTCAAATTGTAACAATCAGGCTATTCGACATAACTACGATACGAAACAATGTTTGTAGAGCAGTGGCTTTAATATTTTACAGTATTTATTAAGTTACCATGTATTCCATTAGGCATTACATTCTTCCACCTTAAATTCACAGACAATCTCTTAATGTGCTTTAGTTTTATTATTTGTATTTAAATTTGGTGATGTTGAAACTGATGTTGGCCACGTATGGTTCAACGGTGTTTTGTCAATTGCGAGCATGCTCGACCCCAAGATGTTCAAACATATTTCTATAAACTTTTTGTTCAGTGTTTTCTAAACCTTTAAATTCTTATGGCGGTTTCACACCAAAGAGACAGTTCTTAAAACATTTTTGTCTTTAAAAACTGTTTTAGTAAACAAAACACATTACCATCTGGAGTCGTTAAGATCAAAGAAAAACACGTTTGTTGTTGTTCTTTAGTCTGCTTGGTTTGAACTCGCAGTTTTGTTTTTTGTGAAAATTTGCGCTTGGGAGTTGTTGTTTATCATGTTTATAATTTTTATGGGACACACAGAAAACACTAAAAACTTAGTAAATAAAACAAAATATGTTTTTGTTTTGTTTTTTAAAGACAAAACTGTTTTTAAAACTGTCTCTCTGGTGTGAAACCGGCATTACATACACAAAATAAAAAACCAAAACAAAATAAAGTTTAATAAAAATAATATTGATATAACAATAGGAAAAATTAAGAAAAACGCAGATAGGAATCTTACGTGTTTCTATTGACCTGAAATGGGTAAGAGATCGGTGATAGAGAAGAATGAGAATGTCGGAATAGGGTGTAGGAGGTCCCTTATCAATAATTCAAGAACACACTCTCACACATTTATCCTAATGGAATAACACCGGGATAACGGGAATAACGGGAGAATGTGGTGGAAAGGAGATTGTCGTCTTCTATTTCTATTTGAAAATATTACAGCACTTATATGACAACGAGACAAGGGACAAGCGATAGGACAATATACGAATACAAGTTGAGTTTGAGTTGAACGGAAATACATTCAACGCCTACGATAGCTGCAACAATTCAAACACGACAAACATGATAAATCATCGAGACCGGACGATGTATATATGAGTAAGATCGGAGATAACTGAAAATCATTTTCAGTGAAACCATTTCGTTAAATAAATAACGCAGTTCTATCTATCACATAGCAAATATATGTAGCATTTATGAAGGATTGGTAAATATAAAAGTTACATGAAATTTTGAAATTTTTACGGTAAAAAAATTGCGGGTAATTCTTCTTTTTTTATTCTCTTAAATATCCTAAATTTACCGGAATTATAACTGTTTTAAGTATTATAGTATATAGGCTAATAAATCATTATTAAGTTTTTATTTATCTTTGTTTAGAACGTTTATAATATCAAAAATGATTGTGTTTTACGTGCCTAATGCTAGCTTCTTCAGGCTAGCACGCAAAGCAATCAACGCATTAAATTTTAATTGTAATTCTTCTTCTTTTATTCTCTTAAATATCCTAAATTTAACGGAATTATAATTGTTTCAAGTATTACAGTATAAAGACTAATAAATGATTAATAAGTTTTTATTTATCTTTGTTTAGAACGTTTATAATATCAAAAATGATTGTGTTTTACATGCATAAGGCTAGTTTCTTCAGGCTAGCACGCAAAGCAATCAACGCATTAAATTTTATGAATGAAACGTAAGAAAGAAGGGGAGTAGTGAAGGGGAAGACGTAAGGAAGCGTGTCGTTGTGTTTATTGAGGTATATATGCGTTTTTTCACTCACCAGGTGAGTTGCTTCACAAAGTTAAACACAGATGGTGTCATTATTATTACTTATCAAAAATCTGTCGCTATTTTATACGGTGTCCCAAAAAGAGCTATCATTTTAAATCAATAGAAAAACACAATATTTTGGTGACATTTTGCAGATATTGTGTTTCATTACTAACCTCAGAGTTTGTACTTTAGATTAAAATAAAAATATCACCACTTTTCACGAAAATATTGCGCTTAAAAGAGATGACAATTTATAAAATATAGATTGAAAAATTTGCCTCAGAATTTCTTATTGTTGCCAATTCACAATCAACTACTACAGAATAATAAAAACTTCCACCACGCCAAGAGGTTAAGCTACAAATGCTTGTCATTTTCTACATGTTCGGCTCGTGTTGGAACTGAAATGGTCCATAAAATATTGGCATGTTGCTGTTGCACTGGTCTGGACGTATATTGATACATAATGCACGCAATACATCGCGGCGTGATGTTCAGGATGCAGTGGGGTGCGACGCAGATAATCACAATAAAGTAACGAAACGAGTTCGAGGTTGATTCAAATTATTCACGTAATCATAATAAATGTTATTAATGTTTTTCATCTATTGTCAGTTATGATGACCTCATATGTATTCTATTATAATGGATAGATATTTACATATTATATTGATGCAAAATTATTATGTAAAAGTATACGTCTAACAAGAGATATGTATGTAACGTTACGGTATGATATTTTTTCAATGAGGTATAGGTATTTCCCGTAACTCGATTTATAAGAGAATGGATAACGCTATATATAATACAAGATATGGAAAGTTGGCGACGAGAAGGATGCCGAAGTACTTAGAAAAATAGATAATAGTTAGAACACATTACGAGTATGCGGAGAAAGTGCAAAGTCGATTAGGCTTGGAGGAGATATTGCAAGAAAAGTGGAAAGGAAGAATATTGATAGCGGTATTAAGAAAGGGAGAGAGAAGAAGAAGAAACTAGATTGACTAAGCATCTCCAAGATGAAACGATCCTATTCTCAATAACAAACCGTGGGGTGGGATAATGGGCGAATAAAATGGAAAGAGACGAGCAGAGTAAAAGAATTTGATCATACTTGCCTTTTAACTTAACAAACAATATAATTATAACAACAATAAAACTAAATAAATAAACCATTAACAATATATCATAAACTATAAATAGATTGTTTATTTAACACAATATAAACTGCGCGGTTGCTTTAGTCCTCCCGTATTCGGTATAAACAATTAAATATTAGATCAGGTCAGTTTTATGGGCGTGCTTCTGAGGAATTGCTGAGGTGTTGCTTCATCGTTACTACATCAAATATATTTAGACTTATATTGTCTGGTACCTGATGGTTACTGATACTCGCTGTTGTCAAACAATACCATTTACGACACCTAGGAGGAAGCTGTCGTGAATAGACAATGAGTAAATACTACGGTTAACACAAGTGGCGACAAAGGAAACTTCATTCTAACGTTCATTCTGCGTATGGACGAAGACGCATTTGTGGACACAACCCAGTAAACATTTTGGAGTAAATTCTATTTCATTTCTATTACTTTTCATGAGTTTTTTGTCATGAACGCGTTTGTTTTCTATTCAGTCGGCGCAACGATTGCTCACTGTTGAATAAAAGCGACTCCTGTGACTGGTAGGGAATCAATTTGAACACAAATTGATTTTCTGTGTGTTGCTCCAACTTGTAAAACGTTAGAATTGAAATGTACGAGTGACTAGAACTTCACCGAACCATTCTATTTCACCAAATGTTTGGAACAGTGTTGGTAAATAGAACAGATGAAAGCGTCGAATATTTGCATTGACGACTATGATCGTATGAACGTATCACAACGTTTATTACCCATAACCACCAATTTTTGTCAAGTATTTATGTTGTAGTAAACAAGTAACTGTAACAACCTAACGTTTGCTTATTTACTTAAATCCTATAGTGCTTACTTCTTCTGTTATCTAACGCATTCTTCCTTTTTCTTTATTTCCTATCCTAAATCTTGTGATCATTCTAGAATCTTTACTTCCTTGTTCCAGGTATTCCAGCCTTCATTAGGTCTAGTTCATTTCTTCAAACTTCTCTCTACACCTACTCTGCCTACTTCCTTTCTACATAGTTTATCTTCCACTGTACTCCAATATATACTTCCTACTCTAAATCTCGCGATTATTCTCTTTTCGCTACCTCTAACGCATGTCTCCTTTTTCTTCATTTACTATACTAAATCTTGTGATCATTCTAGTTTCTTACTTTCTTGTTCTAGGTATTCCAGCCTTCATCAGGTCTAGTTCATTTCTTCAAACTTCTCCCTAGACCTACTCTGTCCACTTCCTTGCCTCACATCCTACATAGATTCTTAGCCAGAGCACTACAAAATATTATTCCTAGTTTAAACCTCGCGATTATTCTCTTTTCGTTACCTCCCTTCCTTTGTAGGTACTGTGGTAATCTTCTAGTCATAGCTGACAGTAGTCTAGTATTATATTTTGCTTCATATCCTCTTCATCCGATTCTGTTAGATTCAGGACTCTTCTGTTAGATTCAGGCACTCTTCCTTCCTCACCTACACTTCTATTCCCTGCTTCCCTCTCTATCCCTAGCCATTCGTCTTCCTTCATAATATCCTCGTTTCTTTCACCCACCCACGAAGCGAACTATCTAAAATTACCCTTTTAGAAATATGTTTCTCTATTAGCAACCGAATAACAACACAAACAACGCATTACTGAAATATTAGAAATTTACTAAAAGCATTTAATCTAAACATAAACAGTGAAAGATCTTTCTCAGACCTGTGTAATGTGAAATTTTACGTGGATTAATTCTATTTTAAAGACCAGATGTAACATGATTACGGTCCGTATTACGAAATCATTGTTTTAAGGACTGATAAAACCACTTTTCTACAGAATTTAATGTTTTTAAGAATAACTGCTGAAGTTAGTAAAAAAGTGATTCCATATTCGTTGTGGAAATGCTATCGTAACTTTGCATTGTTTTGTACTTACATTGTATATAAAAGCTCACCAAAAAATGAAGTACGACCCTATCCACTTGTTGTAATACAATCAATAATTGATTAATAGAACTATTATACTCATGTAGTCGATACTAGGCGTCGTTGTTAGTTCATTTATATTGGAATTGTTTTTCAATTCACTTTAAAATATTACATTAATGTATGCAAAATGAAACACTAAATAAATAATTCATGAAAACCTATTGTTAACTGCTCCTTATTATCATAGCTTCTTCGTATCCAAGTTACAATACTATCTAATGATTCTACAATTTCAATACAGAGTACAATGGATAAAAATTACATTAGGAAATAATTTGTTCTAGTTATAATAGACAAAATTCAGACTTTAATGTAGGTAAAAAACCGACAATTGAGACAGAATGCGGTAAATTGGAGCTGCGCTAATGCGCTGATTTCGTGTATTTTGTTTACCAACATCAATTTTGATGATTTAGGACTCCATCTTGAAAAAATGGCGGAGTTCTTTTGCAATATCTGTTTACTAGTGGATACTATGATAGACACAGTTATTATTTATCTGATGGACTGAATTTTGTATATCTGATAGATTTGTTAAATCTATCTTCTATATAAATAGAAATTAAATGCTGTTCGTTGGTAAGGGCATCACTTGAAAACGGCTAATTCTATTCCGTCCGAAAGTCCGAATAATGTTTTTAGGGAAAGAAATTGGAAAATTTGCCTCAAAAATTCAAGAAAAACTGAAAGAGCTTTTGTATCTGTGATTTTTGCCACTATGTGCGCAAATATCGTTTGACAGCTGATTGTCAAATTGTGAATCAAGCTAATAGTAACGAAAAATTGATTCAATTGTTTATTTTCAGTTGAATTGTTGAAAAAATGTATTGAAATTTGGACAGGACAACGTCTGTCCGGTCAGTTAGTAGTATATAAATATAAGATCATTAAAAAAATAACATTTCACAACTTTTATTTGAAGATGTAGAGAATTCTTCTGCTGTGCTACCACACAATAACAACAATGGTTTATTGTTGCTATTTTATTCAGCTTTAAATGTTATTAAACAAATAAATATATTTATTTACTCGACAACATTCTTTCACTATTTTTATATTTGTTTAAAATTATTTGCATTTTTACTAATTTTAGAATCTTAAAACAACTGAGAAAATATTTGCGTGATATTTATAGAATATCATTCTATATATAGAATACTTGTACCTATTTCTAAAGCGAGTCTAAAAATAGAAAAGGCTTGAACTTTAAGGGTCATCATGCCGCGAACCGCTCAGTGAGGAGTTAATGGTCATAGAGGTTTAACAGTCAAAATCTAAAAATTAAGTAAGGAGTATTGATACTTTTTCTACGTATAAAGGAGATAATTAAATATATATATTTAAATTTTCAAGTGCTTTTCTTGAAACGTCCTTAAGGGGGAGGGTAAGATCAAATCGATACAAAAAAACCATATTTTCGATAATGTTTTTTGACGACACAGTTAATATATAATTATTTCTATAATTACTACACGATAAAATAACATTTGAAGAATACTTTGTGAAATTTTCATAAATAACTATCAAGGAATGAGGCATAGTTGATTGCGGTGTCCCTCATAACTCATCACTGGATTATTTGAAATCAAAAAATCAAAATGATTTCATTAGTTAATAAGTTTCTGCAGGTAACCCTGTCGAGTTTTTTTCTTTTTATTGTTTTTTCAATTTTTTACAGCACTTAGAAGTCAAAATACCGATCAGAAACTTTGTTATTTTAAAATACGTTGAAATTAACAAATCGACAGCGTTACCATTTACCAGCGGCATTTATGTAAAGAAAGAGAAAAGGATCGGTGCAGTAGATTTTGAGCTAGAGAGGACACCGACTCTGAAAAGGCTATGTGTGAGAAAACGCGTTTAAAAGTTTCAAAGAAAGACGAAACTAGACCAGAGAGGTGTAGACTTAAAACTCTATATCTCCGACAGTTTTACTCCAATCGACTTCAAATTTTCACACAATAAACTTAATATGTTGTACATTAATATAAAAAAAGAAGATTGAAACCTTATGTTAAATATGCGCACTTTAATTATTAATATCTCGCTTCACAGCTGGTCAAAACATTTGAAACTTTGCTATTCAATTAAAGACAATTATATTAACACCATATTTAAATTTTATCAAAGAAAAATGGTTGTACTAGTGAACTATCTCATCTTGTCAATTTTCGTCAAATAATACATCGCGTTTTAGGCGCATTTTTCGATCTCCCTCTTATTAACACCCGCTACTGGTTTCAGATTTTTAAAATGCATATAAATAGATGAAATATAGAGCAGTCCATTAGTGAAATTACGAGTGCAGTCATTGATCGTCCTCCTCTTTTATGCATGCACTAGCCGCTAGTATCAAAGGCTCCATAGAATCCGTCCACGTAGCTGTACGACCGACCACTATTCATATCAAATGCATGTGCAATATGCAATGGTGCAGTGAGCTCATTGCAATTTATCTTTACAAATGTGCAGCCCCATAGTAAATAATGCTCTATAAAATAGAATATTGATAAATGCACGTATATTAGGACAAATTGCATTTTAATTAATTAAATAACAAAATGCAGCAAGCAATTTATTTTGTTCGTGCACACAGGATTTTGTTTGCAGCTGGTTTGTCCGGGGTGTTCAACGTTCACGTTGGAAGAAGTATCCGCGTCCAAAAAGGATCTTTCTACCCCCACCACACACTTGATCCACATGTCATGCACTGCTGCACGAATCGTCCAACAAAGGAAGGTTTTATTTAAACAGTGTCAGTGTCAATATTATCAACAATTTAATAAAAAAAAAAATCATTCGGATCAAACATTCATTCCACTGTGTAGTAGGAAACTTGCCATGTCAATCTTCCAATATTTGACTCACACGTTAAAGGCAATCATTTGCATCAAACGTTCACCGCATACAGAGAATCAGCAAGATTCAGAATGCGAAATGAAGAGAATAGTAACAGGTATTGGGAAGAAATAAAAGAAAGGGTTTGTAGAGAAGCTGCTGAAAAGAGAGAAGGAAGGAAGGAGATGAATGGGGAGGTACAGAGAAGAAAGGGGAAGAATTACGGAGCTTACAATGGTTAAGAAGAAGAGAAGATCGCAAGACTCGAAAAGTAGTCGGTTGATTGCCTTGAAATTTTGACACAACATGGTTTTCGAAAATCGAATTCATTTCTTTCGTTTCCATTCAGTTATCATCGCGTATGTTTATGTGAGTGATTGTCTTAAATTTACTTTGAGCTGCAGAGAAGAATCGGCAGGTATAGGTAGTACACAATATAATATTATAGTAAAATGTCTCAGAATAGTGTAGCTGCAAAATTCACAAGATAATTAGAATATTTTAAATTTGGTTAATTTTAAAATACAAGTTTCAACCTGTTCCTTAATAGTTTCAAATGGAATTACATCCTATGCGTTTTGTAAATAATTTAGGTCACTATTAAGAATATTCGGCACGTGCTTTGGCTCTAATTATCACAGGCCATAAACATATTACAAATTATACTCTTATTGTATTACGATATACAAACACACAAATAACGCATTGTTCTAGATACTTGTACATACAAACAAACTCGTATAGTATGTACAAACATGCATCACATCAAAGTGAAGCAATAATCGATATATGTAGATATCTACAAAGGCAGCTGATATCAGTGTTAGTGTGATGTGATGTTATGTTAGAAATGAAAACTATGAAGTTGAAAGGATAAACGCACTACAAAGGTTGGCTGCAGAAAGTAGATTATATTAAAGAAGCAACGAATTGGCGAATTAAATTAAATGACAAATGGCATGTTTCCTTCTACACGGTGGAACGAAAAATTTATTTATTTTATTAATTTGTAGATGGACTAAAAAACAATTAAGGTCCAAATTTATCAGCCGAAAATCTAAACTGAGGCTATACAAGACACTTATACTACCTGTGCTGCTGTATGCTAGCGAAACCTGGACTTAAACCTAGACACCCAGCGAGCTCTGGAAACTTTTGAAAGAAAAGTATTAAGAACTATATTCGGTCCTGTTAAAGAACAAGGATGCTGGCGAACCAGATATAATTTTCAATTATATCAAGTTGCAAAGGTCATTCGAAGTAACAGGCTGAGATGGCTCGGCCACATCTGGAGATCCCCTGAAGACAACCTTACTAGAATATGCACCTTTAACAACCCCGCGGGATCCCGTGCTCAAGGACGACCACCAACAAGATGGCTGGACGACACAGTAGAGGACGACATCAAAACTTTGAAAGTAAAAAACTGGAAAAGAGTTGCTTTGGACCGATTGAGTTGAAAGAAGCGTGCTGTTGAGGCAGCTAAGACCTGCAATAGGTTGTTACGCTCTTAAAGAAGAATTTGTAGATATTATTGACACTGACACTGTTTAACAAAAAGTTTCAACTAAATAAAGAAACTTTCAAGTATAAAACCTTTCTTTGTTAGACGATTCGTGCAGCAGTGCATGAAATGTGGATCAAGTGTGGTGGGGGTAGAAAAGTCCCTTTTGACGCGTGTCAAAATACCGTCAACAGCACGAACTTCTTCCAACGTGAACGTTGGACACACGACATTAGACACACTTAGTTCCAACATCGACCACACGATACGTTCAACGTTGGAAGGTGTACCATCGTAAATTGAAATATAAATGGCACCACTATTGACAAATCCATATGATCCTTAGATAGTACCAACTTTCATACAATATGTGTCAAAATTTCATGACATTCCAACCATTAGTTTATGAATTACAGTAGTTTTAGTGACGCTACGTTTGCAACTTTCAAAACAATAGAAAAATCTTAATTTCGTGTGTAGTTTACTGTTGGATTAACACGTAACATAGCTTGGAGATGAAATTAGCGCCATGTTCAGGTTTAAGAAAAGATAAATACTAATCTTGAAGCCCAGATCGAATGTTAAAAGAAGTCTGTACGAAGAAAAACGAATGGATTTCACAAAGCCGAGCCATTTCACCAATTGTGGGTGATTTTTCTAATAAATAAATCGTTAATTTTATAGCATAAAAACTTCAAGAATCAGCAAATAAACCTGCGAGGATCGATGAATAGTTTCTGTTATCAATGTATCAATAGTCCTTCGAAAATTAACGATAACGTACTCAGTAGACAATATCAATTATAGAGATGCGTTTACATCAGATATTTATTACACACTCATTTTAAAACAGCTTTATTAAAATTAATAGTCTAACGATTATATTAATTTATTAAACGTTGTTATATATACAGTAGGGCCTCGTTAATCCGGAGAGACAAAAACAAGACCCTTTCCGGATTATCGAGGCGTCCGGATTATAGTATGCCATATTAAATGTTAATAAAACACATGTTTAACCTTAGTTTCTTTAATCAATTTTTAAATTATAGCATATAGACAAAATGTACATGTTCAAAATTACAACTATGTAAGGAAATCAGTAAGTTAAAATAAAACATTAGTTAATTCTTCTTGAAAAAGTCTGTAATACTCTTCTGTTTATAATTTTCGCACTTTATTTCGAAAGCCCGGTCTCTAAGGCGACGGAGAAACATAACTTCGTGGCTATCAAATTCGTTATCTTCAGCCCATTTTAAAGCAGTGTTTAAAGCTCCTACTGCCTCTGAATTACCAACTTTTGTGATTTTTAGAATTTCAACGCTATTGTCCTCATCTTCCTCATCTTGTTTACGTGGCGGCGCCATGATGTTAGCGAGCGCACTTAATTGACACTACGTATTACACGAAAGGCGATAAACAAAAGACTGCGGCGCATTGGCTCATGACAGCCCCCGCACCTACACACGCCGCCGGGCCTCCCCCGCGAATCCCATTGCCCGGCCGGATTACAGCGATCACCGAACAAGCGAGAGTCCGGATTACCGAGGCCCTACTGTATATGTAAACTACTCCACTGCTTTACGTTTCAAGATTGTGCAAGCGCATATGTTTATATATTATAATAAGTTAAGAAATATAAAATATAAGAGGAAAAAGGAAACAGATACTGGGAAAAGAGTGAGGAAAGAAAGTGTAGAATGTGTGAAGCGGAGGACGAAACACTGGAGCACATTAAGTTTGAGTGTAAGGAAAAAGTAGCGAGCGAAAGGAATATTGGCCAGCTATTAAAGGGAGGCAGTGAAGGAAAGAGGTGGATGGCGGAAATAGTAAGAAGGAAAGGAAGAACAGGAGAATAATTAAGCTGGTGGAGAATAATGTAAATTTGATTGTAATTTGAAGTATGTATTGAGAATGTAGATTGTAAAGCCGAAAGGCGAACAATAAATAATAAGTTAAGAAATATGCACAAAATTGTAAGCACACTGAATGTCATCCGCAGTTTTGAATCAATGAATTCTTCATTTGAAAGGGGTACACCTCAGTAACTATCAGATATCCAAAGAAATGTTGTATACAAAAATTGTAGGCAATTAAATCCTCTATCAGATTGATAATAACTACTTTTATCGTAGGACGCACTGGTAAAAAGATATTACAAAAAAAATCGCCATCTTTTTAATATGGATTATCAAAATTGATGGTATATATACCGACCTAAGCCGGTACCAAACGATGCGGTGGACGTTTGATTCAAAAGCGTGTGAGTCAAATATTGGAAGATTGACATGGCAAGTTTCCTACTACACAGTGGAACGAATGTTTGATCACACTGACACTGTTTAACAAAAACTTTCAAGTAAATAAAGAAACTTTCAAGTATAAAACCTTCCAACAGCAGTGCATGACCTGTGGATTAAGTGTGTGGTGGGGGTATAAAAATGCCTTTGGATGCTAGAACGTTGGACACACTTAGTTCCAGCATCGGTTACACGATGTGTCCTTGATCATTTCCAATACGCTATGCGACTCAGTCTGTGTGAAACTCAGTTCTAATAAAGTACTAAAGTAATTCTGTATAATTAAACGCAGCTGATATGCAAAGTAATATTATTTATACCGTATGAAATGTACACCGCCTGGAGTTAAACAACATGTTACAACGAGGGATTACTTAGATAATAGATAGCTCTAAAATGATATAAACATACTCATATATACGATTAAACTATATACAAAAAAGTTCACTATATAATACAGCCCATGTGGATGTTATATTTACAAAATATACTAATGGAGATAGATATACCAAAGGTAAACAAAGTTACATGGATTTAAGGTTTATTTAACATAAAACATTTACCTTTTACATAAATGTATTTTTATATTAAATAATATTTTGAAACAAATTAATTACGAAATAGACACTTGTATTTGAATGTTGATAGGTCAATAGAAGCCTCTAGCCAAAAATCGCTCTAACGAAAAAGGAAAATTAGTAACAAGAAAATAAAGTGGAGTAAATATAACGAGATAAGTCAAAAAATAGATAAAGGTAGGAGGTAGGAAAGAAAGGAGCTTGCAATAAATAAAAAAAACCTGGGCTGCAACATGTCTTAGCTCTAGCGTACTGCACGACGCATAGACGTAATATTCTTTTAAAAATGTCAATTTTGTGCATATTAGTGAACAACAGTCATTCGGTATACTGACTGAAATACTGAATCATCCTCTGATAACTCCCTTGCAGCAACAAACAATCTGCGGTTAATGTTCTTTTCGATGTATGGATGAAGCCAATACATTCTACGTCTGATTCGTCGTCTTCTAAGAAAAGCGTATGCTATAATCACATCTTCTTCATCACTTGACATATTCCCATTGAAAAAACGCGCTGTCTCAATGGTAAACTTCAGAGAAATGACCCTATTTGCAGCTTGCATGAAGCTTGTATGACGTTACGTGGACAAAACTTAGATACAGAACTGACAGCCCTAACCTGCACATTTTGCACTTCTATTTATTTAATATTATAACACTTTTACGATATTGAAATGTATTAGAGATATTTTAATACAACATCCAGAGTTTAAAGCTATTTTCCATTTTACTATATTATACATTTAATTTTCTGCTTCAAAACAGAAATTACCTTATTTATAGAATATATACATGCAGAATATCTGCATGAACGCGAAGAAGAAGAAGACAATTTATGAAATTACTTTATAAAGCATACACGTACGAAAATTGAAAACTATCAACCATATATAAATTAAAATTAGAAGTTGTTTAGCATTTTAATCAATTAAAAGTTATCAAATGCCTCCATTTGGGAGAAAGAGAGCTTAATGCGCTAGTCTCTTGTGCAGTGGTAGAAAACCTGTGTTACTCGTACGATTGAAATAAGTTAGGGCTAACATACACTGCAACCGTAATTCAGAGAATTTTGTCCGGGTGTAAACGCGCTATAACGCTTTACCTATCCGAACCCTGTAAATGTAATGAACTCACACACTGCAAGCGACAAAGCCGTCCGAATACGGGCGTTATGTAGCTCTCATACTGGAAGCATATATCAGCGAATTTTAACCAGACGAATACATGAAAGGGACCAACCTTTGTTTGAGAACCATAATAATGTTATAAAATTTATGACAAACCCTTTGAAATATTACCAGTCATATAAAAATTGGAATTTAACTAGAAAATATAGCAATATTAATTGTCAAAAGTTATTTTTGCGGTTCCAACTCATTAAAACTCAATAGAAGAAAGCTTAAAATATAGATACGTTATTCATCTAACTAATTGCAGCTTTAGATTTTGATTCGCGTTTATAGTTACTTACATAAAACGATTTAAACATAAAAAACATGGTTTTTTTGATAATATTTAACCTGCTGTATAGTATCGCCATCTATATATTCGCAAATCAAAAATGACCAAGTATCGTTTCCCCTTATGATATAATAAATATTAAATAAATAAAGAAATTATATTTCTTCGTTCAGTGAAAACATATACTCATGAACGCCATAGATGTCGCTGTTGCTAACGCAGTTGAAATTTGTAGTGGGCAGAACTCATGTTTTTAGTTATTTTTATATTTATATATACGAGTAGTTTATTTATGTTTAAACATATGTACATTATTCTACATCAATATAATGTCATATTCAACAACTGTCACGTATTATTTCTAGACAGCTCTCACTTGACAACTGTCACTTTCGACGCATGCGCATAGAGAACAAATAGGAACATACACCTTTCTCTCTCGCACATATTTTGGATATTCTTGATATTCTCTTATTTGATATTCTCTCTCCATACATATAAGCTCTAAGCTACGAAAAAATAGGAATTCTTAAAATAGGTTCACCATCCCTATGTTAGTGCCTGTTATCTCTGGACCCTGGGAGCGCTACAACGTATTCCAGATATCTGTAACTAGGATTCAGGGAATCAGAGTATCAGGGGGATTTAAGGGGTGGTGATCCGGAACCAGGGTATGCTGCAACATCCAAGGGACTACAATGTTTACATGCCATTCATATAACATTGAAAAATTAATTTTCCGGTCAACTATAGTTACATTTTAATAATGAATAAATATTGTATAGGATAGTTTGATGTTCGATGCGGGTATTCCATTTGAAACTAATTCAATACAGTCCACTCAATTTAAACAGCCGAAGGCTAAATAGAATTCAATGCATTTTGATTTTAAAATGGCTGCGTGGACAAATAAAACAAAAACCTTTTGGTATAAATGCAGTGACGTATTGTGAGGTATTTGTGCACATCTCTGCTCATAATTGCCCTGCGACCTAGAAACACAGTCGCTCAAAACCAATTTCAAATCAGTTTATTTTCGTTCGTGCCGTGTGTGTTCTCTCACTAACAACACAGTTGCATTCTCATTCGGTTCGGGCAGATTCGGGGCTCGCGTTTACAATCAATCGACCCATGTACGGATGGCCTTACTAACAGTAAAGCATATTAGCCTTCAATGGGCCAAGTACTCATCGCACAAACAAAACTGTAATATGCCTCAACACTATAAAGCAGAGAAAGTCTTAAAAACCTTTTAGACTAATTTAATCTCTTATTTTAAATACTTATAGATTATGAATTAAGTATTGCTGATGTTTATAAATAAATCTATATATTGTTTTAAGTGCTAATAACTATCGAAAGTTGATGCACTCAAAAATTAAATTAATACGTCAGAAATGGTAACAAAATGGTATTAGATGCTTGTGTGAATGAAATAGCAGAGATAGTAGATATTTCAAAAAGTGCAGTGAAATAATTTTAACATGGGGAAGCTGTGCGGAAGATTGTTGCTCAAAGTGGAACAAAACAACCGAGTATTTGGCGATGTTTAAGTGCAATAAATTCGAGTTTTTCGAACCATGGGTACATCATTTAAATAAACCCATCATGAAAGAGCAGTTAAAAAAATGAAAGGATAAGGAGGATCAACTTCAAAGAAAGCGTCAGTTTTTTGAGATACGAATGACATAATATGCATTGACATCTTCAAAAGGTAATACAAGTAACAGCGAGAATTATGCAAACTTGGCAGAGCGTTTAAATGATGACGTTTTATCAATTATCGCGATGACCAAAAGCGGCGATTGGTGGTTATGTTGCAAAGTTTTTTCTTCTAGAGACAGTTCTTTTAGAGTGATTCAACCTGAACCTACTACCCCTCATAAACATATAAAAAAAATTCGCTAGCGATCAAGCAAAAAACAATTATAATAAAATAAAATAATATTAACATATATTCAAACAGGTGTGCCTTAATTATATTATAATAAACTACACACGCTTATTAATTACATCGCCACTAATTAGATGGTGACATATTTAGCCAAACCCTTTTGTTGCTGTGTGACCATGACCGATGACATGCTTATTTACACCCCAAATTATTATTAAATTGAAAGGAACAAGTTCAAACAAGAAAAACAAATGATTTTAGAAGGTTGTTCACAAAATAACCGCTGTTGTTGAGTAGCGCTTGTATCAGTAAGTCATCATGGGTATATCGGAGCAATATATGACTAATGGGAGCATTCTATTACCGCGCGTTTATTTATATCATCACAAAATCAAATGTGCAATTTACAACCCCTTCAAATAGGAGCGTGATGTCATAAGATACATGCCTAATTTCTGGTAACACTCTGGTACCTGGTTATATATATATAAATGTGAAATGATTTGAAAGCACTATGCTAGAAAATAGAGTAAGATCCCAGAGCGATCTGACATAACTTATTTTCAAAAGCATAGAACTTTCGGTTCTAAGTAGTCTCTACATGTACTTTTAATACCTGCGTATTTGTGGAGTTCGCTCGGTGACACCTGGGCAGGTACCAGGTGAGAAAGGTAACTAAAAATCAGAGTTACTTTACTTAAATTTGTATGACTGATTTTTAAATATATTTTGTAGAATGTTATTCTGAAGTAAAATTAAAAGTGTCAGACGCTTTAAAGCTCTGTAAAAAATAAATTAACTTTACTTATTTTTAAATGTCTGTGCGCAATAGTATATACGCATCCACAATAGACTGAAACAGATTGTGAGTTTAAGAAGAGGAACCGAGTCACCATGGATGTCTCACTCGCTCTGATGCGCATAGTGCTCTCGCGCTCATACTCATGATTGCATAATTTAATTGTTTAGGGGATGTTTGGTCATTACAATTTGTCTGACTGATTAAATATAACTTTGTAATAGTTATCTTAATAACATATTTAAAAATCAGACATTTAAAAGTTAATTTAGAAGAAAGTTAGCTAGAAGAATCCCACTAGATCTCTTGTAAAAGAAATGGCAAATCATCGGACCATGCAATGCTACTTTCTATAACTTTGTTAATGTCTCCTAAAATATAGCGAGTTCTGGTAGGCAACTTTATCAATATATAGTACAGTTTTATAGAAATTAAGTCGTAGTTAACAAGCCCATTTTTAACCAATTGATATTCTGATTTTATAGCAAACGATATATTTTCATTCTAAAATCAATGAAATTCAGGTAATGTGTATCTATAAAAGGGCACATTATTTAAAGTAAGTTTTCTGCATTAGTAACATTCCAATAGAGTAACCAACCATTAGAGAAATACGGCCAAGGCCTACTTGATTCAAGTGCTTCCTTTGTCCCCCCACCACCCCGCACCATCCTTGAATTTTCTACAGTGATAGTCAATTATTTTCCGCTTTTAATAGTCAATGATAGATGTATGTTGTCGTATATAGAGTTGATCGTTTAATTATCTCGATGAGATAGTGATTTGTACATTTCATTGTTAGAAATAGTCGTATGTGATGACGATTAAGTGCATTGGAGGTATAACAGTGTTGCTAGTAGCATGGTACCAGCACTAAACAAAAGATATTTGTATTTTAAAATCTTCATATGCTCCAACAAAATATACCATGGTTGTGATAGGGACTTAGGGTTCCTTCGTTTAAGGGATTACTCATGTCCAGAGCTTTTTTACGAATATCGAAATCAATACACTTGCGAACTTCTATTAATAATGTTTATAAGCCTTTGAAAATATCAAAAAATTGACGAATATATAGTTATTTAATATTTAAATGTCTCTTTGAAGTCTGTAAATAATAGAAAAATTAATTTTATTAATATAAAAACTTTATTTATTAACATAAGGCAATTATAAGCAGTATGTAACATACCAGAGAAACTTTTATGCATCTCATTAAATACGCTTGCAGTGTGCGACAGCCCTTATGTTCAAACCTAATTCTATCACAAAAATAACTTCGACTAATATGTAGTATTGTTGTATAATCGTTTAAATGTGAAGATTTGAATATTTCTGTTGTGGTGTTCGTTTTGTAATTACCATTCAGTAATTAATAATTCCGACATTTTCAGTGGTTAGAGTATATTAGGAGAATATCATATATCATAGCGAATCTAATGAATAATTTAACAGCTTTGAATATTTATAGGTCGATACAAACATAACTACAACCTTCCTCTCACCCCTCTCCAACATTCATACCCCCCATGAACCATCTCCAACCAACCTTAAACGTTTGGCTTGTATAAGTTTATAGCAACAGCGTGTGCCAACGCTTCGTGGAGAGCTCTATCAGAAAAATTCATTATTCGGTTTCAGAGATGCAGAACAGAAATTATTTTTATCTTATGCTGGTATTTCACTCTCGGCGAGACATTTGTCGGTGCACCGAGAATGAGCTATTGGTCTCACCTCTTGTATTCTCATATATTAACTGTATTATATAGTTTAGTCAGTATTTCAATCAAAAATTTAAAAAAACGTGTAGATCTCAGGAGAAAATGTAAAGCCGACCAGGACTAGAAGAGGAAATGGAAAGGAAAAAGGAAGGAGGAGTCTGAATGGCAGATGTAACGAGGAAGAGTAGAGAGTAGGAAGATACACGAGAGAATGAAATGAATGAAATTAGTTTTTAAACTGTTTAACTTATAAATTGTAAAGAGAAATAATTATAAAAAAAAATACAACCAAGACCTCTATAAAAAATAGTCGGCATTGCCCAATGAGGTTGCTTCGAAGACTAACCCTTGCAATGCTTGCCTACTAACATGTAATGATATACGTTAAATAAAAATCCAGAAAATGTATTAAGTTGGTAAAATATTTATCTTTATTTTACGTAGCGATGAAGTTTCGAAACAACAACGATATACAAGTAATATTTCAGTTGGTTTATGTGGTTCTTAAACACTAAAAGCCACCTGCTCTTACTATAAAGCGATTCTGCCCTAAGAAAAGGGTCCTCAAACCGTCAAGACATCCGTGGGTCATGTTTAGGTATTGTAAGCAGCTCGCGGACCGTAATTTGGGAACCACTGGTTCAAGACATAGTAAGTAGTGAGCACCTAGAGTGATAGACATTATTTACGAGTGTAGTTAGGGTAGAACAACATTTAAGTTTCATAAAAGTCAATTTTGTTTCCTAATGCGTTCACACCTTCTTTATGGCGGAACTGCCTTGAAAATGCGGAAGAGAAAGTTTTCTTTAATGACCTTCTGAATAAAATAACAGAAAATATTAAGGTGCTGGTGTAGAAAAGCAGAAAATGCGGTGGGTTTCGAAAGCTAAATAAAAAGCATATTTTCTCTAATTTTTTTCTAATATAATAACTGAAATATTTTGTTCAAACTTTTCAATATATCATAGATAAATATTAGACAAATATTTTGTGAAATTTTCATTTTAAAATATTTAAAAATCAGTCATTTGGGTCTCACCTCGTGTGACCTTACAATGAAAAATAAATTCAGGTTTATGTAGTCAAATAAATATGACCGTTCAGTCGATGAACGTCATAGATTACGTTGTAGGAATAACGTAAAGTAGTTGATATTTGGAGTCGACAGAAATCACTTGTGCATCTTGTTAGGTTATAAAAAGATTAGATAAAAAGGCATTGACAATTTAAATACCGTTTCTTTGATTTCAGGTATGATTTAAGTTAAACAGTGTAATTATTATAATGTGTATGTAAATTACTAAAATAAAAGTCTTTGATTTCAGAAGCAACACATAAGTGTGATTAAAAAATTACAATTCCTAATAAAAAAGGAAAAGTCAGCGCAGCCATAATGTAATTGGATTACTTAATGAATTCACATAATATTACATAGAACTAATTTTATTAACAAATAATGAAATTGTATTTCGTCGGGCGTTTATGTGTATAAAGTTAGATGTAAAACTCAGGTGTTTGTTCACCGGGTGGTCGTGGAGTACCGGAGAAGGAGTGGCGGTACCGTCAAATGTTGATTCACGTGGGCAGCAAACAGCAATACTGAGACTATGAGGGTGCTACCCTCTAGTCTAGGGGTTGGAGTCCCGGGATTCCTTTGAAGTGTTAGTTTTATGTAAATGTTAAAATGAAATACAAATACGTATCGAATAGATTTAACAGAACCTTCACTACTGCGTGCATGACTTGACTATACTTGTTTCGTACAGCAGTCGACCTTTCCAGCACACATTTCTAAGGTTTCTAGTGTTTATCAAGAAACAAGAAACATGAAAATCTGTCTGTGTCCAATCAAACTATGATACGATAGTTCTCAAGAAACATTTCAACAGATCTCAAGATTGTTTAATAACATCTTATCCTCTCAGAAACTACTTGGTGGATACATATATACACACATATATCGATAATGTATATATATACATATGTGTCCTTTCATTTAATGTAGAACACATTAAGTTTATTGTGCGAAAATTTGAAGGCGATTGGAGTAAAACTGTCGGAGATATAGAGTTTTAAGTCTTCACCTCTCTCGTCTGATTTCGTGTTTCTTTGAAACTTTTAAACGCGTTTTTCTCACACTTAGCTTTTTCAGAGTCGGTGCCCTCTCTAGCTCAAAATCTACTGCACCGATCCTTTTGAAATTTTGCACATTCTTTCTTTACATAAATGTCGAGGTAATGTTGTCGATTTTGTTTTATGTTTTTAATTTAAACGTATTTTAAAATAAGAAAGTTTCTGATCGGTATTTTGACTTCTAAGTAAAAAATCAATAATAAAAAAAACTCGACAAGTTTATCTGCAGAAACTTATCAACTAATGAAATCATTTTGGTTTTTCGATTTCAAATAATCCAGTGATGAGTTATGAGGGACACCACAATGAGACTTTTTTTTGTAACGTCTGCGGAGATTCGCTGTCAAAGCCTTATTTCTTGATATTTATTTATAAAAATTTCACAAAGTATTCTTTAAATGTTACTTTATCATGTAGTAATTATAGAAATAATTATATATTAACTGTGTCGTCAAAAAACATTATCGAAAATATGCTTCAGCTGTTATTTATTTCATTTTCAACAGTAAATTTAAAAAACAATATCTCGTTTTGGTTTCTAGTTTTATTTTTGTGAATTTTGGTTAATAAAGTTACTTATATGTACTATATAACATATACATACATATAAACGAGTACCTTGATCATTTCACCTCTGGCAGTCACGTTTTGACTTTTTTAACTTACATATAAGTTTTGTATTAAGTAAAACTTTTGACTGTAAAACTTGGTAATGTCTATATACGTGATACTCTCCGTAACGCTGAGAAGATGTAAGAAACAGAATGGTGTAATATTTGAAAAACTTTCTTTTTATTGTTTTTCACGAAAAACTTTATTACCAAAATATTTATACTTCATATAAAATCAGGGTTTAAACATTAAAAAAGTTTTTTAAAGTTCTTGGGTTAATATAAGCGGAATTACTAAATTATTACTTGTATTTTCTAAAGTTTTTGTTTATATAAGAAAATTAGTATTTGTTTCGTCACAAAAATTACCTAGTGGGACTATTATTTGCTTAATAAAGTCACAAATGTAGTTGCTGCTAGATTCTGACGATCAGAGGCGTTTAAAAGAATGCACCGCTCCCGTACGATGGATTTTACAAAAAGCAGTAATTAACAATGTTGGCTGAGACAGTGGGCTTGTGTCCTATGTCTTAATTTCTACAAAAGTGTACTATATATTGATAAAGTGGGTTACTAAAACCTCAAATGTTCAATTATTTTTTAAGAACTTCTTATATTTCAGGATATATTAACAATTAAAAAAGTCATTTTGTCTCTTTAATTTTCAAAGGGATTCAACGTTGTAGACATTCCAAGTGTATGTGACATCACAATCCTTGTGTAAGGTTACCAACCTTACACCTCATAAATCTCTGCTATATGTATTTATATATCAAAATATCAAATATTATTTACATCTATTTCAAGGAACAATAAAATTTCAATATTATGTCTGCCGTAACCCTGTTACAATAAAAACTTATTATTCTTTGATTTGACTTGATTATTTGACTACCAACAGCTACAGAACATTACCACAGCACTGACCTACTCAACAAATAACTGACGTTAAAATGCATTTCATGTCATACAAATATGGCCGACTATTTCTAGCGCTAAAACTACAATTCAAACTTCTAATTGCTATATCTCCGTCAATATTTAGATATTTAATAAAATAGACACGGCAATACACATTTATTAACATCAATTTCAATGAACAATTGAAAAATCGACCACTAAAAAATAAGGACACAAGCCCACCTTTTAGTATAGTATATCTGTTTCGTACATAATTTTATAAAATTGATAAGATTTGAAAAGTATCTGGGTACAAAATAGTAACATTACTAGAGCCCGAACCCAAATCTTTTACGAGTGTTGCTTATAGCTCCAATGCTGTTAGCAGGTGCGTTTATTATAGAGGAATCCAACATGTATATTGAACGTATACTCATACAGAATTTGATATAAAAATTTTATAACTATTTTATATGTTTTTACCCTCAAAAAAAAAAGTAATTCACCTAGAGTGCTACCTCTATAATTTGAAAGTGACTTTAAAACACATTGCGTTCAATATGGTAGATTGAAGGATTTGTAGCGAAAAAATATGAGGAATAATAGTTAGAGGGGTATCCTATAGAGTGAAATCACCAATCCCTTTACAGCGAACAAATATGAGATACCTAATAAATATCTAAGATATTAAATATATCATTTATTACAATAAATAATAAATACAATAGTTAATACCTATTTTCTATTTTGTATTTAAATATCTTTTAAGAATATAGAATTTTATATTTTATTTGAAAACTTTTACAAACCTATTTCCTATTTTGAAAATACAAAATACTTTTTTCATTTTTGTTATTTCATAGTGTTAATCAGTAAATATTATTTTTTGAATATAAACTTAAAACCCCACGAACATTAGGACCATCTATGATCTAAAAGTATCTGCTTAATACCCCCTACTACCCCCACATGCGCCATCCAACATTTATATATTTCCATTCATAAGTTGACATTATTTAGACATTAGTGTACTAAATGTGTTGCACTTTTAACGTACAGACTAGTGCGACATAAACATGCGACACTAATAAAACCCTTACTTTTGCTATTTTAAAAAAGTCTTGGTATTATTTTTATGAAACAAAAATGTTTCAAAACGAAGGCGGTTTTTATCAAAGAGAATTCTCATAATTATTAAATAAAATAACATTTATATTAGTAACATAAAGAGTATTCTATTTTCTCAAAAGTATTTTTAAAATACGTATTTTTTATTTTGTATTTCAAATATGAAAATAACGAGGTATTTGCATTTTGTATTTAAATGCTTTTGAAAAGCATTTATGCACATCTCTGGTACCGGTTATATAAACATTCATATTCTTATGATTCAGGGGTACAGGTGTTAATAAACTACAAAATAAATACGACTATAAATTAGTAAACAACTTACAGCAGTGTCCCCCAGCTCTTGGTAGTATGATTCACCACTTCCCCGACGGCTGCCAACACACATTGCTCGACGTAACAGTCCTGAAATTAGTGAACATAGGCCGCACTGCATTGTCACTTTCTTTTAGCACTTTTAATTAGATACTTGAATCTTTTATAAACCGTATAGTACAAACATACGAGAGTTGAACAAGTTTAAACTTGTTTTCAAACACTTGCAGAGTTACTTTTATATATATTTATTTTTAATCTTGTAAACTATAGTTAGATGTTTACTAAGATGTTAGAAATTTCTATTTTAATAACGAATCATTGTTACTTATTTGTTGTGTTCACTTGTGGCTGTGTGGTTTTGTGTCTTCTACGACGTCGCTGCAAGTAGATGCAGATGGAAAATACACCTGCAACAAGATATAAATAAATGTTGATATAAATATAAATATAGAAAAATATACACATTGGAATCATTGCGACAAAAGTGAGCTACGTAACTGAAAGCTTATAAAAACGAAAATTTAATTTAATTATTAAATATGCTTTGTGATTAAAAAACAAGTACATTCGGTCACAAAATATGCTATATGCTATAATATATTAAATTTCGTTTTAATTTAACTAAAATTAAATGAAGAATACTAATGCTAAAATATTAAACGAATATTCTTAACACCGTTCATAGCAACGTGGCTCAGATTCGGTTGTTACCTTTTAGGCTTAACCTCACTTTGAGTTTCCAGCAACGTCACTAATTCCGGCTACATTTGTAATTACTTTGTATTAAAATTTACAGGGTGGAATAGAATACGATGTGTTCTCAAAAAATAACAGGAATTGTAGGGGGTTACAAGGTCCGTGATAAATATTTTATGAAATGTTTTTTTTTGCGGATAGTTGGTAGTTCCGAAGCAACCTATTATGCCTATAGTCAGCCGGCAAGTGAAGTATCGAAGCGAAAATTAGTTTTTCGCCACTAAAATTTACTTTTCGCTCCGAAAATTTATTTTTTCTCCGGTAAAATTTGTTTTTCATTGCTAAAATTTATAATAGTAATATAAAGTATGTTTTTTCGATGCGAAAATTTGTTTTTCGTCGATTAAAATATGTTTTTTCGTTGCGATAATTTGTTTTTCGACGCTAAAATTTATAATAGTAATATAAAGAATGTTTTTTCGCTGCGAAAATTTGCTTTTCGCCACTAAAATTTACTTTTTGTGGCGAAAATGTATAATAGTAATATAAAGTATGTTTTTTCGCGGCGATAATTCTCTTGCTCTACTACGTTTACATTTGTTCAGAGCTAGTATCTTTAATCGTAAGAAAAAAATGGTTATGTAACATAACAAAGAATCATATTCAGAAACAGAATGCGGTCCTCATATTATGCACACTCAACTCCCTCTAGCTCCTCGCCTAATTCTAAAATAAATAATAGTGAATTGCTTATTTAATTTACATTGATATTGTTAATATATTTATTAATATACTGGTAATACATAAGTAGGAGAAGTTTTTAACCTAGTTTAGTGCCAGAGCTGCAGAAATCTATGTATGTATAACGCGTTGAACAACAGCACTCCGATCTGACCGTCTAAAAGGCCTTAACACAAGCTTAACGTCGCATCAGCTAAAGAATTTACTACGAGTACATGTCAGCGTTGACAGGACGTCGACGTCGTCGGTGGCGGTGATAGTACGCTCCGTGTGGTACAACTATTGTGTTATTATCGGTTGTGGTTACGTATGGCTGATAAGAAATCGTGATAAAACTGTATACGAGAAAATATACAATGTAATGTTATATACTAATATATAACAGCAGCGGTAGCGAACCTAAACGCGTACATAAATAACTAAAAACATTAACAAAAATGGCGCTAAATTACTACTGGAAGATTGACATAAAACTTCTAAGAGAAAAAATTATAAATTGACATATATATTGTGAAATACTTGAAATAAAACTTTTTGTAAGTCAAATTCACCCTTTAGAATAATAATCGGCTGCTAAAACTTTTCATAGTTCTATATAATGTTGATAAAGTATTGTTTCCATTTGTCTCCATTTTTTTTTATTAAAAAGAAATGCTTTATCAACCAAACTATCTAAAAATCATATGGATTTCTTAAAAAATTGTTCCGTCGGTGCTACTACAAACGTTGTGGAATCCTTGGTGTTTAGAAAAGGATCGTCTCGCCGACCGAAACAACTTCCCGATTTAGGGATTAAATCATGTGTGTAAAAACATTTTCAAGGATGAAAGGAATAGGTCAAATTTAGGTTATACACCTATAGTTTTAATATCAGAATTTCTTCATAGCTAAACGATAGCTCTAGATTTTATAATTATGTCTGCTTAAACATACCGGTGTTGATTATGCAAAATATATTCCAGATAAATAATCAAGAAACTGTAACAATAGAATAACAAATAAAATCCATGAATAATGAATGATAGTTCTATTCATTAGTCAACTATTCATGAAGAAATTGATAAGTGTATTTACTTATTATAATTTCAAAATTATAACAATTTAAATAAACATTATTTATTTCAATACGAATGCACCTAACCTTCCTGCAACAATTTCTTTCTAAAACTGACAACTAGACTAACACAAAATAACCAAAATTTACTTATTCTTAGTTTATTAAAAACCTGTTTTGACACTTTTGTTTTGCAGCGGTAATTCTTATTGCAGTCGAACATAACTTTAGCTTAACCAAGCAAAATACTGGGGTTATATTTTCCATTTCTTAGGTTAAGGTTTGTCTAACTTAAGAAAATGACACATGAAGCAGACCAATGATTAAAAGCAATGACTTAACGCAAACTTAGAACCTTTTTGGATAAAATACTACTAGGTATCGCTTAATTAACACATTACAAGTATTTAAAGTAACATCTGTTTTATGTTTAGATTTCTGAAAGATTATAAACTATATGCGGGCTCTATAATGTCACAACAAAAATTTAAACTACTTTGTATTTCAGCTTAGTATGTAATTCTTAATTCTATATTTCAAATGTTGCTAATGTTATCTTTGTAAAATGATCGTACTTATAAATTAAATAAAAATTTCAGATAAATTCTACCATATGATAAATTTACGAAAGATGAATATTATATTATTTATTAATAATTTTGTAACATGTGTTTTAAACAAACAAACAGAAATCTTGTTTGACTCTTTGGTTCAGTGACGTCTACTCGTTCACCTAGCTCGACTAATTACAATAAAATTACTACAAATATATCAATTAATTACATAAGTATATTTACTTAAAATTACAACAATGTTTATTACTTACATATTGTTTTCAGGCAAGCACTTATTAAGATTTCATCAAACTGTTGATTTCAAACACTAATGAATTTTCACTAAATTAACAAACAACAAAATCATTCAATAATATAAAATATGCAAAAGTATGCCACCAACTTGTTTCAAGGCAATATTTTTATTAAACTAATATAAAAAAGCTGAATAATTTAACCGTAATCAAATAGTTAATTATTCAAATTATTATTAATTGTTCTTAAGTGATAATATCTGTAGATTATATAACTTTATTTATATACAAATCGACATATAAAAAAATATATATCGTTTAACAAATTCAAACAAATTATTTTATTGTGGATATGTTCAATTAAATTGTTTTGTGATTATATATTACTGATAAAACGAATATTACAAATGTTAAAAGTAGTTTATTGAATTATATTATCACAATTAACTTATCAATAAACATAAATATATGTTTAATACATAACGCTGGCATATTTTTGTTATTTTATATTAATGATTTTTAGGTTATAATTTTGACAGTTTCCAATAAAGGGTGATACACTAATGAATAAAATGACTTTCTATTAACACAATATTGTATGTAACTTAGATTTTATTACTAACAAATAAATGTATATTATTTAAATGTTTAATTTTCTAATGTTTACAATAGTATGTTAGATTGTAAACATAGGTACATACATATTATAACATAACTAAAGAGCCGTTGCCCTCAATATTAATACACAAACAATTTCTAATGGAAATGCATTGGAGTATACTACATCTAACACATGTCAAAATTATAACCAGAATAATGTTGTTTATTTAAAACTTATTACATAAACAATAATTTAATTTAACTTTATAAACTATCTGTTTTTAAATTATTAAAAATTAAATATTGATTTTTACAGTAATATTAATATAACAATATAAAAGTTATGACACAATATTTTATAAATGTATCTTTTATAAAATACTTCACTTATTTTTAATGATATGAACCGGTGATTTTATTAATTATATTAATAAAGGATAATGAATTACTGTTATTTGATGAATTAATGTTTTTTTTCATATTTTTTTTGCTTTGTGCTCCCGTGCCGTCAAAACGATTCGTGCGTTCTCATGCCCCGTTTGTGCACTACTGCCAGGCGTTCGGGTCGATTCGTGCAAGCAGTCAGTTCGGGTTCGGCAAACGAACCGATGTGGTGTGGTACTTCAGCTAAATGTCTGGTCTGGCCGTTCCGTGCTTACTGTTTCTTCATTTCATACGTTCTCTTTCGAGCTGGGCCTGTAGTTTTACATACTGTATTTCTGTTCCTCCAACCCCCCTGTAATTGAATGTACTATAGAAGTCAAAATCTATTGAGGATGGCGAATTAAATAACAAAATACGTACCAACCATCTTATTGCTTGTATATTTATAATTGGACCCTTGCATTACTTATATTTGCGAACATTTCAACTTAAATGTTAATAATAATTATCCAAAACTTATTAAACCATAATCTACTTATCCAAAAGTCACTGGTAATCTTGCTACGTCCCAGTTACTCAAAAATTTCAAAAGAATCAAATTGTGCAACGTGACAGAAAGTTTTTTGCTACTACCACCAAGATCTGCACCGATGCCGGCTCCAGGCAGTATCACGACCAGACCCTTTTGCGTACACCACCTTTATAATAATTATAATGTACTTCACTTGCCCCAACGGCTGAGTATAGGCATAACGCTTCAGCGCCATCCATTTTCAGGGCTAATTTTGAGAAAACAGAAGAAATTTTTGTCACATTACCTCAGATGTTGTCTCAGAAGACCCGTCTTTTTCATGATTGATACGATAAGTCTCTCAGTAATATTTAGAAAAAGCCAAGGAACTTCCCAAGGAGTTTCTTACTGGATTCACCGTACTGAATGTATAATGATAGTTGATTTTGCTTGTGTTATATGCACCGACAACAAGATCAAGGCCAGCTTTCATGAGATAATTATTATTACATTTTTGTTGCCCCTGCTGCGACGGCAACTATTGTTACAAATTTATTTCTTATAATTACTACAGCATACATCTGACCATGTATATATAAATATATTTATGATTAAATGTTTTCTACTAATATTTTTAGATGGTTCAATATCATTGAATATAGGTCACCACTTTTTTATCGGAAGAGGTATACGAGTATATTTCCCGGACGTGAAATAAATACTCCATCAGATCCGGCGTCGGTAGACCTGTACAACGAAGATTATACTTCTGCAGTACACTGCATGGGGCTCCATCTAAAGGTACGATTATTTACGTCACTAGCTATACGATTGCACACAATATCCTGCAGACTGTATCATCGGAAAGCTGTGGGAAGATATGACATTACAAAAGCTGTAGAATACGTTGCATATAAATCGGAGTAATATTGGTTGTATATGACGCAGGGGCGGAAAGAGTGTTATCATTATCACATATTATAATGTTTCAGGGATACGACTAATTTCTTATTTATTTATATGTTTGGTATAGATTTGTCACGACTACGTGTATACACACGTGGATGTTATATATACGCAAGAGATATAGAAAACCAGATAGTAATTTAAAATTAGATATCACAGCAAAACAAAGTGACCCGTGTACAATAGTGAACACTGTCTATTTTATAAAGAAAAATTTATCTCAATAAATAAATATTATTTATTTTTAAAAACACTGTGTTCCATTTGATAATCAAAGCGGATATGATTTGCAAATGTATTGTAAAATAAAATTGATTTAACTATTTGTAAATATTAATTCAATTTTATTTTTACCTTTTGTCACGTAAGGTGTAAGAGTAAGGGAAACGAGTAAGGTGTACGTACAACGGCTACAATGGACTTGTGTCCTCATTTTTAGTGGTCGATTTTTCAATTGTTGATTGAAATTGATGTTAATAAATGTGTATTGGCGTGTCTATTTTATTAAATATCTAAATGTTGACGAAGATATAGTAATTAAAAGTTTGAATTGTAGTTTTAGCGCTAGAAATGGTCGGCCATATTTGTATGACGTGAAATGCATTTTAACGTCAGTTATTTGTTGAGTAGGTCAGTGCTGTGGTAATGTTCTGTAGCTGTTGGTAGTCAAATAATCAAGACAAATCAAAGAATAATAAGTTTTCATTTTATTTAACCCTGTTACGGAAGACATAATATTGGAATTTGATTGTTCCTTGAAATAGCTGTAAATAATATTTGATATTTTCATATGTAAATACATATAGCAGAGATTTATGAGCTGTAAGGTTGGTAACCTTACACAAGGATTGTGATGACGTTGAATCCCTTTAATAATTAAAGAGACAAAATGACTTTTTTAATTGTTAATATCTCTTAACATATAAGGAGTTATTAAAAAATAATTGAACATTTGAGGTTCTAGTAACCCACTTTATCAATATATAGGACACTTTTATAGAAATTAAGACATAGGACACAAGCCCATTTTGGTTTTAAGTCACAGTATCTACATAACTAGAATACCTTACAAATGAAAGAAATATGAGGAGCAGAGTAATTGTGAATCTCCAATGGATACCACATATAATAATGTTGCGTGCGATAAAGAGAAAAATCTACAAATAGAAAGAGAAATAGATAGTGAGTGATAGTGATAGAATGTTTTGCCAAAAAGCAGTTCACAGAGAATAAGGGAACGGAACTGAGGCCGGCATGCGCGGATCAATACGTGCATCAAGCTCTTCTGAGTGGCGGCTTGTTTTATAATTGGGGTGGGTTGGCAGTTTTGCCCTTCGCTACCCTTCTCTCCGATACACCTACCTTCACATACTACAAACGACTCTTCTCTCTCTCTCTCCCCTCTCCCTTCCCATATTCGACTGATAGAATACTTCAACGTAAGCCCCCAAAACGTCGTTTCATTATTTCCTTGCATAAGTGGCAGCATTAAACATTTTTATATCTACAGTACTTCTAATTTAGTGAGAAAATAAACGGGTCCTATAGATCGTTATTTTTGTTTGATAAGTCTCTGATTTTCTCCATTAGAAGTACTATACTGACTTTTAATATTAAGGCTTGAAGCTTAAACGCTTGTGATCCTACTTTTTAATGTCATTTTTTTTTAATTTTAGTGACATTTGAATAACTCAAAACTTAATAACGTTTTCTAATAAATTTCAAAGTTTAAGAGCAATTTTCAGGCTCACCTCCTTTTAAAGCATGTAAAACTTCTTGTCTGTCCAACTATTTTCTATTAAACACAAAAAAAAATCTTGATAGACTGTTAATGTTGATCCGGTAACGCTGCGCGCAAAATTATCTCGAATAGTGTACAATAGGAACGGGAATTTGAAATCTTTGATGATGCTAATGCATACCTTAAGTAAATGTTTTTATATTTTCTGATTCTTGTAATCTTTAACGGAATAAATAATACTCTTTTTAGTTACTAAAGGAGTTTATTTTATTTTGCAATTTCAACAGCTAGATTATATCTCTCTATTATTTAAAATCGAGATATTAGCATTTCAAGGGTTAAATAATGGAAATATTTTATAATGGTTTTCAGATTTGGAATCAGCGGGAAAAGTACGTTGAAAAACATTTTTAAAAGTTGGAAATAAAATATTTTAATTGTAAAACTTTTTTAAAAATTTTGCAAGGGTTTAACCTATTAAAATTTGATAAAAAATTGATGGTCTTCGATTGTAAAATTTATATTAGTTCTTAACGTATAATTTTATGCTGATTTCAAACCTGCAATTTATTTTTTGGAGGCACTTCCGGTTTTCGAGAGATTAGAGTTTCAAAGGTTAAATAATGGAAATATTTTAAAATGGTTTTCAGAGTTGGAATCAGCGGGAAAAACTATGTTCGAAAACATATTTAAAAGTTTATTTTCATTCTTTTTTAGTGTTTCTGCCAGGCCTTCAAAAAAAGAAGGGCTCTGTTTAAGATAGGGTTGAATGAATTGTGTTAGGGTTGTTCCACCCCAGACATTTGCAGGTTGAAAAACCAGCTTTCAGAGACATCTGTATCATCTTTCGATTATTTACTTCTAACACACATGGACTAACGTGAAATAACATCGAATTTCAATGTATCTATTTTCTTAATAATTATTAATGGTGTGTTATTTTGATAATTACAATAAATGCAAAAAAAATAATTCTCTTATATTTAATGTTATTGATCTATAATAGGTGAAATTACAGTTATCATGTAAGATATGTATTTTTTACAAATTATATTAACCTCACTTTATTGTTTTTAATCCTGTTTGCTGATTTTATGTTTGTTTATACTCCTGCAAAACAGTAATATATTATAATATGTTATACCTCTGTGCTAGATTGCAAAACAATGACAATGATACGATTCTGTTGTGTTATTAAGGTTAGGCAAAATTCTGTGTGAATAAATTTAAAGAAATATTTGGTTTAGAACTGACCTCTTGTATAAACTATTTCTCAGTAGCTAAGTTACGCGTTTAGCAACCGGGATACACATTAAACACAAAACGAAAAACAATAATTCTTGTAAATAAAATCTAATTTAGATATATGTATAGTTTGTTTTCAGTAAAATATTATTTTCTACTTTATAATGGTGGACGACAATGCAAAGCAAGTAAATTTGGAAGTTGGCAGTTTACGTAAAACAATGGACTTGAAATCCATTGTAAATATAAAATTAGAAGTAGACCCCGAAGCTACTACTGTTGTATTTAAAACAGAAATCAGTGAAGAAGCCAATTCTCCTGCGGTTTGTATTAAATATCAACCAGATATTATTTATCTGTTTTCCTGTACGACAATGGTGACACATTAGTTTTGTATTTCTATAAATTACAGCAGCAGTTGGAAGCATGGACATATTGTAAAAAAGGCGATACGATGTTGGAGGAATCGATTGGAAATGATGTTAAACAAAGCAGTCTTGTTGAACTGCAAGAAAGTGTTCAATCAGAAACACTAAAATCAAATACAAACAGTAAGATTTATATTTGCGAACTGTGTAACAAGTTATTTAGCAATCCTACAGATATCTTAAAACATTTAGAGATTCACGCAGTCAGGAAATCTTATTCTTGTAACGAATGTTCTAAATCATTTACAAATTTAAATAATTTAAAATATCATAAAAATATGCATTTAGGTACTAAACCATATTCTTGTAATGTTTGTAATGCTTCGTTTGTAAGACCAAATAATTTAAAAGAACATAAAAAAATTCATTTACAAGTTACACAATTTACTTGTAACATTTGTAAAAAATCATTTATTTCTTTAGATAATTTAAACAAACATACAAACTGTCATTTAGAAACTAAAACGATTTCTTGTAATATCTGCAATAAATCATTTAAAAGAGTAAGTGCTTTAAATGAACATAAAAACATTCATTTGGCTGTTAAGCCATTTTCTTGTGAGATATGTCTTAAATCATTTGCAAGATCAAGCAATTTAATAACCCATAAAAAAACTCATTTAAACCTTAAGTTTTCTTGTAACGTCTGTGATAAATCATTTTCATCTGCAATTCATTTTAAAGAACATCAAAATATTCATCTTGATGTGAAGCCATTTTCTTGTAGTGTATGTAATAAGACATTTACTTATTCAAATGCTTTAGGGCTTCATAAAAGGATTCATGAAGACGTTAAACCTTATCCTTGTAATTACTGTAGTAAATCCTTTACAACTTCAAGCAATTTTAAAAGACATGTAAATAGTCATTTAGGCAGCAGGCCATTTTCTTGTAGCATATGCAGTAAATCATATGCTAGTTCAATTAATTTAAAAACACATACAAATACGCATTTAAACGGTTAATAATGTTAGGTTGTCTGTGATTAATTTCCTAAATAAGACAAATCAATATTTTAATGCTGTTTTTTTTGTTACATCTTTCATACTGTAAATGATTCGTTTTTCTTAGTTTTATTCTTGAGATTTAGATGCTCAAAATATATATTTTTAGATGCATAAGCTTCAATATGTATTACGTAATTTGTTTATTAATGCGAACGAATTTGTACTTATATTAAATAAAAATTTCAATTAAATATAAAAATATATATACATATAGTGCAAATTATAAGAGATCGTGACGCTTTTTCAACTTTTTTTTAAGTGTGTTGAGTTACCAACGATCTCTTATATTTTGAACAATAATAACTTTATTTTAATATACATTTTATGCCATATCACTTAGTTACTGTTACCCATACAAATTACCTTTAAAAAATAACAATTATTGAGAGAAATATTTCATGAAACTTATTAAGGTTCCCCAACATTTATAGTTTGGATTCTGTAAGCCAACTAAAACTTTGAGCTTTTCGTTCTGCTGTTGGGTTGATCATTACATTAATGAAACTCGGTTTGTCTTTAATAGCAAGACAAGTTTTAACAGCGTCCTGCATCTGTGGAATTGTTGTACAAAAGTATCCTTTTTCACCAAATAAATTCATAATATTCTCATAATGCGTTTCTGAAGTCAAAGCCTGTGGTGGTGTCCTGAAAAAGAATAACCAATAGTTAATAATACTACTAGTACATATATTTAAAGTATTAATTTAAAATTACTAACACTTGATTAATATTTCCACCGGATTGCATGGCTTCCATAGTTTCTTTATCAAATCCACCATAAATACCATTGTTGTTAACAACAAATATTGTTATAGGTAATTTATATCTCCACATAGTTTCAATTTCCATTCCAGAAAATCCAAATGCAGAATCTCCTTCTACACAGAACACTTTCTTATTTGGGGCGTACTCTCTGCACCACAAAGCAGCAGCTATTGCAAAACCGGGACCAACCTAAATTAAAACAGAAAATCTGTCTTAGGATGCTCTGGGATAGACTACTTGTAAAATCAACAAGTAGTTTGTTCTATTGTGAGAGAGCAGTATTTGTCGTACTATATTTGTATACATTTTTAAAAATAAATTACCCCCATGGTTCCAAAAGTTCCTGCATCTAATCTATGCCGCGGTAGAGTATTTAAGAGCATGGACCGACCAATATCCATTGTATTTGCACCTTCAGAGACAATAATACAATCGTCAGGGATTAATTCTTGCATATGATGAAAAACGGCATAGTAATTTAGTGGAATTGATGTATTCAACGCCATTTTCTATAAAAACAGTTTTTAAAAAAATTAACATACGCTTGTAGACACAAATTATTTAAAACATTTACTTACCTGTACTGTATTTTTATTGTTTTCACATTTTTCAGTTAATTGTACCCACCATTCATTATTGGAAGGTAGCTTATACTTTTGATTTAACAATTGCTGATTTAATTGTACTACAAACGGTTTAATATCTGATTGTACAGCTACTGTAGAGAGAATACTATTATGGAGTTCCTCTGCATTTAAATCAACTTGAATGACTTTCACATCTTTACTAAATCTTGGTGCTCTACCAAAATGAAGAATCCAGTTTAGTCTGGCTCCAAGAAGGAGTACAACATCAGCTTGCTGTAAAGCTAGTGTTCTAGCTGATGCTACACACTGAGTTGCATTATCTGGTACTACACCTTTGCCTGGAAAATATAAAGCCAATTAATGAAAAGTTTATAGAAAAATTTAAAGGTGATATTTTTTAAATCTGCTTTGTAGCTTGCGAAGTACATAAGTTACTATACTGCAATGGTTGTGTACACAACGTTGCCATATTTCTCAAGAGTGTGTTGTATTTAGTCTACATGTATAAAAACTTTACTTTATTTAAGGTGAAACGATACTTGGCAATTTTATCTCGTGAAATATAGATGGCGATACTATACAGCAGGTTAAATATTATCAAAAAAAAAAACATGTTTTTTTATGTTTAAATCGTTTTATGTAAGTAACTATAAATGCGAATCAAAATTAAAAGCTGCTATTAGTTAGATGAATAACGTAGCTACATTTTAAGCTTTCTTCCACGGACTTTTAATGAGTTGGAACCGCAAAAATAAGTTTTGAAAATAAATATTGCTATATTTTCTAGTTAAATTCCAATTTCGCGTTTATAGTTACTTACATAAAACGATTTAAACATAAAAAACATGTTTTTTTGATAATATTTAACCTGCTGTATAATATCGCCATCTATATTTCGCGAATCAAAAATGGCCAAGTATCGTTTCACCTTAACTTAAATATTATACCCATTGGTGTAGCCAAGAATGGAAGATTGGTATTCATAATTAAAGATCTAACAATATCTTCGGCATGTGCATAAGCTGCTCCTTTTCCTACAATGACAAGTGGTCGTTTAGCATTTCTCAGCAGATTAGCAGCTTCGACAACTAGTTTTGTATTTGGGAAACATAATGGAGGCGCTGGAGCTGTATATTGTGGTGGAACAGCTTCAGAAGAAACTTTCGCCTAAAAATAATGCAACGTTTTATTAGATATTGTAGTGATACGATATATAAAATATAGGTAAGATATAAAGGCGCTAACTTGTAGAAGAGTTCCAGGACAATCTAAATATGCAACACCAGGACGACCGTATTTTGAAAGACGAACTGCTTTCTCCACGTGCAATGGAATTAAACCAGCACTTGCCGGTCTAGCTGCATATTTACAATATGGTCTACTGAGCTCCACCTAAAATATTTTGCAATTTTCGATAATCAGATTATATATGGAATATTTATCCAACTGTAAGTGTAAGTAACAAACTTGTGGACACTCTTGAAATCCGCCAATCCCTTCATGATCTTCAGATGTAGCACCCGCAATAACTAACAGTGGCCAGCAATTTACTTGTGCATTCGCCATACCACCAGTGCAATGAAGAAGTCCTGGACCTGATACCACTAGGCAAGCACCAGGTGTTCCTTTAAATAAAAATATATTCATTAATGAACAACACTTCAAAATATATAAATTTAATGAAGGAACATTAATTACCTGTTAAATAACCGACTGCTTGAGCAGCGTAACAAGCAGACTGCTCATTTCTCATGCCAACATATTTTAATCCTGCAGCTTGCATAGCCATGGAAAGTTCTATAACTGGAATACCAATGATTCCGAAAACATACTCGATCCCCTAAAAATTTGACCACATAATAAATAATATTAATTTCACATTACTTCAATTTTAAATTCAATAATATTGCCGCTGTTATAGCAAAGTCACATCAAGGTTAAATTTGACAGCAAGAACATTTTTAACGAGAATAGTTTTAGGGATGTATCATTTGGAAGTTAATAAAACTAAGTTAATAACTAACCTGAGCCTTTAAAGCTTCCGCTAATATTTGATTTCCGTCAATTTCTGTCATGTTTAATATTTTAATAAATATTTTCTTATTAGTTTTAGACTATTTACACAAAGCACAGCTCGTTGAACCTGTTGCAAAACCTTTGCAGTACTATTATCTTATGTAGAATGGTCAGCGCACTTAACATTTAGTATTTAATTATAAAAAACGTTGCATGATTTTGCATTTTAATGTTTTCTTATCGATTGTTCTGTGTTGCTATCAAAAAATACATACATATTTATATGTTCATACATATGTATTGGGCAAATAAACGCTATTGTTTATTATATTTATTATCTAGCAATAAAAAGATCTTCCCGTTTAAAGTTCACTTTCAGAGAAGTGACATATGTATATATTACTTAATAAGTTGCGTAACAAATGTATTTAAATACAATAGCATTAAATATTACATATCGCAGGTGTAGTTTTTATTATATTTTTATTACGCACACGCAGGCCAAATTGCATCCAATTTGAGGGAGGCTTCAAATAGCTCCTTGAACTTTAACTATTACACGTTTTAAAAAGAATTATATAACTTATTGCCATTGGACTATAGCTGTAAATATAAATCTACGTACATGGTTATCTAATTGAATTTAATTTAAGAAAAATATTTTACTGTGCTATTATTTTGTTCATAAGTTCATATTCTCTTCAAAGATCAAAATACGTTACACTCTGAGAATATTTACGAACTCTCTTTGTATTTACGGGTTATAATAAATATTAAAGTAGAAGTTTCATTTTATGATGGTGTGTGATTATTGCGTCACTCCAATATACCCTAAAAGTCGATGTCGCAAGTAGTCTGTTACAGTGTGAAAGAACTTAAGACTTCGATTAGTTTTCGTTCAGACTTCATTGAGTGTTCACATTAATAAGATTGTTATATAATAATAGATGTAATAACTATAATACCTTTATTAAGTGATATATTCGGCTAATAAAATTCAAATAACAATTATATAGACAACAATAAACGTATATTTGAACAATAATAGTATAAATGAACATATATTTCATAGTTTTATAATAACAAATTCCACACGTGCTATGTTTATAATTACACTATTACTTATAATGAGTAAATGAATTAATAAAGCAATATTTTTGGTTGTAATAAATAAACTGTTAGTTTATTTATCAATAAAATTAGAGAATCCAGTTGCTATATTCAATATTAAGATTTTCTTTACAATTATTAAATGAAAATGTTTCAACAATGATTATTTTTATGATTTTGTAAATTACTAAACCGAGTAAATGATTTATTGCATAAATTACACGCATATTTCACATTTAAATGACTGTTTTTATGAACTTTCAGCATACTTGAACTTGAAAAAGTTTTATTACAAAGATTGCAAGAAAAAGGTTTAATTTCTAAATGACTGTTTTCATGTATTTTTAAATAACTAAACTGAGTAAATTTCCTATTGCAAATGGTACAGGAAAATGGATTATTGTGTAAGTGAATATTTGTATGTCGTTTTAATTGATGCGACCTTGCAAAAGATTTATTACAGATCCCACAATTAAATGGTTTTCGATCTAAGTGGATAATTTTATGTCGCTTTAATTCATAGGTGGTTGCAAATGATTTATCACAAATACCGCATGAATAGGATTTAATACCTAGATGACCATTTTTATGTATTTTTAAATTATTTAATCTAGTAAATGTTTTACTGCAAATACTACAAGAAAATGGTTTCAAGTTTAAATGACTATTTGCATGTATTTGTAAATTATATAATCGAGTATATGTTTTATAGCAAATGTCGCAAGAAAATCGTTTCTTGTTCATATGACTTCGTTTATGAACAATTAAATTACCTTTCCAGGTGTATGATTTATTACATTCATTACAAGAATAAAGGTTTTTACTTGAATGTTGATATAAATGTTTTTTAAATTCCGTGGTTTTTTTAAATGACTTGTTACAAACTTCGCATATACAAATCTTTTGAAAAACATTAGATTGTCTATTTCCTTGCAGTTCGTCAAGATGAATTTGATTATGCTCAATTTGAATGGATTCTTTAGCTCTAACATTTCTCGTACATTCAAATGATGTTTTCTCATGCTTGCATGACAATTTTTTTATATAATCACAATGAGAGCGATCTGAATGTTCGCTGGTTTCTGTTTGTAGTTCAGTACTTGTTGGCTCTTCTTTAACATGTTGTCCTTTAACAAAATATGTGTCCTCTATTTCAACTTTAATTTGTTGTATTCTGCAAACAGCCATTACTAGAATGAAAGTGTATACATTTTTTAGAAGCACAACCAATTTATAAGAATGAATATATATTACTTTTATGTATTTACTAATACTCTTTTATTTAGATTTATTCTAAATTATCAATTAAAGGAATTATATATATTCTTATGTAAGAATTGTGCAATAGCTACTTCAAAATACTTCTGTCAAAGTGAATTCTGACATGCTCTACTACTCAAACACATTGGCGGGATTTACAAAAACTTTATTAGGAGTAGAAAACATTACAAATATTAACCCACAAATCATATTTCATTACTTCATTTATTTATATAATCTATATTTATTTAATCTATTAAAAGTTGTGTAACTAAAAAAGAATTAATATAACTTCCTGTTTCGCGTTAGCATACTTAATCATGGATGGATTATATTTTAATGTTTATCAATGAAATCGTAATACAAGGAGAATAGCGGTCAAAAGTTGAAATAAAACTGCATTGTCATCTACTTAATATACTACTAACAAAATATATTTCTTTCAATTTAAAATAACTTTCACATTTTTATGTCCAATGGTATCTAGTTTTATGGCGCTTTAAATTGCACTTTTGAGAAAACGCTCTGTTGCAGTCACTACAAGAATACGGCTTTTCACCAGAGTGTGTGAATCGATGAAGTTTTAATTCTCCTGGTCTTAAAAATGTTTTATTACAAATATTACAGGAAAACGACTTTTTATTTAAATGAATTTGTTTATGACGCCTTAATAAAGTTGGACTAGAAAAAGATTTCATTAGGCATATGTCACAAGAAAAGGCTTTGAAACTTGAATGAGTCATTTTGTGTTCCTTTAATAAAAACGATTTGGCAAATGTTCTATTACATAAATGACACACATATGGCTTCACATCTATATGCGTGTTTTTATGTACAACCAAGTCTCCTGATCTATGAAATGATTTACTACATACATCACAAAAAAATGTCTTTGGACCATGAAGCTGTTTATGTGCTCTTAATGCAGAAGAACTGCCTACTGACTTGTCACATTGGTCACAGAACAGTTTCCTTCCAGTATAACTTTTCTTTTTGACACATGGATTACGTCGTTTTGTTGAATGTACTCTCTTGTGTGATTTTAAGTTACTTGAAGATATAAATGTCTTATTGCAAATATCACAGGCAAACGGGCGCTCTCCAGTATGTGTTCTTATGTGTATCTTCAAACTACTTACTCTAATGTACGATTTGTCACATTGATTACAATAGTGCAATTTTTTACCAGAGTGTACGTGCAAATGTTTTAATAGTTCTGTTGCTTTTTTAAATGAAACATTGCAAATGTCACAGATATACTGAAACATATCCAAGTATACGTCTTTCTCTTGAACTTTACATTTATTACATTCAGTTGTAATCATTCTTCCTCCTAGCATAGTGTCGACGTGTTCTTTCAATTCAGTTGAGTCGCAGATATACTTATTACATGTGTCACAGAAATCAGATGAGATTTCATATTTAATGTAATCGTTACTGACACATGTATTATTCGTTGTTTCTTTTTTATTAATAATACAAGCTAGTTCGCTTATTTCTGGTTTGAATTCTGTAAGATATGGATCAGTGTTCGCCATACATTCTTCATTTACTTCTACTTTAATATTCACGGTTGTCTCTAAATAATTATTTAAAGTTTGATCAGTTTCAGATTTGATTTGATATAAAATACTCTCCTCCATTTTAATTCAGTGTAGAAAAGTTCCTAAAAGCAAAAAGAAAATTAATGTATTTAATTAGTTATTAACAATTGCACTCTCCACGATTAATGAAGGAAGATTTTTTTAATTAAAAACAATACCAAAGTTTTGAGTGTAAGAAAAACATAAAAGGTAAAATATGAAATAAAAATTTTATTTATAAGGATACTTTATTCTATTAATTTATTGAGTACTTATATATTATAAACATGTGTTTAATAGAATTTTATAGGTTAATACAAAGTTCGATTATATATATCGTACCATGTTCGGGTCGCATGGGTCAACTATGAACTATGAAATTTTAGGAGACATCTCTGTTGTAAAGTATTACTTAAAACTTTGTGGTGAATAACTTGACAGGACGTACGGCTTTTGTTAGGAATTGTGAAGACAATTATGCCAAAAGGCTTTGGAAACTTATCGCATATTATAAATAAATATGTTATACTTTTTATATATATATAATTTATATATTGTGTTAGCCAAATAAGAAACGCATGATACTTGTAGGTTAACTTCTTATATTTTTGACACATTTAACGTCAAATTATTTTAACTTAAATAAGTTATCCAGTAAAATCTTAATAGAATCTATCGAATGAAACGCCAGTTAATAAATATTACTAAATACGGTGATATTATTTAGTTGTGAAGATTGAAAAATATTTTAATGTGTATTGTAATAAGTAGTGTTTTAAGTAACAGTTGATTTAGATTCTACAAGATTGTACGAAATATAACTTAGAAAATGACAAACAATGTATTAAAGATAACAAATGGTGCAAGTGATCCGGGGATGAAAATATCACTGAATAATTTAAATGATAAAATAAAAAAAGAAGTACTCGACAGTAGTGTTGTTGATAACCTTGTGGAAGTGATTAAAGAAGAACCTGTTGAAAATCAACAATGGTGTTCGCACCAAGTGCTTTATGACGGTATTGTCTATCAATCAAATGAACCTGTCAACGATCTCAGTCAATTGAATGAAGGTTTTCCAATCTACAGAAAAGATGCTGAGCTTCAGAACAATATAAAACTATCTACTAAAGATAAAATCATATATATTTGTGACATATGTAGTATGTCATTCTCTGAAAAACATAATTTTGTTAAGCATATCAGCACTCATACGTTCAAGAAAATGAATAGTTGTACTATTTGTAATAAAACGTTTTCTAAGAAAAATGGTTTACTTAGACATGAACGTACTCACACAGGAGAAAAGCCATATGTTTGTGGTATTTGTAACAAATCATTTTCTCAAAAATATAACTTATCAGCACATAAACAAACGCACTCCTTAAAACGGTACATTTGTGACATATGTGGCAATTCGTATTTATGGAAAAGTTATTTAGTTATTCATAAGAAAACGCACACAGGCGAAAGCAGGGCTCATTTTTGCACAGTCTGTAACAAATCCTTTTCACGAAAAACTAGTTTAATTGAACATAAACGAACTCATACAGGTGAAAAACCATTTTGTTGTGGAATTTGTTCCAAATCATTTACACGTAGAAGCACCTTTGTCGGTCATGTCAGTACTCATACTGGTGGCAAATCTTATTGCTGTCCTATTTGTGGCAAAAAGTTTTCAAGAAAAAACAATTTAGTTAGACATGAGCGAACACATTCTGGCGAGACGCCGTATGCTTGTCATGTTTGTAACAAAGCATTTGCAAGAAAGGACGTGTTGATAAATCATGAGTTATTGCATAACGACGAAAACAGTTATTATTGTGAGATTTGTTCTAAATCATTTTCTATAAAATATAATTTAAAACAACATATAAAAATACACACAGAGGGAAAATATCATTGTTGTAGTATTTGTAATAAATCATTTCTTCGCAGAAATACTTTAGCCAGGCATGAGGAAACACACACTGAAAAAATGGCGCATCCTTGTGACGTTTGTAATAAAACATTCTCACGAAACGATACTTTACTAGAACATAAACGTATTCATACGGGTGAAAATCTGTTTTGGTGCAACATATGTACTAAATCATTTAATTACAAAAGTAGTTTAATTTACCATAAACGAACCCATACTGGGGAGAAACCATTTTGTTGTAATATTTGTAACAAGTCTTTTTCTCGGAAATATATTTTAGTTAATCATGAACGAATACACTCTGGTGAAGATCTTTACACGTGTGAAGTTTGTCCTAAAACGTTTATTTATAAAAGTAACTTACTTGATCATAAACAAATGCACACTGGCGAGATGCCTTATCGTTGTAATATATGTGCCAAGACATTTTCTTATAAGCGCAGCTTGATTAGGCATTCGCAAATACATAGCGCGTGATTTACGGTATTGACAAGATCTTTTTTGTAATATTGAATCATAAAACCTTTTTATCAATTATTTCTTAAGTAATAATGAGTACTATCAACTACTGCTGCCACCTATTTATTGTTAGTTTAACGAGATTATATGTACAGTTAGAAACATGAAGTAATACGAGTACAGAGATATTTATGTATTTAAACATCTTGATATTTAAGAAATATAAATACATCCTTGTACTGTAATTTACACTTAAATGTTAATGTCCTATTTGACGTAAATATTACATAAAATAATATTACAAATTTACATAAAGAAACATATATTTAAGTATTATTTATATAACAATTTTAAATGTTTATTAATATATAACATATATTTTATGTATGAGTAAAAAAAATGTTGTACTTTATTTTTTGATTGTTTTTAATAAAAATATATTATAGTTCAAATTACGAGAGTTCGGCGGTTACTTATACTTAATACAAGTTGTTGGGTATAAACTGCCGATATAACTAAAAAGCACTGACTCATTTATTTTTTTATAATGTATATAGAAACGAATAAGATAAAATTCATTATCGTATTATAGATTTATACAGCTCTTATAACCTCTTTTAAGTATAAGTCGCCTCCGAACTCTCGTGATTTGGATTATACTCAATATTTGTGTATATAAACCACAGAAATTAATAAAATTTAGCAAGTAGAACTATGCGAAAAAAATATATAGTAAGAGTAAACAATTATTTTACTTCTAGATTTAAATTGAGATACATTTCCATTTATAATATATAGTTCCATTCCATTTATATATATAAAGATTATATATTTTTACTAGCTGTCCCGGCCACGCGTTGCTGTGACTAACGTTTTTGTCATATTACATTACATAGCGCCATCTATTGAATATTTACTCAATCTAGTCAACAGATTTCGATTTACTCAACAGAATATTTACTCAATCTAGTCAACAGATGTCGCCATCATCGTCGCCCGATGTCATATGTCATATACAGATAATTAATAGACAAATAAGTAGCAATAAGATAAATAAATTGAGATGTAAGCTATCCTATCTTTCAAGTTGGGTCAAACTGCACACGGTGTACAAATTTCATTAAAATCGGTTAAGTAGTTTAGGAGTCCATCGCGGACAACACAGTGACACGTAATTTATATATATTAAGATTAAGATGGACTTTCTTTTGTTTTTATACTCTTTTTTCAGAATGTGTATTCCCAGTAAACAATAGTGAAGTGTCCTGTTTTGTGACGTTTCATCACTCTTCAATTATAGTTCGCATCAACTTTATCTTCATTTGTATTCCTACAGATGGAGTGGTTTCTTCATTTGTAGCCGATAAAATAGACATTTCATAACAGCAAATGAACTCTTTCATGACAAAAACAATCATACGGATCTTCAGTATGATGTCAAAGTGACTCCAAAATGTTTACTGGGTTGTTTTGACCAAAATGTGATTTTTTTGGATAATCTGTAAGAAAAACGATACAACTATACAATACACGCTTGTATTACCCAGAGTACAGTGGTGTATCAATAAATGTTCATCTAATGCGAAACAATTAGAATAGAATCAGTGCAAGCAGGCTGGGCCAGCCTACTATATTTATGAAGATTTGTGTTTCTTTTAAGATGAAAGTCAATTGTTTTGATTTCTTACAAATGTATAGAAGCATTAATATATAAATTTAAAACTAACAATCGCCATGGTTTATCCAAGATATTTTTACCGTGCTCTGCTTTATAGAGAGAAGAAGCTTTTTCGCTCATCTTTATATAAACTTGTAGCAATTTTCTTGATTCCTATTGTAGCATCCATATCATTTTGTGTATGTAGGGGAGCATATCCTGCTTGGACGGTTGGAAATAGGACAGATGATATTCTGTACTCCAAAGTGTATAGTGAGGTAAAAATTATAGTTTCATATATTTATTTTATTGCATTAATTACCATTTATGAATTCAAATTTAACTTAAAACTAATGATATATCTTTCTTTTTCTCCTCGTGTAACTTTCTTTGTCTTCTACTCCCCCTTTTCCTCTTCTTTCCTTTCTGTATCTTCGTCATTCTCTTTCTTCCTTCTGTTGTTTCTCCCCAGTAAACATTTGGTGAAGGTCTAGTCACTCGTACATTTCAATTCTAACGTTTTACAAGTTGGAGCAACACACAGAAAATCAATTTTAGTTCCAATTGATTCCCTACCTGTCATAGGAGTCGCTTTTATTCAACAGTGAGCAGTCGTTGCGCCGTCTGTAGCTCATAAAACAGACATTCCCTATGAACGACTGAATAGAAAACAAACGCGTTCATGACAAAAAACTCATGATAAGTAATAGAATTTACTCCAAAATGTTTACTGGGTGTATCCTCTTTTCCCTGACAAACTAATTATTCTCTCCCTTTTCTCTACTTCCTTCCTTCACCTCTTCACTTCATTCCATTCTTTCACCCTTGCAAACAATTCGCTTTTAAAATGACTGATTATTATTTGCAGGCTGATTTCAATCTAAATACATTAGATAACATAATTCTGAATATGGCTTATTACCCAAAGGATGATCGATTGCATTCCTTAATAAAATGTTTAGAGGAAAATATTCTTTCTGACGTAAAAACAAACTCAGTTAAAGGTAAATAAATTCTTTATAATCCGGTCAATTTAAACTTAAAAATAATGGTCAAATAACAAAAATTCCCGGAGAACCAAATATTGGTGGAGAGCTGAGGTTTACCATTACAAATAAAGTTTTAAAAATCCCCATCGGTTCTATGTGTGCTTCAAAAGTTATTCGGGGTCAAAGGTCAAAATTTGAGGTTTTTTGGATTTCTCTCGAAACCGGTAAGTTTTATCAAAAAAAAACCTCAAACCAAAGTTGTAGATCTTAAAATTCTCTACAAAAATAGTCCTTATGATTTTTTTCCTACCTTGTCATGGAAATGAAATGTCATACCTTAATACACATACAAAATTTCAACTTTCTATCTTTTACAAAATAAAAGTAATACAGCAAAAAAGGGCTTTATTTCCAGTTTTTCCAAAATTACGGGTTTCCTGGATATTCAGGGAAAAATCCGGGGCCGCCAAAAGTCTTAGAATTTTTTTCTCTACGAAATAAAAAATTTTCAAAAACTTCACTGGAGCCGTTTTCGAGATGCCATACAAAATTCGAACCAAACATATAAACATATAAGAATATAAATAAACGCTTGGAACATTATAATATAGGATGCTAACAGTATTTTTTATCACAGAGATATTTCATTTTGACTTAGTTCTTAATGAGTTCTTAAGGAGTTCTTAATGAGTTCTTAATGATTGTATAATCATATCATTACAGAAGTAGTACCTGTCGACTCATTTGATGGTCTCGTTGACCTGTATAATGAAATAGTTTATTATAACACAACGGGATTGGACGCTAATGAGGTGTTCTTTGGGGCTGGTTTTGATAATGTATCCTCACTTACTGATTATGTCTATTCCTTAATTATGGATCCACGAGCCACAAAGGCGAGAAATATTTTTGTAACATCAGATCAAAACTCTGGACCCGTTTATAGTAAATATTACCTTATTTTATATTTATTGTATTTATTAATATAACATCTATGCCGTTAGCCAGTATGCGCTGGGGGCCGCTATGTCTTGTGTGTCCTATGTCTTAATTTCTATAAAAGTGTACTATATATTGATAGTGGGTTACTAGAACCTCAAATGTCCAATTATTTTTTAATAACTCCTTATATGTTAAGAGATATTAACAATTAAAAAAGTCATTTTGTCTCTTTAATTATTAAAGGGATTCAACGTTGTACAATATTCCAAATGCATGTGACATCACAATCGCTGCCCACCTTACAGCTCATAAATCTCTGCTATATGTATTTATATATCAAATATTATTTACAGCTATTTCAAGGAACAATAAAATTTCAATATTATGTCTGCCTTAGCAGGGTTAAATAAAATAAAAACTTATTATTCTTTGACTTGACTTGATTATTTGAGTACCAACAGCTACAAAACATTACCACAGCACTGACCTACTCAACAAATAACTGACGTTAAAATGCATTTCATGTCATACAAATATGGGCGACCATTTCTAGCGCTAAAACTACAATTCAAATTTTTAATTGCTATATCTCCGTCAATATTTAGATATTTAATAAAATAGACACGCCAATACACATTTATTAACATCAATTTCAATCAACAATTGAAAAATCGACCACTAAAAAATGAGGACACAAGCCCATTAAAAAAGTCATTTTGTCTCTTTAATTATTAAAGGGATTCAACGTTGTAAAATATTCCAAATGCATGTGACATCACAATCGCTGCCCACCTTACAGCTCATAAATCTCTGCTATATGTATTTATATATCAACATATCAAATATTGTTTACAGCTATTTCAAGGAACAATAAAATTTCAATATTATGTCTGCCGTAACAGGGTTAAATAAAATAAAAACTTATTATTCTTTGACTTGACTTGATTATTTCGACTACCAACAGCTACAAAACATTAACACAGCAATAAATAACTGACGTATACAATGCATTTCTCGTCATACAAATGGCCGACATCTCACAGCGCTAAAACTACAATTCAAATTTTTAATCGGTATATCTCCGTCAACATTTAGATATTTAATAAAATAGACACGCCAATACACATTTATTAACATCAATTTCAATCAACAATTGAAAAATCGACCACTAAAAAAATGTATTTATATTTTATCTGAACTTTTCAGATGGCACCATATGTTGGGCCGATTCAGTTTGGTTTATTTTGAATAAATGTATATTTGTGGAATCATCTGATGGAGAATATAAATACGACACCGTTCCATTTAAAGTAAGTTGAATATTATTTATGTGTATTATACCTTTACAATATTTATATAATAGAAACAATCAGTCCCCTACAAACAATTTTTCTGAGAATGTATCTAATCTAATGCAATTCTTATACGATTCGTACGAATCTTACACTTAGCACTTCAAATTGAACCTTTTCCTACTGATTTTAAGAAAACTAGTTTAAAATGTCCTTTAGAATTAAAATTAGAATTATATTTGGAGAGTTTGGAGAAAGAAGAAGAGATTGCTGTCACATTACTAGTGAACTGAAGTTAGGAATAAGGCTCTTAGGAAAAGAGCGAAGTTACCAACCTAATATATCCGCGTGTTGTGCCTTAAACTTGCTTTTTTGATTCTGTCTATAAAAATGCATTTTTTCAGATGGAACTTACCCATTTTCCGTATCCGGTTTATACGCATGACGAAAATAGAGGGACAGTTATCAATTATTATACTCCTTACCTAGCATTTGCCATTAGTATAATGTTGATAATACCTGTGTTAGAACTAGAAACAGAATTCGAAAGCGGCTCAGAGGTTTTATTTTTTATTACTTTTTATTTTAATGTATTTATCTAGTAACCACACCGATAAAATGGGCTTGTGTCCTATGTCTTAATTTCTATAAAAGTGTGTTACTAGAACCTCAAATATCCAATTACTTTTTAATTAAAACAGTTATTAAAGGGATTCAACGTTGTAGAATATTCCAAGACTTATGACCTCACGTTCTCTATGTTGCTATCTCTTTTATACAGAGATCTATCTCTTTTTTAACAGAGCGTAAAAGAGATAGCATATGCGTGACAGAACTCTGACAAGTTTACAGGTTACCAACCTTACAGCTCATAAATCTCTGTTATATGTATTTATAAATTAAAATATCAAATACAGTTTGAATATTATGTCTGCTGTAACAGTTTATTCATTTGTTGCAGGAAATGATGGCGCTTCTGGGGGTTCCTGACCTTTTTCGATACTTCATAAGATTCTTTCGAATTTTGGTTCCTTGTTTAATAATTTCATTATTTTTGCCTATAATTTGTACAACTAATTTTTCACGAGTAGCACTTATTACATACACCGATTATTGGGTTCTCTATTTACTCTTCGTGCTTTACTACTGCTCCGCTATCTCTTTCGTCTTTGCTTTGTTTGCCATCATTCGTAGTCGTAAGTTTCAAATGATTGACTATAAGGCCTGTCTCAGTATGGGACCGTATTTAAGCGACGGCGTATTCGGACGTAAATCGGCGGATTGGATGAGCTACAAAGCAAACCGCCTATGTGTGTCACAGTTGGCTGTAGTCGTGTATTAGAGGTGTATTGGAGTTCTTTAGCACTTATATAATTTATCATGAGAGCAAACTTTAACTTTAATTTTTATCGATACACTACTGGTATTAAAGGGACTTTAGCATTTATTATATATCTGAGTTCTGGTTGTCGAGAATTTAAATTTAGTTCTATCGTATTGGTATCGGTATCGGTGTCCATGATTCACTGAAATACAAACATAAACTGCATGCAGAACATACTCGTCACAAGCGATGTCGCCGATAGATTTCATTTGAACCGTATTGCAGCGTAACAACAAGCGATCTTAGGTATCCACTCCAGTCTGAGGCGGCTGTTTGCATTTACAAAGGTTCGGATAGGATATCGTTGTAGTAGTGGTAACGCTTGGATAAAATTCGCCTTTATACGGTTCTAATGTGCGAGGTAGTGCCACCCGTATTCGGACTGCTTTGTAGCTTGCAGTCAGAGCTCCAGAGAGATCTCATTACATTTACATGGTTCGGATAGGTAAAGCGTAGTAGCCCGTATACGTCCGGCACGTCCGTAAATTCGCTTAAATACGGTGCCATACTGAGACAGGCCTAATACTTTCTTTAATTAATAACGTTATCTGGTGTTGCCTTTCTTTTTATTAGAGATACACTTTACATACGATATTTTGGAAATTTCCCAATACTTAAAATTAATAAAAAAAAAGTAGATAGCAAATGAAACCTAATCCTAATCAAATAATCCGAAACAAACATAATTTAATACTTAATAACTAAGCGTGATTAAGGGGGGACGGTGGTCTAAAATTTTCAGAAAATTGATTCTTGTTTTTTTGACAAGACAATTTTTGTAAGGATGTTGTCAATAGTTTCGTTTCTACACCCGTTTTAGCATATATCAATAGCCATATAGCATACTTAAAACTTTATTCTCATTTATTTCAAAACTATTTTTTTCGGCTGGTGTTGTAGAAAGAAAGGAAACTGTTCAACCGAATCGTCTGAAATTTTAATATGTTGTTCACAACATCAATAGCTATCGTTGGAACTAGAATCATTTTTTTAATTCAATAATTTCGTATTTTTTTCATTAAATAACTGGTAAAAAAAAACCAGTTTTTAGAATTTCAAAAGCGCCCCATTTTGTCAATTTTCATTATTTGTTTTTCTCTCTAATTCTGACCATAACTGTACTCATACTAATTAATAATTTTCTTGGTTTTTATTTCTCAAATAAATAGAAGAGCCAAAATCGGCAACACCGTCCATGTTCAATTTTTTGACAGAGTCTACTTCAGCGCCATTTTTAACAATATTTTTAAATTTCAAAAAAGAGTTTTTTGTATGTAGAATAAGTGTAATAATAAGCCTAAAAAGTTAAAATATCGTTTTTCATATTTTTATTATAAAAAAACAAACCTCAAAATACCTTAAATTTTCGAGCTCTAGACCATCATCCCCACCCCCCTTAAGATCCTCATAAACTCTGGTATCTAGCTACTTTATTACTTTTACAAAACAGAAAAAAAAGAAACATTTTTAAGACTTTGTCTTTCTTTCTGAACCGTGTTAAATGAGGGTTAGGTGTATACAATATATAAATACTATATTATAGATGTATAACAAATAGAATTAATATATAATATTCATTTTAGGTTATATGACGATAATTTTATTTGCCTTATTTTTGATGTTTCCCGCTTTTACACCTGGTTATGCAGATATATTGAAATTTATCTCCTGTTCGATACCCAACATTGCCTTACAATACGCTTTTCAAACAATGAGTGCATACGACGTACGAGGTAAGACTTCAATGTAGTAGTATACGATTTTCCAATAGGGGCGGCTCGATGTTGACGGCAGCACATCTAAATGATGAAGCTTTATTATCAAAATTATCAAAGGAAGGTCAAATCGATAAAAAAGCATATTTTCGATAATGTTTTTTGACGACACTGTTAATATATAATTATTTCTATAATTACTACATGATAAAATAACATTTGAAGAATACTTTGTGAAATTTTCATAAATAAATATCAAGAAATGAAGCATTGACAGCGAATCTTCGTAGATGTCACAAAAAAAAGTAACATTGCGAAATCGAAAATCCAAAATGATTTCATTAGATGATAAGTTTCTGCAGGTAACGCTGTCGAGTTTTTTATCTTTATTGATTTTTCAATTTTTTACAGCACTTAGAAGTCAAAATACCGATTTTTCATGAAAAAAATTAGAAACTTTGTTATTTTAAAATACGTATTAAAAAAAAAAGAAACTCGACAGCGTTACTTTGGCAATTATGTAAAGAAAGAGCATGCAAAATTTCAAAAGGATCGATGCAGTAAATTTTCAGGTAGAGAGATTCCCACTCTGAAAAAGCTAAGTGTGAGAAAAACGCGTTCAAAAGTTTCAAAGAAATACGAAACCAGACCAGAGAGGTGAAGACTTAAAACTCTATATCTCCGACAGTTTTACTCCAATCGACTTCAAATTTTCACACAATAAACTTAATATGTTCTACATTAATATAAATTGGAAAAAGTTTGAAACCTTAACCCCACTTAAATAAAAACGAACTTCTTAATAGAGTTTACAAGCCTATTGCACCGATAATGAAATGATGCCATTCATAATTATTATTTCTGTCATTCCAGAAAGGCAACTAAACTTCGCAGAAATAATCGCAATGGATACACCTTTGTATGCAGATTTTTTCAACATGCTCGACATTTACATTTTTTTAAGTTTCGATGCTGTAATGTGTTTCTGCATTTATTTCTACATAATTAAAGTTCATCCCAACCCATTCGGAAAGCGGCACCCCTGGTATTTCCCCTTTTTAAATTGGGTAAGTTCATAGCGTCCTGTATAAAGCAATAGAATGGGCTTGTGTCCTCATTTTGAAATTGATGTTAATAAATGTGCATTTTAACGTCAGTTATTTCTTGTGCAGTGGTAATGTTTTGTAGCTGTTGGTAGTCGAAATAATCAAGTCAAGTCAAAGAATAATAAGTTTTTATTTTATTTAACCATGTTCCCAGTAAACATTTTGGAGTCACTTTGACATCATATTGAAGATGCGTCATGATTTTTTTGTCATAAAAGAGTTCATTTATAGTTCAGTTTCTCACATTTTTTCATATAAAATGTCTACTTTATCGGCTACAGATGGCGAAATTACTCCACCTGTCGGAATACAAATGAAGATAAAGTTGATGCGAACTATAATTGAAGTGAAATAGTGAGAGAAACGTCACTAAATAGGGCATTTCACCAAATTGTTTACTGGGTTACGGCAGACATAATATTGAAATTTGATTGTTCCTTGAAATAGGTGTAAATAATATTTGATATTTTGATATATAAATACATATAGCAGAGATTTATAAACTGTAAGGTTGGTAACCTGTAAACTTGTCAGAGTTCTGTCAAGAATATGCTATCTCTTTTACGCTCTGTTGTATAAAAGAGATAGCAACGTTGAATCTTTTTTAATTGTTAATATCTCCTAAAATATAATGAGTTGAGATATTGTCGTTTTATAGAAATTAAGACATAAGACACAAGCCCATTGAGCAAATAGTTATTAATAAGAAATTTGATTTCTTTTACATCGATTGCAGGCAGGTATTAGTTGTTATTAATTTTATATAAACTTTTAGGTTACTGAGAAATATTTTTGTAAGTTTGAATTGGACAAAAAACCAAAGATAAAACCAGAAGTAGAAAAAGTTGTACTTGGTTCACTGGAAAGTGTCAGATTGTATAAAGTTTGTCATCACTCTGGAAGCTTGTTTGGTAAGTACAAATTATAATATTTATTTTTAGGAAATCAAATATTTAAAAAAAAACGATAATAATTGAGCCCTCTCTGTCCACGATCAAATATTATAAATATTTCTTATAAATACATAATAAATGAATATAATATACTTATAATATAATATTATTAGCAGTCAAAATAAAGAAAAGGTATCACTTATAATCGAATGTTGCCTCTACCTCATTTATGAATGAGTTGTTTTTTATATATATATATATATATATATATATATATATATATATATATATATATATATATATATATATATATATTTATTTATTTAATGTTTTACCTTTCGGCATTACATTCTTCTGCCTTAGTACAATACATTTTAATCCATAAGTGTATATATATATATATCATTTTTGACGCAAGCTCATTATTTTTTAGGAATACGACAATATATAATGAAGAATTTGTCTGTCACATTTTATGCAAATGAGATAACCGTTCTAGTTTCAAATGATGAATGTTTATCAACATTATTCAATCTAATTTGTGGTACGTATCAAACTATTCATTGATAAGGTACCGAATTGAAAGCAATATTCTTGAAGGAAGAGATGTCCAATTATTGTTTAATAACTCCTTATATTTCAAGAGATATTAACAATTAAAAAAATAATTTTGTCTTTTTAATTATTAAAGGAATTCAACGTTGTAGAACATTGCAAGACATGTACACTCACGTACGCTATGTTGCTATCTCTTTTATACAACAGAGTATAAAAGAGATAGCATATTCATGACACGACTCTGACAAGTTTAGAGGTTACCAACCTTACAGCTCATAAATCTCTTCTATATGTATTTATACATCAAATATTATTTATAGTTGTTGCAAGGAACAATAAAATTCCAATATTATGTCTGCCGTAACAGGGTTAAATAAAATGAAAACTTATTATTCTAGTACTAGATACACAGGACTACCAACATCTACAAAACACTACCACAACACTGGCCGAATCAACAAATAACTGACTTATCCCACTACATGTTACGTCATAAATATGGCCGTCATTTGTAGCGCTAAAACTACAATTCAAATTTTCAATTGCTATATAACATATAGCAACATATTAACATCAAGTTCAAACAACAATTGAAAAATCGACGTCTAAAGCATTAGTACACAAGCTCCTTAAATATTCTTTTTTCTGCTTTTCTTTGCCCTTTTCTTTTCCTTGATTTCACAGTCCATCCGATTAGAATCTAATTTTTAATCACAGTTACTTATTTTTTTTTTTTATTACGTTGTTAGGTTTGTATTTGCCGCATGCTGGCATCTTAACAGTTCATAACATATTTGTAAAGGACGACATGAACAGAGTTCGAAACTTAGTGGGGTACTGTCCGTTACAAGGAATGTTCATGACGCGCATGACCCTGCAGGAGACACTGATATTTGTTGGAATGGTATGACCTTTAAATATATTTACTTCTAACACCAAATTATGGCAGGCCAATGGGCTTGCACAAACTGCAGTTTTATAAATTGTAATATGTTGCTCTGCTGGTTCTCCCATTACCCCACCCCACGGTTTGATATTGAGAATAGGATCGTTTCATTTACAGAAAAATTCTTTGCGATACTCGGCCAATATCTAGAAGGGAGTGGACTCGAAGTAGAGTGCATTAGCGAGTGAATTAAAATTAAAAATTTATTTTTTTACGCGACGGAAATATTTTTTTTTCCGCGGCGAATATATTATTTTTTTTCGTGGAAATAGGGATATCTAAATAGTTTTCAGAAACAATATTTTCTTAATAAAACGATATTTATTTAAGATAAAAGGAGAAACGGAAAACACTGCCGTCGTTTCTTCCAACCAACTTTTGAAAATTTATGAGTTCAAAAATAAAAAAGACATGCACTTTGAAAAACTGAGCCTCCTTGAGAAGAAGAGGTTTTCCATAGCGTTTTCCCGGGCTGGAGGCACACAGTAAGACTTCCTGCAGCATAGGTCTTCATCTTTGCAGGATTGTCTTTATAATTTTAAATTCCCGTAATCATTTCAGGGTTCTTCTGTTTTATAAACCGACTGATGGATTTTTAGAAGGAGCGCAGGATGTTTGGGATCTCATAATGGTACTAGACATTTATTCTTCTTCAACTATATTTGTAACACAATGGGTGTAAATAACATAACTTCATTTCTTACAGTTAGAGGCGGCGACTCGGACTGTTATTGTAGCATCGGACTGTTTTGAAGAGGCTGAATACTTAGGTGAGCTTGTTCGTTTTTTTTTTAATTCATTTTCGTAATGTACATCCTAAAGTACACACACAAAAAATTTCAAGTCAATCCGGCGATTATTTTCGATTATTTCGTATTATTATTACAGCCGATCACGTCGCTTTTATTGATAAAGCAGGCTTGAAATGCTTTGGAACACCAATGTTCATCAAGTCTACTTATAAGACTGGCTATACATTCAATATTCAAAAGGATGCACATTACCAAGAAAACTATATGAGTCAACTTATCAACAGATATCTACCTAATTCTTTTCTACAGGTGAACACTAGATTACACTAGATATAAAAAATATAAAATGGCCGTGTTAGGCGTAGATCCCACTACGGAATAATAACCGACAGATGCATACTGCTTTCAAAGATATACGCCGACAAAAGCATATGGTATTTGCATAATGAATTCCGTAGTGCGTGTATCCACATTCCTCACGAGTCTTAATCCTGAAGGAAATTCTCTTAAACTTTGAATTCATTTTTTAGGTAAATTTAAAAAAAGAAGCACATTACCTGATTCCTGCAGACAATGTTAAATATTTCTCGCAGTTTTTCAATGTATTTGAAAATCAGCAATCTATTGTAGGGTCTAAGAGCTTACAGATAACAGAGACATCTTTAGAAAGAGTTTATATTACGTAAGAATTATTACCTTAAGATTAAAATAAATGTTTTTTGTGTTATTCCATTTAAGGGGCGTTCATGGGGAGCAGTAATTGTCAACTTACTGAAAGATCTCTCTTTTGGTCGATCTGGCAACGTTGCATTCTTATACTGACCAAAATACGGCTTATTGTACTTTTACGGTACTTTCAACTTCACATGAAATACGGTGTTGCCAAGTCTTAAACTTTATCAATCTTAAACTTAGTCAATTTTAAACTTATTTTGTGATTAAACGAATACCGGTTGCTGTATTTTCTTAACAGGACAATATTTGTCATATTCTCAATGAATGATTCTAAGTTTCCCAAAATGTTCGTAAGAAAATTACCATTGTTATATCACAAAACATCAGTTTCAACATAGGTCGATACCGCAAAAATATTGAAACTTTTTCTACTAATAAATATATATATTTAAATTTTTAAAATCATCATAAGAGTAACATTGACAGTATTTTTGGGGCATTCTATACTTACATTTGGTTGCAGGCTAGAATCAACTGGCGCACATGAAAAGGTATTTACCACAGCCGAATTGGAAAGTATGTTGGCCAATAGGGAAGCACGTAAATATTCCTCCAAATTATTTGTAAAAAATTTAAATAGTGCATATCCGAATTTTTCAAAATATTATTTCAGATAAAATCAAACTCCCAAAAATATCGCAATGGAAAAAATTAAAAATCTTAATAGGCAAAACTATAATGCTGAATATGAGAAGATACAAGAAAACAACATTTGTGGTAATTACATTTTTTACGTAGTCTTACTTATTATTTTCTAAATATTGACCAATAAGGACACAGGGCCGATCACCTTGACTCTTGAGCCTGCTTTGTACCAACAGTGTTTTTGATAATAGCTAATGGGCTTGCTTCTATAAAAGTGTATTGATAAAGTTGGCTCGAATGCCCAATTATTTGTTAATAACTCGTTATATTTTAGGAGATATTAACAATTAAAAAATTCATTTTTCCTTTAATTATTAAATGGATCTAACAAGGTTCACGCCCGCTAAGTTCAATTTCTTTTATACCTTAATAAAGAGACATGTTACATCATAACTATGGCCGACATCTGTAGCACTAAAACTGCAATTCAAATTTTTAATTGCTATATCTCCGTCAACATAAAGATATTTTATAAAATAAAAATTATCAATTAACAAAAAATGAGTACCTATGATTCAAGAAATGAACAGCTGCTTAAATAAAGTGGTAGACAGATTTTGAAGATATTTGGGATAGTAATTGAGTACAGTTTTACCAACTTTCTGAGGAAAAAACCTTTACTTCTCCATCTTTCTTGAACCGCGTTCTCACGGTGTGATTTTAGTTGTCTTTTAACACATTTCATGAGTGTACTAAAACAGATTCGGGCAGTATTCAACTTTTCAAGGAATACGTAATTGCTGAACGACTCAACTCGCCTCGTGAGAACGCATTATTATAGATATTTACATTCCTTCTAGAAGAAATCTGAAATTTATCTTTTATTGTTGTATAGTGCTTGGTACCAATAATTACCGCAGTTGTGGGTTGCTTCCTTATTAACCTGATAGAACCAAAATATGTGACGGTAGAATTACATGATTTTAATATGACTATTCTTGACAATGTAACCGTCTATTACCAAATATATGAAGATGCTTCGCCGGATATAGAGATAAGTATGTCAGCAGCCATACAAGAATCTGGAGCTACACCTATAAAGTCCAATAATGTGGAGGAAGGTAAATATCTTCCTTTTAAATACAAGAATAAAGAATATGCTGTGACATATTGAAAACATACCACTTCCTCAATTATTCTTTGATTAAACATAAATCATATACGCCGAATTCTTTTAATATTAACCCGTCCGATTTTATAAAAAAGCGAAATTAAAATTTTGTAATTTTGAAAACCGCACAGTAAACAATTTGGTGAAGTGTCCTATTTTGTGACGTTTCTATCACTGTAGCACTTCAATTATAGTTCGCATCAACTTTATCTTCATTTGTATTCTGACACGTGGAGTGTCAATAAAAAAGACATTTCATATGAATACCTATGAGAAACTGAACTCCTTCATGACAAAAAAATCATACGCATCTCTGATTCCAAAAAGTTTACTGGGCGTAGTGACAGACCTCATAAAAAAATTCAAATTTGCTTTCAATCGAATGTTAAAAAAACGACTTTTGATTATTTGAAAATCATCATCAAGTGGGATCCGACATTTGATATCAAAGACTTGACAATTTTCTGCTATTACTACCAAAGTATGATAATTAACTTTTTTAGATTTACTGGCTCTTGCAAGTGAAAGCTTAGGAACATTTAGAGACAAAAATATCTTTGCTTTGGAGTGGCGGAAATCAGAAAAAAGAAATGGAAAAGAGATAATTAAATTATACGCTAGCAATACTTTGGATGAAGGAATTGCCGCAGGACAAATAACCATATTTAGGTTTCTTTTCAAACAATTCATTAAGAATTCAAGTATTACTTTTAAAAGCCAACTGTATCCTCACATAAGAAGGTAACTACATTTATTTCGATATTAAACTGTTTCCGAGATAAATACATATTTATGTATTTATCTCGGAAACAGTTTCACACATAAAATGTTTTTTTCAATTAGAGAAAGAGGGGCGGGGAGTTAGGGTTTCAATTTTTGTATTTATTAATATTAATGTACAACATATTAAGTTTATTGTGCAAAAGTTTGAAGTCGATTGGAGTAAAACTGTCGAAGATATAGAGTTTTAAGTCTTCACCTATTCTTCAAACTTTTAAATGCGGTTTCTCACACATAGCTTTTTCAGAGTCGGTGCCCTCTCTAGCTCAAAATTTACTGGACCGATTGTTCTGAAATTTTGCACACGTTTTCTTTACATAAATGCCGAGGTAACGCTGTCGATTTTTTTTTAGTTTTTAATTTAAACGTATTTTAAAATAACAAAGTTTCTGATCTCTTTCATGAAAAATCGGTATTTTGACTTCTAAGTACTGTAAAAAAATTTAAAATCAATAAAAAAATAACTCGACAGGGTTATCTGCAAAAGCTTATCAACTAATAAAATCATTTTGATTTTTTGATTTCAAATAATCCAGTGATGAGTTATGAGGGACACCGCAACGAGACTCTTTTTTGTGATGTCTGCGGAGATTCGCTGTCAATGCCTCATTTCTTGACATTTATTTAAGAAAATTTCACAAAATATTCTTTAAATGTTATTTTATCATGTAGTAATTATAGAAATAATTATATATTACCTGTGTCGTCAAAAAACATTATCAAAAATATACTTTAACATACCTACCGCCCCGCCTCTACTTATGTAAGCAAAACACCTTTGTTACATATTTCTTTGATGGTTTTTGACAAAACTAAAACTGAGAAACCCATTTTTAAGATTAAATTACAGTTATGTTCAAAACCTCTAAGATTTTATAAACATAGAGTTTAACTTTTAACCAATTATTATACATTAATGATTCTTATCACGTTTCAGACACCATTCAATTGACCTTTTCGTTAAGAACAACTTAGAAATTGTAATGCTCAACGGGTGGCTAATTCCATTGGGTAAGTAACATTATATTTTAACCGTAAATAGTTTTATGCGTTCATTTTGCAAGGATAAATTGCTAGGGTTCAATTTTATATTACATCACTCATTAAGTTCGAAATATGATATATAGATGGCGCCACTATTGACAAATCGATACGATTTTTAGAAAGTACCAACCTTCAAACAATATGTGTCCAAATTTCAGGATATTCCAACCATAATTTTACCAGTTACACCGGTTTTGGTGACACAACTATTTTTTAATTTTCAATACAATTAAAAAATCTGAATGGGCTTGTGTCCTATGCCTTAATTTCTATAAAAGTGTACTATATATTGATAAAGTGGGTTACTAGAACCCAGTGTTGCCAACCCCAAAAAACTAAAAAACAGCAGCTCGCAAAAAAAAAAACAGGAGAAAACAGTAGGTAAAGAAAAAAAAGGCAGATTTCATACTTTTGCTCATATAATTAAAACAATGAACAATTTTCTTAGTTACCAGAACTCACATACATTGTTATATTAATAATCACAACAACAAAAAAATAAAAATCAAAGTAAAATTATTTTCCACTTTCATTCTCAATTGCCTCATCTTCAATATTTTCACACTCATTTTTCTTTTTAAAAAATATTTGCATAGTGTAATAGGTGGCGCTGAACGCTAATCGAAAAACAGTAAAAATTAGGAATGAAACAGAAAACAGGGACATCAATGTGAAAACAGCAAATCTACTGTTAAAACAGTAGGGTTGGTAACACTGCTAGAACCTCAAATGTTCAATTATTTTTTAATAACTCCTTATATGTTAGGAGATATTAACAATTGAAAGAGTCATTTTGTCTCTTTAATTATTAAAGGGATTCAACGTTGTACACATTTCCAAATGCATGTGACATCACAATCCTTGTGTAAGGTTACCAACCTTACAGATCATAAATCTCTGCTATATGTATTTATATATCAAAATATCAAATATTATTTACAGCTATTTCAATGAACAATAAAATTTCAATATTATGTCTGCCGTAATTGTGTTAAATAAAATAAAAACTTATTATTCTTTGACTTACCAACAGCTACAAAACCTTACCACAGCACAACAAATAACTGACGTATATAATGCATTTCACGTCATACAAGTGGCCGACCATTTCTAGCGTTAAAACTACAATTCAAATTTTTAATTGCTATATCTCCGTCAACATTTAGATATTTAATAAAATAGACACGCTAATACACATTTATTAACATCAATTTCAATCAACAATTGAAAAATCGACCACTGAAAAATGAGGACACAAGAACATTTCGTTGATAAAGCTTTGCTTTTTAATTGAGAGAATTAGGATTTGTGAATAGCAGCGTCATCCATATGGCATGGATGAGTTAATTTTTCAGAACAGAACCGTCTTTGTAGTGGTTCTCAAGCGGTGGGTAACCTACATAGATGATTCGCAACATTTAGAAATCTTCTAAAACTCACGGGAAAATATCAACATAATATAACACCATTTCATAACCTATAATTGTTTCAGGACTTATTATCTTCCTGTTTTCTTGCGGAGAGCTACCAATACGCGAACGGATAAGGGGATTTCGGCACCAGCAAACTCTGGCTGGAGTTAAATTTTGGACCTACTGGGCATCGTTTTATCTGTACGACATATGTCTCTTTACGATACTGACAACTGCAGTGTCTTTGATTCTATTCTTCGGCGAATCAAAACTTATTAATCATCCTTATGATATGAGTAAATACTTTCTTTCATTAATTAAGAAAATATTACGACGATACCATCTAGGTCATCTAAGAAAGCTTAAGGTGAAACGATACTTGGCCATTTCTTCTCACGAAATATACATGGCAATACTATACAGCAGGTTAAATATTATCAAAAAAAACCATGTTTTTTTATGTTTAAATCGTTTTATGTAAGTAACTATAAACGGGAATCAAAATCTAAAGGTGCAATTAGTTAGATGAATAACGTATCTACATTTTAAGCTTTCTTCCACTGACTTTTTATAAGTTGGAACTGCAAGAATAACTTTTGAAAATTAATATCGCTATATTTCTAGTCATGTTTATTTTTAGTATACATGGTTGTGTCATTTTACTTTGGCGGATCTTCACTCTTGTTATGGTTGTATTTCACTTCATTCTACTGCAATAACATGAGAAATTTTCTATTCTTCGGAACTCTGCTTGGTCTAGTCAGTAAGTAAATATTATCTTAATTTTTACTACAAGAAAGTATATCATTTCAGTGGTCGATTTATTAATTATTTATTGATTATTCAAACGATCTTACGATTCACCACCAAATTGTTCATAGCTGGATCTTTAATTTCTTTTTTAATTTTATTTTTAGGTTATGTTCTTGCAATATTGGTTTGGGCACTGTATATGGGGATCAAGGACGCATTTTCAAGTCCTTTATGGATATATAACAGTATTGGACACATGTCTCCAATTTACCTAATTGTTCTATTTATATTGCGGTTGCAACAACAACAGGCTCTTTATGGAGATTGTCAAGTCATGAGTGCTTTTGTAGATTGCAATAACTACAATGTTACCGGGGACAACGAGTACGATTGTTGTGGTAAGTTTCACGTCCTGAAAACGGAAACGAAAACGGAAAGACGTTACCCCAGAAACGTCCCTATAAACAATTTGTCGTATCTTAGCAATCTCGTATCAGAGAGCAAACAGTATTCGGGAGAACATATGTGGTAGTACTGGGTAGTACCACGACTTGCACCTCGGCAAACCTCGCTTGGAAAGTATTAGGAAGGCCGTCAGAGGGGGTACGGAGCGTTCCGGCCGGTGCAGACATGCTGTCCAAAGCTCCATATAATGTCTCACTAATGTCTAATAGGATTCCAATCACCATTCAGAGTGATACGATTCGCATATAGATCCGCTTCCAAAAGGGGAAGGATAAGGTCAAAACGATAAAAAAAAGCATATTTTCGATAATGTTTTCTGACGACACAGTTATTATATAATTACTTCTATAATTACTACACGATAAAATAACATTTGAAGAATACTTTGTGAAATTTTCATAAATAAATATCAAGAAATGGGGCATTGACAGCGAATCTCCGCTGACGTCACAAAAAAAGTAACATTGCCGTGTCACTCATAACTCATCACTGGATTTTCTTAAATCAAAAATCCGCAATGATTTCTTTAGTTGATAAGTTTCTGCAGGTAACGCTGTCGAGTTTTTTTTTCTTTATTGATTTTTCAATTTTTTACATCAGTTAGAAGTCAAAATACCGATTCTTCATGAAAGAAATCAGAAACTTTGTTATTTTAAAATACGTTAAAACTAAAATTTTTTTTTAAAAAACTCGACAGCGTTACCTCGGTATTTATGTAAAGAAAGAGTGTGCAAAATTTCAAAAGGATCGGTCCAGTAGATTTTAAGCTAGAGAGGGCACCGACTCTGAAAATCAAAGTGTGAGAAAAACGCGTTTTTTAAATTTCAAAGTAAGACGAAACCAGACCAGAAAGGTGAAGAGTTAAAACTCTATATCTCCAACAGTTTTCCTCCAATCGACTTCAAATTTTCACACAATAAACTTAATGTATTGTAAATTAATAATTAAACAAATTTAAAAAAAAAGTTGAAACCTTTCAAGAACTGCTTTATGTTTTTCATTCACGTAATTGGGGCGTTTAGACCACTTTTTTTAAATTACTTTAGCATATTTAATTTCATCAAATAATTTGGTTGTATTTCAGATAGTGGGTGTCTCAGTGGAGGGTGCAATATAATGTACGATCTCTTTAAATTTCCAAGCATATTCTATACGATACTCGCTCTAGTTTCACAGTTCGCTTTGTTTACGGTAAGTCAACTAATAAAATAAGTAGAAGTAAATAGTAAGAGATAACTAGAAGTAGTTACCCAGTAAACAATTTGGTGAAGTGCCCTATTTGGTGAAATTCCAGTCACTCGTACAATTCTATTCTAACGCTTTACAAGTTCGAAGCAACAACACAGAAACCAATTTTAGTTCAAATTCATTCTCTACCTGTCACAGATTTTGTGTTAGTTGTTAGAATTTTTTCATAATAATATTCTTTCTTTTTCCAACATCATTCATTAAGTAGCAGTTGTTTCTTTCATATATTTCTTAGTTCACTTTCATTCCAAAGTGAGAGAGAAACGAGATGCGGTTAGACAAGTAAAATATATTTTTCACCGTTACACTTGTATACTTGTATAGTTTTCGTTCAGTACAGTATGTTTAAAGTATATGCTATCCTTTTTCAACAAATATTTCTTTAATGGTAATAGACAGACGCTATCTCCCTCAATCCCCGAATATAATGTATTTAAACGAAGATTACTATCTTCAGAGGTTTTAAACCTAACGCAGACCTGCCGATCGTGGATTTTTGAATCACCAAAACAATGTAAAAAACTAATATAACGAGTATTGTTGAAGATGAATAATATTTATTAAAAAAATCACGATCCGTACTAAAGATTACATCTATTTATTTCTTCATTTAAATATTTATATTTTGCAGACTCTAAAAAGTAGAATTCCATTAAGTTTTATACCCCTGCCATCCCTGCTAGTGTCAAGTTTATAACTCCGGTCATAAATCATAAACCGACTCCGCTTTTAATTCAGCAGTGAACCGTCGTTGCGATCTCTGTAGGTCATAAAAAGGGCCTTTCCTATGAACGACTGAATAGAAAACGAACACGTTCCAGACAAAAAACTCATGATATGTAATAGAAATTAAGTAGAATTTACTTCAAAATGTTTACTGGGTAGACCCTTCTTTAACATGGGCAGTAAATATTTTAGTGAAATTCTGTCAAAAATATTTTTTCTCTTTCCAACATCATATATTTAAATGGAGATACAGTTGTCTCTTTTACATTTGACATTATTTGTTTTAGTAGGGATAAAATTCTATATTATTTCACTAGAACATCATAGAAAAAGAAACAAGATATATCTGTTTCTGTTGCACTTTAATGGTTTTATTAGCAACTTCATTCAATACTGGCACGGTTTTACTAGAGCAGTTTGATTATATCAACATCAAATGATAGTAGTTGTATTCATTGTAACAATACGCTATATACGCAATATATTTTTTTTATTTTAGACGTTGATTGCATTCAAAGAGCTAAATGTATTTAACAGAGTGTACATAGCGATATTTGAAAAAGACATTGATTTGGGATATCCCATCAATACGGAACCAGAAATAGATGACGAAGAGAAAATTGTCGCAAATGAAATACTTTGTAAGTGTTAAAAATAATTCTCCGTAAACATGGAAGAAATTCGCAGGATAATACCAAGATGTACATTTTAAATCTTACATATACATATATATAATTTTCTAATATTGTCGTATTAATAATATTGCAGCTACATCAAATGTGAGCAAATACAACTGCCTCATGCACAATATGACAAAATTGCGTGGCACAGATATCATTCTTCGAAATATCGACTTAACAGTGACGGTAAGCCAATGGGCTTGTGTCCTCATTTTTTAGTGATCGATTTTTCAATTGTTGATTGAAATTGATGTTAGTAAATGTGTATTGGCGTGTCTATTTTATTAAATATCTAAATGTTGACGGAGATATAGTAATTAAAAATTTGAATTGTAGTTTCAGCGCTAGAAATGGTCGGCCATATTTGTATGACATGAAATGCATTTTAACGTCAGTTATTTGTTGAGTAGGTCAGTGTTGTAGTAATGTTTTGTAGCTGTTGGTACTCAAATAATCAAGTGAAGTCAAAGAATAATAAATTTTTATTTTATTTAACCCTGTTAAGGCAGACATAATATTCTGTAATAATAAATAGCTGTAAATAATATTTGATATTTTAATATATAAATACATATAGCAGAGTTTTATGAGCTGTAAGGTTGGCAGCGATTGTGATGTCACATGCATTTGAAATGTTGTACAACGTTGAATCCCTTTAATAATTAAAGAGACAAAATGACTTTTTTAATTGTTAATATCTCTTAACATATAGGGAGTTATTAAAAAATAATTGAATATTTGAGGTCTTGGTAGTCAACTTTAGGACAATAGGACACAGGCCCATTTCTAATAATCATTCTCTTGTTAAATAGTTTCTAACGCAACAATTTACAGTCTGGACAATCCATCGTCATCTGTGGCGCAACGAATTCTGGGAAGACTCTTCTTCTCCAGATATTTGCTGGACTGGTGCCCCCCAGTCAAGGGAATGTTTACATGTACAAGCAAGTAATCAGCAGGAACCGGTCTTTCTATATGTCAAACATTGCATATTGTCCTGAAGTGTCGGCTTTAAGTTCCAGTATGTCAGCGTATGAAGTTCTCGCGTTTTTTGCTAGACTACATGGATACTCTGGATTGAACCTAATAAAGGAAATAGAATTCTGGCTAGCTTTCTTTAGTTAGTATTGGATTTTTTTCTCATTTTACAAGGGGTTAACCTTTAAAATTTGATAAAAAATTGATGGTGTCCGATTGTAAAATTTATAACAGTTCTTAACGTAAAAGTTTATGCTGATTTCAAATCTGTAATTTATTTTTTGTTGGCACTTCCGGTTTTCGAGATATTAGCGTTTCAAAGGTTAAATAATGGAAATATTGTAAAATGGTTTTCAGATTTGGAATCAGCGGAAAAAAGTACGTTGAGAAACATTTTTAAAAAATGGAAGAAAAATATTTTAATTTTTAATTTTTTTTTAAATTTTACAAGGGGTTAACCTTTAAAATTTGATAAAAAATTGATGGTCTTCGATTGTAAAATTTATATCTTAACGTAAAAATTTAAGCTGATTTCAAATTTGCAATTTATTTTTTGGTTGCACTTCCGGTTGTCGAGATATTAGCGTTTCAAGGGTTAAATAATGGAAATATTTTAAAATGGTTTTCAGATTTGGAATCAGCGGGAAAAAGTACGTTCAAAAACATTTTTAAAACTTGGAAATAAAATGTTTTAATTTTGAAATTTTTTTAAAAATTTTACAAGGGTAAAATTAGAGGCCCCCTTGCTCTTTCTCAAATCCGGGCCTGAGTATTTTCATCACCTCGTTTTCAGATCTAGTGTCCAAATAATTTTGTAGTTAAAATATATATATATATATATATATATATATATATATATATATATATATATATATATATATATATATATATCTTAATTCCGGTACAGATTTAGAGCACGTGAAAAACATATTCATTCAAAATATTGTCAAGAGCGATCTCAGAAAATTAAATCTTGCTCTTTCCTTTATGAAAAATGCAACTGTTATACTTTTGGACGATCCGATACTAGCAGTGGAAGACAACGACAGGGAATCTGTTTTCTTATTAATAGAAAACATTAAGAAATCGGGACAAAGTATAATATTGACCACTAATTGGTAAGTAAGACTACCTTTGATTTATTTACTTATGGTCACTTATGGTCCTTCGATCCTTCCGAACTATCCTCTCCTTTTAAGTGAACCTTGTCCAAATTGGATGACCATGAGTTGCCAGCTTAAACGTTTTATCACATGATACCTTTTCAGCCAAACTGTTGACCTCGTCTCAAGCATCTGTACCAAGACGGCAATTTTATACAAAGGTCGACTTCAGTGTTTGGCTCCCACTACTGATCTAGTACAACGTTTTGGTACTGGCCAAAAAGCACTATTTAAACTTAAAACTGGAAAGTTTCGCGTAACCAAAGTGTAAGCACAATTATTAATTTAAAAATGTAAAAAGTATGGTAGTTCTGAATCGATTTTTTTCTTAATTGCAGCGCAATTAATTCTCTAAAGGATGACATCACATGTCGAATGACAGCAGAATTAATGTATCAGTCCGGAGTAAGTATCCGTTACGTAAATGTTACATTTATATTTACTAGGTACATGCCCGTTGCTGATATATACATATTTCATTGTCTTTAAATGTGAATAATCTAACAGTGCTATTTAAGTTGCATATACTCTAGGCGCAAATAATTCTAGGGACAAAAATAGCACATTTTCGATAATGTTTTTTGACGACACAGTTAATATATAATTATTTCTATAATTACTACATGATAAAATAACATTTAAAGAATACTTTGTGAAATTTTCATAAATAAATATCAAGAAATGAGTTAATAGCAGCGAATCTCCGCAGACGTTACAAAAAAAGCATTACAGTGTCCCTCATAACTCGATCACTGTATTATTTAAAATCGAAAAACCAAAATGATTTCATTAGTTGATAAGTTTCTGCAGGTAACCCTGTCGAGTATTCTAATCAGAAACTTCGTTCTTCTAAAATACGTTTATATTTAAAAAAAAAAAACAACAACAGCGTTACCTCGACATTTATGTAAAGAAAGAGTGTGCAAAATTTCAATAGGATAGGTGCAGTAGATTTTGAGCTAGAGAGGAAACCTAAGTCTGAGAAAAACGCGTTTAAAAGGTGAAGACTTAAAACTCTATATCTCCGACAGTTTTACTCCAATCGACTTCAAATTTTCACACAATAAACTTAATATGTTCTACATTAATATAAATAAATAAAAAGAAATGTTGCTAACAGAAAAATATATTTTCGTTTGTTATATTCAAAAGATTTAAAATATTATTTTTAAGCTTGAAAGTTAATAATCAAAAACATGTTTCTGTCCAGGACACACTGTATTACCACATTCGAGATCCTTTGCTGAAACTGAGCGTATTATTCACCCACCTAGAACAATTAAAGGATGAACATGATATAATAGAAGACTACAATGTATCCGAGATATCGATTTATGAAAATTTCTTTAACTATTTGAATTATCGCGAAAGAATTGACGTTGCAAGTACAAAGAAGGCATCCAGGATCCAACGAAAGCAAATGGAATCTGAAGCAAAGTCAACTAGCAAGAAAAAGAAACTTGTTAGAAAAGGTCAACAGAGAGGTGCATCGTATAGCGCAGTGTCTCAACGACCCGCAATGCGAACTACTTGCACAATCCTTTAAACCTAATACCAATTTATTCACATTATGTTATTTCATTTTATTAAGCATTGTCCAAGCCACAAATTAATACCAGTTCATTCTCAACACGAATTCTATGTTTGTTTATGGTTATTAATGTTTCCATTTGCAGTCGGTACACGTTCAAAGCATTGCGCTTTTAAAATTAGTGCTGAGTTTAGATGCGAGTTAGTCTACGCAGATATTTTTATAACTATATTTGTTGTGTAACAAGTGGAATAGAAATATTGGGAGTATTCGTTTGGACAAGGCTTTAGCAAATACATCTATTCATTAAAAATTATTATAAGTTAATAAAGTTCGTAACATAAATAGAAATTGTAGATTTTTATAACAGTTTTTCACATAACCTTCAATTATGATTTCAAATTTGCAATTACCCAGTAAAAATTTGGTGAAGTGTCCTATTTTGCGACGTTTTTATCACTATTGCAGTTCAATTATACTTCGCATCAACTTTTAGAAAATCTTCTGCCGTATTATTATTTATTAAAAAGTAAATAGCATTAAAAAATCGTTTTCTGTACTTGCACAAGTTATTTGATTTATGACAGGTGCCTGCTTTCCTGTTTTCAAACAGGACCGTGTAAATAAAACTTACAGGATAAAGGAAGTGTAAAGGAAAGGATCCTTGCACATTAAACACAGCTGGCCAGTTGACAGCAGTTGACAGTTAACACGAGTTACATTTACAGAATTATTAGTGCAAAACAAAGAATTTTTTTTAACTATTAAAACAGTTTTAAGGTAGGAAAAATGTTTATTTCTAATTGATACATATACAAAATACTATAATGTATTTGTTGGGAATATGAATAACTATTACCAGTGCTTAAACAGGACCTTGTTTATAATTTAGATGTTGGTTTCCCAGAAATAAAGTAAAGAGTATTATAGCCTTATACGCCATTTGCATTTTAAAATATTCTAGAAAGTTAACAATGTAGTGCAAAGTCTAATAACTTTTGGAAATACAGTCTTGTTTGGTATTAAATTACATACATATTTTCACAGGTGCTGTAACTAACCAACTTTCACGTATTCTATAAAAGAATTTGTTACACGTCATCGTAAATTAGTTAGTTTTGATTAGTCAGACTTGTAATTTGACAAAGTCTATATTTCGATCAGATATTGTAATTAATATTAGGCAATTTTTTAAAGAACTATAATATATTAAGCTGTAGAAGATATTACTTTGCTATTCAGAGCCTTATTTTGTACCTTTTTTATTGTACCAAACAAAAAATTACAAAATAAGTCCCATAGTTTAAGTAGACGAGTTATTTTCACACATCTCACTCAGAAATGGCTTTACCAATACAGAAGACAAATGTAATTTGGAGAAGTCGCCTTCGACTTTTTGTTAAAGCCGTAAAAGGAAAGTTTGAGTAGATAAAAGTAATTTCGCGTGATACTTTTAAGTCAGTCTTCAAAACAAAGTTCATTCCGAGGTTAAATGCTTATTTGATTAGGCTATATACTTTATTTATTATATAAATATTCATTTTCTTTGTTCAAGGTAAAATATACAATTAACTTGTAAGTTAAATGAATGAAACGCCTGCTAATTAAATAATACTTCAATATATACACCTCTTGTAATTTGTTCATAATCTTATAAATCTACCATGAAATCGATTGAAGATCTGAACAGGGAGTGTGTAAAGGCAATATTGTCCAACTTATCGTATCGGGATGCCTGGAACTTTGGTATAGCAATTCCTGTTCTCCAAGAAGGCGCTGATGCACACTGGACCAGCATAACACAAATCAATTTAGATACCGTTCGGGACAAAGATGCTGAAATTGTAATTGAAGCTTTGCAGCGATGCAAAAACTTAAGAAAAATAACTTTAAAGCATAACAAAAATGACATTTTTAAATCAATTCCAAAAATTCTTGAAACATATTGCCGCAGAGTAGAAATTGTTAATATTAAGCAACTAGATCTAACTGAAGAAGACTTAGTTTCATTAAGTTCGTTAACAACATTAAGAGATATTACTTTTTGTATAGATACATATAGTAGCGTCCTAAAGGAATTGTTTGTAAATAATCCTCGAATTGTGAACGTGAATATTAATTGTTACATAGAGGACGACTCACTGTTTGATACAATACCAAAAACTATTGAGAATTTAACATTAGATGAAACAAATGAATGGTATGATACTTTATTTCCAAATATAGAAACATGGCAACTAGAGACATTGAATATACCTTGCATATATGCGACCAGTGAGGAGATTCGTAGTCTGGCTAAACAGAGCAAACTAAAATATTTACATCTGGGACTAATATGCGAAGACAGTGACTTAGAACTACTGTTTACTAACAATCCAAACCTTGAAACAGTTTGTCTTCAAACTGACATTCCTCAAGTAAAGGGATTCTGTTTGAGAAAGTTACCAAAAACTCTGAAAAAGTTAAGTTTAACACAATTTTATGCTTTACAAAATGAGGATTTATATGAATGCATAAGGGACTGCAACCTTGAACATCTGTCAATAACTTGTGCATGCTTCATGCAAAATTATTTAACGGGGGTAGCGGCTAATGCCCCTAATTTAATTACGTTGGAAGTTAGTTGCGAGTTCTGTTCCTCGGAAGATCTGAGCTCAATAAAGCTACTGGTCAAACTGAAGAAATTGACATTAGAATGGTTGAAACCAGAACATCAGAATGCGCTTTTAGAAATTTTTCAAAACTGTTTGTCTCTAGAATATGTAGACATACGCGGCTTTGAGGATGTAACATTTACACCAGAAATATTTGCAGCTATAGGTAGACTTCCAAAGTTAAAGAATATTCTTCTTCTCAAAATAAATTGTACAGAAAGGGTAGAATTATTTAATAATTTGGCAAGCAACCCGTCTGTGATCGGAATTCATTTAGCGCAGAGTCCATGGTTTACGAATGAAGACATAATGATATTAATTCGAGGAGTCAAAGAAAGGTTAGAGGTAAGTCTCAGTTTCAAGTATTTTGTTATTAGTTGAAGCCAGGAAATAATCATCTAATTTTTATTTATTTTTGCAGCATTTAACGATCACTGAGAATAACAACATTACTATAGATCTGGTCAAACAAATAGTGGTGGAACTCGACACACAATCTGATAGAAAAAAGCGTTTAAAGTTATTTGCAAGTGGAGCCAATGTTTTGCCAAAGGTATGTACTAAACATTTTTATTTATGGAATCTTAGAGACTGTTTTAGGAAGGGTAGCTACATACATGCGTAAACGCAATATCTGTTTGCAGTTTGAACGTTTGTAATCTTTCCAGAACATGCTCATATACACTACTCCAGTGATATGATAATAATTACTATTAATATTTTTAGGAATGGGCTTCTGTAAAACATCGCTATCTTTGTTTTACTCCAGGCCACTGATTTTAATAAGGCTTACTGGTGCTACCGTATTGTTGTTCAAAATTGGGTGTGGATTTTTTTAATAAACTTTTATTTTACTTACAATTACAATATTACTCTTACATCTTATAATATAAGTACATAACATAAAATTTAATTCTATACGATGAATAATTTTTCATATTTTTGAATGTTGTGAAATTTAAAGTTACTAAAATAAATTTAAAAAGACACTGGGTTTGAAACAGTGATAACAGTTATAAAACTATTTTAACATTTTCTAAAAATATAATGTTTGGTGTTTTAGATAATAATTAAAACAATATTATTATTACTTTTATAAAAATATGTTCTGACAAAAATAAAGGAAAAATGACTTACTTTTATTAAAGTTTGAATTACATACAAGGTTAATTTGTGTTTTCGTACTATCCTTATAGACAATGCTCTATTCTTCCCAGTATACATTTCGTTTAAAAGATTGGTAAGGTAAAATTTAATTCCCCCGGCTGTATTTTTAATAATAGTGTGTACATATTATAATATGTATCAAAATAACAATATTTTTTTAGGATCACAAGTATGGCATACTTTCAAGGACAATAAGAACTTAGTCGTTTTTACAGGAGAACAATAAAAGAGAATCGTTTAATATATACGATTGTGGAAAGTATCATGATGTTATCTGAATAAAAACTTTGTTTTCATAAAGAATTCAAGATATGCAGAACTGTCCTTGCTGGATATTTGCACTCAGGTATATCAGGATCAGGAATAAGGCCGTGTCCGCACTTGTTCTTAAGATATGGCAAATATTCCAACAGCTAGACGAAAATATTTCTTGTAAGTATAATGTTATTATTAACAATGTCTATTAGAACAGACTTAGGTTCTTTCTTTATCGAGAAAAATACAGTTTGGTATGTTTTTATTATTTTATTTTATTTAAAATTTTATATATACATTTAGAATGTAAACTTAAAATTATAAATGTAGAATTGTTGTTGTCTGTTCAGGGTAAATATAAAATAGAAGTAAGTACTATATTTAACAAACAAGACCTTTAAACATGTGTCTTAAAATATAAAGTACGAATGACTAGCTGTAATTTATATGAATATATAACAATAGCTAGAACTCTTAAAATATCATCGGATTAAAGCAGATAACACTGATCCAACAAAGAATCTATGAAACACAGTAGTACAGAGTCTGTTCATTACACTGCCTAATTTTAAATTTATTTTTGATTGATTACTTTTTTATATTAAATAAGCCACATAAAACCAGCCACTGCTAATAATGCTAATTTTGTATCTTTGTTATCAACATTCTTGTGGATTTGAGTGCAGCTTCGCGGGAATATTGGAACCAATGGGCCGCATTGTCGTTGACGACTGCCGATGAGTAGTACATCCCGTTCAGATTACTGGAAAATTATAAAATGACGAGTTAGAAAAATGTACCTGCTAAATACATATATTTAACGTTGATCTTTCAGTGCAGGATTGCAATGGGAACAATCATTTACCTTTGTCCACAATTTGAATACCACCATCCTCCGTGATATCTCTTTGCACACTCGATATTATTCTTGTCAAAGGTACTAAACTTCTTTCCGTTGTTCGCTCCAGTCAATGATTCACCTGTCATTAAAAAATTACTAAATATGTGTTAGAAGTTAATTGAAATAAAGAAGTTATTGTTAATTCACCTGCATTTCCGGAATATCCTTCGACAGTGAGACGATAATCGGTGTCTATACTTCCGATGCTAAATCTGCTGTATCTTGCAAAAGCTTTTGTGCCATCAAAACTTTCCAATTCAATATACAATTCATATATACCTTTTTTTGTTAACTGGAACAAAAAGTCAGTTTAATAATGTACAATATTCTTTTTACCATGTCTTAAGGAAGTGGGTGACATACCTGATGAATACGCTCAAGACCTAACCAATAATTACCATCCGGGGATCCGAACCCATCCGTATAGTCCTCGAAATTTCTGTAGAAATCAACTGAATCATCATATCTCGATTGAATGACCTTAAGATACCGTTTAACTTTAAATATTTTGAAGATGCAAGCATTGAAGAGTAAACTTAACTGTTAAACATAACGAACTTACGGTCCATTTTCCTCCCAGTAATTTCATGTCACAATATGCTTTGAAAGGAATAGGAATTTCCGGTGGTTGTATAGTATAAACTGCTGATGTGTTATGTGGAACAGCAGAACATTGTTCCCAAGGACCTGTAGTAGAAATTTTGGATCCAAATCAAATTTACCCAAGCTGTAATGCATCATTGTTCATGGCTAATGTAAAATTATCGTCTTCACTTACTTGAACACCTAGGTACGTCATTATTCCAAATTTTATTGATGCATATAATTGTTGTTGCTCCTATAAGATGAGTTGGTCTGTCACACGAAAATAAAAGTACTGTATATTCTGGAACTTCCTGTGCAACTACTGCTGGAGCTCCAGAACATCCTACGCTGTACCGACCATGCTCTGGGGCTGCAGGTAGAGTACAATGACTGTAATTGTCACAAAATTTGTAAATTTATGTGTATAATATATTAATATGAATTTATTTTTAAATGTACACAATCATGAATATATTACTTAAGGGAAACCGTTTAATTCTTAAAAAGATCTTAAGCTTTACTTAATATTACTTACGTATTACTTTCTTGTGCTGCTCTTGATATTCTGTTCGTTCCTTGCTGGAATAGTCCACCAGCTTGAAGTTCTGCGAAATATAGATTGTCATAGCTAATATGCCTATTAATAGTATAGATCTGGGTACAATTAAATGAGCTCTACGCTACAAAAGGTCGGATATTAAATAGTGTGGTCTAAAAACCACTATATTTTTGGACTTTTTTAGCATATCGTATATTAATAAAACATAAAAATATGATTGTTCAGTATTATTTAAAATCATAACTATTCATTCTTACGAGAAACACATATCAATTCGAAGCAGAGCAGCACCGACACCATCGATCGACACATGTTCAGACTTGCTTTCGCAACTGCAGCAAATCTCTAAGATTAATAACACTGACTGAGTGATTTAATATAAATCTTTGAAAGAACTACGAACAAGTTATATAAGTAAGGTCGAGAGCAGGTCGAGAGGTCAATTTATTTGGCATCTGCATTACTCTTATCAGATGTTATCAATCATAACTATTCATTCTTACGAGAAACACATATCAATTCGAAGCAGAGCAGCACCGACACCATCAATCGACACATGTTCAGATTTGCTTTCGAAATTGCAGCAAATCTCTCGATTAATAACACTGACTTGAGGGATTTAATATAAATCTTTGAAAGAACTACGAACAAATTATCTAAGTAAGGTCGAGAGGTCAATTTATTTGGCATCTGCATTACTCTTATCAGAAGTTATCAATAACTTCTCTACACAATCTCATAATTTATTTTATTTATTAATAGTTAAGTACTTCTTTCAGATAAACACGGTATTTTAATATTATTGTATCAATGAAAATGTTGAAATTATGTTGGATATCGTCAGCATGTTCATAATATGCTCAATGCAAACCATATGATCAAAGTAAAAATAAAGAACAAAAACTAATTAAAAGAAAAACACAAACCGGATATTTTTACAAAATTTATTTATTTCTATTAGCTTAGAATGAGATAATAATAGAAATACCATCGCACTCTTCACAAAGTTGTCTATATTCATACGCCGCTTTATTCCTCTCTTTTACGTAATGTATTTCATCGTACATCAACGCCTGTAGATAAAGCACCTCCTTGATATTAGAGAAAGCATTTACAACTTCAAAGTACCCTCTCACTTGATTCAACATCTTCAAGCACATTAAAAAAATCTCCACGTCTTCAGCTTCTCGCTCCGATCTTGCCGCAATTTGACATTTTACAAACAACAATAAAGCTCTTGCATTATCATAAACACTACTATTAGAAATAACAGTGAATAATGACCGATTAATTAACTTTAAAGCTTGATTAGGTATTCCCATTTTTAATTGAATATGTGCTAAATTTAATTCTAACATAGCTGAATGATAATTTAAAAAATGTTTGCTAGATAAAGCAAGTGCTGTGTTAAGAAGACAAATGATGTCTCCGATAGAACCAATTGGATTTCTGTCCACTCTAGCTGACAAAATCATAGCGCGTATTTTTGTATCTGTTACAAATTTTAAATTAGGATCGTTGACGCATTCATTTATTACTTTTTCCACACAGATATTCGCGGTAGGATAATCTCCAACAGATATTTTGAGGGTAGCTTTTAGAAGAAGACTTTCCCAAGCATTTAAAGATAACAACTGATTCGTGCTTTCTTCGGCGTCTTGCCAACTTCCTGAAATTATAAAAATAGAAATTAGTACTGTATAGTACTTTCGCTACTATAGTGGCGGAAATTAGAAAGAAACCTATGGGGTACAAGGTATTTAATACCTAAATGAATGTAATATTCAAAATCTTTAATATGTTCTGATAACATCCATGATTCAGACATAGGAGCTCTTGGAAATTTTTCTCTGGCATAACTTAAAAGAACACTGGAGATAGGATGTTGCATATTACGGGTGACATTGCAAACCGCTAGACAAGTTCCTGAAATAAATATTACGTTAATATATATTAAAATTTTATGAAATTCTGTAGAAAAGTGGTTTTACCTTCGCCACTAAATGAAAAATCTCCTTGTGTCATATAATTCGTATTTAAATTCAGTAGAAGTTGACTAAAGATGGACGCCATGTCTGATTTACCATACAGATGCCACATAGCCGCTTTCTCCGCATAACTATTGCTCATTTGATCGACTAATGAATTCTGGCAATTGAGAATATCACTCCGTCGCATCACCTGGATAAATTAGTAAATTGTAACTATTAAGAAAACATGAATAGTTAATAAGATGTTGTAAATCATTGATAGAAACCTCAAACAGCGCCTGTGGGGTACTTCCTTGAAGTGCTAGGCTTTGGACTCTGGCTTGCATGGCTAAGCTAGCAGTATGACTTAGTGATAATTCAACACTACGTGTTACTGCACGTTGCAACAGCATATCAGTAGCCTAAAATAGTAAATACCTATAATGCAATCATAAGAACATCCAATTGGATTGGGACAACGACAAAATACATACCTCGTTCTTTTCCAAACAATCGGTATGTGCAAGACAACTTAAAGCATATTGAATGCAAATGTTGTCTCCACATTCTTGCGCTAAAGTTATTGCTTCTTTTATAGCTGATCGCGTTTCTTCACTGAAACCAGAGAGAGTTGCGTAACAAAAGTTAACTTTCTTCACAATGCAATTAAATTAAGTTACATACTAGAGGATTTTCGGAAAGGAGATAAGGACAAGAGGTAGATGACGGAGATAGAGACAATAATAACATAGTAAAGGTAGAGAGTCAAGAAGAAAGAGTAAAGTAAGAGAGTCAAGAGGAAATAGTAAAGATAGAGCGTCTATGCCTGTAATAGACATAAGTGGAGAAGTGAAAACGAAGAGAGAAGGCAGGAAGGATAGTGAAAAGATAATAGAGGGTTTGTCGAGAGGAGACAAGGAAGGCAAGAGGTGATAGATGAAGATACAGGCAATAAGGAAGGAGAAGCAGGAAACGGTTTGCCGAGAGGAGACAAAGAAGACAAGAGGTGAGGTAACGGTGAGAATGAAGGAAGAGGGTCAAGAGAAGAAGAAGCAGAAAGTACTTTTGGAAATAAAAAGGTCTAGAATAGTTTAAGTTTAATTTCAAGTTGAAGTTCTATGAAATGTATTAAGAATGTAGATTGTAAAGCCGAAAGGCAAACAATTAATGTAATATAATAATTAAGTTACTTACTGGTTTTTAAAATGTGAATGGAGCATTCCTAAATTAAGCGTAGAATATCTAAATCCCTTTCCATCCCTGGATTTGTCATCTGTTACTATCCCTTTATCGAAACTATGATACAAACTAGATACAGCCCCGCAGAATTCCCGTGTTCTCAAACAATTTAGATAGCTTAAAAAATGCTGCAAAATAAATCGATTAAGTTATTGTTCTAAAATGAAAAAATAACAAAATATGAAAGGAACATACAGCTTCTCCGTAATCCTTATTGTGTGCCACGAGAGTTTTGATGGTTTCGTTTAATTGCCTTGGTGACAACGCTTCTATTTCATTCGTCAGTAAAAGATTAGTTTGCTCTGCAATGAATAAGTCTGCTTGTTTCCTGGACCAAATACCTTTTTCACTGAAAAAGACTCTAGTCAAAAAAAACTTTTATATACAGACTAAATACAATCACACTGTTGAGAAATATAGTAACGTTGTCCACTGTAACGAAAACAAACCTTGCAAATACATTTTTAGATTTTGGAATAAGGAATGGATCTTCTTCGATTTCCATGATGTCACTATCCTCACTTATTCCTTTGCTTAATAATTTATGTTGACCACTTTCAATGTACTCTCTGAAAGCATGCGTTAATTGTGCTAAACTGTTAAACGATAATCGATCTAATGATAACATCACTCGCCGTAAATACAAGCCTAAAAATAAAATACTTTGATGAGTTTACAAATAATTATGTTAGGACAAGAAGCACAACAAAGAAATGGAAAAAAATTGAGGAAAAAGTAGTTACAGAAGAAAGACGAAAAGGATGGTATAACAAATTGGAAACCAAGTTAACGGAAAGGTGAAGATTAATTTGTTGATGTTACACAATTCCAATTAAAATAGCAAATTTTGATTAGTTACCAATGATACTGCTTTTGTTAATGACACATTTTGCAGTGCTGTTAATTGGATCCACCATCAACTTATCCATCATTAGTGATATGTCCAACAAAGTATGTAGTCCATTTTCATAAATCTTAGAAATTTCTTGTTGGAATAATTTTACATGTTGCTGGTATAGTAATTGGCCACTACAGAAAAGCATAGTGTAGAGTTCATCGTAGTCCAAATCTGGACTCTGAAAATAAATTAATAAAAATAAAAGTTCAGTAGATACTCTACATCAATAAATAAGCAGTATTACAGAAAGGACTATGTTTAATAAGTTACCTGTATTAACTTTAAAACTAACATGTTGAAGGTTCTTGAATATTTTGGAGTCTCAACATTGTCTTCATTCTCTAGAATATTAATTAAGTCATTATAATACATAATTCAAAGATAAATGGTTGGTTAAAGATACTATAATATAGGAAATAAACAAGCCAACCTTGCTTTATATGACAGTATTCTCTTATAAAAACTATTACACAGATTTTATGAGGTGTAATTTGTTCTATAAAATTTCTTTTCGATTCTAAAATATCCATAGAATCTTTTATAGCTGTTGTCATTTTTCTTTATTAAATAGGATACGTGATTATTATTTCATAACTATAATAATAACAAGTTAATGACTTTTAATCATAACCTCATTTACAAATGTCAAATATACCGCTGTAGTTATATTTTTTGTTTTATTGGTAGACATAGCAAGTGATACCAACACTGCATTTGTGACTGTCACCTGTTATTTTCTGCACGTGGTGAAATATGCAAATTTGTAGCAGCAAGTATTGCTTTAAGGTAAAATAAAATTGATTTCCTTTATAATTTATCTTATCGTTATGTACATTATTTAGTGTATACACCATTTACATACTATTAATAATTATCTAAAACATGCTGATTGTTTCAGGGCTTAACATTAACAGTAATGGCAGTATTACATAAAAAAGTTACTGTGTTTAGTTTACTGAAGTTTTCTAAAATAAATACAATAAAATGGAAAATTATTGTCCTGAATTATTAAAAGCATTTAATATACTATCAAATGAAGCTAAAGGTATGTATGCATATAGCATAGTTCTTAATAGTGGTTATCAGTTTGACATTTAACAAATGACATTTTAGCAAATTAGTTGACACCCAGTTTTACATAATTATTGAACTGGTTATTTATAATTTACAGAAATATTTTTGGGGTTTGAAATAGCAGAGTTGAACTACATCCCTTCATCACTGGAGTTTCATCGTAATTATGTAGCACGAAATTTACCAGTTATAATAAGAGGTGGTGCCAAAGAATGGTCTGCCGTTAAGAAATGGAATGTAGAATATATCAGGTAGGTTTAAACATTATTTTCTTACATATTACGTTTTTATTTATGGTCGTGACATGTTTTTTTTACATTTTAGGAACCTTATTGGTCACAAGAATGTAACTGTTGCAGTGACTCCTAATGGTTATGCAGATGGACTAGAATTTCGGAAGGAATCAGAAGATGGTGATACCAGAAGTGTGGAGTATTTTGTTATGCCGGAGGAGAGGGAAGTCAAAATAAATGATTTTTTGGACGAGCTAAATAAACAGAGGTAAATATAAGTCTTCTACTATTGTATCCAAAGTATATGCACAGATTTCTTGGTATACTTTTTTCAATTTTAAAACTGAATGTTCCAGTTCATTCTTCAAATTTTCCGGTTTTATAAATTACTGCATTATTTAGTACATGATATAAGGAAGAAAGCTAATTTAATTCTGTTGGTTTTAGTCCAGAAATTATGTACATACAGCGGCAGAATTCCAATCTTACTGAAGATTTTCCAGAACTGATGCTGGATGTTCCAAAGCACGTTCAGTGGGCTTCGGAGGCTTTTGATAAAGAACCTGATGCTATCAATTTCTGGATGGGAGATGAACGAGCTGTGACATCAAGTAATATATTTTAAATTATGAATTTTAGTAATTTTATTCTTTTATAATTTTCTTTCACAATGAATATTTATAATTTCTTTATTTTCAGTGCATAAAGATCCATATGAAAATATATATGCTGTTATTTCTGGGCATAAAAATTTCATTTTAATTTCACCTACAGACTTGCAGTATGTGCCCAAAAGCACGTATCCTGTAGGAATATTTAAGAAAAATAATAACAAATGGGAAATTATACCACAATTTGAAAATAATGAAGAACCTGAAAATATTAATCTCTCAGAATCAAAAAAGCCACAAATGATTTCGTGGGTTAGTTTAGATCCCTTAAGACCTGATTTAGATAAATATCCTTTATATAAAAATTGTTCAGTGTTTGATATTCAAGTAAACGCGGGCGACTTATTATACTTACCTAGCTTGTGGTACCATCATGTCAGACAGAGTCATAAATGCATCGCTGTTAATTTTTGGTATGATATGGATTATGATGCCAGATATTGTTATTACAAAATGATGGAAAATCTGTGTGGATTACATCTGAAGGATAATTAATACATCTTCGTTCAGAGAAATAACTCCTCTAACCACATTCGAACTGATTTCTTGTTATAGGACATGCGCGTTTGCCGTAAATAATAAGTTTTTGCAGATTCAAGTCATTAGTGTCTTTTAAATTAAAATTGAAGTGGAGCTTTGTGAATCTTCGGTACAACAATCTTGAGGCTGCTACTGCTGGACACTATATATAAATAAAAAACAATCATGAAGAAAATGATGACATTTTAAATAAAACAACAAAATAAATTTTTATTACAGATTTTATTTTTATATTACAAATATAAAGAAATGTTAACATAAATATAATATTGTATTCTTTTTATGTAAAAACAAAGGTTTACACAACTTACAATTTACGTATATAGTTGTTAAACAAGAAATTAATGTCTTGATAACATTATTCTATAAAAGAAGCGTTTATTTATCAACTTGGTGTATACTTTTACGCCTAGATTCGATTGTTTTAATATTAATGCTGATAATTCAACAAATTGGAGGAAGTATCTACTAAAGAAAGTTTCAGTGATACTGGATTTTTATCTTTTGATGCCCACATGAGCTGAGACTGTGAAATTTCCCTTCCTTAACTGAATTTAAATTGCCACGACCTTATAAAATTGTACAAGCTAATTTTAATCAAGCAAGTGATGTTTTTCCATATTTTCCTAAAAATGTACAGCAATTGCTGCATTTAGGATATGTATTCATGAATAAATAACTGGACCATCCAAGTATTAGATTACATTTTAATGCCAGGAGACAATTGTTATCGAATAAGTATGAAACCGAGTTGTCACTCATTCTTACTAATCGAAGAGATAAATCCATTTATATGGATTGATAATGGAACATGTATGCTAAGTATGATCTTATGAATACTGCTCAAGATAATATTAATATACTGACAGAAGATTTTTTAGAAAAATATTTTAACAAATTTAATAACGGCTTATTTACAATCTGGAGTCAGTTCCGGATTTTCGACTCCGAAAAGTACTTCCAGGAGATCTGTCTAAAACTCCCACTAAAGTAGAAACAAGAAGAGATACAAGCTACAATGCTTCAAGAAGAGTGCATGATAAATGACCCAAAGAGAATGGCGGTCTACCTCATATTAGGGGCGGATGACTTCCAACAGGTCAGACCTGCATGGATCCAAAGAAAGAAGGACTCTTGCTTTCGCGAAAGATGTTGTCTTTGTGACTTTAAATTGCGACAACCTTATAAAATTGTACAAGCAAATTTTAATCAAGCAAGTGATGTTTTTACAAATTTTCCTAAAAATGTTCAATGTACTGCATTATGATATGTATTCATAAAATAATTGGACACCATACGTTCAGGTGTCTCAAGAAGAGTGCATAATAAATGACCCAAAGAGAATGGCGGTCTACCTCATATTAGGGGCAGATGGCTTCCAACAGGTCAGACCTGCATGGATCCAAAGAAAGAAGGACCTTGCTTTCGCGGACGATATTGTCTGTGAATTTAAATTGCCACGACCTTATAAAATTGTACAAGCAAATTTTAATCAAGCAAGTGATGTTTTTACAAATTTTCCTAAAAATGTACAATGTACTGCATTATGATATGCATTCATAAAATAATTGGACACCATACGTTCAGGTGTCTCAAGAAGAGTGCATAATAAATGACCCAAAGAGAATGGCGGTCTACCTCATATTAGGGGCAGATGGCTTCCAACAGGTCAGACCTGCATGGATCCAAAGAAAGAAGGACCTTGCTTTCGCGGACGATATTGTCTGTGAATTTAAATTGCCACGACCTTATAAAATTGTACAAGCAAATTTTAATCAAGCAAGTGATGTTTTTACAAATTTTCCTAAAAATGTACAATGTACTGCATTATGATATGTATTCATAAAATAATTGGACACCATACGTTCAGGTGTCTCAAGAAGAGTGCATAATAAATGACCCAAAGAGAATGGCGGTCTACCTCATATTAGGGGCAGATGGCTTCCAACAGGTCAGACCTGCATGGATCCAAAGAAAGAAGGACCTTGCTTTCGCGGACGATATTGTCTGTGAATTTAAATTGCCACGACCTTATAAAATTGTACAAGCAAATTTTAATCAAGCAAGTGATGTTTTTACAAATTTTCCTAAAAATGTACAATGTACTGCATTATGATATGTATTCATAAAATAATTGGACACCATACGTTCAGGTGTCTCAAGAAGAGTGCATAATAAATGACCCAAAGAGAATGGCGGTCTACCTCATATTAGGGGCAGATGGCTTCCAACAGGTCAGACCTGCATGAATCCAAAGAAAGAAGGACCTTGCTTTCGCGGACGATATTGTCTGTGAATTTAAATTGCCACGACCTTATAAAATTGTACAAGCAAATCTTAATCAAGCAAGTGATGTTTTTACAAATTTTCCTAAAAATGTACAATGTACTCCATTATGATATGTATTCATAAAATAATTGGACACCATACGTTCAGGTGTCTCAAGAAGAGTGCATAATAAATGACCCAAAGAGAATGGCGGTCTACCTCATATTAGGGGCAGATGGCTTCCAACAGGTCAGACCTGCATGGATCCAAAGAAAGAAGGACCTTGCTTTCGCGGACGATATTGTCTGTGAATTTAAATTGCCACGACCTTATAAAATTGTACAAGCAAATTTTAATCAAGCAAGTGATGTTTTTACAAATTTTCCTAAAAATGTACAATGTACTGCATTATGATATGTATTCATAAAATAATTGGACACCATACGTTCAGGTGTCTCAAGAAGAGTGCATAATAAATGACCCAAAGAGAATGGCGGTCTACCTCATATTAGGGGCAGATGGCTTCCAACAGGTCAGACCTGCATGGATCCCATGAAAGAAGGACCTTGCTTTCGCGGACGATATTGTCTGTGAATTTAAATTGCCACGACCTTATAAAATTGTACAAGCAAATTTTAATCAAGCAAGTGATGTTTTTACAAATTTTCCTAAAAATGTACAATGTACTGCATTATGATATGTATTCATAAAATAATTACTTTAAATAAGTGGACCACCCAAGTATTAGATTACATTTTAATACCAGAAGACAATTGTTGCCGAAGAAGTTTAAAACCGGAGATGATATCCATTTATATGGATTGATAATGGAACACGTATCATAAGTTTGATGTTATGAATACTGTTCAAGGTGATCTTAATATATTGACAGAAGATTTTTTAGAAAAAAAACTTCAACAAACATAATAACGGATTATTTAAAACTTGCAGTCAAACATTTTCAATCTTCAACAAATTAAATCTAAAGGTTCATGGCGATTTCAGTCGCTTGTCCTAATTGAGAAAGATAGCGCAGATGCTCAAAGCCAATAGGCACAAGAATACTAAAACAATAGGAATTGCAAGTAGCAGTTTTATATAAAGAGAGATATTAAAAAAACATTCATATAGTGAATATGCTAACATAATCAACTTGTTGGACAGAAAATATAAATTTTAAGAGCGGTCATAATTTTAGTATTGCTACCGTCAAACTCATTTTTATTTTATATAAAAATTGTTACGAGTAGAGTTTACTAAATAGCAACTCATCAAAAAATATAAGCATATTATTGAAAATAAAGTTACAGATTCTTTTACGAATTCTAAAAAAGACGAAACATGAAATGTGGATAATAGAGAGACTACAACACTTAAAAGCAAAGTGCGATAATTTGGGAAATTGTTATTTAAATCTGTCAACTGCAGTGAAACATTTACAACCTCAAGCAGTTTTATAATAATTAGTAAAAAATATATAAAGATAGTACTTTATTTTCGGACAATTAATTTCATGTATAATACATTAAACATAGAAAAAGCGTTTACAACATATAAAAAGTTGACTATTTTGAGGAATTGCATGTCGACAGAATCTTACTGAACCTGCAGAATCTCAGGTTGAGTAAGACGAGAAACAAGTACGAAGATATATAAAAAAGTACAAAGTCGTAAAAGGACTTTAATACTTGAGAAATAAGACCGTAAAAAGACGGATCAAACAAACCGACTTTTTAAGTACGCATTACAGAGCATGGAATCTTGGAACTTTCTTATTCACAAATATTCACTTATTATGAATAAATAACAAGTTACCAAAAATTCCAGTCAATAATTGAAATAAGAGAATCTGTTGAGATTACTGAGAACATATTTTATGTTTGTTTATACTCCTAAAAAACAGTAATTAATAAAGATAAAATGAAGAATTTGCATAATGTGTAATACATTATTATATAGAAGATGTTTTAATATCAATTAATAATACAAAACACCAATATGATCAACACCGTAGGGTATAGAAATTAGTCCTCCGCGTATGCTACTAGAGATTTAACAACCCCATGATGCCAGTGATTAAAATCATCAATTGATGCAAATATTAAAGTGAATTTCAAAGAATAAAGTGTATAAATAACACTCCAGAAGCTAACACAAGCCACCACTGCATATAGTGTGCAACAGGTATTTAAAAAACATATATTTCTTTGAAAAATTCAAAATTTCAAGTTGATAAAAAGTTATCAGAGCAAAACTAAACGAATAATTTTGATTTCGTTCTTATGTTTGTTTGATGTTAGTATCTAAAGACAAAGTTGTTAGATTTTAATAATACAAAAACATTAAAACCGAAAAATTATAGATATGTTTTCAAAATGAAATAGCATGTTGACTGTGTAACAAGACCATTACAATTATGTTATAACTAAATTATTTTACTTGAACGTGTATCAGCGTGTTTGTCTTTTCATTCAGAAAATTTGGGGAGGTTCTGCTTCAAAAAGTTCTATCCAAAAATCTGTCTTCGAAATATTCTGCGTTTATTCTGCATTAATTCATTTCCTTGCGCAAACTTTCGGTTTCATTCTTGCGATCAGCGAATTTCCTACAATATTAAAAATATGTAAATCTTTTCTAACTTAAATATTTATTTAATGAAAATAACTTTTTAAATACCTGATATTTCAGGGTCCACTTTTTTTGCAACCCCATTGTAACCGGTACGCCTTCAATTTTGAACAGATCGGCCATTTTAAAAATGAATCTGGAAATTACAAATAATTGAATTAATAATAATCTTAAAGCGAAACATAAGCTGTAAATTAACGTATGTTAATAACAATGTGTTATTCAATTAAAGAAATTACTATTAAATAAAACGTTGGAAACTTCTGAAATGATACTATTACAGAAATATAATATACTTTAATGATTCATTAGCGTAATTTTACGAACCTTTTTTAGTTTAAAATATTAAATTAAATTTATTAAAACACTAATAAAATAGCAACTCTATTAAACTGAGCTTCCGCCATTGCAGCGTCATCCTACCAGCTGCTCTGCCTTTATAAGGGTTGAGCAACACCTGGACAATTGATCTTATTTTTGGTACACCCTGAACTTAATATGAAGAGAATATCTCACAACCCCGGATCCAAACATTACAAATTAAAAACATAGCAAACATATGTTTGAAAAACGCTACTACATTCCATTAGACAATGAATGCTGCACATATTAATTAAAATACTTAATTATCAATTTAAGATGGGATTAACTTTTGTAAATTAAGTACCACATTCATTACCAAAATAATATTAACTTCAGATACATATAACAACAAACAGAAATACTAATAACTAAACTAAGATTTTAATTTATGAAACTCCAACATGGTGCGAGGATGCTCAGGGACATAATCTATTGATTAATACATACCTTTGGTGTAATATTTCATCTTCTTAATTAGGATAGTAAATTTCGATTTTATTTACAAATAAGCAAGTACATTATTTATACATAATTGTTAATTAAACTTATATGTTTCACAAGAACTGGCAAGAACGAAAATCAGCCATTGTTACCAAAAGCCAGATGCCGATTGCAACAGGCCACAGGGAGAACAAGATGCTCAAGAGGGAGGATGCGGCTCCAGCGCACTCACGCGGTCTCCTGGGCAGTTCGTGCAAAACATAAAACCAGCGGGAATGTGCTGATGTTTTAATTGTGATAAATTTTATAACACATATGTTAACAGACTGTAGCCAACAGTAGCCAAGTCTATCTTATGCTGGTTTTACACGATCAAATGCGCTTCAGATTCTGATTCAGAAGATACATGTATTATGTATGAAACTAAACTAAAAGTTCATTATATTCGGCAAGTTATTTAAAATGTTACCAATATTATCATGCAGCGCATATTATTTATCAACTTGACAACAGTGTATTTCTTTTGCTTCACGTTCTGGACCATTCTGCGCACATTCCGGATCTACCAATTGTTGTTTTGTCCTCTGATCATAAAGCACATAATGGTGGTATAATACAACAAACCCTTGTGCTTGTGCCATTGTTATTTTATTTATAACGATTTCAACGCTTTTCTAAAATATGATACATCTTTGTACAATATATTTGATTAAAATTAAATATTTCTGCAATTATTATTCAGGTATATTACAATATAATAATAGTGGGAGCCTAATTCTAAGTACGCTTAAAAATCAACAGGTAATTAATTATATAATTTATATTTAAAATGGAATTTACGTAAATGCGTGATTGATATGTTAGTGTTATCTTTTAAAAATGTAATTACCTTTTTCTGCAATATATTTACTTTGAAATAATTTATAAATTTCTAATATTTTAAGAAAAGTATTTACCAAAAGCTGAACTTGTTGCAAACACTCCATTTCAAATTGTTATGCAGATAGAATTTTAAAATGTATCTAAGACAAATATTGGGCATCGTATTGTACTCAAGAAGAGTAGAAAGCGTAGAAAGGTAGAAATAAACAATATTTCTTGGAAATTAAAGGTAAATAGATATTTTCTTAGAGTGTATCGATTTTTTTCCATTGCGAAATGACTGTCTTAATAATTTTGTGTTTTTTTTTTAAAGATTGTGAGAATACCTCTCTCTGTGATAGTGTTGTCTTTAGAAAGACTTGTCGCGAGTGTGCATGTTTCATATGTTTTTAAAATTTAACAGTTTGATTATTTACAATTTCTTTTTTTGATTCTAGCCCAGAATTAAATACAAAAAGTGACGATTTGGAAAGAAGTATTTATTAGAGAATAGAAATCTAAATGTCGTATCAATTTTATTTTAAATGACCGTCCATTGTGGACGGTGTATTTCGAAAATACCCAAAATAAAAGAAGTAACATATAACTAGAGACATAATAAAACTGCAATGAGCTCTAATTAATGAAATTTACACAGCATAAAGGATCGTCAAAGTGCCACAAAAGTAATTTTAAATGAATCAGGAAAAATATAATTTTGTAACTGATTGAAGAAAGGGTTTCACCAGGCGCTACAGTCAATTGCGGATTTATTATTAATAAATTACATTACATATATTTATAAAAGAAAGAGTCAATTTCACAAAATTTAGATGAAACTCTTTTGCATTAGAATTCGGTAAAATACTTTATTGTAACTTATTCAAGAAATGGTTTCACCAGGCGCTACGGTCAATTGTGGACGGTAAAGTAGAACTTTATAATTGTTTAAAGCAATAGAAAGATATTAATTTATTTAGATCAACCAGAAACTTAACTTTGTAGATTCAGTAACTGCTTAAGAACATATAAATAGCATTGAGAATTATGACTTTATTTCTTTTAAACTTGATTATTATTTTTAAACCATTTTGTTTGATTTAAATGTATGTATGTATGTTTGTATAAAGCATACTAATAGCTTCGAGTTCTTTTTGTTAAAATTGTTTTATTATATAACGACTATATACATGATTTGTAATTAGTATAAACATATTTTACATAAAATTAATACAATATAATAAGAATGTTATATATTTTGATATGTAGTTATAAGAATAATATGAAAATAATATCACTTATGTACAAATATTAAATTTATCCTAAATTTTTTTTTACTTTGGTGTAATTTATAAATAGAATTTATATTAAATATTTATTTTAATGTATTATAAATGTTATCATCATTTACTTCATTTTCTTTTAATTTAACATAGCCTTCATCTTCACTTTTGACTATTGTAATATTACTTTTATCTTCAAAATTATTATCTTCATTATATACTTTTATTTTTATACTTGTTTCTGATATATACTTTTTAACATTTGAATTATCTATAACTCTTATATCTTCATTCTTAATTTCTGTTGCAGGTTTATCATCATCTTGATTTGAATGTAAAAATAAACCGTTTTCAAAATTAATATCACCACATATTTCAGCGTAAATATTTTCAAGTTCTTCCGGTTTTACTGCCATCTTCATTTCAGAACCTAAAGCATCTTTAACCGTGTTATAAGGTAAGTCATCTATTACTGGTAATTTACGATTTTGAATATCTTGTATTTTCTGTTTGGTATCTTCCATAATTTTGACATGTTTCGGAGTGGAATGAACCGTCACTTTTGTCAAAGTTTCGTTATCGTTTAACGCTACATCTTTCTTCAATTCCTTAATGTTCATTTTCTGCGGGACACTAAAATGCAGAATTTGGTTTAAACTGGATGTCGATTTGCTCAATTGTTTCGTCTTCACGTGAAATTCGGCACACAATTTGTCAGTAATGAAGGACGATTTGTTTTTGTAAACATCCTCCTCGATATCGTCGTATCTCTGTATTTTATCAAAGTCTTCAACAGGAATTAAATCAGGTTGAGAAGGAATATCGTCGCTTATTTTTGTCAACGATTCAATTTGATCTTGTTTCACATCAAAATTTGGAATAGACAAACTTTGCGATTTGTTCAACGGTTTTTTAACAGAATCTTTTTTCGATGACAAGAACGACGCCGATTTTTTCGGAGCGTTATTACTGATGCCTTTATTTCCAAATCGCTCTTCAATTAATTTCGCCATGTCTTGGTACCGCTCGATTGATTTATGCTTGTCTGTTGGATCGAAGGGATCAATGAACTCCCTATATTTATCTGTTATTTCCTGCTTGTAATCTTTCGGTTCATTACCTTGCAAAATTTTAAAATGTTTAAACCATTTTGAACGCTTCGAAGGTTCAAACACTTTCATTTTCGGAGAAATGTGTAATTTTTGTGCATCTGATTGCACAGTTTCTGATTCCACATGCTCTAAATCATGTTTACTTAAAAATATTATCGAATCTTCTTTTTCATGTGATGATACATTTTTTTCACCCCATAAAAATTTCGCAAAATTTGATGATTTTAATAATTTTAAACCATCAATTTTTGGTTTTAAAGGTAATTCAGTTTTTGTTTCTTCATTCTCGACAACCTCTATTTGACGAAACCATATTTCATAATTTGCGTTGCAAAATGCTAAAACATTTTTTATGTGTGATGACTTAAATAAACGATTTTCGGTATCGTAACCAAGAAGACAACGTGATAATGTTAAATCTGGTTTTATTTTTACTTTACTAAGCTGGTACTTTGGAGGGTGAGTGTCTGTTCCTTCTGCAAACGAACACGTCACGAGAATTGGCTCGGGATGAATTGATTGCAGAACTAGTGTATCTGAAACCATAATTAAATTAGTTTTTACTAGTTTTATTCTTACATACTACTTCAAAAACAGTTATGAAGATAATACCTGAGAAGTCGGCTGACATTATGTCAGGCAGAGGTCCAGAAAGCAACTTAACGGTGACCGGAAGTTCTGAGTGATTGATTATCGTTGATAACCGGTGAACGCAGTCCTTGTCAAGTCCTTTATCTCTTTGAGGTTTGTTTAGATTCGATGGAAATCCACCAGGGGGTACTACAGGTGATATCTCGTAAAATTTGCCCTTTGTTGTTAAAGATACATATACCACCTAAAAATTAATAAGATAATAATGGGATTGTGTCCTATGTCTTAATTTCTATAAAATTGTCCTATATGTAAAGACTTTTATAAAGAAGAATCGTTAGTTTAATAGGTATTATTACTTGTTGGTTGTCTCCCAATAACTGCGCATACTGTCCTTGTCCTCTGGATCCGTTGGTGCCAGTGACGACATCGTTAGTGACGCCATCTTGGAAAACAGCAAGTAATCGGAATACTTGACCTGCTCGGGCGCTGCCACGCACATAATGGGGCTTTCCAGTGTCTGAAAATAACAATCACAATACGATATAAACATCAACGTTACTTTAGTTGCGTAAAATCAGGGGCAAGGGATATTGTATCAACAAAACAGTACCTCCTAAAGCTTCTGAATAGGCAACTATTGCATCAGCTGATACGAATTTGTACACTCTTTCTCTAACTAGATGCATGATTGTAGTGTATGCAGTTGCCGCTGTGTCGCACTTGTCGTTTACCAGTGAGAACCAACCTGAAAATAATTAAAAACAAATCAGTTTTTGTGGTTTATCAGTTCGCCGTGATATTAACATATATAAAAACATATTAATTTTAATATATAATTATAGCTGTAGAGGTTCATAATTCATTTCTTCAGACAATCGGCGCGACACAAAGGCCCTTGAACTTTATTTAATTAGTGTTTTTATTTAATTTCTATAAAACATTCCATAGATAGACATAAGATCAATTATCAAGATCGGTGAGAGATTAAAAATATATGAAAAACTTGAAATATCGCTGAACGGTTTAACACGACTTGCAAACTAGCTACAAGGTTAATTGCAACGTTCATTAATTGTAGATATCTTGGGTTTTAATTATTAATAAACATAATGTTTGTTATCTGCACATTTATGAGTTATTGAAAATGGTAAATGGGGTTAGAGCAGAGCTGCAGAGTCAAAAACAATTTATATATTACCAAGCAAAATATCTCGTTGTCAGTTACCTTTCTTAACGTAAACTCATGTATAATTTAACGTAATGTTACGTTTAAAATTATTCTGTTACACAATCATTTAATATGTAACATAATAAATCTTTATATGCATTTATTGGAAATGGGCTTGTGTCCTCATTTTTTAGTGGTCGATTTTTCAATTGTTGATTGAAATTGATGTTAATAAATGTGTATTGGCGTGACTATTTTATTAAATATCTAAATGTTGACGGAGATATAGCAATTAAAAGTTTGAATTGTAGTTTTAGCGCTAGAAATGGTCGGCCATATTTGTATGACGTGAAATGCATATTATACGTCAGTTATTTGTTGAGTAGGTCAGTGCTGTGGTAATGTTTTGTAGCTGTTGGTAGTCAATTAATTAAGTCAAGTCAAAGAATAATAAGTTTTTATTTTATTTAACCCTGCTAAGGCAGACATAATATTGAAATATGATTGTTCCTTGAAATAGCTGTAAATAATATTTGATATTTTGATATATAAATACATATAGCAGAGATTTATGAGCTGTAAGGTTGGTAACCTTACACAAGGATTGTGATGTCACATGCACTTGGAATGTCTACAACGTTGAATCCCTTTAATAATTAAAGAGACAAAATGACTTTTTTAATTGTTAATATCTCTTAACATATAAGGAGTTATTAAAAAATAATTGAACATTTGAGGTTCTGGTAACCCACTTTATCAATATATAGTACACTTTTATAGAAAATAAGACATAGGACACAAGCCTATTGTGGGTTGTGTCACAATACACACATACCACGTACCGATACGACAGTACGCCAAGTCAAACTTGTGTACTGTAGGGTGTATTGGAGTTATTTTGCACTAACATAATTTATCACCAGAGCAAACTTTTACTTTAATTCTTATCGATACACCACTGTTATGAAAGAGACTATTGCGTTCCGTTTCATTCTGAGACGGCTGATTGCATTTACAAGGTTTAGCGTTGTAGAAAATGTATACGCTTGGTTAAAATTTTCTGATAAACGCTTCCAGTTACGTAACACCTGTATTCGGACGGCATTGGCGCTTGCATTGTGCGAGGTTTATTACATGTACAGGGTTCGGATAGGTAAAGCGTAGCAGCGCGTATACGTCCGGTTAAAATTGGCTCAAATACGCTTGCAGTGTGCGACAGGCCGACATTTTATTATACTTTCTGCAGGTTGACCACGACTGCACCTTGGGAATGGTGTTTGTTCAGGGAAATGAATCAAAATCATACTGACATGATATGGCACTTCTCCAGGTTTCTCTTCCACCCGTGAATGCGCAAGCGCAGTGCATTTATTTTAAAGAAAAGAACAATAATTCACTTTCCATTTATCCGAGACTTTTGTTCAACTCATGTTCTTTAGCAAACAATTTATGGTTTCAGTTGTATGAGTATGTGATTTTATTTAATTAATATAATTATGTGCTAATTAGACATGAATAATTAAAGCAATTATTTATGGTAAAATGCTAGATAAAAATTTGATATGTGAAACTTTCTTAATTTAAAGGGAACATACTATGGAACTTGTGCAATATAACTTTTGGACGCCATTTTTTTCAAGATGGAGCGCTGAATCATTTCTAAAGTTTGTGACTAGACTATTCCAAACATACAGATAATGTTTTAAAATGCAGCAATGCTTATAAAAAGTACAACATATTAAAAAGAAATTCGTTCTACTTAATAAGTAATATCTATTGATTATAAAAGGAGAAATTGACTTTTCATAGTTCTTTCTCCATTCGTAAACATAAGTGAGATTATTGTCTTCAAGTTATGCAGGGTATCCAACGAGAAAGTTCAAATTTTAAATACAAGCTTGTATTTCAAAACAACATAACCTAAATGTTGAATTCGACATATATATTTACAAATAATAAAGCTAGGTGTTACATAAAAGTAATTTTAATATTTTCCCGCCAATTATTTAAACAATAGACACGTAATATATCATTAAAATAATAAATGACATAACAATGACATTATAACCTCACATTTTTACAAGTTATATCATGTGATTAAAAAATGGCGTCGTTTTATTAATTTATTTATTTTTAGTTCTATTTTAAAACGCAATATTTTCTCATTTACTTATTCCCAGACTTTTACTTTTTTCTCACAATGTAAGGTTGGTTCTTTTTTTATTATTTTAATTCTTATGAATACTAATTAGGTAATTGCCTTTAATGGAACAGTTAGGCAATATCGTGTAATGCCTGTTACTAAAAGAGATGTAAACACTGTTATTACTCAGCGCAAATGTAGACATCTTGCAGTTTAGCTTAAAAGAAGATTGTCTATAGATAGATGATAACTGTGTATATTTACTTAAAACAGCGGTAATGTAAGATCTATTTAATGGGCTTGTGTCCTCATTTTTTAGTGGTCGAGTTTTCAATTGTTGATTGAAATTGATGTTAATAAATGTGTATTGGCGTATCTATTTTATTAAATATCTAAATGTTGACGGAGATATAGCAATTAAAAGTTTGAATTGTAGTTTTAGCGGTAGAAATGGTCGGCTATATTTGTATGACGTGAAATGCATTTTAACGTCAGTTATTTGTTGAGTAGGTCAGTGCTGTGGTAATGTTCTGTAGCTGTTGGTAGTCAAATAATCAAGTCAAGTCAAAGAATAATAAGTTTTTATTATATTTAACCCTGTTACAGCAGACATAATATTGAAATTTGATTGTTCCTTGAAATAGCTGAAAATAATATTTGATATTTTGATATATAAATACATATAGCAGAGATTTATGATCTGTAAGGTTGGTATCCTTACACAAGACTTTTGAAAAATGACTTTTTAATTGTTAATATCTCCTAACATATAAGGAGTTATTAAAAAATAATTGAACATTTGAGGTTCTAGTAACCCACTTTATCAATATATAGTACACTTTTATAGAAATTAAGACATAGGACACAAGTCCATTCATCTATTTTCCCCATACAACTGCGCCGCGTCCGCATACCACCAGTGTAACAGTACTCGTATAATGCTCATGTGAAATTAATAAAGTGTGTCACATTGTATAAACATAATAATTTATAACAACAGGTTGTGCTATCAAATATATCATTTGTGTGTGTGTGTGAACAAGAATTTACTAAACCAGTCATGTGCAACCGTTGTACCGTGAGTGATACTCGATTTTATTTAACTTTGTTCACAACTTTTATAATATCAAATGTTTATCAATTGTGTGAGACTGCTGTAAGCAGTAGGTGATGTTTTAGAAGCACCTGTTGCGTAAAAAGGATAAGAATTTGGTGTCATGTCGACGTAAAGAATAAAAAATGGCTTGATATCTTCTAAAATATAAGGATTGGACTTTTGAGGTTCTGGTAGTAATTTATAACGTTACTGAAAAGTAAGGTTACTTAAAAAAAAGTTATTTTTCGACATGCATTTACGTTTTTTAACATTAATAAAGTTCTATATGCAAAATTAGGTTATGTTACATATTAAAAGAATATATTAATAAAAGATTTTTAATTATTTAATAATAATGTAACAGAATTATGTTATACTTCGGTAAACATACATTCGGTATACATCAGTTTTACTTTTGTATTCAGCGGTAGAGTAAATTATTATATTTCCTTGCGGTTTTTCGCAAACCTAAGAAGAATTGAAAAGGTTGTAAAGTACTGGTTTTCTAAGCAACGTATACAAAGCTAGAACACGATATTGTAGAGTACCTAAACTTATGCACAAGCGATGGTTTATAAAATAGCTTTGTTTGACAAAAAAATAACTATTGTTTTATATTTTCAATTTGAATTATTAAACAATAATGTTATTATATTGTTCACATGTATTTTCAAAATACATTCCTCAACCATTACGCTAAGAAAACAAACATTCGACAAAGAAAATAAGTAACAAAAAATATACAGTATATAAATTGGAACAATTTGTTTCATTGCATGTTATAAATAATTATTTTACTGATTAGTCTTGATATGTACTAGTTTCAAAACTTAAAATTGCTACTGATTGCGGCAAATGGGTCTGTGAACTAGTTTTCTTAATTTTAGATTGAAATAGATTTTAAACTATGTTGAAAACATCCAAAAGTTATAGCTGTATCCAATTTGAACTTCAGTTTTATCGCAATCTTTAAAATTCTTCTTCCTTTTCTAAGTTCGTCTCCAATAAGCATTATGGAGTCACTTTGTCATATTGAAGATGTGTATGACTTTTTTGTCATGAAAGAGTTCATTTACATTTCAGTTTCTTAAATTCGTTTATATGAAATGTAGGTTAACAAATGGAAAAACGACTCCACCTGTCGGAATACAAATGAAGATAAAGTTGATGTGAACTATAATAGAAGTGCAATAGTGATAGAAACGTCACAAAACTTGTTTGCCCTTGTTATCTTCTTCCACTGCCTCCTCCTTACTTCCACCACCTATCTACTTTCTTCTCTTCTCTTGCAATAGTTCCTCACAAGTCCTTCTGCTTACCAAGTTTCTCCTTCTTCTCTCTTCCTTTCCTTTGCAATAACTCCTCCAAGCTTAATTCACATTCCACTTCATCCTGACTAATTTTTCCTCTTCCTTCTTTTCTATTGTTCCCCAATACCTACTATCTATCTCCTCTTTCCTCAGCCTGAATGTCACAATCTTTTCACACCCTTTCACCCTTTGTTTTCGTAGTACCATGGCAATCCCTGAGCCCATAACCTGGCTCTCAGTTTGCTACGACTGCACATGTGTTACATTCGCCTACACTATATGCAAATCCAAACGAGTGAGCTACCAATACGTGTTCAATATCATAATAAACATAACGTTATTAATATACATTTAAATATAATATAAGACAAGCTGACTGGTGCTAGGCCTGCATATGTTAACTGTACATTTTATATTCTTTAATTTAAATAAATGACAATTCATTCCCAAGTGTATAAACCTTGTAAAATACATTCAAATACAAATATATTTTTGTATTCATTTCGTTGTAATAACTACAGACTTTGTTGTATTTGTTGAATTCCCATCAAGAAATACAGCCGATTGTTGAACAATCTTATTGTTTGTTCTGTATTATGTTTGTGATATGTTACAATGGCTTTTGCAGTGGCAGGTAGCTTTTAGAGCGCGTGCCCCTAACAAGGGAAAACATTTTTCTAACGTTTATTTAAATTTGTATATATTTTGTTTGATTGAACGCACTGCAAGATTAAGTGCAGTACAGCCATAAAGTAGATCGAAGACAGTTTTGTTGTCAAAAAACAAAACAAAAACATGTGTTGTTTTATTTTAAAACAGTTCTGGTTTTCGAAAACACTGATAAACAGACTGATTTTGTTTTTAATGTTTTTTTTGTGTGTCCCATAAAAATTATAAACATGATAAACAACAACTGACAAGCGCAAATGTTCACAAAAAACAAAACATTTTATTTTAAATTTCGTGCTTTCCAATGGAGCACACAAGCCGCTACTGTGTTCTCGCATATATTAGATTGGTAACTTTAATTTATTACACAGATTTCAGCAGGTTATTGCGCGTTGCTTTGGATGCAGACTAAGTGATGGTGGTTTTACGATATGGGGGAATAATTAGCTCTTATTTTTAATGAATCTTTGTTCTCTGAGTTTAAGATGTTGTGTTGTGTTATGTTCATTAATATTTAACAGCTGTGGACCGCTAATCTGTTATTTATAAGAAGGATTAGAGACAACTTTATCTTTCAGAATCTAAGCGATGGAATATTTGATACGAATCACAGTAGGCATATTGGGTTGACTTGCTAGCTCGTTTCTAAAAACGAAATGCATAAAAATAGTATTCAAACATACAGCTGGTTCGTGCAACATATAAAGTTTTCATACTACGAACGTGGTGAACAAATATAAATAAAAGTGATTATTTAAAAGTTTAAGATTATTGAAGAGTTAAGTTGGTCATATCAAAAAGGGGCAAGGGGGTGGGGGAGGGGGTCCATAAAATGTGACAAGTCTGGAAGGGGAGTCACAAGTGTGTGTGAAGTCACAACTGGACTGGAAACGGGGACGTTAAGAAACTATGAAATTTGAGTGACGCAATTTACAGATGACTCCTTTTGTCGTTATCTTAAAACTTAATCGTCGAAGATATACCACTAATGAACTAGGCGATCGATGTATTACCATATATAAAAATAAATCTAATATATTCTTATACATTGCTGCCTTCTACACCAAATTATACGGTTACTACAAACGCGTGAATAAGTTAAGAATAAGTGGCGCCACTGTATACCGTCCGCCATTTAAAATCTAAAGAAAACAATAAGTTATTGAATTTCCAAGTACACACAGACCTCAGCCCCCATGTTGTTAACTGATGCACACTCATAAAATATGATATATAAAATATGTCCTTGAGTATAGAACGCTGAAGAACAGAGCAAACCATAAAATAAATTATATTTCCAACGGAGACAAAGAGAACTAACTAAGAAACTGACCTCGGTTCAAATGTTTACTTTTGACTGTAGTTGTCTGAGCTATTGAGCCACTGTAACGTGGAGAAGTTAGCAGCAATTTCCAGACAATGCACATAGAGTTAACAAGATGACTCTTGTTCTTCATGTGTATTTGTTTATTTGACAACCAATGTCGAATAACTATAAACTTGCTAAATAAATAAATAAATAATCAACAACAAAAATAACTCACACTTTAAGTGCCTATAAATATGGAGAAGATATTTTTAAATTAGAAATAAGATTGCTAAATCTTAAGTATACGAAAGGGCTTTCAAACCTTTTGGTGTGTTTTAGTCAATATATATTAATTATAGGAAAAATTTGATTAATTCATATTGTACATTTTGGAGGTTATGTATGACAGACAGCGTATCAGTTATCCCTTTTTAACTCAAAAACCGTAAGTCCTACAAAAATCATTGTTAAGAACTTTTGTAGATAATAATATTACCTACAACTTTTATTAATAACTTTTTGTTGTAGCTTTTATATTAAGAATGTTATGGGTGGTAAAATGAATGCTTTTGTGGTGCTAACAGGAAAACACGTGTTTATATTGCTATGTTTAAAAACGGTATGATGACACCACCGTACTTTCAACCTTATTTTCAAAATGACACCGTTATAAGTACGGCTTCGTCATTTACCGCTTGTTGTACTTTTTTGCAGCTTGCATTTAAACAAAGGAGGCTCTGTCCACGTGGCAAGCAACTCAAGCGTACTGCTTGACGCATAGACGTAATATTCTTTTTAAAACGACAAGCTCAGCAGTCAATTTTGCTGATTGAAATACTAAATGATCCTCTGATAACTCTCTTGCAGCAACAAACAATCTGCGGTTAATGTTCTTTTCGATGTATGGACGAAGCCAATACATTCTACGTCTGATTTGTCGTCTTCTAATAAAAGCGTATGCTATAATCATATCTTTTTCATCACTTGACATTTTCACAATGAAAACACGTGCTTTGTCAATGGTAAACTTCAGAGAAATGATGCAGAATACGTCTGACTTCATTTGCAGCTTGCATGCAACCTGCCGTGGACAGCAGCCCAAATGTTATGTAAAATATATTACGTTAAATACTACACGAGTTTACGTTTTATGTTATGTAAATATGTATTAGTGTATGTACATGTGAATAGGATAACCTTCAATAGCATTAACTACAAACAAAGAAATATAAATACATGTGAATAGCATACAAAAACAAAAAATGATTTCTTTGTTTAAATATCTTGAACTGTCAGCATTTTTTTGAATGAAAAGATATATTGTCACTGCTAAAATAAGTACAGATAGATATTAATAATATTTAAAACTATGTATTACCCGGTAGTGTTTCATTTTGTTGTACAGTATTGTCCTAGAAGTAATTTAATTAAAATAATAACAATCATTAGTCTAGTAAATACAATTCTTTAAGTAATACAGGAAATATAAATTATAAATGTAAATAAGTTTTGTCATAACCTCACTTTTGTAACTTGTATCTCCCACGTTCTATGACATACTCAAGTAACATTAAGTTTATTTATTGTAGGTTAGAATTAATTTGATATAAGAAAACGTTGATTTTATAGCAAAAAGAACTGCGTTCTTGTAATTGTTTTCTTAAAGGAATTTACACACGTTTTTTAGTGGAACCCCTGACAAGTCTACAACCATATCAACGCGGAATTGCATACAATTAATATTCCTAATGCTTGGACAAGGATGTTGAGGCAGATCACATGGCAATCGAACGTGCCTACAGCTTTTCGATCTCCTTCGATAAACGCCACGTGTTCCTGTTTCATATAATATGCTACCACGTGACACGTGATGCAGATATGCAGACTAGGAGCATCTTGTTTATAGTAAATTGAGAACTGTAGCTTGGCTGGTCGTGTCGCACAACTATCTCAATGCATATTAGAAAGCTAAGTGATATTTTCTCTTAGTATTTTTTAAATAAACAGTAAGTACGTACGCGTATAAGAAATCAGCTAATTATAACGCCATAATCACTATTTTAATTAATAAAAGATGTAACTTGTAAGCATATTTATTGCGTTATGTTTTCCTGGTTGTTAGATATTTAAATGTGTTTTTCTCCTTGGAACTCCTTGGAATGGAGTTATCTTACAAAATGTTAGAATTAAATACTGCAGAGAATCATTAAATCGAAAGTGCTTACTTGTTTCGAATTGTAACTGGATAGAATTGAATTTACCGTAAAAGTAACTTGTAATAATCTCCATTATCTTAATCCGACAGTGATTATAACAACAATTTCTGAAACACGTACAAAAACACATGCAAATGTGAATATAGTTCAAATTACAAGAGTTCGGCGGCGACTCATACTTAAAACAAGTAGTGGGGTATAAACTGCCGATATAACTAAAAAGTTAAAAATTCATTATCGTATTATAGATTTATACCGCTCTTATAACCTCTTTTAACTATAAGTCGCCGGCGAACTATCGTGATTTGGACTATAGTATCACTATGTGGTCTATTGAGTTCTTCTAGTACATCGCTATGACTTAAACAAGGGCTAGCGATTACATCATGCAGAGGAACAGAGTGCCTATTCATCAAGGAAACTGATTTTCGCACGTGTCTGATAGACATTAGACACAGAACATTTACAGATTCGTCATTGGAATTAATTGATTATTAATAAATTATTCATAAGTATAGTGTACATAAAATGTGTGCTCATTCGACAAACACATCAAAACGTCCGAATATTTGCTTCGGCCATGTTTAAGGTACTGTAGACACGTGCGTTGACGACTATGACATTAAAACATAACCTACAATGCTCAGTGTGAACGTATCAGAACGTTTATTACCCATAATTAACAACTTTTGTCAAGTATTCATGTTATAGTGAACAAGTAACTATTATAGCCTAACTTTTATTTTACTAAAACCTTTATTCGACCTGTAATAATCAACAAACAGCACAATAAATCGAACACGCGTAAGTGAACACGACCTAAGACTTGTTCATTAAACCTATTATTGATAATTTTGATGTTTAACCGGTAAAAACACAGAACACGTTTTCCAGAGGTAATAGGAACAAACAAGTATCGTTAAAAATATAACTACATTGCTCTACTAGTGACATCTAGTATATCAATTTAATATAGGTTAGGTTAGTTTAACTTGACGCTTGATATGCTAGCCGGAGTACCGTGTAATGGACGCAGAAACTGAGATACGACAACGAGAGTCAATAGATTGTAATTTTACGCTTACGTAATTCAACGTGAGATTTCTTGTTTGCCTACGTTGACGTTATGTTCCGTTGAATAGGCTGACACTCTAGTGTAGTGCAAGGGTTACCAAAGTACGGTCCTCGAAAGTAATTTGGTAGTGTAAGTTCGGTCGCGTAGTAGCCACACGACTGCATAAGACAGGACGGGTCGTGGGAACATTTGAAAACGTGTAGCGTTGCTAGAAAATAATCTGTGACCACATGAAAATTTTTCCGGAAAAGAACGTGTTTAACAGTTTGAAGAACAGGTGAAGACTTAAAACTCTATATCTCCGACAGTTTAACTCCAATCGACTTCAAATCGACAATAAAATTAATATGTTGTACATTAATATAAATAAATAAAAAAAAAGATGAGAATAAAAAAGAGTTTCAACCTTACCCCCCTTAAGCTTTGTCTCTTTGCGATGTGCGTCAAATATCGAAGCCTTCTCTTGTCTGTATGCAGGTTTAAGGTTACAAAAATTATTAGGTTAATTACTAAGACAAACTTAATTTAGCCCGCTTGCCCTGAAAGCTTGGGGACACGTGCTATACCACGAGCAGTTTCACATTGATCTATTTTATTTTTTGTAATAGTTTCGTCCAACTCAAATACTAAGTTCTTGCGCGGTGAACACATAATCATTTATTACAATACGAAAACGTTATTTACTTTGCGCCATTCACTAAATTGTTTTTTTACGATCATATATTAAGAGATTCAACAATTCATACGAATATGTAATGCCGGTTTCACACCAGAGAGACAGTTTTGTTGTCAAAAAACAAAACAAAAACACGTGTTGTTTTATTTTAAAATAGTCCTGTTTTTCCCAGACAGACTGTTCACACTGAACAGACTGGTGTTGTTTCTAGTGTTTTTCTGTGTGAAAATTTTGGTTGCAGCTTACTACTCAAATATAATTGGGCCAAAAATTGAACGGTGTTTTTTTCCACTGTAAAAGCAATGCTTTATCAAAACACGAATTTCAAATTTTTCTTGTGTTTTGAGAATTACAAAATTAGCGTCACTAAAACCACTGTAATTTGTAAATTTATAGCCGGAATATCATGAAATTTTGACACGTATTGTTTGAAGGTTGATACTATCCAAAAATCATATGGATATGTCATCCTAAGAACTTATTGAGTAATGTGATATTAAAGAATATATAAAGTCCTACCTTGGTATCCTCTGGGAATATTCAGTGTTCGTCCCGGTCGTCCTTTAGCGCGGATTGTCTTCGCCTGGATTACTGCATGCCCTGGAAGATACCTATAAAGGACTTCCGGTGCCCCGCCATTAATTCTGGCCACCCGCGGCAATGAGTACCGTTCCACAAATGCTTCGCAGGCCATCACCTTCTCATTCTTATCAACAACCGTGTAATCAATACACAATTCCTCACCATTCGAGTTCTTAGAGCTGTTGGTTTTGAACTTTGAACTGCCGCTACTCCCAGTCGTATATTTCTTCAATTCAGGGTTCGATTCCAACGAATTTGAATGATCACTTTTGGAAGATTCAAACGGCGAGAGCTTCTTTATCAACGATTTAGTTTTTTTCGGAGCTTCCGGTTGGTAATTCTGGTTTTCAAATCCAGTTATCTGTACATTGAATATATTGTTCGAGTCGTGCGAGTTATATCGGCGTAGCGGTACTTTCTTAGATTTTTTATTTTCATTTTTAATAACGGTTTCCTTTTGATTGAACGCATGCGTATTTGAATCGAGTATCCAGTTTGCTAGATGTCTCTGTCTATCATATTCCATATTTAGTCGTTGTATTTCCGGTCGCGGTGGCATTTTTATTGGCACGAATTTGGCAGCGTCGAAGATATTTGAGTTTGAGTTATGTTCCACGCGACGTATTCGAACGCCGTTCGGATTTGGAAAAGCGCTTCCGGTTGACGATATTGTTTGAAACATTTTTTAAAGAATTAAAATTCATCAATTTTATTCCCAAATTCGTTTCTGAAACAAATAATCAAATATAAACTTTAGTTAATTGAAAATATTGAATAATAGTTAAGTTGACAGAGATATAAAGCTATTTAAAATTCGACGATGCAGCATTGGTAACAGAGACGGTAATACAAAGAAGTGAAGAGGATAAGAATCGGACATGAAGTTGATGAATTAATGTAGCAATAGAAAAGGATGAAGAAGAAGATGGATGGTACTCAAAATACAGACAGTTGTGGACGAGACGATGCTGAAGCAGCTCGAAAAATTGAGGTGAAAGGAAACGAGAAAGATCACAGGGTTTAGACTAGAGACAGAAGAAACAAGAAGTAGTTTTTGGGGAAAAGAAGATGAGAAAACAAACAGGAGGTGTGGAACGGAGGATGAGAATTTGGAACACATTAAGAGTAGGTGTCGGGAGAAGATGGAAGATGGATTTAACCTGAGGACTTTCCAAGTGAAGAGTCTATAATCCATGGTACCAAACATGCCGGATTAAAGAGAGTTCACTTCAGTAAAATACTAGTTTAAGTAGTGATAGCTACTCTTTCCTTTTTCAATGATTTTAACTCATTCTTTTTGTGCACACAAGTAGAAACAAATGCAAATTCCAATTAAAGATTACAATCAGATTTCCTAATTAATTTAAGTAATTACATTTTAAACTATATGCACACACACTCACACTCATCACGATTACGAAATAATATAATTAATGATGGAGATACAGAAGATAACGGAAATAATGGCACGACAGTCGGAAGCCTAAAGATGCTATTAAATTCTTTATTTTAGTTTTAATTTTATCTCCAAGAATTTAATTACATTTATTTTATATTAAAAACAAAACGTGAGAAAAAATATTTAACGTTAAAAATGACAATTGTTTTTTTCTTTTAAAGACATTGAGAAATTTGTAACAATATAATTTTAAATGTATCTCACACGGCCGTCAAATTTATCTGATTTATCTTGATCTAGGCTACAGAACCTTGCTAAACAACCAAGAGTGTTTTGTCATTCTCTGTAATTACAGATCTTGCATAAATATAAGTGAAATGATTTTACTATCATTTGAATATTAATTAATTACTTTATTTGTTGTTAAGAACCGACTGGTTATATAACAACAACGTAATATTGATGTAATGTTCAGAACGACTGGAATTGCACAACTGTCAATGAAAAATCGGTCACATAATTGACCAATTCTTCTTTTTTCTAAATCCATTATATTTTCCGAAAAGGAAGAAGAATTTTCGCGAGCGAAAATGAGGATTAGGGCCCCGATGCTGAGCCCAACACTTTCGAGAATGTTTTGGGGCCCTTAATTATTCAAATTTGTTTATTATAACCTAAATGGGTCAAACTTTTTTTGAATCATTTAAAAGTATAGCATAGTATTAAAAAAAAGATATTTTAAAAGAAATTCTATCAAGAGATTTTTTGTGTATAATAGAAAATAGTTGGAAGGTCAGGAAATTTTACATGATTCAAATGGGAGATGAGCCTGAAAATTGGTAACTTTGTTATTAATTATCTAAGATGCTAAATGAACAACATTCTTGAAACTTTGGGATTTACTAGCCAACATTTCACACTGATCTATCGAAAAGTGGTTTTGCGGTGGAACTAACTTAAACCCAAAAATGATGGATTTAACAAGTATGAAGGGAGTACATTCCTAAACCTAAACAAACACAATTAATTCAAAGAATGATTTAGCAATTTAAAACAAACTCTTACAGTTACTGAAAGACATATGACGCATATGTAAATAGCATGGATTCATTAGAACAAGGTACTCAAAAATTCCCCACCGACGCGACGAAATCCTGGTGACGGCAATGTACCAGTCGGAATCATTGTCACCTTCAGACGCCAGTGAATATAATACGGATTCATTGGAATCGATTGCATTGATAACTTGTTTTAATAAATTCCACTGAAAATTTTATAGAAAATATGTATAAATTATGCAAAGCTAACATTCATTACATAATTTCACAGATGACCTTTCATTTTTTATAACAGATTTAGTAACAATTCTTGAATAATTCGGAAATTATAAACAATTTTATGAAATAATTACTTAAAGCCGCTAAACACGTAATTGTAAGTAAGCTCATGTATTATTTGATATATTATTTTTTACCTAATTTAATATGTAACATTATATAAGCTTGCATAATGTGATAAGAGAGAAGGAAGACAATTGGAAGGAAGCTTGAGGGTAATGGGAAGATGAAGGAAAGGTAGACAGCGAAAAGCAGATAGAAAAATTGTTGTTAGAAGACAGAAAAGGAAGCGAAACAAGAAGAGATAGACTCACGAGAAGAAAAAGAAACATTTTTGGAAATAGTAACTTAATAATAGACTAACGAAACTAAGAAGTTTATGCAATGTACTTGAAAGAATTACGGCTACAGTAGGCGAGAGCATTGATGCTTGAGTCTGACTACTATGTCCTCGGGTTCGATCCCCGGGCCAGATATTATCTGGGTTTGGTTATAATTCCCGAGTGGTGACCGGGTGTGAAAGAATAGTCCCAATGTTGCTCATGCATGTCGTAAGAGGCGACTAAAATGGGTACCCAGTGCCTGGGGGTATAGCCGGGCACCCTGCCCCTGGGGATTATATCAGGGGTCTGGTCCTCCAGGTTGGGGGTTGGGCGTGGTGCTAACAACTCCACCCCATAAAAAAAAACCTTGTCACGAAATCTCAAGTAATTAAATTATTCGGAAAAATTCTTGAGAAGGCCAGGGCCCACCCAGGGCTGTCGAGCCACTGAAGAAGAAGAAGACTTGGAAGAATTAATGTAGAAGAATATTATCAGCAAGAACGTTAAATAAAATACTACAAAAAAACTTTATCAGTCGCAAGAGAGCCTTGATCGTAATAAGCAAACGATAATTTAACATCATCTTGACATAAAATCATCAGAATTGATTCATCTTTCATAATAAGAATAAAATCTAGGACTTGCTTCTAAAATACGTCATTTGTTTATTATTACGTAATATTTGTTATTAGCAAGTTGAATTCTGTTATTACGATATTATAGTTCATGTTAATTAATCGTGGCTCATAACCTATAAAATTACGTAAACCATTAATTTGTTGAATTTTAATATCACTGGAATTTATAAAAACATAAATATTCATTTGACAAACAAATCAGAGTTGATTAATTTTTCGAAAATTATGATTCAACTTTACATGGATGAAGACTACTTCATTGTAGTAGCCTTAGCTTGACAATTATACATGTTCACTAAAGCAGACTCTAAAGAAATCTGTCGGTGGTACCGATTATGGTATGATTATTATGGTGGTAATTTTAAATCAGTTCCCGAGTGGTGACCGGGTGAGAAAGAATAGTCCCAATGTTGCTCATGCATGTCGTAAGAGGCGACTAAAATGGGTACCCAGTGCCTGGGGGTATAGCCGGGCACCCTGTCCCTGGGAATTATATCAGGGGACTGGTCCTGCAGGCTGTTGGGCGTGGTGCTAACAACACTACCCCGTGAAGAAACATTATTACGAAATATCAAGTAATTAAACCATTCGGAAAAAATTCTTGAGAAGGCCAGGGCCCACCCAGGGCTGTCGAGCCACTGAAGAAGAACAAGAATTTTAAATCAGTAGAATAACGTAATATTTCGGCGATATTTGGCAGATATTGTGTTCCATTACTAACCTCAGAATTTGTACTTTAGATTAAAATAAAAATAACACCACTTTTCACCGAAATATTGCGATTTTCTGTTGATTTAAAACGAACGCTGTTGTTGAAAAACCTTAAATAGTTTTTAGGTTGCAAATAAAATCTGATGAAATGGTCCAACCAGAGCTAAACTCCGCCTACGTTCAGAGCCGGATAAACGGCAGGTTCTTCTCTCTTCTTCTTTTTTTAAAAATGGTATGGAAATTGGAGAAAAGAAGCAGAGGTTTCCATCATATTACTACTACCTTGTCAGTATACAAATCGTATCAACCACATTGGATATATCATATCAAAGTGGAAGGGAAGAGAAGCGGGGGAAACGAATTCATCTCGCAGTTACGCGTATGCAGAGATAACACCTGACATCGGGTATCATGCGCATCAATACGTCTTCCTTTTTACATTTCGTCTCTTCCACATTTGATACGCTAAATTCAATACGTTTCACACGAACCATACGGACCTGTAGTCGCTTACCTTTAAATATAAGATAATCCGCATCTATTAAATATTGGTAGCGCTGTATAGATTTGTTACTGTGGCTGCAACATCAAGCTATGCGCTATGTATATTTACGAACGGGACTTTAACGACTACGAGGCAAATCTCAACAACATAATTATCAACATGTTATCGAAAACATATAACGGCATTCTTTAAAATACGGTAACCGAGATATTTACCTCTAATGCATTACTTTTTTAGATATGACACATTAAAATCTTGCAAGCTGTTTCAAATGTTGTTTTAACATCAATGTTTTTATAACGTCTCGTTTTAGTTAATAACTTGGTCACCAGGTGAAACATATTCGTGACAACAATTTAAAGAGAACAAAAAATACAATTGCGTGTTACAGTAAAGAGTTCTTTTAATATGTCGCGCTTATTTTGAACATTAGTTTTGTATTCCTTAAAATTTCTACAGTAAGTCCCATTTTATCTCAAAGGAGTGCGATTCCCGCTTACGCATTACTCTATCTGATAGATCATTTCTGCTATCTCTAATCTCCTTTTTAATAAATACTTTTTTATCAATGAATTGCGCCTATTTTAAGCAGGTTTATAATTAATAAGAAAACGCTAAAGATATTTCTCAAAAACAGTATTTTCTATATATAAATTTATAGATTGATTTTGAAAAGAAATATTCTATAGAACATTTAATACATGCCTCAAACCCTTTTCTTAAACCTTCAGATATTTTAAGATTAAATATAAAAAAGGTAAAAGGGGCAATTTAAAAATGAAAGGAATGTAAACAAAACTTTTACCTGTGTCAGAAGGATGTATAAAAATTAGTTAGCATAATAGGTAGCTCCAGAAATTGACACTTTTTATAATCCGTTTACTGTAGGGACTCTTATTACTTGTAATATCCAGTGTGAGAAAGGACTATGGACCTAATTCCATGCTAATAAGTTTATTATTTGATGTGCGATAAGAATATATAAAGTGTTAAAATTGCATAATGTTAAATACATGCAAATCCCAGGTAGAGAATTGTCTTGCAATACAAAGTTCAGACTTGCTAGATTGTCACAAGAAAATTTCAAGATGCATTTTCTACTTCCCATATAGGAATTGTCTTGTAGTGCTAGGTTCACACCTGCTAGCTTGCTAAAAGGTGATTCCAGAATTCATTTTCAACCTGGGCAGTGCCCAGGTGAGGATTATTTCGTCGGCTACCTCTACCAACACTTAGATTTTCCTCAGCGAAAAGTATTAAAGCTAAAATCTATTACCAATTAATCGGGATATATCAGACTGATATTCCTATTCCTACTTCTCACCTGAAGTCGAATAAAAACAAACAACAACTAATAATTCACTTCCTCGCGACTAGGTTTCATCGTGAAATAATTTATTCCCGTTATTTTGATTTTAATCGGGCATTAACACGACCTTTATACAGCATTTTATAACATTATACTGTATAGATAATTAGATATCTAAAAAAAACTACATAATCTTAAAATTTACCTTTCAATATTGCTGCTATAATATCCAATTTAAATACACTCCATTTTTAAATACGATTTTCAAACACTATAACTTGTTTTCTTATTAAACTGAACTTGTATTAACAATAAATTATTACACCGTTTGATTAATAACAAAGTATATTTGTTGTATGTTTTTAAAATGTAACAAAATAGAAGCACAGTATTCCGCAAGAGATTTATCTGAGTTATAACAGACGACGAACTGACACTCACACCCGATTGCTGACAGTCAACATCGCAGACTGGCACTGAGACCTGGGGAACTGGAATCCAGGAGTTGTTCGTAGAATTAAAACCATTCCTCAGCGATTGCCTGCGAACGTTATGTGCTGCTGCTGGAATCCATGCAAACCGAAGTGCCCGAGTTTGCTTCAAGCTATTCGCAGGTAACCCAGGTTGTGTGGAGTCTTCGGAGAGGAAGTGGAGACAAGAGCAAGCATAAAAACAAGCTTATTGTCGTCCCATATTCAGCAGTGTAGTCTAGTAAACGTATGACAAACGTATGATCTTTATTTAAATATATAAAAACAAAAATTAAAATAATGGGCTTGTCTTCTTATTTTTTAATGGTCGATTTTTCAATTGTTGATTAAAATTGATGTTAATAAATGTGTATTGGCGTGTCTATTTTATTAAATATCTAAATATTGACGGAGATATAGCAATTAGAGATATAGTAATTAAAAGTTTGAATTGTAATTTAGCGCTAGAAATGGTCGACCATATTTTTGTGACGTGAAATGCATTTTAATGTGAGTTATTTGTTGAGTAGGTCAGTGCTGTGGTAATGTTGTGTAGCAGTTGGTAGTCAAATAATCAAGTCAAGTCAAAGAATAATAAGTTTTTATTTTATTTAACCCTGTTACGGCAGACACAATATTGAAATTTTTTTGTTCTTTGAAATAGCTGTAAATAATATTTGATATTTTGATATATAAATACATATAGCCAGAGATTTCTCAGCTGTAAGGTTGGCAGCGGTTGTGATGTCACATGCATTTGGAATATGTACAACGTTGAATCCCTTTAATAATTAAAGAGATAGATTGACTTTTTTAATTGTTATTATCTCCTAACTTATAATGAGTTATTAAAAAATAATTGAACATTTGAGGTTCTAGTAACCAACTTTATCAATATATAGTACAGTTTTATAGAAATTAAGACATAGGACACAATCCCATTACATTAATATGGTGGCCTAGGTGTCAAACTTAAACAAACTTTAATTTTAACCTTACTAATTACGGTAATCGCCGGGTATTTTAGTTAGTTATAAAAGGAATAGTTTGACTGAATTAGAACCAATGAGCAGCGAATATGACGAAGTACATAGCTATTTAAAGTACTGGCATGCAATGAGACTTTTATTATATGCGCAGCGCACTTCTGACACTATACTTTAATACATGATTTGGATTTTTAAATAGTACATTAAGACTTTTAAGACCTGTTTGAGTCAGATTAGCAAGAACGTCAACGTCAAGTAATAACTTGCACCTGGGCACCATGACTCGTGACCTGTGTTGTAGGCGGAGGTGCGGTAAGGGATAGGGGAAGTCATATTGGTAAGTCTGATGCAATTAGAAACATTTTGCAAACGCAGATGGTTCACAAAACCAATGGTTTATAGACCTGGAATATTTCAAATTGGTTGCTGCGTTCGTAACGGTCTTTGACCTTGAATAACTTGAAGACAATGCGAGGGTTTGTCTGATGTGTATTTAAAAATGTTTCATTTAACAGTAATAATGAGATTTAAATAATAACAAGCGCTTTTTCCCGGCGAAGAACGACGTGTTTGAAATATATATGAAGAGACTGTATTATAGTAATACACCACTTAATTTACAATTTCTTTTAGCTTATAACTTTCTTATTATAAAAGATACAACAAAGTGATATTAATAAAAGTTCTAGATAATATTGTTATCTACAAAAAAGGTCTTGATAAAATTTTTGTGAAGTTAATGATTTTTAAGAAAAACAGAAAAATGTGAGTGTACTTTTATTGTCAAGATGACGGTGCCTTCCACTTACAAAATGCGAACTTTAATCCAGGTTAGATCTATTTAAGGTGAAACGATACTTGGCCATTTTTTTAGCGAAATATAGATGGCGATACTATACAGCAGGTTAAATATTATCAAAAAACCATGTTTAAATCGTTTTATGTAAGTAACTATAAACGCGAATCAAAATCTAAAGCTGCAATTAGTTAGATGAATAACTAGGATATTATCGAGTACTCTATATATTTTTAAATCTTAAGCGTAAGTTTGAGAACTATAATAAACGTTATAAAATTTATGACAAACACTTAGAAATGTTACCAGTCATATAAAAATTGGAATTTAACTAGAAAATATAGCAATATTCATTTTCAAAACTTATTTTTGCGGTTCCAACTCATTAAAAGTCAGTGGAAGAAAGCTTAAAATGTAGATACGTTATTCATCTAACTAATTGCAGCTTTAGATTTTCATTCGCGTTTTTGCAGTTACTTACATAAAACGATTTAAACATAAAAAAACATGTTTTTTTTGATAATATTTAACCTGCTGTATAGTATCGCCATCTATATTTCGCGAGAAAAAATGGCCAAGTATCGTTTCGATGTTATCGAAACATTCTGGGCTGTAAATCGAAACTGATATGTAATTAAAAAAGTATAATTAGAGAAATAAAGCGAGATATGGATTAATAAACCTAGGCTTTCGTAATACGTAGTATAATCATTAAATAGCTATTGCAAAACACCTTGTTCGAACGCGTGCCTAAAGTGGAACAAAGAAATTACAATATAAATAATCACCAATAGCATCAATCAGTACTAATTAAGTACACTTGGGCATGACAGATTGCAACAACATGGCGGGGTGATGCAGGGGGTTAACGGAAGAGGATAGTGCGGGCGTTCCACCCATATCATCATCATTGCGCTAATTGTACATGACCAAATCTGCAGACATTTGAATACGAAACGACCCGCATACAAGTTCAGATTAATGAAGTATTAAAACTAAAAGTTACCAGTGCTGCCACCATTACTGACAATAATGTTGATAGTGTTAGTGACCCACAAACATAAACACAATTTGTGTAATCATCTACATAATAATGGTGATTTCATACTGATGGTAACGCTAGATAGACGTAATAATAAATAAAAGTAAAAAAAAAAATAGAGAAAGTTTAGATTATAGTAGTTAATAATTAATTATGAGTGCAAATGTGCGAGTTCTGTGAATATCGTGCAGAACTTTGTAGTAGTGGACAAGGGGGGAGAGGGAGGGGAGACTTATTCTGAAAATATTATTGAATAAGTTGTAATTAAACGTAATTTTCTATTGATTCATAGGTTTCTAATTCTGTTGTCTTCAGAATTTAAATACGTGTTGAACACTTTGCCCAGTTGCCCGAAATTTTACGATGGCAAATATTGGAGCAGAGTCACCGCCTACAACACCAATCCTGCATTTAATTTAAGTAGACTTTTTGCCTAATTACAAGAATTTAATACAAGCTCTATATTCGATTCTTCCATCTTTAACTAACACTAATATAGACTCACATAAATAACTGAGCATCTAATATGGCTGATATTTTCAAGAGTATCTTTCAATATATGCGGAGAATATTTTTGACGAGTAACACCATCTTCATATTATTGTTGAACCCTTTTCAAACTAATCGCGTACATTATATATTTCTATTTTCGTGTTTTTCTTTAAATTTAGATTAAAAAATATATAATGTTGAATTTAGAATTGATGTTATTTCTTCACAGCTCCAAACTAGAAGATATCTATCTCAGTTTAGAAAACAAACGCGTGTGTTTTTGGAAATCTGATTGCATTTCTAGTACAAACTGGAATTATTATTTCAATGATTATGCTATAGTTCAAACTACGAGAGTTCAGCCTAGAAGGGCCTTATAAATTTACGATACGATGGCGAATTTCATTTTTTACGTTCCTATAAGTATACATTATAAAAATACGGCACAACTGTTTTAATGCCGGCTCCAAATGATGCTACGTGTAACAAGTAAAAAGTGATGTACAGGAACAAGCGTGTGAAGAATCTCTATATAAATTAAATAAAATATGAAGAGAAGTGAAACAGATACTGTGCAAATAGAGAGAAAAGAATGTGCAGGTTGGAGCTGGAGCACATTAAGTTTTCATGTGAGGAAAACGTAACACGTGAAAAGAAGAGGTGGATGGCGGAGATAGAGAGAAGGAGCGAGGAAAGAGAAGGAATGGAATAGTAGAAACAAGAGGAAGAGTTTTCGTCCCATTACTAGTAAGCAAATAGCCCAATATATCGACTATCACTTTCGCGTGTTTCTCCCCCTTCTTCCCCTGACAGCAATCAACATCAACGTCACAATCTAAATGAGATCAAGTTTATAATTTTGTAACCTGTAATTAAAAATAACAAAATGAAAAAAAAATGAATAAAAATAAATTAGCATATTGAATGAACATGCTGCGCTTGCTACGTCTGGTTTTGTTCTTTTAGGTTATGTTGAAGTGGGCGAGTTTATTGTGGTCCAGCATTCGGCAATGACCTCAGAAGGGTCAATAACAGCTGAACAAAGTGAAGTTAATAACCAAAGTAACCACGAATAAGTAGACGGCGTGCTTGAATGTATTGTGTGTGGACGAAAAACCGCAGGAGAAGTATAAGTTACAAATACAATGTGAAATTAAGATGACAGTGGACTTCTTACGGCGTTAACATTTACAATAGGGTGTGTTCAAGTTTCTTGTCTACTTTAGTATTTATCAATACACCACTGTTACCAATAAATGGGGTATAAATGTTGTATAAAAGCGATGGCAACACGTCGTAACAGGCTGTGGAATTTTCTATAACGTTGCATCTTTTAATAATCAAAGAAAAAATGACTTTGTAATTGGTAACAGCTCCTAAAACACAAGGATTAGACATTTGAGGTTCTGGTAGTCAACTTTATCAATATATAGCACAGTTTTATACAAATTAAGACACGTTTCACAAGCCCATTCAGCCTGAGTGTCGACCAGCTGTCATGAGTAATCAGCCAAGGCCGATTCCAAATATTAATTCAAAAAGCGTCCTCAGTTGGAGAACCCATTACATTGTCCAGAAGCATCAGCTTGTTATTTCATCAACATTCCAACAATCAAATTAGCATACATTAGATTAAAATGGTAGCTGTTTGTACAATGATCTTTTGTTTACGAAATGTGTAGATGGAATACTTAATGTAGAGAAAATTCTCAAGATTTGAGTAAGGCAGAAAATGATTCACTATTGACTGAATATTATAGCATAATGTAGCTTAAATTATGGGATTTGAGTCAAATATTGGACGATTGACATGGCAAATTTCCTACTACACGATGGAACGAATGTTTGATCCGAATGATTTATTTATTTTATTAATTTGTTGATATTATTAACTGTTTAACAAAAACTTTCAAGTAAATAAAGAAATCTTCAAGTATAAAACCTTGCTTTGTTGGACGATTCGTGCAGCAGTGCATGACATGTGGCTCAAGTGTGTGGTGTGGGTAGAAAAATCCCTTTTGACACGGGTCAAAAGACCGACAACAGCCCGAACTTCTTCCAACGTGAACGTTGGACACACTTAGTTCCAGCATCGACCACACGATGCGTCCAAACATCAAGTACAGTAACAAGCGTGTGAAGAATCTCTACATAAATTAAATAAAATGCGAAGAGAAGGAAAACAAATACTGGGCAAATAGAGAGAAAAGAATGTGCAGGTTGGAGCTGGAGCACATTAAGTTTTCATGTGAGGAAAACGTAAAACGTGAAAAGAAGAGGTGGATGGCGGAGATAGAGAAAAGGAGCGAGGAAAGAGAAGGAATTTTTTGCTTCTTACCTCCCAAATTGGCCTCTGTTTTCAATACAGACTTGCAAACGCAATATATTCGTATAGAAATATGCTAAATAGAACATATTTATGTTTAACCAGCTGGTAAATTAACTCGACCTCCAAAATAAATCTTTGATTAGTCACTATTTTATTATTTACGACGTAACAAGTTTCTCATTGTGAGGATATCGATGTATTAAAATAATAACAATTGAGCCTTGTTTAAGGCGCGTTACATGCTCGTAAAAACACAATAAAAACCTGCCTCGGGATAACTTGCGTTGATTGTCCAATAATTGTATTCACTGTGCGCTCTATTCCGTATTTACATTTAAGCAGTGACAGCCCGTGACTTATAGACAAGGAGAGTGTTTTATAATATGTAGATTATAGCTAAGGTGAAACGATACTTGGCCATTTTTTTCTCGCGAAATATAGATGGCGATACTATACAGCAGGTTAAATATTATCAAAAAAAACATGTTTTTTTATGTTTAAATCGTTTTATGTAAATAACTACAAAATCTAAAGCTGCAATTAGTTAGATGAATAACGTATCTACATTTTAAGCTTTCTTCCACTGACTTTTAATGAGTTGGAACCGCAAAAATAAGTTTTGAAAATTAATATTTCTATATTTTCTAGTTAAATTCCAATTTTTATATGACTGGTAACATTTCTAAGGGTTTGTCATAAATTTTATAACCTTTATTATGGTTCTCAAACTAACGCTTAAGACTTAAAAATATATAGAGTATTCGATAATATTCCAGTGATATAATAGGTGGCATTATTAGCTAATAGTAAGGATTCCTCTAATAACGACGGTACAAGTATGTAAAAAATATGTAATATCTTGATAACTATAACTTGTACAAAAATTTTGTTAAAAGCTTTTTTGTAGACAATAAAATTATCTACAACTTTTCTTAATTACTTTTTCTTGTAACTTTGTTGATAAAAAAGTTACAAGCAAAAGTATTCGATCGATTGACTTGAAATTTTGACACAACGTTGTATTCCAGTTGATTGTCGTCTGTGTCTTTTATTTACTTTCGCATTCATTTCATTTCAAACTGAGCCACAGAAAAGCTTGTCCACAGTGCGTTCCTCTTCAGGTATAAGACACACACGGGCTGTCACTACATTCGATTGATATTTTTTATGTTATAAGCTGTTTTGTGGTGTGGTTAGTGTGACCTTGAGCAATTATCGCCGCGTTGTGCGTTGACGTATAACTAACGCTGCGCCTGTGTTTTGAAATTAAATGACACTCGTTGTCGACACACACCTCTATTAAACAACTATTAAAGATAATGCCTTTATTCCTTAAATCGAATACCAATAAAGGAGAGTAAGAATGAGGAACAAGAAGATATTACATTTTTATGGATTCCTTCTCATATGTTAATAAATGTGTATTGGCGTGTCTATTTTCTTAAATATCTAAATGTTGACGGAGATATAGCAATTAAAAGTTTGAATTGTAGTTTTAGCGCTAGAAATGGTCGGACATATTTGTATGACGTGAAATGCATTGTATACGTCAGTTATTTGTTGAGTAGGTTAGTGCTATTGTAATGTTTTTTAGCTGTTGGTAGTCAAATAATCAAGTCAAGTCAAAGAATAATAAGTTTTTATTTAATTTAACCCTGTTACGGCAAACATAATATTTGAATTTTATTGTTCCTTGAAATAGCTGTAAATAATATTTGATATTTTGATATATAAATACATATAGCAGAGATTTCTGAGCTCTAAGGTTGTGATGTCACATGCATTTGAAATGTGTACAACGTTGAATCCCTTTAATAATTAAAGGGACTAAATGACTTTGTTAATTGTTAATATCTCTTAACATATAAGGAGTTACTAAAAAATAATTGAACATTTGAGGTTCTAGTAACCAATATTATCAATATATAGTACACTTTTATAGAAATTAAGGCATAGGACACAAGCCCATTCTTTATTGGCGTTTTTATTTTATTATATGTTAGCGTTTACCCCCGTTGTATCTTGAAGACTCCTAGGCTTAAAGCCCCCGTAGAAATTGTTTAGCCTAAGTAGGAAGAAGTCGCCATCGAGGGTCGAGGCAAAATCCAGGATAATTCACTTTCAGTTTCGCTGCGTTTGAATATGTTTATAAATCAAATGTTTAACAAGTTAATAAATAAAATAATGTTAATAAATAACACATGTAACCAGGAAACTAATATCCTTCACAAATGCATTATAATTCGAGGTTAGACCTCATGTGTCATGTGATATACAGAGCCGAATCTAACGGATATTGACCATGTAATTTTAATTTATATTAATGTAGAACATATTGAGTTTACTATGTGAAAATTGCTAGGTGTTATTCGCTGATAATCGTCCTTTTATTGATAGTTGATAATTTTTGGCGGAACACCTGCACCTTTCTTTTGATGTTGTATTTTTTTCGGATGGCTTCCAAACACGCCATTTTACTTTTATTTCATTTCAAAAAGTTCTGAAGAAATCACTACCTCTTAAGGAGGGATATAAGGTTTCAATTTTTTTTATCTATTTATTTGTATTAATGTACAATATATTAAGTTTATAGTGTGAAAATTTGAAATCGATTGGAGTAAAACTGTCGGAGATATAGAGTTTTAAGTCTTCACCTCTCTGGTATGGTTTCGTCTTTCTTTGAAACTTTTAAACGCGTTTTCTCACACTTAGCTTTTCAGAGTTGGTGTCCTCTCTAGCTCAAAATTTACTGCAGCGATACTTTTGTAATTTTGCACACTCTTTTTTTACATAAATGCCGAGGTAACGCTGTCGTTTTTTTTAAAATGTTTCTGATTTTTTTCATGAGAAATAAGTATTATGACTTCTAAGTGCTGTAAAAAATTAACAAATCAATAAAAAGAAAAAAACTCGACAGGGTTACTTGCAGAAACTTATCAACTAATGAAATCATTTTGGTTTTTTGATTTCAGAAAATCCAGTGATGAGTTATGACTGGCACCGCAATGTTACTTTTTTTTGTGAAGTCTGCGAAAATTCGCTGTCAATGCCTCATTTCTTGATATTTATTTATGAAAATTTCACAAAGTATTCTTTAAATGTTATTTTATCATGTAGTAATTATAGAAATAATTATATATTAACTGTGTCGTCAAAAAACATTATCGAAAATATGCTTTTTAAAGCCGCGTAAGATTGAGATAGCCATTGTATTTCTTCATGCAGGGCGTTTTCTAGTCTAATGCACCACTGTATCGTATCACACATGTAAATATTCTATAAATAAATATATTAAATAGTGTTAAACAGTTCTAGTAAATTATTAAATCATTTTGTTTATATAATTTATTAGACAAGGTTGGGTGGACACATCTAATTTGTTTAATTTTATTTAATTAACTTTATATGTAGGTATATAAAAAATATTTATGTAGGTATGATAATTAATTTTATTTGTAATATATAATCATAGAACTAAATCGAATCTGAATCTGATCTGATCTTTAAACACAAGAAATCTATAATTTCTACTGCTGAAACTATACATATTATTTTAAAAATCATGAAAATAATTATAAACCAAAAAATCCTTAGATTGATTAAATTTTGATGGAATATATTTGTTACAAAATACTTTAAATTAATTTCACTCTCTCTCTTTCTTAATCTCCGATCAGCGACCTTGACAGCTTCGGATTTGAATCGGTTTCGGTCGGCTGCGTTTCGATTTAGACAAATCTTATTTACAGTCAAACAAACAACTTATTCATCCGATTTAATTAGCGGAACTATTGATTCGTGAATTGTAAATTGTGATGTAATGATTTTTACGTTGTTAATTCTTTGATTTGAATATACATCTAAAAGTAGTATAATGAAAAGACTGTGCAATATTCTATATCGTTCAAACACATTTAAGATTTATTTTAGCGTATAACTTTCTTATGATAAAAGCTACAACAAAAAGTTGTTAACAAAAGTTGTAGGTAATTTTATTGTCTACAAGAAAGCTCTTTACAAATTTTTTTGTGCAAGTTGTAGTTATTAAGATAAATAAAGAAAACTAATTGCACCCTTATTTTCAAAATGGCTGCGGAATTGGAGAGATAACACAACGATTTTCGCTGTTAAAAACCTGCATAGTTTTATTATGCTTTTGAAAGCATAACCTGAGGAAAGTTAGCGGTATATTTCAGTTAGTTTTTCTCTATTTTGGAATGCAGTTAAATATTTTATCCAAAAAACCCGCTGAATAAAATGTAAACGATTTCTTAATTTCCTGGAAATTATAACACTCCTTAAGTAAAACTCTTTTTCATTAACCATTGTTAATTAAAGGTCTTAGTAAAGCTGTAATTTCTCCTAAGTCTGGTTATGGTTTTTACGCTTCGCGACGGCTGTTCAAAGTTTTTAAGTTTCCTGTCGCGAGACATTCCTAACCCTACTTCTGTTATGACAGTCGTCCATTAAAACCAGATGCATCCACGTATAATTATATTATTATAGGCTGATAATTATAAAGACTATGATTACACAACTTAGAGAAACTTCTGCATTAAATAATATAGTTATTAGCTAATGTAATAATAGCTTAAACGCTTTGATTTAAATATCATAACCTATATTATCTTCCGCATTTATAATTTCCTTATAAACTCAGCAAATTCCGCTAGACTAACTTTTGGGGGCTTTAAGAGTTGTTCCGAGTCTCATATTTTCCCTTTGAGACCAAACACTGAATCTAAAAGCAATATAGACAATGTTTCTTCCATGTTTTAAGCCTGTTGCACTATGCAAGCGTTTTTAAGCGACAGCGAATTCGGACGTAAATTGGCGGCTTGTGTCACAATACACACAAACCACGTACCGATACGACAGTACGCCAAATCACAAATATGGCACTTTTTTTTTAATATCTCAAGAACTCAGACCACCTGGTTTACAGCTTGTAAAAAAACAAGCTTGGCGGAATATTAATCGGAACGAACCACATTTTTTATGAAATATTTTAAGAAACTAATGTCATATAAAAAGCCACCTACAAAGAGCTGTGACTTCAGGCATCTTAGGCACGCGTTTGTTTGCCTCTCTCCCTCTCGCATTCCACTCGTTTGTGTGTTATTATAGATCTAAGTAGGTGATTTGGTGATTGCTTAATATAATGACAGTGTTATTATCATGTTATGCAATCATTGACACCGCGCACAGGACAGTGGACCCGCGTTCTTCTTAACTACACTGCCAGCAGTAATTCCAGAGTGAGGTGTCTAATCTAATTTATAAGAAGATGCGATTCACTTTAAGTTAAAGCTATTATTGCCAGATGTGTACAGTTTCTATAATTTATAAAATAAACTACCTCTGGTAACACTAGGTCGTTAACAGAATAGATTAGTTATCAATATAGTTAGAGAATCTAACTACAAAGGATGGCGGAAACTCTTCCTCTTTCTCAAAAAATCGCATAGAACATTACTAGCAAAGGTAGTCATGAATAGAGGCCCTATAAGCTAATTCTTGTGCACCCCTGTTATCATACAATGACACGGTTCATTTTTAATATCAACGTAAATGGCCTACAGCTACTGGGTCGCGTCATTGTTCAGGAATTCATAATTTCATTAGAGTAAATTTATGAATTTATCTTTTTGAAAGTAGACTTTTACAACCGATTGATGAAATTTAGTGTTTTGATTGCCGATATTTTTCTATTTATCTTGTTGATTATAAACAGGGGCGTAGCTACCGCCGTATCTGCCGTATCAATTATACGGGGCCCCCGGGCCACGGGGGCCCCCAAAGTGTGTAAGGAAGGTTTTTTTTCTTTTGTGAAAAATCTTTACCCCCATATAAGGGCCTCCAAGCAAATTTTTTATACGGGGCCCCGACAAGACACGCTTCGCCACTGATTATAAATTAAGAATGTTATTATTAACAAAAAATATTTTAAAGTATGTCAACATAGTAGATTTAAAGAGTGTCCACACTAAATAACTTTATATTTATGTTAACGATATTTCGAACTAAAGCCATCCCCACACTGGTCGACTGATTGCAAGTTTCCAACGAAAAACGAGTCATGCCGAGCCGTGTTTCGTGACTCTATAGAATATTTAACAATAGCATAATCGAGGATTTTATTGTGTCGTATTGTGAAGTATTTGTATGTATGTACTTTTGAAAAGTATTTAGATATGTGTTTTGCTAAGATCTTCTATCTGGACCATATTATTTTGCGGTGGTATCTTTCATGATAGCGTAGTACGAATAGGTTGTTTTTAGAATCTAAAACAGAGTGAAATTATGTGTTAATTTGATAATTAGTTACTAAGTGCAGCTAGTACAAAATGTGTTGAAAAAATAAACTAACCGCCAAATAAGTCTCCATGCAGATTTCGGAGATGCCACCAGCTGTTAGCGAGAGATTAGGCTGCGCGCAGCTCATCATGATCACCAGAGACTTCCTCTGCTCGTTGTTCAGATTATACCATTTGTTATCGTACATTGACATAATTGTGACATCCAACTGAAATGCACAACAACATACTTTACCAAGCAAAAATAAATCCTAAATGTAATTTCAAATTTATTTGAATAACTCTTTTATTAGAAAAGTTACAACAAAAAGTTGTTAATAAAAGTTGTAGATAATATTGTTATCTACATAAAAGCTCTTTGCGAAATTTTTGTAGAAGTTATAGTTTTCAAGATAACCGAAGGAAACTGATTACCTTCCACTCCGAAAAGTTCACTGATAAAAGTGCGACTGAGATACTATACTAGATAGACAAGGATAGCATGATATCTTATATATTACCTTATTTTTCAGCAATTGCCCAAACCAACAAAATAGGGAGAGTTGCATAAACACTGCGAGGCAATACATGAGGGTGTCGATGCTAGAAGCATCCAACAAAAACATCGAGCAGCTGATCATGATGAAGCTTGACAAGAACTGCCCCAACAGGATCAAAGAGTATGTGCTATTAATTGCGTTAACTAACCTAAAAACAATTTTATCAAATTTATCCCGAGTTTGAAACCTTGTGTCCTCATTTTTAGTGGTCGATTTTTCAATTGTTGATTGAAATTGATGTTAATAAATGTGTATTGGCGTGTCTATTTTATTAAACATCTAAATGTTGACGGAGATATAGCAATTAAAAGTTTGAATTGTAGTTTTAGCGCTAGAAATGGTCGGCCATATTTGTATGACGTGAAATGCATTTTAACGTCAGTTATTTGTTGAGTAGGTCAGTGCTGTGATAATGTTTTGTAGCTGTTGGTAGTCAAATAATCAAGTCAAGTCAAAGAATAATAAGTTTTTATTTTATTTAACCCTGCTAAGGCAGACATAATATTGAAATTTGATTGTTCCTTGAAATAGCTGTAAATAATAGCTGTAAATTTTGATAATAAATACATATAGCAGAGATTTATGAGTTAAGGTTGGTAACATTACACAAGGATTGTGATGTCACATGCACTTGGAATGTGTACAACGTTGAATCCCTTTAATAATTAAAGAGACAAAAAGACTTTTTTAATTGTTAATATCTCCTAACATATAAGGAGTTATTAAAAAATTAATTGACGTAACCCACTTTATCAATATGTAGTACATTTTTATAGAAATTAAGACATAGGACACAAGCCCATTAGGAAAAGATCTAATTTATCTTTACCTTACAAATTCCTCATGCATGAAATAAATTTCTCTAAGTTTTTCAGTTTCTGTTTCTCCATTGGAAGTTTCATCAAACCCGATGGTGGATAACTTGTACCTGATAACATCGAACTGCAGGCACGCTTCAGAAACCAAAAGGATGAAGATGCCATCAACTCCAATAAAGATACAGACATCTACAGGAGCATGTATAAGTATATAAACATAGTTAATCTCATATTGGGGACTTTCAAAAGGTGGGCCAATTGGCAAATAGTAATCCATTGGTAAAATTCTCTTCTCGTGAAATAACGGATTAAATAATTTTGCGCATACAGCTACTATATACAATATAGCAATTGCTCGGATAGTCAGAAGTGGGCGTTTCAGATACTCCATGTCTTTGGAAGTTTTCCTTTCATTCTCAATATCCTTCTCGTATGTTATATGAAATTTCCTGCATAAATTAAGGACTCCAATGAAATTCTTGGAGCGGAATTGTATTGTTATGATTTTCACGTTGGCTTGAAATCCTGTCATGATGATCATCACTGTCTGAGCAATCATGACGAAGTCATGCTGGTTGTAATACAGCGCGGTAACGTTTGAAATGGGCACGTGGGTGACTATTACCAACCCTATAAATCGGAGAAGCTTCCCTCTAACTCCTTGGGACCAATGTTGATCAAAAATATTGCTCCCAGCACCAAGTAATATTACATTTATTAAATTCACTGCTTTATCAAATTGTATTAAGTAGGAATCCATATTTGTTTGATATTTCTAGCCTCTTGAGCAGGAAAGTGGTGTAAGCTACAAGTAGTGTTTCTTTTATATTGATAATTAGGCTGTATATCAATCGATGCTATAGAAAGATGCTCGATTTCTATAGAAAGAAGTTTGACTAAAAATTTGTTAACAATACTACAAAAAATAAGACAAATTCAAACTTTTGATAGATATATACCCGTCAATTTTAGGATATTTAATAAAATAGAAACGATATATGTTTATCAATCAATACTTCAATAAAGAATTAAAACACAACCCAATATCTATATGAGAATACGAGATGAACCTTGGAATTAGCTAATAGCACGCAAACAAGTGTGACAAATTTGAAAATATGATTTTTATCATTGTTGGCATTGTTACAGAATTCTTACAGTCTGTTATTAACTGATAGAACTTAAATTATATTATTTAAGGCGCCATCATTTAAATTCAAATAAGTGCTTACAATATTGTGAGAATATCTCAAAGCTCTATTGGTACAGAGCCTTATTATAAATTGCATTTTGCAAAACTTCTTTAATTTGAAAGAAAATTTAACGATAAATTTCTTAAGGTATAATTTCTTGTATTCGTGGGTAGTATAATCATGTATACTTACGATTTAGAATACTTAATAGTTCGACCTTTATGATTTCATTTCTTTGTCATTTATTTTAAAATTACAGGCTCCTGCAAAGTAAGATGTCTTAATGGAAACACTAGCTCTGTATTTTCGTCAACTCTGTAAATTATATATAACAGAAATATGTAAGTGTAATTTGTGCTTTAGAGTCTTGGGTAATCATATAGAAGGTCTGGTTGCCGTGCTCATTGCAATGGGCTTGTGTCCTTTGTCTTAATTTCTGTAAAAGTGTACTATATATTGATAAAGTTGGTTACTAGAACCTCAAATGTTCAATTATTTTTTAATAACTCTTTTTAATTTAATCTTTTTAATTTTTTAATATGTTAAGAGATATTAACAATTAAAAAAGTCATTTTGTCTCTTTAATTATTAAAGGGATTCAACGACATCACAATCCTTGTGTAAGGTTACCAACCTTACAGATCATAAATCTCTGCTATATGTATTTATATATCAAAATATCAAATATTATTTACAGCTATTTCAAGGAACAATCAAATTTCAATATTATATCTGCCTTAGCAGGGTTAAATAAAATAAAAACTTATTCTTTGATTTAACTTGATTACACTGACATACTCAACAAATAACTGACGTTAAAATGCATTTCACGTCATACAAATATGGCCGACCATTTCTAGCGCTAAATCTACAATTCAAATTTTTAATTGCTATATCTCCGTCAATATTTAGATATTTAATAAAATAGACACGCCAATACACATTTATTAACATCAATTTCAATCAACAATTGAAAAATCGACCAGTAAAAAATGAGGACACAAGGCCATTTGAAGTATTACCGACAGCCAAACATACGTCTTATCTGATAACCACGTGGTCATTTCCATAATAGAGTGTTATATAGTTATCAGGACCGAAATTCAGGTAGTCGTCGACTTAATTAGAGCTGTCTTAATATTGAAAGTGTCTGCCAGCATTTTTTTTTAAATAAAATAACTAGCTAAATGTTGTGTAATCACAGTCTTTATAATTATCAGCTTATATTAATATAATTATACGTAGATGCATCTGGTTTTAATGGACGACTGTCATAACCAGAAGTAGGGTTAGGAATGTCTCGCGACAGGAAATTTAAAAACTTTGAACAGCCGTCGCGAAGCGCAAAAACGTTCAGAACTGTCATTAAATGAAATTATAGCTTTACTGCTCTTCTGCTCTGTTATTAGCGAAGTACGGCTAATGAAAAAGAGTTTTACTTAAGTAGTATATATACCGACTATAATAAGTGGCAGTTTTGATAGATTAATAGATAGTTTTAATTGGTAAACATTTTTATTTAATATTGAATAAATACAGAAGCAATTTATAAAGATTTTAATGTATTAAATTATCAATATTTCAAAAGTTAATACATCTAAATCGAACCGGGATTGACCAGTTCTTAAATAGAGAACAATAGTTTATCATGTAGGTCCAGAATAAAAGCGTGAGGGGGTTAACTATATATAAGTATTAATTGCTAAAGACATAGGGTATTCTACATTTCTTCGTTGGCATCTTTCATAATAGCGTAGTAAGAATAAGTAGTTTTTAATATCTGAAACAAAGTATGAAAAATTTAAACCAAGTTGTCTACATATTTGTAAAGGTCACGACGAAAATAGTACACAGACTGTTTTTGTGCAAATGTAGAAAAGAAAGAAGAAAACAAACCCCTAAATATGTCTCCATACATATCTCCGAAAATCCTCCCGCCTTTAGAGTTAGGTTGGCTTGAGCGCAACTCATCATGATGATCAGAGATTTCTTCTGCTGGATGTTTAGATTGTACCACTGGTTATTATACATTGTATAAATTGTACTGTCCAACTGAAATGTAAAACATATTATAAACAAACTGTCATTTATGGTGAGAAATTTAGAAACGAAATGTTACTAGTCTATGAAACTTGTTACAAAAAATACAGACCTTATTTTTCAGCAACTGGCCGTACCAGCAGTAGAGAGACAGTTGAATGAAGACAGCCACGCAGTAGACCATTTGATCGAAATTTGCAGACGCAGTGATCATAAACATTGCGCAGCTGATCATGAGGAAACTGGATAGAAACTGCACCAACAGTGTCTTGGAAAACGTGTTGTTAATTGTGTTCACAAATCTGAAATAAGAGGCACTCTATGAATTAGTACCTTAGAAATTCGATTGGGAAACAACGAAGGGAAAGGATATAGATAAAGGGAAGATATGGAGGTAAAAATATTGACGCAGAGAGAAAGGAGGATGCTGAAAGAGGTAATGAGGAAGAGAAGAATGAAGATAGAGGAAGCAACTATTGAATGTAGGAGAAGAACAGAGTATGCAGGATATGCGAGGAAGAGGAGGGAAGTCTGGGGCATGAGTGGATATAAAGAAAAGTTGGAAAGGAGAAGGAGCGTGAAGAAATAGTTGCTAGAAGGAATGAAGAAAATAGATAGCGGAAATAAGGAATAGAAAGCTAGAATAATAAAGAAAGATTACAGTTAAGAAACATTAAAATGAATACTGTACAATACCTTACAAACTCCTCATGCATGAAGTAAATTTCCCGAAGTTTTTGATTCTCATTTTCCTCATTAAGTGGTTCATCACATCCGACAGTAGCCAACTTATATTTGATAATATCAAATTGAAGACAAGCCTCAGAAATCAACAGAATAAATATAGAATCAACTCCCACAAAAATATGAACGACCATAGGAGCTTGTATCAATTCGTACACATAGTTAATCTCATAATACGGAGTTTCGAACGGAGGACCAAATGTCAAATAGTAGTCCATCGGCAACGACCTCTTCTCTTGGAACAGCGGGTACATCAATTTGATAAACACAGCCGTGAAATACATACCACACATTATCCGAATCGTCAGAAGTGGGCGTTTGAGATACTCCATATCTGTGGAAGCTTTCCTCTCGTTTTCAATATCGTTTTTATATTTGATGTGAAACTTTCTGCATAAATCAATGACTTCTAAGATATCTTTATAGAAGAATTGTAAAATGAACATCTTTAAATATCCTTGCGCGCCTGTCATTGTGATCATTATCGTCTGTGAGAACATTACGAAGTCGTTCCAGTTGTAGTAGAAGGCAGTTACATTCGTGACGGGTTCGAAAGCTACGATGATCATAGGGATAAAACGTAGAAGTTTTCCTTTAACACCTTGTGACCAGTTTTTGTCGAAAATATTGCTGCCACAACCGAACAAAACGGCGTTTATGAATTTTACTGATTTCTCGAATGTTTCTAGGTAGGAGTCCATTTTCTTTTTGCTGTATTTAATAATGTGACAATCCTTGGAAGTGCTTCCCTTTATATCAGAGTTTAGACTATTTTCCAACATGGAAAACTAAGTATCACATTCATCTTATCTAATTTTATCTTACGTTTATTTGTAAACTCGACAGACGTAGTGAAATCCGACATAGTAGCAAAAATCACATAGAAAAAAGCACTTCAGTTTTTCTTCAATTATCCAATTTTCCGGGCAACTTTACCTTATTCGATACCTTATTCAGACTATTGCGAACATTTAAAAAGAAAGATTAGCCAAATCGGTCCAGGCGTTCTCAAGTGATGCGCTTACCAACTACCAGCATTTAATTCTAATTTATATAGATAGACAATGGTTTCCGCAATTTTGTCGCTAACTAGACTATATTGGCATAAGGCCTTAGTACACAGAAAATAGCTTCACATTTCTAACTTTCTTTAAATATAAAGGAAACTGCAGAAAGAACTTCACAAGGTATAATTTCTTGTGACATTTAATTCTACTAATTATTCTTTCACTAATTAAAGACTTGTTCAACGTTTGGAACAATTATTGTTTTAATTAATAAGCGTATCTTGTGTGAGATGGTATTAATAACGAAATTACCTACTCCAGGTTGTAAATTATCGCAGAATGGAACTAAGAACAAAGTCTGACATGCATAGACTGGCAAAATAATAGTCTTAGGCCTCTCTCAAACTCCCAGCAACTAATTGCGGTGTCAACTTTTAAAGTAGTGTCCATTTTATCATGAGACTGAAGACACGTGTCTTCTAACAACCCTTCTAACTTCGAGTTGAGAACAAAGCGGAACATTCAGCATTTGAATTTCGACACATACAGATGGGTTTAGAATTCTGACAATATACACATTCGATTGGAATTGGTTATTAATAAATAATTGTAAAATAAGTATTGACTTTTAATTGGGAAAACTTTTGCGCAATTAGCTTGAGTTTCAGACAAATTGTCTGTTTATATTTTGTGTAAATGGGAACTGAAACGAAACGAAAATCCATCATGATCGAAATACCATTCTGTCAATTTTTTTTATAAATGTAAAGCCCTCTTTTGTAATTTATCGGAGATCAATCAATAAAAGCGATCAGCAAAAATATGTGGTTAATTTACAGCCATATAACTATAAAATTCGTATAAATCATATCGTAAAAATTCCTTTCTAAAACATATAATTCTCAATAAGGTGATTATTACATAAATCAAACGTTGTTCAATGTCAGATCGAAGTATTTTAGGTCATTAAATGATCTGTGTTGTGCAATTAATAACCAATTCTATGCCAATACAGTAGGACCTAGATAAGAGACGGCACTGGACATTCCTGTGTTCATAATTATATAGAAAACAGTAAACAAACTGAATCACGAGATGCTTTCTCTGCAAATAACTGTGGAAGACTATGACAGGCATAGACGTGGTAAACAAACGAAGCACGTGGAAACAAAAAACACGTTGTGTTAGGATTCTAAACAATAAATACCAATAATTATATAACATTCATTTATTATTATTATTTTATTGTAATGTTTTTGCCATTTAGGCACTACATTCGTCCGCCTTAAATAATTAAGTTATATATCATTGACCTACCCAGTAAACAATTTGGTGAAGTGCCCTATTTGGTGAAGTTCGAGTCACTCGTACAATTCTATTCTAACGCTTTACAAGTTCGAAGCAACAACACAGAAACCAATTTTAGTTCAAATTTATTCCCTACTCGTCAAGATTTTGTGAAATAAAATCTGATATATGTAGTCTTAGCAAGTTCGTTAATAGTTCAAAAGTGGTACACAAAAGTAGCTTTTAGTTAAAATTCATTCTCTACCTGTCACAAATTTTGTGTTAGTTGTTAGAATTTTTTCATAATAATATTCTTTCTTTTTCCAACATCATTCATTAAGTATTTCTGTTTCTTTCACACATGGATATATTTTTTTTAAGTTCACTTTCATCTCATTTATTCCTAAGTGAGAGAGAAACGAGATGCGGTTAGACAAGTAAAATATATTTTTCACCGTTACACTTGTATACTTGTATAGTATTTCGTTCAGTACAGTATTTTTAAAGTATATGCTATCCTTTTTCAACAAATATTTCTTTAATGGTAATAGACAGACGCTGTATCCCTCAATCCCCGAATATAATGTATTTAAACGAAGATCTATCCAGCGTTGTTAAGACAGAGGTTTTAAACCTAACGCAGACCTGCCGATCGTAGATTTTTGAATCACCAGAACAATGTAACAATGTAATTAATTAATTACATTTTAATTGTGATCCTTATTCTATCTACTCATTCTTACTCCTTCCAAAAGAAATCAAAACAAATAAATTTAAACCCCTACTGTTCCTCTCTTCCTGCTATTCTTCCTCTTGTTTCTACTCTGCCATTTCTTCTCTTCTATCTATCTATCTCTGCCATCCACATCTTCTCTTCACTACCTCACTTTAATGAACACTTAATGTGCTCTAGCGTTTCTATCTCTCCCCCGCACACCTTGCACCTTTCTCTTTATTCTCCCTTATTCCTTTCCTCTTTATTTTCCCAGTATCTACTACCTTTCTCTTTGTTTTCTAAACCTTGCGATTTTTCTTAAATTCCTTGTCTCATTTATTTATTAATAATTAATTCCAATGGAATATGTATACACAACGGGTGTCCTGTTTTGAGAGATGACGCTATTTCTACAATAGTCATAATAATCAATATTTAAAACAATAATTGCCAAATTTTGGCAAGGTTACCTACCTTATTTCTAACGGAAATCGACCAATGTCATATCATTTACAAAAATTAATTATATTTCTTGATTTGTGGTTACGCTCAATGATAAGTCGTTTGTAGTCAAATTTACTTTCTTTAATAATATGGTAATTATATATTATTAATAATAAATAATACAGATACTGTATTTAAAAAGTGAAACTTAATCGAAGTTGACAATGATTTGGTTTTTATGAATAACTAGAAATCAACAACATTTAAATGTTGCATTTGTTAAAAAATACCTGTTATTCTTTAATAACAATTTGAATGATGTAAATATAATTGCAATTAAGGAAAAATACGTTTAACTCGTAAACTAATGGTTGGAATGTTATGAAATTTTGACACTTATTGTTTGAAGGTTGGTACTATCTAAAAATTATATGGATTTGTCAATGGTGGCGCTATTTATACATCTAAATAACGGATTACTTTCCGAGAAGACTTAGCTTTAAATTCCTTTAACATCAGCTAAATGTAGTAAAGATATCAAATTTCTAAAATCTATTTACATCTTCATTGTCCTCAATTGCATTGTTCTACAAATAATTATTTTTTAACCTCACTTTGTTTGTTTTGGTTCTACTTCTAGTATTTTATTATTGTTATTTGTACTAAACATTGAAAAAAAAATAGTTCGGTGATAAACCAGTGCAGATGAATCACTTGCTGCATAAGTCAAAAAGGAAATAATCCAGAGTAGATTAGAAAAAGTTCAATAATGTGATTAATCCATGGTTTAACCTAAAAATAACTGCGTTACATTCGAAAGATCTAGTTATATATTAATAAAACCTAAGATTATATTATTAATCCAAATCATTTCATCTGTAAAACACTACTTGGTTCTTTATTTTTATAATTTGCAGATTGTCACCATTCGTTTATTTTGAGCCACGGTGATAGAAAGATTCTAGGATACCAAGGTACGTCAAACTTTATATACATAACCTTAAAATGTGTATCTATTCAATTCTGATGTTACTACTTGTGATATTCGACATTTCAGTGGATTTTAGTCGTCTTAGCACATGTTATCATGAGAGGAAGTCAAATATATGACAAAGAAGTCAATATATATAGTTTTATATATTTTTAAAACCAAGATATTGAAATATTTTAACTAGTGGCGCATCGTTTTATTATTTGTAGGCCGGCTAAGATTTGTCAAGAACCTGTTGTCAAAATTGAGTTAACAATTCGCCATGTCGTTTGAAAGATTGGGACCAACTTCTATCAAGGTTTTGGTATCGTACATATCGGAGGAAGACTGCAAGAATTTGGCTAACGCGTTTCCCACCCAAGCAAATATTATTGACGAGCATTTAAGCGAAGTGAAGGATTCTGACGAAGAAAAAGAACCAGCTCGAAAAATGATATTTGCTTGGTCCGGCCCTAATGTGCCATCAGTGCAGATATCAAAGGAAGAATGCATGCGTTTTGCTGATGCATTTCCTGAACACGAAGCCAGTATCACTAGCTATTTGAAGGTTGCTTATTTAAATTCATCAAACTGGATTAACCAAGAAGACCACATCAAAGCGGTTGAAATGGCTAACACCTTCTTTCTTCAAAGGAAGATGACGAAGGAAGAAGATTTCGACAAATTTAATCAAGCGTTTCCTTTGCGTCAAGATGTTGCTAACAAATGGTTGCAGAAAATTTATTTAGATCCAATAGAAGTAAAATACAGAGAAAATGAACCTAAGGCAGCCCACGAGATTATTGAACGTTTACCAGCTTTTTGTGTTAAAGTGATGCTATCGACGTTGGTGGAAGATCAATGCATAACGTTAAGAGATAACTATCCTATGCATGCGCTTGTTATTGACAATTATATGAGTGAAACTTATCCATCGATTGAGAAGACTCCATCGGAAGAAGAAGTCGAAAAATGTTGTGAAGGAAAACAGCCGGATAAAACAGCTCCATCAGATGAGAGCTTAGAAAAAATAAATGTTAATCCCTCGACCTTAGATATTCTTAACGACAGTTCTATTAAGAGAATATTGTGTTTTCTACCGGAAGAAAGCTGCAAGAATTTCCGTGAAGCATTTCCTATCTACAAAGCAACTGTTGATAAACATTTGCAGGAAGTTTATCAAGATCCTTCAATCAAGGACACAACAGAAGAAATGATCAAAGTTAACACCCGTTCAATAGAAAATGCTAACGCCTTGTGTATTAAGTCAATACTGTATTATCTGTCGGAGGAAGAATGCAAGATGTTACGAAATATACTTCCTATGCACAAAGATACTGTCAACAAATATTTGAAGAGAGCTTATCCAAAATCAACTGCGGAAAAGAATCCAAAAAAAGGGAATGACAATCCTTAAAGGGAAAGGCATCACCTTAAAGTTGATAAAAATTAGAATTTGTAAATATCAATCTTTGTTTATTTTGTAATATATAAATCGTTATTAAATATGTAATATATAATAATAATCGAATTTGAAAGGAAAATATTACTAAGATTATTATTATAAAATATAATAAAAGAATTTAAATGGGCTTGTGTCCTTATTTTTTAGTGGGCGATTTTTCAATTGTTGATTGATATTGATGTTAATAAATGTGTACTGGCGTGTCTATTTTATTAAATATCTAAATGTTGACGAAGATATAGCAATTAAAAGTTTGAATTGTAGTTTTAGCGCTAGAAATGGTCAGCCATTTGTATGACGTGAAATGCATTTTAACGTCAGTTATTTGTTGAGTAGGCCAGTGCTGTGGTAATGTTTTGTAGCTGTTGGTAGTCGAAATAATTAAGTCAAGTCAAAGAATAATAAGTTTTTATTTTATTTAACCCGGCTAAGGCAGACATAATATTGAAATTTTATTGTTCCTTGAAATAGCTGTAAATAATATTTGATATTTTGATATATAAATACATCTAGCAGAGATTTATGAGCTGTAAGGTTGGTAACCTTACACAAGGATTGTGATGTCACATGCACTTAGAATGTGTACAACGTTGAATCTCTTTAATAATTAAAGAGAAAAAATGACTTTTTTAATTGTTAATATCTCTTAACTTATAAGGAGTTATTAAAAAATAATTGAACATTTGAGTTTCTAGTAACCCACTTTATCAATATATAGTACACTTTTATAGAAATTAAGACATAAGACACAAGCCCATTCCGTTTTTTGATTGATTGGTTGCTGCCATCTAACGCTGCGATTGTGCTGAATGGTTTGTCTCCAAGCTGTTGTATTTACTTGTGAATGTGACACTTGTGCTTGACTAACCTAACTTTTATTCATCATGTTCTTATAAATTGAATTATTTATCCAAACTTTATTAAAATATGTTGGAAGGTGTAAAACATATAATATTAGTGCTCTCTGGTAAAGGAGGAGTTGGTAAATCAACTGTCAGCACTCAATTAGCACTATCATTTAAAGAGAATGGTTTTAAGGTTATATCTTCAACTAACTTTTATTTGCTATTTATTATCGTGTTGAAATAACTTTTAATATTTAATATTACAGGTTGGTTTATTAGACATTGATTTATGTGGTCCTAGCATTCCATATTTATTAAATTTGGAAAATTCCGACGTACATCAATGTCCAGAAGGATGGGTTCCAGTATATACAAGCCCCGACCAAAAACTAGGTGTAATGTCAATTGGGTAAGATAATCTACATATAGAAAGATTTTTAATCAAAAATAAATATTAATTAATATTGTTATTGCTTAGATTTCTGCTGAAGAATAGAAATGACTCTGTTGTTTGGCGAGGACCGAAAAAAACAGCAATGATTAAACAGTTTCTTGAAGATGTTTTCTGGAATGATATAGATTATTTAATAATTGATACGCCACCAGGTAATATTAATAATACTCTTAGACCTCTTTCACACATCTTTATCTTTTGTTATTTCCATAATAGGTACTTCTGACGAACATATAACTGTTATGGAATGTCTTAAAACGGTGAAATGCGATGGAGCTATACTTGTAACGTCTCCCCAGGAGGTAGCTCTAGAAGATGTACGAAAGGAACTAACTTTTTGCAAGAAAACTGGAATTAATGTTTTAGGAGTTATTGAGAATATGAGCGGGTAAATACGAATGAAAGTAACGAACTCTTGGAATTGCTTCTCCAGTATTTTAAACATATTTTTAATAAGTAGGTGAAATGGATAGTTAATACTCTTTGTTCTAGATTTGAATGCCCCACTTGCAGCGAATGTACTAATATATTTAGTTCTGGTGGTGGAGCTGCACTTGCAGAACTTGGTAAAATTCCTCTTTTAGGAACACTGCCAATTGATCCAAAAATGACTTCACTTGAAGGAAAAGGAAAAAGTGTGATAGCTGAATTACCTGATTCAAAAACAGCAAAAGTTTTTCAGAGTATTGTTGATCAATTAAGTAAAAATTAATAATAACATTATTTCATAAACTAACAAAACAATATAAATAACTTTTTCAAATAGTGTTGCCTCCAACTTTTCACAACAGTAATAAGTCAAAATTATCCCGGATATGACCTATGTTTTAGAAGAACTGAGAGATTGAATTGCATTATTCTTAAAAATCAGACTGCATTTATAATACGGCGTAGTCAGCAGATTCAAACAGGTTTTGATATGACCGTGCTCTGACTAAAATTAAAATTCATTTCAGTTTGTTTTATGTACTGTGATTTATTACAATCCGTTTTTGATATTGTTATTTCTCAGCTCTGATTTTTAACTGAATGTTTCTTATATTGTTTTGTCCTTTTATAAATATTTTACACTCTTTTTACTATAATATATTACATATATTTCTTATTGGTTACTGTTATAATATCTTACAAGCATTTTGTAAATATTTTAATAATATATTGTTATAGTTTTGTAAAGCAATAAAATAGATATAAATTCTGGGTGTGTATCTATTTTGTATCATACATATTTAACATTAATTCTACAAGCTTTAAATCCCAGAGCGTATCTATTTCGATGCTATCTTGGACTGATATTTCCACCACTGCACATCTGAAATAAAATGTATTGTTACTTTAGCCTCATATTCATTAGCAAACAATAAAGGGTAGATTGGCCAATCGTTAGGGGGCGCAAAATCAACGGTAATGGTCTTCGACAATACAGTACAACTGTTTCATAAATATTAATTGTGATTCATGTCTTAATTTCTTTAAAACTGTATCAGCAGATTCAACTATATTATGTATCGATGACATTATGCAGAATAGGCAGTAAAGGTAAATAGCAGATAGGAAAATTAATGTATTATTAATATAATACATTATTAATAAAAAGTAATGTAGATTTATACGGGAGAATGCGTTTTAAGCATGCGTCACCGCCGAACTCTCGTAATTAGACTATACAAGTTGTATGAAGTGTACAGAATTTTTGTTGGTTTCTTTAAATGAAAGTTAAAGTGTGAAATAATTTTGAAATAAATCCTGTCAGGCCAGGTATAGCTAATGCACTTAATTATTCCCCAATATTCTCATGAATTTCGGTTTAAATCTCTGTTTAGCTGTGTTGTATCTGGTCCAGACTGTTTACGGGGAAAAAATACATAAAACAATGTGGCAATGCATGTTTAGAAATACCTATTATCTTGGAATATTCCTTGCTTAATTAAATTTCTTTTGGCGAAATAAAACATTCCATTTTCAACAAGTTCTCCATTCCAGTCCTGTCGACGAGGACGATGTTTTGGATTAAAATTTAGCGATGATAATTTCTGGGTGTCAGTACTCCAACGAAGGTTGTATTTCCTGTTGACAAAATATTTCAACATCCTTTAACGCATTAAAATATTATAAAGATATATTATTTATCCAAGCAGATGTGATTTGATGTCGAAAGTAGTTGGTAATCCGAAAATAGTTTCATCAAATATGATAACAAAACAGAAACGAGTTAAAAGAAATTTCAATTTACCTGGTGACAGAAAAAACGCAGTTAACACTGTTACTCTTAAAGTATTCAACAGCTTTTTTCAAATATTCTGGTTTTAGAAATGGTGACGTGCATTGCACCAAACCGAGAATATTTATTTCAGGATGCAACTGACTGAACTCTTGTACAGCTATTATAGACGTTGCTGAATCTGTTGCGGTATAATCTGCTCGGATGTGCACTTGTGCCCCAACTATAAAAAATAGGTTTGTGAAACTTGTCTTAACTAACCAATCTAAATTAAAATCCATCTGTAATGTAAGTTGCTATTAAATCAGGCGTGTTCCAAAATATTAATACCCTTGGTGTACATTCCAAAGCGCGTTAGTTACTATTATATCTACATAATTTTTTTAGAAATAATAATTACCTGAAATTGCTTGTTTCGCTATTTCTGAATGATCCGTCGATACCCATACGAAATCAAGATATCCATCGCGGTGTACTTTCAAAATTGTTTGTAAACTTCTTACAATAAGCGACTCATTCTTTAAAGTGGCCAGATTTTTTCCAGCAACACCTTTTGAACCACCTCTTGCTAGAACCACCACGCCAATATTTTGTTTTATGACAAAAGGACTAGGATTAATAAAACACAACTTTGTTTTTACCTTTTACAATGCTGTGAGATGCATTATTATAGCTCTTAAGTTATATTTTATATATATTATTTTTAAAAGCTTACTGTACCATTCCACCGTGATAAATACGCACCGGAAACAAATGTATACATGGCACTCGCTCATAATTCGTACTCCAAAATAGATAGAGGAAAATATATAAGGGTCCTTCACCCTGTTTTGCGGTCTCTTTTCTTTTTATCCATCCAAGAATAAAGACATCTCACTGAATAGAAAAATAAAGTCTCATAATGTACATTTCTGTCTATTTTCTTTGTACGTTTTTCACAGTTACTTCCGGTGCGCATTTTTTAAGGTGGAAAGGTATAGTATAAATATTTTATATATATTTGACTTTAGCTCACTTGTATTTTATATATAAACAAGAATCACAACCGTTGACTATAACTACGAGTAAAATTATGTACCATTTTAAAATATAATAATTCATTGCACCATAAAAGCTAAGCTCAAATATACTATTCAAATTAATAGAAGGGATTCTCAGTTATAAATGATTTATTATTTCAGAGTAAACCGGATATATTCAATTTAATAAACGTACTTATATATATTTAAACAGAGCCGTGCTAGGAGATTGAGATGTGCACCATTTTGTCAATTGAATATTTTTTAATAATAAGATCCCGCGTGTACCACTATGTTATGATTATAAGCACATAATAAATTCATTCTGATAACAACCAAACCCGGAAAATATAACGGTGATCATTTTTGATCGAACCCGAAAACACAGCTGGTACCAAGCATAAATACTCTCGGCTTAAAAAAAAACACAGCATTATAAAAAAGGATAACAGGTAAAATAATACAAATATTTTATTAAAGTATGTCCTTTATTTAAAAATAATAAACAATAAAAAAACAACTTATAAAATTTAATTTCATTAGATTTCTTAAAAACATATATTTCATAGTATCACATTTCATTTATGCTAAACTTACAGAAAAACAAATAATATTACTTCTTCTTAAGGTACATACTTTTGTACTGACTTAATAATAAAAGCCGATTTTGAACTCTCTAGGATCTGATAATAATATATAATGAGAAAATATAAATGACTAATTCTTTTTCAGTTCTGTTACATTTAAACAAATGTAGATATTACCAATATTTAACATAAAAATTATTTCATTATTTCAAAAATACATTTATTGCTTCAAAGCATAATTACTATCAGTCTTTTTCAGTCTTATAAGGTATATATAGCACTTAGTGCTAAAACATTTTTCTTTTTATATATGTCGCTCAAAAATTAAATAAATTCATAAAAAGTAAAGTTATAACTTTATAACAAAATAAACATTATTTTATAATATTTAAAATTAAATAACATCAGAAAACATAATGTTGCTTCTATAAAATATCACAAAAAAATCTATTGATTATCATTTCATTTTCAAAACAAAATATTCTTTCTTATATTTAATATATTATTAAGTAGATAATTACTCATACTCTTGTTCAAGTTTGATGGTTGATTCGGTAGTAATATCCTGCGTACTAAGTCCAAATCGAAGATCATATTTATCAAAAACCTTTTTGTGTACCAATAAATGTTTACAATATTGTGTTCGGTTGTTAAACCCAATATCACAATACAAGCAAGTAAATTTACCAGTTATATTCTGCGTAATCACCTTGTTAGTATTTTGGCTTTCGTACAACCATTTAGAAATATGGTTGTCCAGAATTGCATCATCTTCATGAGAAGATGGTCCAGCTCCATTACAATACTGTACATGAACTTTAAGAATCGATTCTGATCTAAACTCTGCTCTGCATTTAAAACAATTCCACTTGTACTTGTAGGCTGTATTGTAATCAATAGGAAATTGATTATCTGCGTGTTCGTAATAGGGGGCGCCACTTGGAAAAGGTAAACCAGGTAAACAATTGGTGGCATTGTAATTTTCAGTCCAAGTTGAGTAACAATCTGTCGTACCGGATGTTGACATTACATAATTAGTAGCTGGATAATTTTCTGCTGTGAGACTATAGCTTTCAATTTCAGAACTGCTATCAGTTTCTGAAGGGAGATATATATTCATGGAGTTGTCCCAATAAGGATTTCGTTGATTTTGTTCAACCGGCAATAAATCATTCTGTTCAATTACCAATTTAGGTAAATTATTATTAACAGGTGCATCCGGAATAAATTCATAATTGTTGGCGTCGAAGCAGGAAGCATCTGAGTATGGCAATTCATGAAGATTTTTATCGTGGATTGTTATAGCAGTGTTATTTTGATGATTAATAGTAATATTAGTGTCACCATTCAAAGAAGTACCCAGCATGTCCAAATAATCAGTGCTAATATTCATATTAAAATCAATATTATTGAAATTGTAATTATCGTATTGTTGCGGTACTTGCTGGTAATTCTTAATTGTAACTATCGGCGGTAGTTCTCCGCCATTATGAATAGATAGTAACATATTAGGGTTTTGATAATCTGGAATTTGCGGTCTTAGCATTGTTGGGTGCGGAATTTCAGTTTTAATATAAAGTGGCGTTAATTTTGAAGAATGTTCTGTGTTATTTTCCAATAATGGTGAATAACTAACATTTTCTTTAGGTAAAACATTTCTTTTACGTCGTGGTTTAACCGTTTTTGGTAATTTACAAACTTTATCATGTTCATCGTTTGATAAAAGATTTTTTAAAATCTCATTTCTTTGGTTTTGTTTATTTTTACGTGGTTCCTGCTTTTTAATTCGTGGTTTACGTTTAGTAGGTATTTTTATTGAAGATATATTATATTCAAAATCTTGTAAACATTTTACTTTAAATGGATCTGTAAAGCAATTAATTCCAGAACGTCGTCTCAAACCACGTTTTTGGGTGACGCTTGTCTTTGTTTTTGGTGTTGATGTTGAAGAGAGTTCCTGTTGTTGAATAGGCTCGGTGCTACTGGACAAATTAGAGAACTGGACCCCATCACTGCTATTTAAATTATGATCAATCTTTTGAAAGTCTGGTTGGTTGCTTTTTAGAATAGATACATAATTGCTACCTGCATATATATCTTTAACCTGATCACATATAACAGCAGTTGATTTAACGTCAAAACGTTCTAAAACTACAGAAGGCTGGTCTGTGGTATTGTTGTTCAATTTTGTAGCATTGCATTCGCAGGGCTGAGAGATTACATTTTTTGTAGAACCATTCTGATGTTTTTTGTTGTTAAGTGTATCAACATTTTCAATGGGTTTTGTGTCATCAATTTCTAAAATTAATTGAACTTGATCATTTGATATTCAAATATTAAAATGTAAGGCAGATATAAGAGTACAAACCAGATGTTGATTTGTCTATTGACTGCATCGTGAAATCTAATGGAGTATCGTCGGCTTCTTTCCTGCACGAAATATGGACAATATTGTCCTTATTTATATTCAAACCGCGGGCATTTAGAAGTCCTAGCGATAATTGACTGTTGGAATGGAAATGAATATGATGAGAATGTAAAGCTGACAGACAATCCACATGTGTCTCACATACGCTGCAATCCAAGGACTTATTTATGGACATATTCTAGCTATAACGTTAAATACTGGTCATTGTTACATTAAATTAACTACATGACAGCATTAATGAAAAGAAAATTTAGCTCACCCAAATTTTAGACATGAATGACAAATATATTATTACATCATTCACTTATAATAATTACATTGTTTTTAAGAAAATATAGTGGATATATTATTCGTTTATGCACAGTGCGTTATTCAAAAACTTGATAACTTTACCGCATGTACGTTTATGAGCGCGAGTGTATTGTTACATGTGGTGGGAATGAAAATAACTCAGGAAGCCTTTAGTCAAATGTTAAAAGAAATTAATTAGTAAATAAAAATATTAAATGAATTAACAATGAATATTAAAGAGATTTATAAACTATATTATTTTATAAGATATTAATTTCTAGTTATTGCCCCAATAGCCTTAGCTACCATTTGAAAAAATAAAGGAACAATTCCAGCGCCATCTTTATTTCCATACAATTTATTAAGTATTGTGAAGTATTGCTTGTCATTTTGTCGGCTTGATTAAGTAAAATATTTTTAGTTGTCATCTACTATAAAAATGGCTTTAGCACAAATTTGTGGTTTAGATTTATCTAAATTAGATCGCGCAAATGAAAGACATGACTTGGCTCGGAAAATTAGTGATTTAAGCGGCCAATATGAAAATAATATGGTTTTAGCTGTACCTCCATATTCAAATGTAAGTTGGTACTTTGAGGTTATATTTATTTGCATTATCATTCCTATATTACAATAAAATAAAATATTCTTTTAGCCTGCTGAACAATTAGCAATTTTGAAAGATAACAATGGAGCACCTCTTAAAGGTATGCATTTCGATCATGGAACCACAACTCTTGGTTTCCAATTTCAAGGAGGCGTTCTTTTAGCGGTAGACTCCCGTGCAACTGGAGGTCAATTCATTGGATCTCAATCAATGAAAAAAATTGTTGAAATTAATGATTTTCTTCTTGGTATGTCAATTAGTATTTAATTCGTCCTCTAGTAAATATTATTTAGGCTTTATCGTTTCAGTAATGTTAATATTTATTCAATTACTAGGTACATTGGCTGGGGGTGCTGCTGATTGTGTTTATTGGGATAGGGTCCTGGCAAAACAATGTCGCCTTCATGAGCTAAGAAATAGAGAAAGAATTTCTGTAGCTGCAGCTAGTAAGCTAATGTCTAATATGGTATATAACTATAAAGGCATGGGTTTGTCTATGGGCATGATGTTAGCTGGATATGACAAAAGGGTAAGAAAAGATTCTTACTTCAAATATAATTTATTCATAGTAAAAACGTCTAAATAATGAAGTATTGTCCTTTATAGGGCCCTGCCTTGTATTATGTTGATTCTGAAGGTACCAGAACTCCTGGTAAAGTATTTTCAGTGGGTAGTGGATCTCTTTACGCTTTTGGTTCACTAGATGCTGGGTACAAGTGGGATCTTACAGATGAAGAAGCTTATGGTACTTGTAAAATTACGGTATAAGAGTACCTAAAGGTATATTCCTTTCTCCATTTTATATATATTTTTGTTCCAGAACTTGGTCGTAGATCGATATACCATGCAACTCATCGTGATGCATACTCTGGAGGTATTGTTCGCGTCTACCACATGAAACCGACAGGATGGGTACATATTTCTGATGAAGATTGTATGGATCTACATTACAAATATCAAGAAGAAAAGGATGCCCCCAAAGCAACTGTAACTGCTGAGAAATAATTTGATAGTAGGAGCATTAATTATAAATCTTTTTTTAATACTAAGGAATAAGAATAACCTGTCTAAATTTAAAGTCGTGTTATTAAATAAAAATAATTTTTAAAAGAATCCTTTATTATTTTGTTGATATTATATGTTTAATAATTATTAATTTTCTATTTATAGGGTCTCTGTTTTACCGGCATCAGACTTTATAGAACTTACTCTATTATATAATAGATGGCGCATACATCAACTGTCAAAATTAATTACTTACTTATTTTATACATACAAAATAAGAAGTAATGTAATGAGAATATTACTTAAACTATATAAAACATTATTTATTAACTTTGTTTAAATCCAAAATAAGAAATTGATCAGCTGAGCATCTTCGATAAAGTGCTGCTACATCAATTTGATCGGTGCGGCAACCTTGAGAACCAATAAAGTGTTAGGTAAAATGGCCGTACGTGCTTATAATCTGTTTGTGTAAAAAGTGCATAAGTTTTAAAATAAAATAGTGCTGTTTAAGTGATATTTCAACGGGATCATATTTCTAAAACGATTCGTCATCAATGTAAGTACCTTTTCAATTATTTTGCATGTCCTTTTATAATGTAAAATAGAGAAACTAGTTATTATGACAATGACCTGCTATTACTTGTCAAATCCTGTTTATTTGATACTTGTGCCTTGATATTGTTAATCATTGTTATCCTTATTGCGTAATTATTAATTATAAGACCGCTATTGCGGTCTAATTAATCTTATGATATAAATACAAGATCAAATGTCAAATGAACATGGCAATAAATTTACTCATTACGTCGATATACTGGTTTCTTTATTTGCTCGTATTGTTTCAATGTGTAGCTAATTAGATATTTCTTTAATTAGTAAAAACACCTTATGTTACCGTAGTTTTGTATAAATATTTATATTTTATATAAGTCTAATTAGCTATACGTAATTCATAAATTTACATCTTTTCTAATTCATAACCTATATGAAACATCAGGTGATATGTCATAATTTTTCAGCATTTCATTTTTTTATGTTAATTTACTATATGTATTTTATAGTAATTAACATTGTTACATATTACATTAAATTAACTTATAAATATGTTTTCTTAATACTGTTGTCACTTGGAAAACAAAATTTGTGAAAGATTTTTATATCGATTGTAAATTAAACAATACGGTGTTTGTATATATATAGTTGAGGAAAGTTGTGAAAAAGAAATATGTGGAAAACTATTAGTTTAGATAAAGAATATATTGATTGATAAGAAGTGAAACGTTCTCTGTGTAAGAAGCTCAGTGTAATGTGTGTACTGGATACGGGAATAATTAGTTAATACAATTAATTATGAGTACACCTTGATTGATTTATTGTCGTCTATAATTTCTGGTGGTCATCATCAGTCGTTGTTTAATTGTTTTGTTTTTGACTGGTCGCCATCTTCATTTATTGCAATTAAAATATTCATTTAGTATTCAATGCATGACGAGGGTCCAAGGCACAGAGCGACAAAGTCAATTGATTAATATTTTTGATTAATTCAAATAGTGTTCACTTTCGGCTTTCGCAGAAATGGATCGGTACAAAGAACCTTGTTTACTTTTTAGATGTGAAATAATTTCGTAGAATTTTTTGTGAATTCTTTTAATATATCCCGCTGAATACAGTTATGTCAAAGTAATTAACCTAAAAAAGTTACGTAACAGGTAAACTTTTATATGTTAAATAAATATAACTGTGTTTAGTGTGATCATAATAAATCGGTTTTTGTTTAAGGACGTTATTGTGTTATAAGCTTCTTTGGTAGAATTATATGAATTTTTGTATAATTAAAAGGATATGTTATGGACCGTTATGAACTCGAGATAAATTAAATCAATTTTGAATCATTTACATTGGCAACAATAAGAGTGAATGAGAGGCAAATACAAATGACGTGTACTTACACTTAGTTTGTTCGAACAACGTGAAAGATTTTATAATTATAAAACTAAGGAATCATAATTAGAGCATCAATTAGTATCAAGTTCCTTTTTAACAGGTTCCATTATCTGATTTATTTTCTTTATTCAGTTTTTAATGTCAACTAATCCGTCGACATCTTATGTAAGGTTGGTTTACTTTGTTAATTTTACTATGGTCGTGCTACCCGTATGGCTTCTTGTACGGCTGTTCGTCTTGTATTTTGCGGAAATGGTTCTCAACTATAGAAACCATAGAAAATTAATACTGACGTCTTATTAATCTGTAATCATGGCATCCGAAGAAGAATTTGACCAGGCAGTCTAAATTTTACCTCAGCGTTTTTAATAGTTCGTTCGTTTACTGTTATAGATATAGGTTGGAATTTATGTTATTTTTTTTATATTTAGTTCCATAATCGGGCGTGTGGTGCACGACTCAGCCCTGTCTCCAATCTTGTTTTTGGTTTAATTTCTTTCGTATTCTATTCGAAATTGAAGCAGTCTTTTTTTTATGTTTTTAGTGTTATTTTTCTTTGTCTAAGAATGGGGTAGGGGTGGGGTTTAGGTTTCAGTTTAATTTTTTATTAAATCTATATTAATGTACAACGTATTAAGTCTATTGTGTGAAAATTTGAAGTCGATTGGAGTAAAACTGTCGGAGATATAGAGTTTTAAGTCTTCACCTCCCATGTCTGCTTTCGTCCTTCTTTGAAACTTTTAAACGCGTTTTTCTCACACTTAGCTTTTTCAGAGTCGGTGTCCTCTCTAGCTTAAAATCAAGTGCACCGATCTTTTTAAAATTTTGCACACTCTTTCTTTACATAAATGCCGAGGTAACGCTGTCGAGTTTTTTTTTAAATTTTAACGTATTTTAAAATAACAACGTATTTTGACTTCTAAGTGGTGGGTTACCTGCAGAAACTTATCAACTAAATCATTTATGAGTTATGAGTGACACCGCAATCACTCTTTTTTTGTTACGTTTGCGAAGATTCGCTACCAATAATTCATTTCTTGATATTTATTTATGACAATTTCACAAAGTATTCTTTAAATGTCATTTTATCATGTAGTAATTATAAAAATAATTATATACTAACTGTGTCGTCAAAAAACATTATCGAAAATATGCTTTAACATTGCATAGCGCCGCGTGATATTCAGGTACGCTGATTGAGAACCATGCATCTTTCAGCAACTAGCGCATAGCACCTGGCTAGTGGTTTCGCGAGGGAACATCCTCTAAGGCGCGGACGACAGACCAAGCAACCGCTGGTGAATTAAGAATTCATGGCACGTGTTAATTAAGAAAAAAAATGGCCATTGTCTTCACGGAAAGAAAAACGTGAACGATTATTCTTAAATGGTTTTAAATAATCGTACAATTATGTCGACGTTAAAACAATGACGATGAAATAGACAAGTTAATTAGTTCATTTAAATACATTTAAATTAGGAATGTATGGGGCATCCGCTAGAAGTACATGCAGATTGAGGAAAGAAATTTTTTTGCGAAAAATTCCAAGTCAAAAATAAAACAAACGAATTCAGAATTTAGATATTTTTTTTTAAATTGTCACTCAAATTTAAAATTAAAATTAAATAATTGTCAAATTCTTAATAAAAATTTGGATCAAAATTATAATGCCCAACAGAAAAATTAATTCATCCTCTAAACCATTTTCCAATAGCCAATGCATATTTCTAAAAGACCGGTACAATTTCATAAAAATTTTGCTTTTTGCAATCATATTGTTAGCACTTATATATTACACGAAAAGAGAAGATTTGCTACGATTTAAAGAAACGGAAGTAAAGAAAATAAAGTATTTGATTAGTAATGAAGGATGTCAAATAATTGAACCACTTCCAACGTTAAGTAAATTTAAAAATTGGTCGAAGAATTGCTTCTTCAAAAATAATTCAAAGCGTTTAGTTTCTTCAGATGAAGATTCAATTTGGGTGAACGAAGACGCTATTAAGTCCATTGGAAAAGAAAGAAATCACAAAGTTATCTGTTGCTATTGTGATATTGATTTACCAATGGATTCCCGAGGTTGCTACGGACAATATAGATATAACAAAACTTGCACGCCATTTTGGAATAAAACAAAAGTTACCGTGGAATTTTTGAAGGTATATTGCATTGAAGAAAATAATGTGATTTATATGGATTTTCATTTATTCGTTCCACCTAAAAGAGATGTAGATATCCGCTGCGAAGCTTTAAAGAACACATCAGAGAAACTCAATATCTTAATCCTAGCACTTCACTCAATTTCCAGATCACAATTTCACAGAACTATGAACAAAACCGCTCAATATTTGTTACAGAATTTATCCGCAATTGAGATGATTGGATACAATAAAGTAATATCACATTCTTACCCAAATTTTCTAGAAGCAACCTCTGGAAGATACTCCCAAGAATTGAAAGATACCTGTTCCCAAATTCGAAATTCCTATTTAGATACATGTCAATTTATTTGGGATGATTATAAGTTGTCAGGGTATCGGACGGCACTAGGTGAAGATTTACCTTACAGTTTTACGTTGAGACCTTTTAAGCCAGGATTTTGCAAACCACCTACCGATTACTACCCTTCACAATTCTTTCAAGCAGCTATTACAGATAATTACAAAGAACATCTTGAGAAGTATTGCTATGGCATCAGGCTAAGACACGAAACGTTCTTAACATACGTTGATAGATTTGTACGCTCTTCAAAGAAATATCCATATTTTGGTCTTTTCTTCCAAGCTAGTTTTACACACGTTGATTTTGATAACGGTTATCTTATTGATGAAGCTTATTATACTTACCTAACGAAATTATCTCAATACGAAACTTTTAATAACACTGTTCTAATTATCATAAGTGATCAAGGTTACAAATTATTTGATGGTCCCATCTTGAAGAAGTCACGCCAGATGGACTCTAAATTGCCATTGCTTTCGTTTGTTTTTCCGCGTTGGTTTCGGCGGAAATATTCAACTGCAATAAGGAATTTGAAAGACAATACATATAGTTTGACATCACCTTTTGATTTCTACGAAACTTTGAAAGATTTAGTTGGTTATTCTAAAAAATTGGTGGATCCTATCTTAGAGATACGTAGCAGAAACCTTAGTAAAAATCCTCTACCAAGAGGAATTAGTTTGTTCCTTCGAATACCTAAAAGAAGAACATGTGAGGATGGTGGTATACCATGGCATGATTGTGCATGCGTGGAAAACATTGATAATCTTACTCCTGCAGTTTTAAAGTGGTGCGATTTGGCGGTTAACTACATCAACTCAAAAATTGATCCGTATTCGCAATGCGCAAGAGTTAAATTAAGTAAAGTTCTTGACGCAGTTGTATCTAAATCAGTTATTCGAAGAGCTCATATGAATGACAGTTTTGGACAAACGGTTATATTTGAAACAATCCCGGGACCGGCAGTATTTAGGGCAACACTCTTTAGTGTTGATAATCAATATACTGAGGGAGAAAACAATTCGTTTGGTTTTATAGATAGTGTTAGTAGAATTGATGAACACGAACTTCCAAATGATTGTGTAACAGAAGACGTGGTTCAAAGCTTTTGCTATTGTAGAAGAAATTGAGGGTAAAGATTAGAATATTTGAAATATATTATGGTGTTCAATATTGACTTTTCCTATGTTTTATTTGTTCTTGGAGACTCTTTTTTAGTTCTATCTTCTTCAAAATTTCAACTTTCTAGCTCTTTTGTTGAGTTGACGTGTCTTAAGTGTGTGACCGCTCTAATAAGTAAAATCGATGTTTTTTTTGTTATGTGAGAAACTTATTTTTATATAAAACATATGCCAAAGAACGGGCATCGTTGGAACGTAATAATGTGTCTTTAGACCACGTTTTGAGCGAATATTCTGGACACCTTGCAGTTACTGACATGTATATAATTTCGACAGGGTGTTTCCAAACGAGTATTTCGTTAAATAATTTTCTTTTGATGGCAGCATTTTTGCACATGTGTAAACTGTAAAAAAAATCTACCCTTTTGCGTAACTAGCAACGTCGGGAAAACAAGAATTTACAGTTCAATAAAACACGGAACAAAAACTTGTTTTCCTGAACAAAAACAACAATGCTTACACCAAAGAGAATATTTTTGCAGATAAGGTCATTTTTAGCGTATCTTGCATTCATTTTTGACTCACTCTGTTAAATTGGCGCATTGTGATATATAAATAAGTATATACCCATATTTTATGTACCGGGTGTATCTTGTCTGCATATGTATCCGTCGGCGTCGTCGGGTGAAATGTGGCCACGCCCCTTACATGTGCCGTGGTGCTGGACGCACGGACGGACGAAGAGCAACTTCCGCGCAAGCAGCGCCACGCGCATGACAATATTAAAGTGTGATAAAGTTAGTTATGTACTTACACTGTTAAATTCTTAATTACTAATTTATACTAGTTGTTACATTCAGTAACAAAAATATCCACTCTTGATATTTGAAAGTATCACGTGATGGCATCTAAGACATTTTTTGGGTGGTTTAGCATGTTACGAAGGTAGTTTGATATTTCAGTCTTTAAAAAAGCGCTTTCTTCCTTAACATACCCAGTAAACATTTTGGAGTCACTTTGCCATTATAGTGAAGATGCGTACGATATTTTTGTCATGAAAGAGTTCAGTTTTCTCACAGTCGTTCATATGAAATGTCTATTTTATCCGCTACAACTGGCGAAACCACGCCATCTGTCGGAATACAAATGAAGATATAGTTGATGTGAACTATAATTGAAGTGCAATAGTGATAGAAACGTCACAAAACAGGACACGTCATCAAATTGTTACATATAGTCCAGCATTTTTCCTAATCTTTTATTCTTACCAAATAATAGGGTTTCTCAAGGCACTCAAAATTGGCGCTGTTCAGTGCTTGACCACTTTCTTAGGCCCAAATCTCTTACCACCGAACCTTTTCTTCAGGTTTGGAAACAGGAAATAATCGCAAGAGGATAAATTTGAAGAATTTGCTTGATAGATGAATTTATGGATTTTTGCCATGGTGACTACACATGCATTAGCAATCGCGACAGCCAACTAAACGATGTAGCTTGTTCAAAATTTGACAGTAGGCTATTAATATAGATGGCAGTTGACGGGAGCTGCGCAGGAAATTAAAAAATTCACAGAATTATCAAACTACTATCGTATATTATAAAGATTTAAAATTTTGCAACAATTAGACCACTGCACACGTTTTTAATTATAAATCGATTCGTAGAATATATTGGAAAAATTATCTGCGAGGAGGGGGTTGTTGTTCTTTATTTCATCACAATTCTTTCTACATTGTAGTTCTGACAATTTGTCTGCATCTTTAGTCTACTTATATAAAACTACTTCTTATATAGCCATTGTTATTTTTCCGGTGGTGGTTTTAGTTGCCCCAATTTCTCTTCCATACTCTTATCCTCGTGGATTGCCACTATCTAACAACTTGGACTCCAAGACCCTTGTTATCTTTGAAGCCTGACAGAAGCACCCTCACCAAATATATACATATTTGAATGGTGAATTACTTGCTTATTATTTCTATTTGTAAAGTATATTGTAGTATGTTATACATTTAAAAATAATGAACCTTCAGTCGCGCATACTTCCGAGTCAAATTTGCATTATTCTATTTTCAGACTCTTAATATAGTTTTAACAGTTGAAAATGTCTGATTTAAATAATCAAAAGTCAACTTGATATCGTAGTAAATCCGAAGAGCAAACCCTTACTATCTATTATCTGCAACCCGACTGTCAAGCTTCAAATGTCAGACGATTTATGCAGGGCCAGGTTCTGTTTAGGTAGATAAGCTGACAGGGATAATATTCAGGAAATTAAAGGCCATTGCCTAGATACAGAATGTCACAAAATTGTGATGCTCCATTTACTAGAAAACATACATTGCAAGCGTATTTAAGCGACGGCGAATTCGTTATTTGCATGTGTTGTGTCACAATACATACATACCACGTACCGATACGACAGTACGCCAAGTCTAACTTGTGTACTGTAGGGTGTATTGGAGTTGTTTTGCACTAACATAATTTACAATGAGAGCAAATTTTTATTTCAATTTTTATCGATACACCACTGTTATGAAAGAGACTATTGCATTCCCTTCGTTTGGTTAAAATTCGTTGATATACGGTTCTGTATACGTATTCGGACGGCTTTGTCGCTTGCAGAGTGCGAGAGTTCATTACATTTACAGGGTTCGAACAGGTCAAAATTCGCTAAGATACGCTTGCACTATTCCTAAAGCTGCAAACATTCCATCGATGAAATAACTACATATTACCGGAAGTAGTTGGGTATTTTTAAATGTGACTAAAAATTGTGCGTGTTTTTCTTCGAATAACAAAAAACAATCAAAAATAGACTGCCGATAAATGAATAAAAACATTCCAGGCGAATTATCATTACAGGAAACAAAAACTAAAAATTGAAAGTAGAAAACCTTGTTACTAATTGATAATTAATGTATTAATTATACTATTAATTACTACGAAAACGTGTGTCATCTAAATACTTAATTACTATTTACATTTCGTAGATTTGATAAAAGTGGTGAAATCCTCTTATCTGAAACATAATCCTTGATTTAAAATAGCGATTTCCTTATTTCTAAAACATCTTGCTATCTGTTTAATTTAAAAAAATGTATGAACTATTCTTTAAACAGTTTAAAATGTACCTTAGTCAAAATTTGAAGAAGCACTCGATTGGGAATACCCTGAAATTAGTGTTGATTTGGACTTACCTTTTCTCGAAAACTATTGCAACTGAATTATGCGCCAATCAAAAAAATTATTATAAGGTATTTTACGGGAATTATGGCAGCGATATTTTTAAATATTTTCCTCTAATTGACTTCGTCCTATTGAGTTCAATCAAGTACCAAAGCAGGTTTCTTTTCATTTTTAATTCCACACTGTTTTTTTTACACTGTCAGTTTTACATTGTCAGTTTACACTGAAAATGGGACGACACGCTCGCTCCTCGGACCAGAATTATATTTTCTTTACATACAAAATCGGAAGCACATATTGCGAACATATTACGAGGCCGTCGGTGATAGCAAATAGGGCGACGTTAACTAGATAGTCTTCCTTTTAATTATTAATTTTTTTTATAAATTTATAAAGCAATGCATATAACTTTTAATAAATTTTCCAACAATATCCAACAAGAAATAAAACAACAAGCCACCCACCCACCGACCGATGGACAAATACATGAACAAGCAGACGTTGTACAGACTGCATTGCATACATACACATTACACACACTCACAAAGCCAGTCTGTCACTATGCAAGTACACTGGGGTGGGGGTGAACCCTTGCAACTCACAGCATACAGCAGTCACAGCGGCTGTCAGTGTTGGGCGAAGCGTCGCGAAGCGAACACACAGTTGACTCTGGCTGAAGTTCTGTGGGTTAGTGCCAGTGGGTGGTTGGAGCTTTTGTATTGTGTTTTAATTTCGAGTACTCTACCATATTATAAACAAGTGAATCAGTTGTTTTACGTAAATAATAACATTTCAGTGAATACTTATTTTACTTGTGGGTGGGTGTTCTGCATATAATTAATAAGTGATTGTTAAATTAAAAGTGGTTTTTAAAAAATAAATGATTTTTGTTGAAACGTATGTTTAAAGTGTAATATGTTATTTATTGCAAGTTCAACGTTTTTTGATATTTCTATTTACGTCTAAAATAATGTGATTGTATTACTTCATGTTTTGCGAGTGCGTTGAACTGGAATTTTATTTTAATTACATTTGTTTGCGAAAATGCAGCAAAATCATCATTTTTTCTTCTATTTAGCTTTATGTAAAATTGGTATAATTAAACTAGAAAATGTATTTTTAAATTGTGCACCATTTTAAGTTATACAACTAGTTTGTCGACCCGTTGAAAGGCAATGTGTTTTAACTAAAACTTTTGTTTATTCGTCTTTGGTTTATTTAATTCCACAATGCATCGGCTTCTATTTTCTTGTTTTTTGCACGGTCCGCAAAACAAAAAACCTACTAATACCTAATCGCAAAAAAGGTTTTTTTTTATAATTTTGTAGTTATTTTAAAAGCTTTTAACTTCTGATTTTATAATCCTTAAAAGGGGGTTCTCAAGTTTTATGGAAGTTAATAAAAAGGAAAATAGACATAAATAATTAATTAAAGGAATCCTTACACGATGATATCAATGCCTTAAAAGTAAATATTAATTATATCTTAGAACAGCGTGAGAATGTCATTGCTTGAGTGACAGCTGACTCATTGGCCACCACTTCGTTCCGCGTTGTCAACTTGTCGTTGACATTTCGTACTGATACTATGTATTATGTTTTGTTATTTACCCGACAAACGTCGTAAGAAACGAAACAATTCTTGAGCCAGATAAACATCAACACACTAAAACAAAAACAAACAACAACTACTGAAATTGTTGCCAAACGATAAATTCTTATGAACACAACAAATATGTACTATATGTTTGTATTTGAATTGAACTATTTTAAAATGTAGTGAAATAATCGCTGTGTTTGTTCTAAAATAAACTTACAAAAGGAACAGATATAGGTTGTATAGATATAGGGTCTTTTAACAAAAGTGGTCCTATTAAATCAATAGAAAAACGCAATATTTCCGTGAAAAAAGGTGATATTTTTACTTTAATCTAAAGTACAAACTCTGAGTTAGTAATGAAACGCAATATCTACCAAATATCATCTAAACTCTTGTTGAAACACCCATAAAATTACCGCTCTTGTTGAAGGATCCTATGCTTGAGTAAATAAATTTATTAAAGTGGTCTTCTATACAGTCGCGGCTTTCTAGCTTATAGAGAATTATGACTTAAAGGTGCAATAAAACGACATTTTCTTATTAATAATTTTATATTTTATATATTAAATCAATCCGACGACTTTTATCCGCGGCGAAATGGTCAATGGTCATGTCTTGTTATTTCAGCAAGCCCCGGTAATAGATTATCTTCTGTCTCACGCACTATGCGATGCTACGTGCGCTATGGAGAGCGCAAGAGGAATATTTCTTTGAGCGAAAATAAGTTTTAATTAAAATTCGGTATAGAGATTAAGTTGATTCCTTGCAAGTGTAAACTCAGTATGTAATTAGGGTATTATATGATATTCTTTGATTCTTTTTTCGTTTTCTACTTATAAATATTTGGTAGTGCAGCGCACGAGTGCACTTAACGACAACCGCCCCTGCTCCTATATACATAACGTTTCAAATTAATTGGGCCTCAATAAAACAAAGTCAAATTCTCAGTACTGCTTGAGTAACGCAACTGTAACATGTAATATTTATAAATAAAAACATTGTATCAGTCAAATGATAAACCTTCTAAGAATAATCATATTGGTTGCTTGTAATTACTAACGTAAGATTAGCATTGTGCATGAGACAATAGAATCAGCGGTCGGTGGTCAAGAGGATTGCATACGATTACGTAAATTATTATTTTTAACAGAAAAATTATTGGTTTATGCGAGGGGTATTCAAAAATATAAACAGAAATTTTCTTCATTTGATTCACACTCACTTTGCTGCGCAATGAGTTTTTATTCGTTTACTTGCCAACAAAGGTGTGAAATCGACTGAAATTTTGTAGAGACTCAAAGAACAGTTTGGTGATGCTACCCTGAGTAGAACTCTAGTGTTTTATTGTGCGCAGAGGTTTGGAAATGATCGTGAAAAAGGGAAAAATAAAAAATCGCGATGATCCGAGTAGATTTCCGTAGCTAAGGTGACATGTTCAGTGTTTTTGATTGTGTACTTTTTCTCTGACATCATGAGTCATGAATTGGACTAGTGTGATAGTAGAAATGTAACTCTATTATCCGATTATTCGTAGCTGAGTGAATTTTCGTTACAAACATTCGTCTAAACTTAACAAATACGAGTTATGACAGTTATGGGTAATAAACGTTCTGATACGTTCACACTGAGAATTGTAGGTTATGTTTTAATGTCATAGTCGTCAACGCATGTATATCGAACCATATATGCATCTTTGTAAACAAAAGCCGAATATTCGGACGAGTATACAATAAAAGGAGCATTTCTCTAAATACAAGTTAATTTGCAATGCAGCGTGTTCAGAAACTATAAAGAAATGCATATAAATTTCTTGAATAAGTCGTAGGCTTTTCGTAATGATTACGTTACTCGTTTCTAAGTCTGTCGGGACAGAGCTACCAGCAGGCTGCGATGAGTGTAATAAAGAATATGCTTAATTATAAAATTAAAATTCTTGTTAAATGTATAATTATACAGGAAGTTACAATCAGGCGCGCTGGGATATCATTAAAATGGTACTTTTATCGTATTATTACACTTTAACGCTTGTATAATATTTATTCATACTATTACTTTCAAATAATAATTCAATTTTAATGATATCAATATAATTAGAAGAAATACGCGTGTGTTATTTTTGTAGAACAGGTTTCAATAAAATAATTCATACATTTTTGTATGTTTGTCGGCATATTAAGGCCTGTCGCACACTGCAAGCGAATTTTGACCGGACGTATACGCGCTACTACGCTTTACCTAGGCGAACCTTATAAATGTAATGAACCCTCGCACACTACAAGCGACAAAACCGTCCGAATACGGATGTTACGTAGCTCTCATACTGGAAGCATATATCAGCGAATTTTAACCAAACGAATACATGCTAAAATTCCTTTCCGTTCAAAATTCAATACTCTAGTTTGTTACAAGGACTGTACAACTACCTTAATTAAATTAATCATAATATCCTGTTTTCAGTTCTCGTTTTTTTTTAAGTTTTACTTTTTTTTAAATGAAAATGAAACATATTAACACTTCTGAGAATATGTAAGTTATAATTTAAAATTATGAGCTGAAATTAACACCATTGTTTTTTGAATGCATTGTTACTCGATGGTCAAGTGTGCATTGTTAACAGAAACACAGAAAGCAAGTGTGGTCAACAAGCGGTTTCAAGTAATATACATTACTAGTGATACATTCTAGTTATTTTAAAGGTCCACATTTATCATGGACAGGCCTGCTCTAAGACTAGCTTCTTATTAACTCTTAAATACAATAGAGCACTATGACTCTGTGTTAATATGTATATAGAACAATAACACACTATGCTAATGAAGTTTTTAGTTTTTTATTTTTGAATTGTTTACTTTAGAACTCTGTATTTTGTAGAGACTATAGGCTGTAGACTGTAGTACCTACATGCTTGTGTATAAGAAATTACACATCTTACAAATAAGCCTTTTCAAGGGGTCTCGAAGTAACGAATGAAATTCTACTTGTAATAATCTATATAAATAAAAATGAACTGTTGGTCGTTGGTAAGCGCATTGCTTGAGAACGACTGGACCGATTTGGCTAATTGTTCTTATTAAATGTTTGTAATAGGCTGAGTAAGGTTTTAGCGAAAGTAAAATTGGGAAATTTTCCCGAAAATGTGTTTTTTTCTATGTGATTTTTGCTACTATGTACTAGGTTAAGACCAAATCGATAAAAAAGCATATTTTCGACAATGGTTTTTGACGACACAGTTAATATATAATTATTACATGATAAAATAACATTTAAAGAATACTTTGTGAAATTTTCATAAATAAATATCAAGAAATGAGCCATTGACAGCGAATCTCCGCTGATGTCACAAAAAGAAACTTATAACTCATCACTGGATTTTCTGAATTCAAAAAACCAAAATGATTTCATTAGTTGACAAGTTTCTGCAGGTAACCCTGTCGAGCTTTCTTTTTTTTTTATTGATTTTTCAATATTTTACAGCAGCTAGAAGTCATAATACCGATTTTTTATAAAAAAATTTCCAGAAACTTTGTTATTTTAAAATTCGTTAAAAAAAAAAATTCGACAGTGTTACCTCGCCATTTACGTAAAGAAAAAGTGTGTAAAATTTCAAAATGATCGATGCAGTAGATTTTGAGCTAGAGAGGACACCGACTTTGAAAACGCTAAGTGCAAGAAAAACGCGTTTAAAAGTTTCAAAGAGAGGTGAAGACTTAAACCTATATATCTCCGACAGTTTTACTCCAATCGACTTCAAATTTTCACACAATAAACTTAATATATTGTACATTAATATAAATAAGTAAAAAAAGTTGCAAAAGGACCTAACCACAATGATTTTTGAGCGACTCAAATTATACATAATTATTAATATATATTTAATTAAAAATTCATATTGTCTAACCACAAAATAGTGGTAGGACATGTGTAAATCATGCGTTAATAATTCACGCATATTATTTATTACGCGTAGTATTTTTATTTAAATTTTGATAAATATCAACGGCTGATTAACAAAACCGGATGTCGGTGAGGACAGTCGTCCGCTGGCCGGCTGGTTGTTGCTCTTGATTGTTATACAGTAGAATTGTTTGTTATTAAAATTAAATTATAAATATATTTGTATATCGTATAAAAAAAACTATTATTACACATGTAGAAGCCCCGCCCCCATTTCCTTGACTTTGCCAGGAAACTAATAGTGTCAATGCACTATGACCGCAATGAGTATATCTATCGGGTGTTGTAGGTATATGGATGGCTATTTTGTAGAAGGATAATTGAGGATGCTAAACCTATTCACCAGATCTGACTCGAGAAAGGTAGTTGTTAAACCACGTTGTTTTTATAGAAAACGAAAGCAAAATTTTGTGATTTTAACACGGGTTCTTATGGGGAATACACATTTTTTGTTTAATCATGATACGTTATAAAAATCGTAGTCACAAAGTAGATTGATTCAATCAGCTGCTGGAATGGGCTTGTGTCCTCATTTTTTAGTGGTTGATTTTTCAATTGTTCATTGAAATTGATGTTAATAAATATGTATTGGCGTGTCTATTTTATTAAATATCTAAAGGTTGACGGAGATGTAGCAATTAAAAATTTGAATTGTAGTTTTAGCGCTAGAAATGGTCGGCCATATTTGTATGACTATTATGCATTTTAAAGTCAGTTATTTGTTGAGTAGGTCAGTGCTGTGGTAATGTTTTGTAGCTGTTGGTAGTCGAAATAATCAAGTCAAGTCAAAGAATAATAAGTTTTTATTTTATTTAACCCTGTTACGGCAGATATAATATTGAAATTTTATTGTTCCTTGAAATAGCTGTAAATAATATTTGATATTTTGTTATATAAATACAAATAGCAGATATTTATACGCTGTAAGGTTGGCAGCGGTTGTGATGTCTCATGCATTTGGAATGTGTACAGCGTTGAATCTCTTTAATAATTAAAGAGAAAAAATGACTTTTTTAATTGTTAATGTCTTCTAACATATAAGGAGTTATTAAAAATAATTGAACATTTGAGGTTCTAGTAACCAACTTTATCAATTTTATAGAAATTAAGACATAGGACACAAGCCCATTAAGCGGGTTGATCGATTTTGTTCAAATTACTGCTACCAATTTAAGGAAAAAAGATTTTTATGAAGTAATTACCAAGAGCATTTATTAAATTACAAGTTCGCGTTATTTTTTTAACACACCTCATATAATGTTAGCTTTTGTGTATTGCTTGTTTCGGTACATATTTTATTAATGCCTCGCCTGACGCAGTTGGGGATTCTATCATCTCTTAATGTCATCTTTTTTAGTACCGCAGTGTACGTGATCATTACGTGCCCGTCAGCTGTATAACAGTCTTCAAATATGGACTACGCTAGTGACCTGGTCACATTGGCATTAATATCTAATGCAGCGGACGCAAAATAGTTTAAATTTTTCCATGTGATATAAATATAAAAATCTTGGTCATAATAAAAGAGCAATAAATATGTAAAATTGCTCTGGGATTCACATAGAAATTTGCGCTAGCATTAATATGGTGTATATCCGGCTTTCTATGCAGGATATGTCTCGAAGTGATGACGTCACAGTCGTGATAGAAGCCGTGGACACGTATCTAACTATATATGCACGTGTGGACAGAATTACAAATATATATCATTAAAATAATAGAGAAAGGACTTCATAAATAAAATGGAATCATCATTCGACGGTTACGACGACTCTGCGGAATTGTAATGTACTGGGAGTAACAGACTGAGTTCATAAATTCTGCAAAACAATATATATACGTTAGGTAGTAGTAGTATTGTATCTGTCTTTACGGACTTACAACCTCCTTACATTCGTTTTACATTTCATTTACAAACTTTTAACATTTTTTAATTATCCTCTTCCTTTTCAGTGTTCGTCTCTCTCTCTGTTGTTATCTTCCTCCTTACTTCCACCACCTATCCATTTTCTTCGCTTAGCTTGCAATCGTTCCTCCCGCCTCCCTTTGCTTACAAAGTTTCTCCGCCATCCCTTCCTTTCATTCTCCTTCCCTCTTGCCTGTACATCCGCCTCTCACTTCTTTCCTTTCTTGATTCCTCTCGACAAACCCTCTATTATCTTTTCCCTATCCTTCGTAGCATAATCTTTTCGCTTTATATAGTCTTATTCCTCTTTTTGTCTTTCTCCCGATTCGGCATTTGTCAAAAATTCAAAACTATAATCATGCATACTCTTTTTTCCTCTTTCCTTGCAATAACTCCTCCAAGCTTAATTCACTTTCCACCTCTCTTCTTTTTTTATATAATAATATATTTATTAAATATAATAAAATATATATTTTTCTGCTGACTGGTCTATAAAATATGAAAATATTTTTATATAGATATTTTTTCATTTAAAAAATGAAATTATTTTTTCCACCGAATAATATATTATTCATACATTTTATATTTATGACATGGAAGGACAGATACATGGTTGTCAACGTGTCCTGCATATATTTCATATCCTTGATAGTTAGTTGGTGGTCCTTTACGCAGGATAACATTTGGGCACGTATTTAAAGCAATTTAGTTAAGGTCTTGAGATTTTTGTTCTACTGCTTATAAAATTATACAGTCTAATTATACGAGCCTCTTGATAAAATTGTTGTGTCGTCAGTGTGAGACAATCGTTCTGTTCTTTTCACACAATAGATCAATGGACCTAACAGACGCATATTTCATACTTATTTCGTCCTGAATTAATTATCATATTTATTCGTCCTAATTAATTGACAAGGTATTGATCAAATTTCTACCAACAACCTAGACAGCTTTAAGTTTTTCTTCAACTATCTTCTTTTTATTCTTGCTGCCTTGCAATCCTTCTTCCGGCGTACATGTTGCTCCATCTTTCTGTTCTCCCATGTATTACAAAACATTATTTTTTTGGACCTACTTGCATTAGCTTCTCAACGACTCATATCTTGCTCCATAAGGTTATCATCTAACATTGATTTTTATTTCTTTCACGGCTTGTCATCATCTTGTGTACACAAATGGCATTATTTTATAAATAGCCTCTAATTAAGTTTTATGGATATTTTCTTAACATCAATTAATGAATTCCTTTCTTTAAAGTACATAAAATTCAATGAATGCAAACAAAATTTTATAATTTACAACTAAAAATAACTAACAATGGTTTTATTATGTTAACACAAAGACCTCGAATTGTTTTATCTTAGTAGTTAAAAAGGCAGGTGTTGGAAACCGTTATGGAATCATTTAAGGACCAGTTATGGTGTAATACTTGTACAAATCAAATGTTATATACAAAATATATGTAGAATACAAAAATTCTTAATTGCATAAAATATTATATTCGTAAAGCATATTAGAGACGTATTAATTACGTCACACGAAAAGTTTGACCAGTGGGGGTGAGGGGGGGGGGAAGGGAGTCATAAGCTTCGTGATATTACATCTAATCTAAAATTCGGCTTTCAAAAATGATACAAGACTAAAAAAGAAATAAGAATATTATACTAAAAAAAGATTTTTTTTTCAAATGATTGCTGTCCCAATATGGGGAGGGGGATGTAGTCCACAATGTGTGACTAGACGTGACAGAAGGGGGGGGGAGTCTTAAGCTACGTGGCGTTACCTCTAGTATAAAATTCGACTTTCGAAAGGAATGCAAGACAAAAGAATGAAATAGATTGCAAAGAGATATTCTTTTCAAAAGGGGGGTGGGGGGTAGTTCTGTGTATCCTTCATGTGTTACTATATGTGACTAGGCTTTTCATCACTTGTCCTCTCAAGATAAAGTGTGTTAATGCAAAACAACTCCAAGACACGCTACTGACAAACGTGTTCGAACATAATCTCTTCTAGTGTAAGAGAAGCTTATTATAGCAACAGTCGATTCTCTAAAATATATTACTTGATACACAATCGACGTTCTCTATAAACAAAAAACTCCAAATTCAATTGGAGCTAATTACAAAGTCCGTGAAAATATTATTAGTAACAGAAGAACAGTTAACAAGCCCTGACCCCGCGGCCTAGAGGGTCGTAATCTTTCGTCAGCGCCAGCGCCTCGTTGGGCCCGTTTTGTTATGACGGATCTGGGGACGCCCATTCTGCCCATTCTACCCATTTAGTCTGTACAACCCATGCAACGATGCAATCACACACACTCGTACTCGCTCGAACACATGTAACAATTTGTATTTATTTATATGCAAGCTGACTAGTTACATATTTTAACCATATGATCGTTTTTCAGAAAGATATGAGAAGTCTGTTGTAAAAGTAATGTATATAATAACTAATAAGTTATATACAACTAAGCTATCAGTATATAGTATGTATATATGTATGTATATATGTATGTATATATGTATGTATAATTGTATTTCAACGTGCAGATGGAATAAAAAGCATTATATTATTTAAATATTGTCGCGTCATGTAAAATACGAGTACGAGTCTTCCGGTAATCGAATGCTTAAATTGAATTAAAGCAGTCCACGTAGCGTCACTTCATACGTCATTTACAGCTTGTTGTACGCTTTCTTGTAGCTTGCACATTTAAACAAGGGAGGCTCTGTCCACGGAGCTGCAACATGTCATAGCTCTAGCGTACTGCACGACGCATAGACGTAATATTCTTTTAAAAACAGGGTGTTTATATTAGTGAACAATAGTCATTCGGTATACTGATTGAAATACTGAATCATCCTCTGATAACTCTCTTGCAGCAACAAACAATCTGTGGTTAATGTTCTTTTCGATCTATGGATGAAGCCAATACATTCTACGTCTGATTCGTCGTATTCTAATAAAAGCGTATGCTATAACCATCTTCTTCATCACTTGACATTTTCCAATGAAAAAATGTGCTTTCTCAATGGTAAACTTTAGAGAAATGACTTGCATGAAGCTTGTATGACGTTACGTGGATAGAATTGAGATGCAGAATACGTCTCATTGCTTATACAGCTTGTATACAACCTAAAAATGAAGCTGTCGTGGTCTGTGGTCTAAACTGACTAGATCGTATGTGAGAGTACTATACACATGCTCCCAAGATTGATTTCGATGTATCTAACACTTTATATATATTTGCAGCTCATGATTCATTTTTAAATACAAATTATAATTCTATCATCATATAATTTTAAACCAAGTTTTCTATAGTCTTGTCTAGTCGCGCTAGTCAAGGAACTGTTTCACACTAAAAACAAAAACCAAACAAAAAAACAAGTCACAAAACACATATGTTAGGTTTTACTTGTGACACATTTTCAATCTAATTATATCCCATGAGAGAAACAACTCAGATCTCAGCAAATGCGCGGTATTAATACATTTATTATATGTACAAATTTTAGTTTAATAAATATTGTTGTTGCAGTTTCAGTACTGTGGTTATGAGATTCACTATCTCCAAAAATATACCAGTTATAGTGTTCAAATTATACTAGCGGTTTATTTTGTCGTAGAGGGAAGGGTCAATGTTCTTGTTTAAATTAAATATATTAAATTTCATCCACTTCTTTAAGAACTTAGACCCTTGTGACATTTTTGTTTTCTTAAATACTAAATGAAAATGTCCTATTGTCCTATAACTATAGGCGCTAGTAGATATTAACTAATGAAGTATGATGAGACGCAATTGTATCTATTTATTATTTCATTTAATTAAGGCCTGAGTCCTCTTCAGTCTGCTGAAGGTAGTGCTGTCTTCCATTAAGTTGGTCACTAATGTATTTGGATGGTTCGTTTGAGTTTCAATTTCTTGTCAAACTGTAGACATGGCAAGATCGTGGTGCAGTCTTTTGTTTGTAATATACCACGGTGCATCTACAATCATGCGTAATGTTTTAGATTGGAATCTTTGTAACATCGCAATGTTTGGGTTAGCTGATGTACCCCATAAGTCCATATTGGTACAATTATATAATTTGGACATAAATAGAAATATTAAGAAAGGCTCGAGGATTGATTAAAATGATAAATAAATGAATGTTTTTTGTTGTAGAAATGCGTACATTTTAAACCAAATATTAAATAATAGTGTGTATAAAAATGACTTAAAACATGTAATGTGTGTAAAATGTATAACCTAACCGAATAGTGTAATTTAAAAAACCTATTGTTCTGTGATATGATCATGATACAGTAATCTGGTCTACTAGAGACCTCTACCAGAGGAATTAGAACTATAATGATGGTGGAGCGAGTCGAGGGATTTTTGGTTTACAGGAAACCTGCGTACCGAGCGTTCCAGTATTTAGAAACGTAAGTTTTTACATATTTATTATACAAATTGTTGCTTATTGAATTGCCAATAATTTGTCTGCAACGGTGCACTTTTCCGGCATTAATTTTGTACTTTAATACTTTTTAATACATCAATGTATTATGGGTAATACAAGAGCTTGTTACCTCTTCACTATTCCACAACACTTAAATACAATAAACACAAAGGACAAAGGACGAATATGCATGTATTGTTCAGATTGTGCAGCAGCAACTAAATAGTACCTCCTTCAGACGTATGAACTATACAGAGTGTTGCTAAACATTAAAACAGAAATTTCAGCTCACGATAAAGAGTGCTAAAGCGACTACATCCTTCTAAAAAAAGTCGTAAGTCGCAAGAAAACGTTTGCAATTGTTTCCACGCGCGTAAAGCATTCTTTGTGAACGCGATCGTAATAAAATATCTCACAGTATTTCCAGTAAAACTGCAAAAAGCCACCCCTTTGTGCTGCGTTGCATTCTGTTTACGTAACTTGCTTTGATTTGATAAAGGCATGTATTATTCACAGGTATTTGACTATGCACAAAACGTTTTGTAACAAGACTTGACACAACAACCCTTATCAAACTGTTATTCAAGTGAACAGAGTGTCGGAGTCATGTTTGAGTGACAGCGGAGCATATTTAAGGGTAAAACGTCAGTAGCGTACTTATTCAGACGAAACTTGAGGGCTCGTTTAATAATTATCTAACGGTAATTTATTAATAGCCTTTTCTAATCTAATATGTATATTGTCAGGTCTCTTAACCGATCTGCATGTGCCGAATCACATCTCAGACACATGTCCTAGTCCATAAGTCCCAAATGAGCTGCATCTCTGATGAATGGTCGCTAGGTGAGATGCATCGCTAGGCTTTGGTTAAAGTCAGCGATATATTGGTAGTAATTATACCGTCATGAAGGACACCCATAGATGCCCTAGCTTTTGAACCTTAAATCTACCTTTGAAAGTGGTTGTCTCAACTTTTATGCCGACATGTCACTCTCGCTGAGATATGCGAGATCAAATGTGTACTGTACTGTTTTGACACAAGTCAAATGAAACGAGAGGTGAGACCAATAGCTATATTCATTCTCGGCACATCGACAAATGTCTCGCCAAGAGATCGCTATATACTTCATAATATAAATTGTATTACTATCTACCTACTATGTATAATTTACTGTACCAAGTATTGTACCGAGTCGGGTCGAGTATAATGAACTGTCAATCGTTTAGTTGGAGCTATGATGTCATCATCATTGTTGTACGGTTGATGTTGTGTTCGACGGCATAACTTAGTTCAAAGAAATATCTTAAGATGTTTAACCCTTACAACAACATTATATTTTATATTTCCTTTACAAATTTTTAACATTTTTTAAATTGTCTTCTTTCTTTTCAAAGTTATCTTCCTCCACCTCCTATCTATTTTCTTCTCTTCTCTTACAAACGTTCCTTAGGACTTCTCTGCTTACAAAGTTTCTGCTCCTTCCCGCTTCCTTTCTCCTTACCTTCATCATCCATACTCTTCCGTGCAATAACTCCTCCAAGCTTAATTCACCTTCCACTTTATCCTGACACCTATCCTTAATGTGTTCTAATTTTTCCTCTTTCTTCCCGCATATGCTGCATAATTCCTCTTCTACTGTTCCCCAATACCTACTGCCTCTTAATTCCCCATTCTGAATCTAATAATCATTTTCACATCATTTCCCCCTTTGTTTTCCAGGTACCGTGGCAATCCCTTAGCTCATAACCTTCTGTATCTTCCTCATCCTCTCTTGTTGCTGCATCTCCACGTCTCTTCCTTTTATTATGCTTCTTACCTACCTCCTTTATAATTGATGCTGTAACTACTAATTTCATAAATTTCTGTTGAAATATATGAAAAGGATCTTCCACAAAGCACCTGGTTCCATTGCTTTGTTCCATGGCAATATCCATAAGCTTGCACTTATTCTGCGAACAGTTTTCATTGTGGCAACTAAAATAAATTAAAAAAATTACGTAGCTCATGGCACAGCATCCAAAAACTTTGCTGGATGACATATAGATGCCGCCACTATGGACAAATCCATGTGATTTTCAGTTAGTACCAACCTTCAAGGGATATGTCTCAAAATTTCATAAGATTCCAATCATTAATTTACAAGTTACAGTAGTTTTAGTGACACTACTTTCGTAATTTTCAAGAAAATGAAATTCGTGTGAAAAATACCAATTTCGAATAACACGTGTCAAGTCATTGCTTTTCTTGCATCAATTGTTTTTTATTAGAAGTATATAAACACCAAAATTATACCGCTGCTTCGGAACCGTTCGCGAATGTTCGCGTTAAATATCAATGCTTTAGCCTCTGTATCACCGCGAAACAATCTTAGTGATCAAGGCTACACTGCATAAGATGTTCGTCGTAGTCTCGTGGTTATTTAATAGTTACAAACTGCGGTGTCTGAGCAATGCAGGAGGCACTAATAAAAAGACCAACGTTGATTGAACTATGAATAAATAATTATACGGACGACACAGCAAAACGTTGCGTCACAGTATAATAACTGCGCGATATTTAAGTTTCATATATTTCTCGCGTTGTATGAATTCGCATTTGTGAAACTCGCGTTATAGGGAGTTCTAGAATATAATAAAAACACAAACGAAATCTTTCTGATACAAATTGCAGGCTGCATACTAATGGGTTGACCAACGGTGTAGCCGTCCGAATCTGTTTCAAAAGGTGGTGGGTTGATTTTAAGGGTGGGAATCCGGATAAGGGTAGGTAGATAGGGAAGGGAAGGGAAGGGTTATCGTACTCGCTCAATACTCCCTCATGTGTCGTAATTTACAAATTCAATGCAAAATGGATTCAGCGTTTCGTGTCTGGATAATTTACTGGCAGACTGATTAGTCAGTCGGGCAGGCAGAATGTATTACGTTCGCTCTTTTTACACATTTATAAAGGACAGGGGAATTCAGTAGATGCATGGTTTTAGTTCTGTATAGCTTCTTCAGTATCAGTTTTTATCTATGAGTATTTTTATTTCCTGCACCGCAATTTGGTATTAAAGTTGCAGTAAAACGACATTTTCTTATTAATAATTCTATTCTCCGGCTCATGTCATGTTATTTTAGTATGCCCTGGTAATTTTCGGTCTCCTGTGGTGCACGAATCAACGCCAGATTCTTCGTAAAGTTTGCACTTAGTATCTTCTCTCTCACACGCTAGGCGATGTAAATAAGTTTTAACTAATTCGGCATAGAGATTAAGTTGATTCCTTGCAACTTCCTAAGTATGTTATGTATGTAAGTTTGTTATTTCAGCAAGCCCCGATAATAGAGTATCTTCTGTCTCACGCGCTATGCGATGCTACGTGCACACGAGGAATATTTCACACGAGAGCGCACGAGGAATATTTCTTTGAGCGAAAATAAGTTTTAATTAAAACTCGGCATAGAGATTAAGTTGATTCCTTGCAACTTCCTAAGTATAAAGTCAGTATGTAATTGGGGTATTATATGATATTTTGTGATTCTATTTTCTTTTTCAATTTATAATATTTGGTAGTGCAGCGAGAACCTTATCAACAATCATAGTAAAACGCGGTTCTTGTTGTGTTAGTCTTTGTACTTATTTGTCCAACAAACCCTACATCAGATAACGCCTGCATTCGTTACAGTTTTTATATAAATGTTATCTTAATACTAGCAGTTAGTTATATGTAATAAACTGCATAAATAATCCACACATCGTGTTATCTAACCGTGTTATTCTACCCCCTCTCCCCCCTGTCTCCCTCACAATGTTTTTTTGTTGTTTTTTTAGTAAACAAAGCAGCTGTTTCGGAAGTTTGTTGATATCTCATTGGACTATCTTCACGATTGTTGATCTTTACCTTTAATATGCTGTGCCTTGTGCCGTGTTCCACACACACAGTGTTGCGTTGGGCTGTTTACACCGACAGATGTTCTATGTGTAATATGTAAATATATCAAATATGTTAATTAATTAGCCACTCAGTGCTGCATTCCGATTTGGGCGCTACTGTCCACGACAGCTTCATTTATAGCAAGCTATAAATGAAGCATGCTGCAAATAGGGTCACTTCTCTGAAGTTTACCATTGAGAAAGCACGTTTTTTCATTGGGAACATGTCAAGTGATGAAGAAGATGTGATTATAGCATACGCTTTTATTAGAAGTCGACGAATCAGACGTAGAATGTATTGGCTTCATCCATACATCGAAAAGAACATTAACCGCAGATTGTTTGTTGCTGCAAGAGAGTTATCAGAGGATGATTCAGTATTCAGTAGTCAATCAGTATACCGAATGACTGTTGTTCTATGCGTCGTGCAGTACGCTAGAGCTATGACATGTTGCAACCCATGCACTGCACTGCGGTTGCTTGCCACTAAGCAAATGCGATTTTGCAGCTCCGTGGACAGAGCAGAGCCTCTTTTGTTGAAATGTGCAAGCTACAAGAAAGCGTATGAAGGGACGCTACGTGGACAGTAGGCATAAGAAGACGCCAATTGTCTCAATAAGAGTAGAGACTCTCGTAATGGTACAATTTTGACCCGATCGTCTTCCATAATTGTTTATTAATGTTGTGTTTTTCTCGGATGGTTTGGCTTGTACATATTCTGCATTGAGGTGAAGGTTCTTTCTTCAACAGATATAGATGTGTTATATTAGTGTGTCCTAATCTTAACCGCATCTGTGCTTTCTCGGTGGAATCTAATATTAACAGTGCATAATTTTATTAAAAATGTTAATGAAATATATCAATATAAATTTAGTGAGTAAACAGTTTTCTAGTAGATTACTTTTTCATGTTGATGTTGATTTAGTATTTATTACAAAAGTTTTCGAGTTTCGTTTGTTTTCCACGTTGTATGTACCAACCACGTCACGAGATTTTACGTCTGATATCTAATACTGGTTAAATACAATGACTCACAGTCACTGGATAAAGTTTATTAACAGACGGGTATAGAATCGAGACCGGGAATGCAAGCAGGAACAGGAACGGGATGTTACAGCTTCCCAATAAAGTCTCTGTTTGGCGGGAACTTTATTCGGAGCTGATATATCCGAACAATATATGTTTATAAGAAATAATTATATACATATACCGCCTTACAAATAAACCTGTTATACAATTTATACCAGGTATAAACTGATAATAAGCCTGTCCCGACGGGATTTATACCTGGTTTAAATTTTCTTATATAGATTTGCGTCTAACAAAGAGGTCATCATCACTGAAACCACTCCGAAAAAATATCTTCTATTGAGAAATTAAGCGCTTTATCAAAAAAAAAAAAAAATGTAACTGAATTATCAAACAACCCTCGTAATTTGAATTCAGTAACCCTTATTATTACACGCTCGCTGTACATTGTTGAACATTACAAGTATTCAACATCAAACAAAGACAAAGACAAAGCAACAACATTTTATAAATAACAAAGAAGTGTCATTTAATTATTAAAACAATAATTACTCCATGATGTAATTAATAAAATAAAAGATTTTATATTCCGACTGTCTGCATTCAGTTTTATTCAGTATACGCTGTACCGTATTTCCACTTCCGTTTCAAATGGAAAATAAAAAAGTCTCGCTTTTATGTCTGTATTTTCTAATTTTCATAAGAGTTTTTCTTTGTACAAACAAAAATCCGCTTTCAATTAAATTAATAATGACTACTCTGCCCATCAGAGATAGGGTATCCCAAAAAATATATACACAAGCAAACATATATTCCTTTGTAATTTAAATGACGTTGTTAACTACATATTACACTATTTTATTTTAATGTTTTTGTCAAATTACATATCATTGTGCTTAATTACATTTTATTTGTGGTCCTTATTCTATCTACCCATTCTCACTTCTTCCAAAAAGAAAAATAAAAACAAAACAAATCAATTTAAATCCCTATTACTTCTCTCTTCCTCTTTCTACTCTGTCATTCCTTCTCTTTCTTGCTCCTTCTCTGTATCTCCGCCATCCACCTCTTCCCTTCACTGCCTCCCTTTAATAACTGCACAATGTTCTTTTCATTTTTTACTCTTTTCTCACATGAATACTTAATGTCCTCCAGCGTTTGTATCTCTCTCCTTGCACACTTTGTCATCTTCTTATGTTCTTTGTCTCTTTTTCTCGTACGATTCCGATATCTCGTATCTCCCAAATCCTCTTGTACCTTTCATTATATTTGCTATTATCATTTTTTCCATTCTTTCCTGCTGTACCTCTCTATCTCTGCGCCTTAACTTCTCTTCCACACTTATGCCTTCTTCTCTTCTTCTCTCTGCCTCTTCTGTCGCCATTTGGTTCCTTTCAAAATACTCCTTTTTCCTTTTCATTCCTCTTCGTCTCTTACTTTACATATTACACTATTTATTCTCAAATTTATTACTTTGCTAAAACGAAATTGGTGTGTTTGCTCTGGGATTAAGAAGTGTGGTTCCTTTCTTCTATTCTACACACTAACATCTAATTATAAAGCCACCCCAGCCAATTACAACCCTCATCCCTTGCTGTATTTATAGTTCTATTATACATCTACGCTTTCGTATTTCTGGATACTGGATGCGTTTGACATTAAGAAGGAGAATCGTGGTTTAATTCCCATGGGAACGAGATTTCTACAGAGTAGTCAATATATTGTATATAACTTGTTAACAATAGGTTGTAGGAATTACTTAAATTTGATAATAATAGGACAACAATGGGTGTAGCATTGTTGTGCGTTATGTAATGACCGTGTGCATAGCTGCAGATTGAGGTACTCGTTCATTCAGGATCGTAAATAGACCGTTACGTTGAGAAATTGCCATATTTATAGACCTGATTGTCCTGTCCTGTTAAATAAATGGTAATAGCCTATCTTGCACAGGATATGTGTGCTATTTGTGAATGGGACGCGGTCGTCGCCGGCGGATGGATTAGTATCAATGATTTACGAGTATAAAAAAGTTGACTACAGTTCAAATTGCGAGAGTTCGTAGGTTAATTAGGCCTCTCGCACACTGCAAGCGTATTTAAGCGACGGCGAATCGTAAGCTTGGTTGAACCGACTCCTGCGTTCTTTGCATGTGTTGTGTCACAATACATACCACGTACCAATACGACAGTACGCCTTACAAGTCAAACTTGTGTACTGTAGGGTGTATTGGAGTTATTTTGCACTAACATAATTCATCATGAGAGCAAACTTTTACTTTCATTTTTATCGATACACCACTGTTATGTAAGAGACTATTGCATTCTCTTACAGTCTGACACGGCTCATTGCATTTACAAGGTTCGGATAGGTTTAGCGCTGTAGTATGTATTGAAAATTTGTAGTGAAACTAAAAACGAAATTAGTCTGACTGCAGATATAATCCGATCGTCTAAAAAACCCTTAATTTTCTAAGGTGAATCACACACACAGACTGATTCCACTGATGGTCGGTAGTTTGTGATCGTATCTTTCGTTTTGTGTGAAAGGCTTATCTATAATGATGTTATAAAAGGTAGTTTATCGGCATGTCGACACCCCTAGGTAGTAATAAGGGTTTGTATATTGTCTATTTACGATAACACAACGCCAACCCTAAAATAAATTACAAAATACATAGTTTTTAAAAAGTTGTTTAAACCCGGATTATTTTCGGTTAGCTAGCGATTATTATTGTAGTCGCTTTTATTAGGGGATGATTTATTATGTTTATAATTTATTATAATTAAGGGGAATTAGTAGAGGATTTTATGAAGTGAGTATACTTTGTAAATCTATTTATGTAATTGTAAGGAAAGAGAAAGAAAAAGAAAAACATGCGAGCCACTTAAACATGCGACATCTAACATTTGTTGTAGGAAGTTGTACAACACGTCCACACTAGTGCGACATGCAACTTAATACGTCGGAAGCTTTCATATTTCGAACGAATTTCTTCAACCTGATTTAGAAAAAATATGTTTAGAAACAAAACGTAATAAAACTAAGTTCTTTAACAATAGACAAGGTTCTATTGGACACGAAGGGTCTTTAACAATAGAGAAGCAAAATAACCAAGTTACATTTGTCGTTAGTTGTCTGTGTCTTTCACAAACCTACTATTGAGAAACCTATTTTTGTTTGTTAAACTTCAGTTGTGTCATAACTGAAGCTTAAGTGAGTATTGAAAGAACGAGCCTTACATATTTTAGGGTGTGTTTAATAGAAAAATGAAAACATATAGTTCAAATTATGAGAGATCGCAGAGAGAAAGTTGTACCATACTTGTAAATATACAATAAAATGAAGAAAAAAAACTAGTTTTAAAGAACAATTTTTCATAAATTGTACTATATGAAGAAACGATTCAAAGTTGGAATTCAAATAAATGTAAATTTCTACTCTATTAAAAACAGAAAACTAAGATAAATTTTATCCCAGGTTTCATTATATTTATATCCCTGCAAGGTTGTTAACACATGCATTATCTCACTGGAGCCAATCCGTTTGTTTAATATTTGTCCTAGTCTAGAGCAGTGTGGCAGGATCTCTTAATATAAATACAGCGGCAATATGAGACATCATTTACTAAAAACAAACCATGTCTTCACACACATTTGTATTTAAATTCTGATTTTTAGTTAAAATATGAATCACAATATTTTCAATGCGAAATATTTAAATGAATTAAAAATCTATTGATTTTGTATGTATTTTTAGGTTATGTGCTATGGGAATTGGAGGGTGAGATACGAGGGAGGGTAGACAGGACGGCCATTGCCATTATGTAACATGTAATTAAATATACTAACAGGGGTGGAAATGTTTTGATTAGGGTTGAAGTTGATAAGTACCAAATCGTTTTATATTTATTAAATTTTTGTGGTTGCATTACTCATGATTTTTTATGTAGTTTATGATTTGAAATCGATTAAATACACTAGGGCCCCGATTGATGATGAAATTTCTTAAAAAAATCAATATGAGATTCCTGTATTTTAATATATTCTAAAATGTATGGGAAATTGATTGCATTTAAACTCCCATAAAATATAATTTTAATGTTAATACATATTTTTATAAAATTAATATGAAAACCGTCAAAACAAACTTCTAATATTATAATTAAGATTGATTTTAATCATCTATCATCACCCCAGATATTTATATTATCATCATATGTGTACATCTTTAAAAAAAATCTTTTCACTCAAACTTCTGTTAACTACTAATAATTATAGTTTTTCATACCATTTTTATTAATCATTTGTGAACATAAAATAACGGTTATTTTATCGTAAAATACGCTTCTAAAACTAAACTAATTTACAAATAATTATCTAAGAAACATATCGCTTAATCTTTAGTATTCAAGTTTAATTATGTCTAGTCAAAATGTTATGTTTTTATTTTAGTATGCATGAGGTAGTAAGGTATGTTTACATGCTTTAAATAAATCGTTTTTTTAAGTTCACAAAATCTTAATATATATAAATTACGTGTCACGTTGTCTGTCCACGATGGACTCCTAAACTACTTAACCGATTTTAATCAAATTTGTACACCGTGTGCAGTTTGATCCAACTTGAAAGATAGGATAGCTTACATCTCAATTTATGATTGCAATATTATCTTATTGCAAATTATTTGTCTATTAATTATCTGTATATGACATATGACATCTGGCGACGATGATGGCGACATCTGTTGACTAGATTGAGTAAATATTCTGTTGACTAGATTGAGTAAATATTCAATAGATGGCGCTATGTAATGTAATATGACAAAAACGTTAGTCACAGCAACGCGTGGCCGGGACAGCTAGTAAAGAAATATTTTTTTGTAAAGTTTATATCCTTGCCTTTATATTTGTCACATGGTTATTTACCGATACTAAATCGAACGTGCTCGTCTTCGTAAGTGCGTGTTCGTACACAAAAGCGAGTAATCAGACAAGAACACACATATGTAAATACCATATAAGGAATTTAGCAGCGGTCTTAACCCAATGTTGCAAGATCCATATATCCACGCTTGCAATCGACAAAGTTTAAGAACTACTGACCTGAAAAGTGTTAGACTGTACCCCATATTTCGTTTACACATGAACACATTTAAATATATTCAAATCTATAAAAACCATATGTTCCAATTTGTAAAGAAATTTCAGTTTTACATTGATAAAGCGTTTGCCATCTATATTTTGATTTCGTAAAACGAAAACGTGATTCTAATAGAAATTGTGGACATTGATTTTGATTATTCCGGATGATAGAAGATCAGTTGCTTTGGAAACGTGCTGAAATGCGAGTATATTATTGCTGATAGCGTAATGAGAGAGAGAGAGAGAGTGGGTCTAACATGAAGACTGAGACACCCTTAGCTCTGCGAAGAAGGGGTTGGTGTGTAAACATTTGTGTTGTGGTATGAGTCATTACCAGCAATGTATAATTCATGCAGTGGAATATTGTGGAACATTTATGAAAAGATAGACTAATGACAAATCTCAGAAATGTGTCCCTGATTCACTTAATACGGTAAATTCTGCTAACTGCTAATCAATCTGATAGACTCAATTTCCTACAATTTGTGTATGCAACATACCGTTGTATATCTTATTATTATTATTTATTTTAAAGTTTTTGTTCGTTCATTCTTCCGACTTAAATCATTAAATTATATATCACTGTGATTAATTACATTTCATTTCTTCATTTGAAATGAAATCAAATAAATTTTAACCGCTACTACTTCTCTCTTTCTGCTACTCTCTCTTCCGTTTCTACTCTGCCATTCCTTCTCTTTCCTCGCTCCTTTTCTCTATCTCCGCCATCCACCGCTTCCCTTCACTTCCTCCATTTAATAACTGCGCAATCTTCTTTTCTCTTTCCTCACATGAATACATGTGCTCCAGCGTTACTATCTCTCTCTAGCACACCTTGCAAATCCTTTTCTCTCTGTTTTTCTAGTATCTGCTGCCTTTATCTTCGTTTAAGAATCTAAATCTTGCGATTTTTCTTATGTCCCTTGTCTCTTTTTCTTGTATGTATTCCGGTATCTCTCTTTGCTGTTATCTTAATATATATAAATTACGTGTCACTGTGTTGTCCGCTATGGACTCCTAAACTACTTAACCGATTTTAATGAAATTTGTACACCGTGTGCAGTTTGACCCAACTTGAAAGATAGGATAGCTTACATCTCAATTCATTTATCTTATTGCTAATTATTTGTCTATTAATTATCTGTATATGACATATGACATTGGGCGACGATGATGGCGACATCTGTTGACTAGATTGAGTAAATATTCTGTTGAGTAAATCGAAATCTGTTGACTAGATTGAGTAAATATTCAATAGATGGCGCTACGTTAGGCACAACAACGCGTAGCCGGGACAGCTAGTTAATTTATATATCTGATAGATATTGCGCTACATCGCTGTAAATTAGACTACTTCACCAATAGTTCAAAACAGAAGATGATATTCTATAGTACTTTTGATATAAACGGACCTTTTCCTTATGTCAATCAGAATCCGCCGTGTAAATTTCAAGTAGCCACCGTTTTACATGCGAGTAACAGTAGTTGCATATTCTTTAGGCGCCTAATGATATTTTTATTAATAACACTATGTAGTGTTGGGTTATGAACTGTAGTATATATTGATAAAGTTGTCTAAAAGGATCTGCAGTGCCTTGCTGTGATTACTTTTTAATTAATCCCGATATTTTAGAAGATATTAACAATTTAGGTAATCAACTTGTACAAATCTACTCTCTGTCATCTTTGGTATACAAAACATTGCAAAAAAGATACTATGAATACGTCAACTATTAATCACAGTTGTTCCAAGCAACACATAAAATTTTGTGTTTAAAATAGTCTAGTTTTAGCATTAGCACCGGCTTCTTTAATGCCATAAAGGGGGGCATCGCCCCGGTTTATTATCTGTTACAAAATACTTACCTATTTATTAATACATCAAGAGCGAGATGGAATTAAAGATGTTCTCTCTCTTTCTCACACAATTTCCTTCGTACTGCATGCTTGCTCCAGGGGTGTGTCAACTGTCAACTGTCGACTAAAAACAACGAGTTCTAGACGTACGTAGTCACTAAGTTGTATATCTTTTTTTATGGTATTGAACAACTGTTCAAGTCAAACAATACTGCAGCACAATGCGTAACCTTTAACCTCGTACTTCGCCATAGGCCAACGGTTACAGGGGAATCAAGTAGTAAATATATCACAGTCTAATGTATGAATATCTACATATATATACATATATGTATATATACAATATTACATAACAAATCAACCATAAAGAAAGGGAATAATATTCTAAACAGATATTTTAATAATGTATTTATACATTGTGAATATTTGGTCGTGGTCAAAGGTCGCTACGCAGAAGTATTTTGGGGGCATTTGTATATGTTATAGGTGCACGATGTGAGATTCATTTAAATGTGAATATCAGTACATATTCAGTTGAGTAGATGAGTAATGTGCTGCATCATCAGACAAGGACGGAGTATAATAGTTGTTAAATTTTATTTGAAAGATTTGAAAATCGATACAAAAAAACATATTTTCGATAATGTTTTTTGACGACACAGATAATATATAGCTATTTATATAATTACTACATGTTAAAATAACATTTAAAGAATACTTTGTGAAATTTTTATAAATAAATATCAAGAAGTGAGGCATTGACAGCGTATCTCCGCAGACGTCACAAAAAAAGGTAACATTGTGGTGCCATTCATAACTCATCACTGGATTTTCTGAATTACAAAAACCAAAATGATTTCATTAGTTGATAAGTTTCTGCAGGTCACCTTGTCGAGTTTTTTTTATTTTATAGATTTTTCAATTTTTTACGGCACTTAGAAGCCAAAATATAGATTTTTAATGAAAATAAATTAGAATAAAATACATTAAAATTAAAAAAAGAAAAAAACTCGACAGCATTACCTCGGCATTCATGTAAAGACAGAGTGTGCAAAATTTCAAAAGGATCGGTACACTAGATTTTGAGCTAGAAAGAAAGCTAAGTGTGAGAAAAACGCTTTTAAAAGTTTCAAAGAAAGACGAAATCAGACCAGAGAGGTGAAGACTTAAAACTCTATATCTCCGACAGTTTTTACTCCAATCGACTTCAAATTTTCACACAATAAACTTAATATGTTCTACATTAATATAAATAAATGAAAAAAATTGTAACTTTAAAATTGTAAATCTTTTGGATTTAGTTTTTAGACTGCCACTAATATTTTCGAAGCAATGAGGGTTATCAAATGATTTCTTCACTGTATTTATTGCATCGTCGTTGATCAATAAGAGGAATAACTGGTTTTTTATCCGCGCTACATAAATTCTAAAATATCAGACAGATGGTTAAATTTCATTCAGAATTTTTTTTATAACAACAATAAAGTAGCATTTATTAAGTTTATCTCTTTTATAAATGTACAAAGCTGAACGAATCCACTCCTTTGAAACGGGAGTCACTGACTCATTGGGGTATAGAGACCCTAGTTTTATAAAAGTGTTCTAAAAAAGGCGTCGCTGTTTTCATTTAACAATGAAATGTGCGTTTGCCATTTCAATCAGTCATATAGAAATGTCAAACTACAATAAATATAAAATTATATAAAAATATTATTGCATCACTTAAGGACATTCGCAGGCGTCAACCAACAGAAAAATTCTACTTTGTCGATACGTTTATAAAAAACGAATACCGCTTGCACTTGGGCACTTTATCAAAAATAAGATTATTACACAAAGATATGTGTTTCTTCTTTTTTATTATATTATATTAATTGTTTGCCTTTCGGCTTTACAATCTACATTCCTAATACATTTCATAGAACTTCAACTTGAAATTAACCTAAAACTATTCTAGACCTTTCTATTTCCAAAAGTACTTTTTTCTTCTTCTTCTCTTAATCCTCTTCCTTCATTTTTCCTAGTCCTTCTACATTCTCACCGTTTCCTCACCTCTTGTCTTCTTTGTCTGTTCGTCTCTTTGTCACTTCAGATTAAAATCACTTCTGCTCTGGCGTTACTTTTCTTTCCTCGTTCCTTTTCTCTATTTCCGCCATCCACCACTTCCCTTCACTACCTCCCTTTAATAACTGCACAATATTCTTCTCGCTCATTACTTTTTTCTTGTTTCTTGTTCTCTACCAATAGGTATACAACACTTTATCCTACTTAAAAAAATGGCGGAGTTACGGTGCTTTTAAATAACACCAAGTCCACTTTTACTTAGAGTAAAACATCTTTAATCTTCTCTCCTGCAAAATATAGTAAATGTGACATTGTGTTCTATACCTCCGTCTATATTGTGCAGCATGTACTTAGAAGATTATGTCTTTCGGTAGTCTGTATTTCATCTTGAAGGGTAGGCTGTCGTGTGTGTATTGTCCCAGATTACGCGTTATGATTCCCAAGATCTTTACTATCCTCAAGATATTCATTTTCACTCCTTTTTGGATACTTTACCCTTCTTTGACGAGACTCTTAGGGTTAAAACGATTCCAAATCTGCTGTTGTCAATGAAAACTATCTGCAAAAGTCTAGACAAAACCCTGTTAATACTTTAGGCATCATTTCCTGCAATCTCTGCCAGTGCCGTAGCTAGGTAACCAAGGGTCCCGGTGCAAAAAAATAATCTATCTAGTACAATCTTGCAGCTACTTTTGTTTCAGCTTAATCTCAACCTAAACAACTCTAGAATGCGTACCTCTGCCTGAGAGAATTACGTAACAGGCTTAGACCCTTGCCTGGTCCATGCTTCCCCCCTCCCTCATTTTCAGTGATAAATTTGTACACAAGTGAGTATGAAATACACTCTCAATAAAAAAAATTCATTCCTATTTAGAATTTTTGTTATTGTTTATGTTTTTGTTATAAAAGTTTTGTAAGCATTGTCGGGAATAACTATTTACTAAGACTATTACTTCACTGTGAAACCGTTAAAATATAAATATAAGTTATAAAAGTCCGAGGGCTCCCTGAGCGTGGGGGCCCCGGTGCACTGCACCGACTCGCCCATACCTAGCTACGCCAGTGATCTCTGCTTCTCCTCTCTTTTTATTCCATTGGTCTTTTTATTGGACCATGGTGGACCATGTATCGAAGGTTTGGACAAACCGTAAGTTTCATCGCATCGCATCCAAATATCGATCGCTCGCCACCGCGTGGTACATAACCGTTGTTCGTGGTCCGTTGTCCGTGCTTCAACATCCGTGGACCACGTCCGCAATGTTTGTCTGTGCTGAGAACTCCAACTAGACGCGTCATGCAACTGATAAAGGCGTGGCGTGGGATTTCCACAACAAAAGCGCGAATTAACATCACAAAATGATTCCACTTTTATTTTACTTATCAAAAGTAACTGCACATCCAAGTCCAATCTAAGGAGGAAATTTTGTGATCGATAAAAATAGTTAAAATACATGCTGTCTAAAAAATTTAGTGACCTAAGATTACAGTTTTCTTTTAAATGATTAAAAATTGCCAAATTCCATATAACATAACTTTTAACTATGAAAAAATGGTGTTTTTATAACATCTAACTAATTGCAGCTTTAGATTTTAATTCGCGTTTATAGTAACTTACATAAAACGATTTAAACATAAAAAAACATGGTTTTTTTGATAATATTTATCCTGCTGTATAGTATCGCCATCTATATTTCGCAAATCAAAAATGGCCAAGTATCGTTTCACCTTAATATGAATTTGATAAATTAATATATTTCGTTTTTCGTAATATCGAGAGATAAACTTTTTGTAAGATAACCTCAAAAAACCACTGTTGTCGAATTATATTGACTGGAAAATTTGGTTCATGTTACAAAGAATCAAATAATATTAAATGAAATTATACAATATAAGATTACACGGTATAAAAATAGCTTAGATACAGCATGTACAGTAAGTCGACTTGGTAAGCAAGTCCGCAAAGGTGTGATCTGTAACCCGAGCATGTGACACGCGGTGCCTCCCCGTGCCAGGTACGTCAGAGCGGGGTTAACGCTAGTCTAGGGGAAGATAATATTACAGCAGTATCTTATAATGGGGTGAGAAAGCAAAAGGTATATCCCAAGGGAAAGTTTTCAGGTACTCACATTCCAATAAAATCATATTATAAGCTTTTCAATTTTTCATTCAACTTTTCTTGTATATATACATTTTTTTTCATTCACTTTTTGATAATGTTTTGTATGACTTACCTATCTAACACATAAACATTTGAAATAAAGTTGTATGTCTACTTGCCTGTCTATTCTAAGGACTTGGACTAATGTAATATTCATTTGTTTGTCATGAATTGGATTAATTTTTCAAATAAATTGAGGAGATTATACCAATTTCGTATATTTTACGTAAAACATATTAAAGAATACGTATATATTTAATACAATACAAAAGATTTCATGTCAAGATTGACTGCACTGTATAAAAATAGTAGCTTAAAATTGAAGTTGAGTTTATTTTGTAAGTAGTGCAACATTGGTGAAAGGAAGACGTTAAATGTATCGAATGACCTTTACTACATAGTTTTAGAACAACTGGTAAAGTAGTTTAATATATGTAACTTAAGAGACCACCATTAGAACAGAGCTTGATTAACTGAAAGCACTTAAAGTATAAAGTTTAAGATTTAATTAAATTCGCGGTTTTCTAATTATCATTATTACGTACAAAATGACATTTACTTGATTAGACTATTCGAGGTCTGCTGACTAACCCCTCTACCACTCCCCCTCCTCGCCTCATCCTCTTCGCTTAACAATTAATACTGCATTTGTCTCATTTGTAGTCAAGACGAGACTTAATTTAATTTATTTAATTGAAGGGACTTTATAATCGGTTAAAGTTTTGAATAATTTTGATCGCATAAAGAAAATAATTTCTTTGTAACTGATGAGTCACTGCAGGATGTACGGTGGCCCTCATCGCGTATACGAGATCATGAACAGTGGTTAAGAGAGAAGGAAGAACGCATAGATATATATATAAAAGTATATACTCGTGTATTGATAAACATTAATATCCTACTGACAATACGTCGGACGTATTCTCCTCCAGTGTGAGAGCACCTTAATCGTTTATTTTATATGAACTCTACAAAAGTATTTTCATTTTGTTTGTTTGTATCTCCATTAGTAGTAGAAGACAATATGTCTCCCAACTTTTTTTTATATCTTCTACAAAATGTTTTATTTGTACCTTCATTTTGTACTAGATTATCCCCTATCTTTCTTCATCCCCTATTATGTATCTTGTTTTATATATATACATGTATGCGTCATTTTCACCCTTCATCTCTTTACCCCTTAGATCTACCCTTTGTATTTTAGCCTCTCTGTACAACAAGGTGTACAAAAAAAGGAAAAATTGATTCAAGAAAATATGTAATACATATGTGGAAATGTTTGTCATTTTTTGGTATCACGTGGTAAGCGTTCGTAGTCCAGCATGGACAGCAACCGCCGCCGCATTGCATTTAGTGTTTTATTCATGAAACGATGATCGTTTATCATTAGGCATATTCTATTGCATAATTAACATAATATACTTTGTTGCAATAAGTGTACGATGTTCTGTAGCAATTTTTAACAGAGACTCAAAACCGAAATTATTAAGTTTGTTGTTATCCAAGTCAAACACTATTTTATTGAGGAAATATTAATAAATGGGCTATGTCCTCATTTTTTAGTGGTCGATTTTTCAATTGTTGATTGAAATTGATGTTAATAAATGTGTATTGGCGTGTTTATTTTATTAAGTATCTAAATGTTGACGGAGATATAGCAATTAAAAGTTTGAATTGTGGTTTTAGCGCTAGAAAAGGTCGGCCATATTTGTATGATGTTCTGTAGCTGTTGGTAGTCAAATAATCAAGTCAAATCAAAGAAGAATAAGTTTTTATTTTATTTAACCCTGTTACGGTAGACATAATATTGAAATTTAAGTGTTCCTTGAAATATCTGTAAATAATATTTGATATTTTGATATATAAATACATATAGCAGAGATTTATGATCTGAAAGGTTGGTAACCTTACACAAGGATTGTGATGTCACATGCACTTGGAATGTGTACAACGTTGAATCCCTTTAATAATTAAAGAGACTTTAATAATTAACATATAAGGAGTTATTAAAAAATAATTGAACATTTGAGGTTCTAGTAACCCACTTCATCAATATATAGTACACTTTTATAGAAATTAAGACATAGAACACAAGCCCATTGTACTAATTATGTTTTTTTTTTCCAGGTAAGTGCCTCCTACATATTTGTTATCAACTATTTGTGGCTGTGGAGAAATTACGTATGTATTTGTAAATCATATTTATATACAGAGTCTTTCAACAAGAACTGTCATTTTAAATTACGCGCCCTTTTTGAACTGTCAACATAAAATTATCATTTATTGACGTACCACAATTTCAAACCAGTTATATTTTCGTTAAATCCTGTTTTTAATGGTCATTTTTGCGTCCTCCTTCGTTTGTCCATTTTCCAATCAACCAGTAGATTTTGCTGCATTATCCAGAGTCGTATGTTTCTTTCTTAAGACACCCAGTGTTGTACCATATATTGCCTTACTTTTATCCACATTGGTATACATATACTGTTTCGGTGGGTTGCCATGGTAACCTCTAACAAAGCACAAAAGATAGCTGCACTAAAAATTATCTTCAATAATATTGTGCAGTGATAAAAGGAGAAAACGAGACGGCATTATATATACTTGTTATCTCTCTCACACTTATACATATCTTCATTAATTTGTTTTTATAAGTTATAAATAAAAAATGTAGAAACATACAGTGAGAAAACAAAAATATTAGTTCTTTTAGTTTTTAAAGTTTCAAAAGTTTTTAAAGTTTTACCATGTAAATATTTTATTAGCTTTTAGTCTTCTGTGTAATTGGGTAGTTTTCCTTTTTTATTATTTGCTCATATTTTAAATAATGATTTGAATATATATTTACCTGTGATTGTACAGTAATTATCAACAATTAATATTGTTTATAATAATAAATACAAAATATTTATAATCATAAAAGAAAATGATTAATGAGACAACTTTAAAATATGTTGCCTTTTATGTTATTCCAATAATTATGTACACATAATTAATAAATAAAATACATTACATCGTGGCAGTAAAACTTGTGAAGGTTGCCGTGAAATCGTTCCGTATGGAACACAAGGTATACCACAAACTTAAGCTGGATCCTCACGAGATCGTTGCACGTCAAACGTTGCAACCTTTTGTCAAAATTTCGAATCAATCGATCGAGTTTTTACATTTAAGGAAGATTACAAACATGTATTCACGGAATCAAGCTTTATTTCACGTTATATCTAGATATAGATACGTTTTAAAATATATTCAAAGTATCTAAATGTTTAACGTATCTATATACATAACAACACCGCTGCTGTTAACGTTTAGGAAGTTAGCAGTCGACTCTAGCAGTCTGACCGAAACAAATTTATTTAATTAACAGTTTCTCTGTATATTTAGGACAATATATAACATATTTATCCCCCTTTCTTTTGAACTAATTCATTTTGGGCTTTGATTACTTTTGATTAATCATGTGATATAGACAACAAAGACTCGATCAGACTGCTAACTTCCTGCACAGTTAAGTAACGTTATTAATATTTTATTTTGGTGAGTACGTAGCGCTACATTTGCAAGAACTGTTACTTGTACTTGGTTGTTGGCAGCGATTGTTGACACTTGCAAGTTGTTGTTTGTTATGAATCAAGAATAACTCAATAAATAAAACAATGGAATAATTGTGGAAATATTGAAATATGGTAATTATTAATTCTTCATGTGTTATTAGTATAAATGGTATGTTAATTTCAGGAAATGATTTTAAACAAATAATTGTGTTATTTGTTACAAATTGCAATTACAGACCTTACTGGTAATCAAGTGACGTCAGATATTAGGTTTAAAACTAAGCGGCAAATTTAAAAATGTGAATATTAGAGTCTTAATCTATATTTCTTATAAATTAAAAGTGTGTCCAAAATATGTGCGAGAGAGAAAGGTATATGTTTCTATTTGTTCTCTCTCGCACACATTTTGGACGCACTTTCAGGTCCAACAATCTCTCTACATATATATATGCTCTAGGATTGGAGTACAGTGTATTTGTTTCAATGGCTGCACCTTAAAAAAATGATTTATCTCAGCAACAGAATAACAAAAGATACAAACATAATATCATCTCGTTTTTGGCGACGCAAAAATTTGATGCCACATTACAAATAATTGCATAAATGATGTATCTGCAGTGCGTGCTCACTGGTTCGAACAACAAAACTTTTGACATTGAGTTAATATTTACATTTTTACAATAGATACTTAACAAGAAGTTTGGTAAATAACACTTATAATATTCCAACGTCTGTCGGAAATAGCAATCAGATACTGTAGCTACTTGTGCTGTCTTCTCAACGAACGCTTAAGCAGCTTACTTAAGGTTACAATCGTAGGAAAAGTATTTTTAGGGTTCTCTCAATTAAAAGTGAATAATGTCAGGTGTCTTAACCAATCGAAGGTCCCATGACGAATCTTGTGTCGCCAAAGTTCCCCAGTTGCTTTCAGTCACGTGTAAGTGCGTATCCGCTGATCCAAGTTGCTGTATCAGCAGTCAGAGAATAGGCACATATGTTCCCTTGCAAGATGTCATAGTCCACACCGGATTGAAGTCACAGCGAAGTAACAGTATAGTCGGATATTAACTACAAACGTTACGTACACGCTATAGGATAATATTTTACCCTTTTCTCTCGTAATTTCAACTGCACCTTAATTACTTTAATGACATAACATGAATTAATCAACATTATTTTTAATATTCACTTTAATTAAAATTTGAGAAATGACTCTCTCCTTTACATTTAATAACATTTTTACATTTCCATTATTTACATTTTCCTTTGTGTTATTTTTACAGTTAGTCGCATTAAGCACACGATAGATTCACGGGTGTAGATTTCTGGTAGGTGTCAAGCTAATAATTTTAGAGCTACAATTCCGATACCGTTCTTGGAATTACAGATGTGAAAATTTTAGTTCTCAGCGTTTTTAATAAGAAACTTTTAAGAATTATTACGGTTCCCCATTAAAAGTAACGCCTATGACTAGATTAATATCTTCTGGACACGTAAATGTATCATTGTTTGAATCAAGGTCACGAATCGACCCCTGACACTTCGTGCTCTAGCGGTGTTTAAGTCTAACAGCGAAGAACCATTAAAACATACTGTGTGACATAATTTACATTTCGGAAAGCCGGGATTATGGAAATAAATTTGGAGCTGACTTTCTGGCTTTGGAAATATGTTTAGCAGTTAATGTCTTCGGATTAGAGGGCATCGGACGGAACAATGGTCATTCGGTATACTGATTGAAATACTGAATCATCCTCTGATAACTCTCTTGCAGCAACAAACAATTTGCGGTTAATGTTCTTTTCGAATTATGGATGAAACCAATGCTATAATCACATCTTCTTTATAACTTGACATTTTCCCAATGAAAAATCGTGCTTTCTCAATGCTAAACTTCAGAAAAATGAGCCTTGAGAAGCTTGTATCACGTTACGTGGATAGAACTGAGATGCAAATATGTCTCCCTGTATTTGCAGCTTGCGTGCAACCTACAAATGACCCTGTTCACATCATAATTATTTTTCTCACAACGCTCTAAATTATTTATAAAAATTAAAACAATATCACATGAATAAATATTAATTCACAGTTCTCAACAAGTTTATATTGTTTTTTTTGTATGAAACAGATTAATTTCACCGAATGAGATATTCTTGGGAAATTCTTAATCCAGAACTTAGGTGCTTGCTGCTTGTAGGTTTTGTGTCGTTGGATAACTTCCTGCGCAGATTACAGACTGTGGAACAGTGGTATCAAACCTTTCAGGCTAATTATAAACATATTAACACGTGAGACACCTTTTACACTTTTTATCAGAAGAATAAAGAAGTTAGGAAATCGATAAGCCTTAAACAAAATGAACGAAAGCAACTATTTTAATAATTGTTGTGTTAGGCGTTAAAATCTTCTACATTAATTACTCCATTTACATTTCATATATTCCCAAAATTAAATTTTCTGACATATCTTTCTTCTCTGTACTTACGTAATCCACATCTTGCCTTCTCTGCGTCCAGTTATCAATTTTGCTATTTCCTTTTCACTGTATATTTTTCCACGCATTACCTTTTCATGTGTTCCAGCGTCTCCTCTGCTTCCTTTACACAGATTCCCTTTACAGACACTTTCCTCCTCTTCTTCCAGTATCTCTTTCCATTCTTCTTGTTCCCATTCTTAATCTTGCAATTCCTCTTTTACCTTTTGTTCTTCCTTTCCAAGATCTTTTGCTTGTTAGACATGTCTCATTCTTCCCTACTGCTGTACCTCCGCGTTCTATACCTTCAATTCTGCCACCTTACTTCTCCCTTCCTTCTTTCCTCCTCTGACTCTTCTGTCGCCATTCCGTTTCTTTCATTGATTATTTTATTTGTTAATACCTCCTAAAATATAGCGAGTTTTTAGAAATTAAATGGACATTTGAGGTCCTAATAATCAACTTCTAGTCAATAATTTCCCCTAACTGTCCGCGGGTGTTGCTTTGCAAATCCCTGCTGCAGACAGTAAGCAGTTGAAGTAATTTCAATAACATAATGGTAATGCCTGCAGAATATTAGCGTCAGCGAGTTCCTTGTCGTTGAAGAAGTTCACTGTATATTCTATTCTTCTGTCATAATGGAATACTGGTAAATACGTAACGTGGATGTGAACGCCACTACATCCCCTCTCCTCCCATCCGCCCTCTCTACACGTCCTGTCTATGTCTGGTTCTTGAACAAAATAGGAATATCTTACAATATTTGCACTTGTTCTCTTTTTCTTTCTTTTATTTGTAAGATATATGATTACGTAATATGGGATATATCGAATTCACAATAAGTGCTTTGCTTTATATAGGACTCGGTATTAGAGCGATAATATATTAAGTGTGCAAACTAGGTCTAATATCATCGACAAAAATCTCCCATTTTCCTGACGCTAGAACGCACGTGTTATTAAGTTTAGAGAAAAGTTGTAAAGGTGAAAATTGTTCAAAATTTTATCCTCTTTAAGATTGATAATAACTAGGGGCAGTATGTGTTTATTTTTGGTAAATATTCAAGAAGAAAAAAGAAATGGAAATATTCACATAATGGATACATATGGATTCAGATCTGTTATAACATCATGCCATTCTTTGACGTATTGTTTTGTGTATGACCCGACAACCCGACGGTTATGTAACTGATCCGTAATACGTAATCCATTGTGAATCTTGCCGAATACTTTTATTGAAAATAACACAAACACATACGATGGAATTGAATCTGATATTACCGGAATATTCGATTTTATTGAATCACTTTGTTTTATATATTGAAAATGGAATGGAATATATTAGTAGTATATAAAATCAGCTTTCAATTATTGAAAATAGAATAGTGATAGTGGTGGAGGTGCATTAACGAGATTACAGGATTAAGGTAGTGTTACCTTAACGGAACTGTTCAAAAAAGAACATTACATTACATATATTATATGAATACAAAGAATTGCTTTTAAATTTGATGTATTTTCAGACAATTTTATGTTACATATATTATTTCAATATACACTCTCACTAAAAACAAAATAATCATGCAATTAACAAACAACAATATCAAAGACAAACCAATGGTAATAATCTTACAAGAAAAAGTTTATAATTTTAGCTACCAATTTAAATAAATAATGCGCAACAACTATTTCACCTAAAAGAGCAGCAAAGGCGAGCAACCATCCAATGGCCAGTAAGTAGAAAGCAGCTTGCAGATGGCCAACAGTAAGTCTAACAAGACCACCATCTTCATCACTGGTGTTTTCGCCAACTTTATTATTCATTTGCTCATTTAGAAAATTTAAAAAAATTCCAGTTGACTGAAGGCGTTCCAATATCTTCCGAATAGCAGCATTCAGCTGTCTTTGATGAGCGATCATAATTAACGAAACTGTGTGGTTACCATCCTTTAAACGGTAAAACAATTCCCAGGTTCCGGAAACTCGTATTTCATCAGTGGTTGCTAATATGGCAACTTCGTCCAAAGTTTCTTTCTTTTTCACGAAATTTATACGATCAGTAATATTTAAATAAGACAGCTCATAAATAGATCGATTGTTAATTTCGCTTTCAAATTTATTAGGAGAATTCTTAAACCAATTGGATATTCTAGCAAGATTATTAGCATGAAATTTTAAATTGGAGTTCACCATTCCCTCAATAGTGTCAATTTGTTTCTCGTAAATTGGAGTTGTTAAAATATTGATCCAATTGGAAAGATACGCAGTGGATATGTGTAAACTGTATATCACCAAAATAAGGAAGAACGCCCGGGAAAACGGTGTACGAGGCTGGTGGTTCACAGAAGTACCAAGAAGAACACAAAATACATTCATTAGCGAAATAATTAGCGATGTCTCTGCTGTATCTTCACGAGGGTGGATAGTGAAGCCAATCCAAATTACTGCAGATAGTAAAAACACACAAAAAATCATCATCCAAGCAGAAGGTGTGAATATTAAAGTAAGACCCTTCCACTGAGGAGATAGTTCGGCAACAGGAACCCACCAATAGTACGTCATCCAACTAAAAGGATATACAATAATTTCATCTGATAGACTCGTGCCAACAACAAGAGCGTTTTCTGATGTATTGGTAACTTTCAAGTGCAAGCGGTCTATTAGAAGTTTAAACAACTTGCTCGTGCTCGCTGAGATCTGTAACTCAAATGGATTATATTGTAGTATATTGATTTCTCGATTAACTCCAAAGTTTATGCTGTAGTCGTTTTCCTTTAAGTGTATGACGCAAGATCCTTTATTTAGAATTGCTTTCATGTGGCACACTTTAAGAAGATGGTTTTCGTCTTCCACAAATAATGTCACTAGATGGACTCCGAATGTGTCAGCTGCTTTTTCGACTTTATTTTGAACTTCTAAAGAAGTTACATTTATTAATAAAATGGCAAGTACTGTGTCTGAATGGTACAACAAGAAACCATATAACCATTTGTATTCATCCCATGTTATAAGCACTGCAATACTGCACTTGATTTTCTTGCGATCCAATAGAAACTGTCTTACGGTTCCACTGTGTTCAATTGTAAACGACATGTCCTGCATTAACGCCTTCGTCAAACTATTCACGTACTGAAGATGTTCAGGAGCCAAACTGTAATCCAGAAACAAACGAATCAAAACTTCATCTTCACAGACATTTTCTACCACGTCTATCACAGAATCAACATCAGGAAAACTGGTGTCATCAATTTTATTTCCAATTGCGTTGTTGATGGTTAACAACAAACTGAATATAACGATCTTCATTAATGAGTTTTATTAAATTTCGATTATTTAATACGGTTTAAGTAAGCGCTGAGACTTGTACGTCTAATTTATTTCAAAACTCGAAAATAACTGTGAAAGGGATACTTACGAAAGTGCGAAGCGAAGAACACGTAATGGACATGCAGTGCCGCATTTGAAATATTTATTGCAGCTCTTTATCGATTGGCATCTTCGATATTCCGCGAAATTGCTTCTGGCAATGACAATTATTGAATTTTGAAATTTAAATTGAATATTGGAGGAAAGGAAAGGAGGAGTAAGAAGTAGTGAGAAAGAGTGGGAAAGAAGAACTGCAGGTTGTGCAGAATAATTGAGGAAATAATAGACAAGATAGAGATTAGATTGCTTCTTAGACATTGGGGAATAATAGAAAGATAGACAAAGGAGGGGATAGGAGAAGAAAATTGATGATGGAAGAGAGCATGGAAGAAGATGTGGGATAAATATATAATTAATGGGAGTTAAGCAGAAAACTGGAAGAAAACGGCAATGAATGAAAAATTAAAGAATGGGAAAACAAAAGTAGAATAATTTTAAATTGTTTATGAGATTAGATGATTAGTTGGAAAGTTAAGAATTCTTGCATATTAGTTAAATATTCTTAGGTTCAATTAGAAGTTGTAGACTCCTATATTTATAACGTTTCTAGTTCAGCACTGGTGATAAAGTGAGTTATAATCAAAAGTTTTGTTAAAGTAATACATAACATTGATTACAAAATAACTATATTTTGAACGAAATTAGTTTCATACGATTAAGTAAAAAGTTTTTCATTTTCTTTTTGTGGAAATAGCTAGAACAACCTGATGTCTGTCTTTCAACAAGAGCGGTCATTTTATATCAATAGAAAAACGCAATATTTCGGTGAAAAGTGGTGATATTTTTCTTTTAATCTAAAGTACAAACTCTGAGGTTAGTAATGAAGCACAATATCTGCCAAATGTCAACCTGACAGTACATTTTTAATAATAACAGGTAATAATAATCCATAGACTTGTAACGACTTGTAGTGAAGTCAGATAGATTCAAAGCCCCAGCCTATCAGCTGGTGAACGGCTGTTTGTTTTGGTCTCATTATCAAAGCATGCCTGGTTTTGTTTTCATTTGTGTTAATTCAATATTTATTTTAATCAAATTATGCTAATACAAGATATTGATGTTACATATATTATATGAATACAAAGAATTGCTTTTAAATTTGATGTATTTTCAGACAATTTTATGTTACAAATATTATTTCAATATACACTCTCGCTATAAACAACAATATCAAAGACAAGTTAATGGTAATAATCTTACAAGAAGAAGTTTATAATTTTAGTTATCAATTTAAATAAGTAATGAACAACAACTATCTCAACTACAAGAACAACAAAGGCGAGCAACCACCCAATGGCCAGTAAGTAGAATGCAGCTTGCAGATGGCCAACAGTAAGTTTAACTTGACCGTCCTCTTCGTCACTGCTGTTTTCGTCAAGTTTATTATTAATTTGCTCATTTAGAAAACTTAAAAAAATTCCACCTGACTGAAGGCGTTCCAATATCTTCTGAAGAGCAGCATTCAGCTGTCTTTGATGGACGATCATAACTAACGAAACTGTGTGGTTACCATCCTTTAAACGGTAAAACAAATCCCAGGTTCCGGAAACTCGTATTTCATCAGTGGTTGCTAATATGGCCACTTCGTCCAAAGTTTCTTTCTTTTTTATGGAATCTATACGGCCAGTAATATTTAAATAAATGTCTTCAAAAATAGATCTATTGTTAATTTCACTTTCAAATTTATTAGGAGAATCCGTGAACCAATTGCCTTTATAAGCAAGAAGATTAGAATAAAATTTTAAATTGGATTTCACCATTGTCTCAATAGTATCAATTTGTTTCTCGTAAGTTGGAGTTGTTAAAATGTTGATCCAATTGTAAAGGTACGCAGTGGATATATGTAAACTGTATATCACCAAAATAAGGAAGAACGCCCGAGAAAACGGTGTGCGAGGCTGATGGTTCACAGAAGTACCAAGAAGGACACAAAATACATTTATTAATGAAATACTTAGAGATGTCTCTGCTGTATCTTCACGAGGATGGATGGTGAAGCCAATCCAAATCACTGCAGACAGTAGAAACACACAAAGAATCATCACCCAAGCAGAAGGCGTGAATATTAAAGTAAGACCCTTCCACTGAGGAGATAGTTTGGCAACAGGAACCCACCAATGGTACGTCATCCAACTAAACGGATATACAATAAGTTCATCTGATATACTCGTGCCAACAACAAGTGCGTTCTCTGTTGTATTGGTAACTTTTAAGTGCAAGCGGTCTATTAGAAGTTTTAACAACTTGCTCGTGCTCGCTGGGATCTGTAACTTAAATGGATTATAATTTGCTATAGTGATTTCTCGATTAACTCCAATGTTTACGCTGTAGTCGTTTTCCTTTAGGTGGGTGACGCAAGATCCTTTATTTAGAATTGCTTTCATGTGGCACACTTTAAGAAGATGGTCTTCGTCTTCCACAAATAATGTCACTAGATGGACTCCGAATTTGTCAGCTGCATTTTCGACTTTATTTTGAACTTCTAAGGAGCTTACATTTGTTAAGAAAACGGTAATTACTATGTCAGAATGGGATAACAAGAAACCATATAACCATTTGTATTCATCCCATCTTATAAGCACTACAATACTGCACTTGGTTTTCTTACGATCCAATAGAAACTGTCTTACGGTTCCAGTGTGTTCAACTGTAAACGACATGTCCTGCATTAACGCCTTCGTCAAACTATTCACGTACTGAAGATGTTCAGGAGCCAATTTGTAATCCAGGAACAAACGAATCAAAACTTCATCTTCACAGACATTTTCTACCACATTCATCACAGAATCCAAATCAGGAAAACTATTTTCATCAATTTTATTTCCAATTGCGTTGTTGATAGTCAACAACAAACTGAATATAACGATCTTCATTAATGAGTTTTATTAAATTTCGATTATTTAATACGGTTTAAGTAAGCGCTGACACTTGTACATCTAATTCCTTTCAAAACTTGAAAATAACTTTGAAAGGGAGACTTATGAAAGTGCGAAGCGAAGAACACGTAATGGACACGCAGTGCCGCATTTGAAATATTTATTGCAGCTCTTTATCGATTGACATCTTCGATATTCCGCGAAATTCCTTCTGAAAATGATAATTATTGAATTTTGAAGTTTAAACTGAATGTTGGAGGAAAGGAAAGGAGGAGTAAGAAATAGTGAGAAAGAGTGGGAGAGAAGAACTGCAGGTTGTGCAGAATAATTGAGGAAATAATAGACAAGATAGAGATTAGATTGCTTCTTAGACATTGGGGAATAATAGAAAGATAGACAAAGGAGGGGATAGGAGAAGAAAATTGATGATGGAAGAGAGCATGGAAGAAGATGTGGGATAAATATATAATTAATGGGAGTTAAGCAGAAAACTGGAAGAAAACGGCAATGAATGAAAAATTAAAGGGTGGGAAAACAAAAGTAGAATAATTTTAAATTGTTTATGAGATTAGATGATTAGTTGGAAAGTTAAGAATTCTTGCATATTAGTTAAATATTCTTAGGTTCAATTAGAAGTTGTAGACTCCTATATTTATAACGTTTCTAGTTCAGCACTGGTGATAAAGTGAGTTATAATCAAAAGTTTTGTTAAAGTAATACATAACATTGATTACAAAATAACTATATTTTGAACGAAATTAGTTTCATACGATTAAGTAAAAAGTTTTTCATTTTTTTTTTTTGTGGAAATAGCTAGAACAATCTGATCTTCCATTATATATAGTTTATATAGTCTTTCAACAAGAGCGGTCATTTTAAATCAATAGAAAAACGCAATATTTCGGTGAAAAGTGGTGATATTTTTCTTTTAATCTAAAGTACAAACTCTGAGGTTAGTAATGAAGCACAATATCTGCCAAATGTCAACCTGACAGTACATTTTTAATAATAACAGGTAATAATAATCCAAAGACTTGTAACGACTTGTAGTGAAGTCAGATAGATTCAAAGCCCCAGCCTATCACCTGGTGAACGGCTGTTTGTTTTGGTCTCATTATCAAAGCATGCTTGGTTTTGTTTTCATTTGTGTTAATTCAATATTTATTTTAATCAGATTATGCTAATACAAGATATTGCAAAACTTTATTATGTAATTGTTATTTTAGACTAATTGGTTGACTGTACTCATTAAGGTTGGAAATAAATAGTTGCTTTATTTTATAGTCTGTTCGGATGTAGAACCATAATGATAAACAATAGAATCTTTTACACAGCAAAGCTAAGGCCCATGTACTCCTTAATAAGAGAAAGAATTTTAAGCCAAAAGAATTATTTATTTTTTATCTTTTGCAGTAGTGTTCCCACCTACGACGGTTTAGATTTAAATTTATGATTAAAGCTTGTTTGAAATATATCAATTTTGAATATGAAATGGACAGATGGCCAGTGGCCAGTACCATTTATGCTTGAAGCTCTTTGAGTTACATTCCCAGATCAATGCTATATTTGTCTCTATTTATTTGTTATTAAAATTAACTAAAGTATGTGCTAAGAAAAATCGTAAAGAATTCCGACTGATAAAATACATAACATAACTACTGCCAACATTGTAGCAGTCATCGGTGATAGGACTCCACATCGGCCAACTTTAAATTAAGAAAGAAAATGAAACTAGGAAATCCAAATGTATATTATTTTGTTCGCTTCTGAGGTCGAATTGCTTGTAGTAATGTTTTGATGATTCTAATAAGAAGAAGAAGAGTTTTAGGTACATTATTAATAAGCGAAAGTCAGGACAGTCACATTTGATATTAAAAACCGATTTTTCGTGTCTGATGTTCTTATTTGCGGTTACATGCGTGTCAAATTTTCGGTGAATAACGTTATTTGTAAAGGGTTTCATCCCCTGTCAAACCTTTAGGGATCTATTTTTTAATTGTTGATTGAAATTGATGTTAATAAATGTATATTGACGTTTTTATTTTAATAAATATCTAAATGTTGACGGAAATATAGCAATTAAAAAATCTAATTGTAGTTTTAGCGCTACAAATGTCGCCCATATTTATGAATAACATTTTTTCTTTAGATAAAAGTTCTGTGTTGAATATGCTATCTCTTTTACGCTCTGTTTTATAAAAGAGATAGCAACTTAGCGGACGTGATGGTACATCTCTTGGAATGTTCTATAACGTTGAACATCTTTTAATAATTAAAGGGACAAGATGACTATTTTAATTGTTAATATCTCCTAAAATATAAGGAGTTCTAGTAAACAACTTTATCAATATATAGTACAGTTTTATAGAAATTAAGACATTAACATATTACACGTATCGGATTTACTTTAGTTATGTGTATTTATAATTTTTAATACGCCTACTTGATTCATCGAAGCGAAACTAACTTTGGATTGGCGTTGCCGTTGAGACGGTACTGCGTTCTTTGGTGTTTCTTGTTTGGTGTCTTTGCCAACAGCAGACAAGCAACCGTCAACAGACACTGTGGCTGGTGTGGCTGCCTAGAGAACAGAGGCCCGAGATCCCTGCTGTCGTTTGGCAAGCTTTACTTTCATTGAATAATCCAAGAGCTACACACCGTTACACGACATACAAAAATTAAACGCTACTGTACAAATAAATACTAAAAAAAACATCATATTATGTTATTAGTGTTTTAAAATCATAAATTATCAATTAAAAAATAGTGTTAGTGAAATACATAAATTAATTTAGTTTAATAATATGGTGAAACAAATTTAAATTATAAGTAATTTATGTGAGGTTATATTTTGTTCTAAAATTTGTGAGTTTATTAAATTTAATAAAAATATACAGTTAATTTTTCTGTAACAGTTAAAAGTGATGAATAATAATATCTATATTTAAATATCTATAAGTAGTTCTGTTCTGCATGAGGTTTGGTTTTGAACGATTGGAGAACAGCGTGCGTGAACATCTTTTATGTTTCGTCAGATTTTAAGTGACTATTTATTTAACATGGGTTTTTAAGTAAAGTGATATATTTTTATTATAAACGAACAATAAAATAGTTAACAACATAAATAACCATAAATACTTATTAACCATACTTATAACTTATATACTTATACTATTTATATATATATATATATATATATATATATATATATATATATATATATATATATATATATATATATATATATATATATATATATATATATATATATATATGTATACAGTTTTTATCACACAAAGTTGAAATAGTGCTAAAACGACATATTTAAAAAAAATAACGCGTTTTACGATTTTGAACATTCTCCATATCAAATTGACTGAGAATCAGAAAATATTTTTAAAAAAATCGCTGTTATTTGTGAAATCTTATAGCTACAAAAAAACAATGTGACATGTGCGTATACCGCCTCCTTACATAGATTTAGGCCTATAGTTCACATTGCTATTGAAGCGTATTCGAGTTATGAGCAAAAATCCAAAAAAAAACTGAAGAAATTCTCATAACTTTTACAGGTTTTATCACAGAAAATTGAAATAGTGCTAAAACGACGTATTTAAAAAAAAAATAACGCATTTTACGCTATTTTGAATATTCTCCATATAAGATTGAATGAGAATCAGAAAATATTTTTAAAAAAATCGCTGTTACTTGTGAAATCTTATTGCTACATAAAAATTATATACTATAATACTTATAACCATTATTTGTCGTTCTTTATTTATGGTTTTTCTTTTTCCGTTTCTTCTGTCTTTATAAACGATATTTTAGAAAATTGGAAACATAATTTAATCCTTATTACTAGGCATGATCAATTATAACGGACCCTCATAATCTCTGGTATCTTTATTACGTTTACAAAACATAAAGTAAAAAAAAAACCATTTGCTCTTCTTTGAAAGCCGTGTTATTTCGAATCCGTATACAACGAGAGTTAAGTGTATATGTAAGTTTAGTTGCTTACTACTGAAAAGGGCAAAATATCAAATTTGGAACCGAAAATAAACGGTTCCAGCAAACGTTTAAGGAACGTTTTGTTTTGTTTATTCGGCATTTCGTGACGTAAGGTTATTCAACTTTTCCGTATCAAACTTTTCGTTGCCAAAAAATCTTTTACCGTGTTTACTTTTATTTTTAAATTAGCTTTCATATAAAAAAAAATCGTTCCGAATTTAAAAATACTTCTACTAATCCAATCTGATTCATTATAGCATTTCAAAATAGAAAAAATATTTGATTAGAATTTTTTTTTTGACCGCCATCTTAAAAATAAGAAAGTAATAAGTTTTTTTTGTTTATCTCGAAAATTGTAAGTCCTATAAAAATTTTGTTAAGAACTTTTTTGTAGATAACAATATTATCTGCAAATTTTGTTCATAACTTTTTGTTGTAGCTTTAATAGTAGAAAAGTTATATTAAAGTAAAGAGGTGAAGAGACTGTACTACAGTAGTATGCATGACTCAATCGAATCTACATATATGCATAAAACGTATAATAATAATAATTTATCGCATTCCGCAATACAACGATTATTGAAACCTGTTCAATCACGTCTAAAATCGTGCCGCAAGATTCTATCTGCAGACATGGAGGACTGTAGGACCAGAGACTTGGAGATCTGTAGGTCTAAGACCAGAAAACAGAAATCGAGAGTGGGTAATGTGGGTGTACAAGAGGCCGAATGACATAATGAACAAATATAGAAGACAATAATAACAAATAACAATAATAGAAAACATAGCTTGTCAATGTATACAATACAAAACTCTTAAATATACCTAAAAACAGGAAGATTTTTGGATATAATGAATAATCACTTAATAATAAAACGTTTCTTAATTGGTTAAAAAATTGCTACTGAAAAAGACTGCTAGAAAAATTGGCGTCAATTGGCTCTACAAACAAAGGACTAACAGACCTCTATTTAAGCCGGGATTAGAGTCTAAGAATTCTGAAGTTATAGACAAGTACGTCCTTGGAAACCCACAAATCCCATAAAATTCCTTTGAAAACAAATTTATGGAAGTCTCGCGGTTAAAACCATTAGCGATTAAACACGCAACGTCAACATTTTCATGTAATTTTATTAATCATTAAAAACAAACATTTTGTTAATTAAAATAATATTACAAAATGTTTAGTGTTCTTTCCACATATTTTACATTTGCTATCTTTAAGCATTTCTTATTACTGGCCCGTAACCGCAGTATTGCGATGGGCTTACGTGAAACTAGCAATTCCGTTCTTTAAATAACTTAATTATTTCATCGATGACAACAAAAATAAACTGTAGTAAATGGGAGAAGTAGTTTATACTATGAAATAGTGATTAGAGGGATTAGAGGTAGAACGAATGGAAGGGAACAAAAAGGGATGCAAAAGACAGGCGAAGACCTTGAACGAGATGGAAGAACTTCTAAGGAAGATGGGTATATCGAATTGGAAGCGAACCAATAGGAAAGAATGGAGAAAAATCTTAAAGGAGATTAAATCTCTACAACGATTGCAGTGCTGATGGAAGAAATGGGCAAAGCAAGCATACGAACTTCGCTGAAATTTACTTGAATTTCCAGCCTATGCAATATTATCTGATGTAGATAAAGATTACAAAATTTAATCCTTCAAAATCAACTTTGCATAAAACAAAAACATATTACAAAATCCGTTATGAATTAGTATAAATTTACAAACACAAAATTTGAACCAGTTTTTAAGAAATTAAAATAAATTGTCTTATGTACTTATTTATTTGTTATACATCATTCATTTAGGAAGATGAACGAATTGCTTACCAAGAATATTAGTCTACGGATGGTTAAAAGAGCAATACTCAGTACTATTTCAGTAGGAGCAGCCATTTTAATGTCATATGCATTTTACTCCTGGTACAATTCACGAAATTTCAATCTTACTGATCAAGATCTTGACATAAAAATGTTGGATGAAAACGATCAAGCCTACTTCATTGATACTCCAGGGTGCCGCATGCCAGCGTTTCCAACGTTCACATATAGTATTGAACGGTACATCTTCATCCCAGAGCCAACTACATGCAACGTAAATGGCACGAACAGATCGTTGATCCTTTCAGACTCCAAATCAATTTGGGTTGACGAGGATGCTTTGGTATTTTATAACGTCTCTTCCGCCACTCAGAAGGATGTGATTTGCTACTATGAAGCGTTCTTCCGGTCTGATTTATCACTTGGGAACGCTGCAGAGTATCAATACTCCAGCAACCGTGTTCATTTCTGGAAGAAGCATCAAGTGTCTGATGAGTTTGTAAGAGCTACGTGTATCCTTAACAAAGATCCATTGAAAACCGTCGTAGATTTCCATGCGTTTGCTCCAATAAAAGCAGACGCCCAAAAATCAAACGATGAAGAAAAGATCAATGTACTGATGATTGGTGTAGATAGTGTCTCCAGAATAAATTTCCAGAGGACCATGAATAAAACTCGTGACTTTCTTTTAAAAAATATGGATGCTATTGAAATGTTGGGATACAACAAAGTAGGAGAAAATACTTTTCAAAATATTATACCAATATTGAAAGGAATTACAGTGAATGAGTTCAAACATTGTTGTTGGCCAAATGATTCCAAATTCTTTGATGGTTTACATTATATTTGGGATGAATTTAAGGAGCAAGGATACCGAACAGCATTTGGTGAAGATAGACATACTCTAAGTGCCTTTAATTATGGAAAGAAAGGTTTCTTGGAACCACCAACGGATTATTATTACAGAACTTTTGATTACGCTTCAGAAACGGAAATTGGTGTAAATGGAAAAAATAAAGTAATGTGCGTTGGTACACAACCTGTGTATAAGAAATTACTGAATTTTATTGAAAAGTTTGTAGATTTGATGAAGCACCGTCCGTATTTCGCATATTTCTGGCAAAATGATTTAACCCGTTACTTATTAAATAACGGTATTCTTGGGGACGACGATTACTTGTCTTTGTTGAAGAAATTGGCTACTAACGAAACTCTGAATAATACAATTCTTATTTTCCTAAGTGATGATGGAAATCGAAACGATTTAATTAGAAGAACTTATCAAGGTGCTGTCGAAAATTGTCAACCATTCATTTTCTTTGTTTTCCCTAAATGGTTTCAAGAGAAATATGTTGACGCCATGAATAATTTAAGGACGAATACTGGAAGGTTGACAACTCCTTTTGATGTATATGAAACATTGAAAGATATCCTGCATTACACGAAAGTTTTGGACCAAGATAAATTCAACCTCCGAATGAAGAAATTAAGGAAGGCTCCTTTGCAACGTGGAATAAGCTTGTTTTTTCCTATTTCAGCAAAACGTACCTGTTTAGATGCTGGAATTGCTCCCTTTTATTGTACATGCGACAGAATTTTTCCTACTAATGTTAATTCGTTAGATGTCATAGATGGGGCCAATTTTATTGTGGAACATATAAATCATTTGATTTCTGGATATAGTCAATGTGCCAAATTACATCTACATCGAATTATGGAGGCTAGAATTAATGTGTTTTCCAGTTACGATTTAAAATATAATCGAAGTTTTACGCCATATCACACTGTTATTGTGATGACAAATCCGGGTTTTGGGTTATTCGAAGCTTCCTTTAGGACAGGTGATAATGGAACGGAACTTGCAGGTGATATAAGCAGAATCAACAGGTACAACAACGATAGCGCTTGCGTTTTCTTTTACTTTCTCAAGCCTTATTGCTACTGCCTCAAGAATGAACCAATCCAGTTAACACAAGTTTCACGTCAACTTAAAAAACAATAGCAGACGAAATACTGTTGTATAGTTTTACAAGTAAATCTTATACATTTATAGTTTCCATATATTTTTAGTTTATTGACTGTTAGTACATTAAATATTATTTTGGTTCATGGTACTTCTCGTTTTTATTATTTCCAAATAGTCTTAAGTAAGTCTAGAATTAAATGAAGGGATATCAAAAGTATAGCTTTGTTAAACTCAATTTAATATTTGCAGTGATATTATAAAGACAATCTAAAATTAAACAAATACGTACAAATGAATAACAATAAACAATATGTAGAATAAATAAAAAACAATATGTGATTAAAAATTATTTAAAAAATGTTATATTTAGTGCGACGTAGCTTTCCAAATGCGTCAACTGTATTCGACGACGATTTGCAAGCAACATCGTCAGGTAAACCACCGATTAATAATAATGTGTCGGTGCAATCACCGACGAAAAGATCTAACAATAAAAGTTCTGCACGTCCCAGTCGCCCCAGGAGTCTCAACTTTTGTTTGTTTAGCAACGATCCGGAGTATGATAGACCGGGAGTGACAGATACGTGGGTTTTTAAAAAGGGCGGGGCAGGCAATAGGTGAGCCGCTTGATTTCATTAAAACTTACGTTTCTGTTTAGCTAAATAGGTCGTATCGTGTTAATTCATTTTTAAAAAAGGGAACCGTAATCTAACAATTTCTATTTTTACATGGTAAATTTCATTAAACATTAAAGTAAAAACTTCATCTCATGTCAGGCAACACTACAAGTTGTCAAGACAAGTTTATTACAAACACATTTTGTATAGTCTCAAATAATAAATCATAACTATTTATACCAGTTTATTATTTGTCATATGGAATCAACAATAAAATTCAGTGTTTATATTCATAGCAGGAAATTATATCACTAATATGTAATAATAACCTAATAAAATTGAAACCATAACCTAAGTTAACCCTGACTATGACATGTAAACAATAAACATAACCTAAAATAACACAAAACATAAACAGACTGTCTTCAATCCCTATATAATGTTTGAAAGCACTTATACACAGCTAATACTAATAAATTATCCATGTACTTATAATATTTATGAGATGAGAAGGCTACAAGTGGTTGAAGTGGTGTTTGATATTTTTAATGAGTCGTTTTCATTCCTCAGTGTACGTATCTTGTTTGCTAGTTATAATGAGGTACTTCTGAAGTAAATGGTTAAATTTGATGTTTTGCCAAGAGTGAATCACCTCATTATGAACCTTCGTACTCACATTTATATGTGGAGAGTTTTAAAAGAGTAAAGGAGAAATAATATTAATCTTGTCTTTTTTTATTGCAGCTATGAACCCGGTGGTGCTTTGGGTGGGCAGGGGGTCGCGGACGGCAGGGGTGTAGCCTCCAAAAACAATCGGGGGCTGCGATCAGACAAACCCCGAGCCATGGCAGACCCTAGAAGTTCACCACACAGTTCGCCGGCCCATACGGGTAAGTTGAATATGTAAAAGTAGTTGCATAGTATTAATATTTGAAGGCGTTACTTATATAATATTTTCTTTTAGGTTCGGGAGGGGATAAAAGAACTTTAAAAGTCCACTGCCCAAATGAAAAGTTTAACGTAGTAAGATTTGATGAAGCAGCTGATGTTAAAGCTATTATAACGCTGATTGTTGCTGGCATGAGGCCGGGACCAAGGCCCTACAGTGGGGTCTACGCCATGAGACTGAGAAATTTGGGAAACGGAGAAGTAAGTGCTGCCACATCCAGCAGAATGTTTATATAATTGATTTTAACGTTTTATAAATTGTTTTAGATAATTTGGATGCCCCAGGACGCCAGTATGGGATTCGTCTTAGAAAAGCTTACTGCACCAGGAACCTGGAGATGCGAATTAAGAATTCGTTACTTACCTTACAATCTAAAAGACATGCTTGAAAAAGACAAAGCTACATTTTACTATTATTATGATCAGGTTTGTTTATTATTACTTATTATATTACTGAAACCAGTAATCGTAGCTTACTAGCAACACGTTTTCGATATAGGTACGGAATGACTACTTGCAAGCGTCAATTCCGTCGCTGGATCAAGACATTGCTGTTCAACTGTGTTGTTTGGAAATAAGACATGTATATAATAACCCACAGGTAGATTTTGATGATTTTAAAATATAAAAAGTTATATTTTTATATAAAATATAATACTTCCATTTTCAGATAACATTAGACAAAAAATCTAGTTTAGAATATTTAGAAAGAGAAGTTGGTTTACATAAGTTTTTCCCAAAATCTGTACTAGAAGGATTTAAACCAAAAACCTTAAGGAAAATGATACAAGCGCAATATAAGAAAGTTTGCACATTGACTGAAACGGAATCAACATTAAAGTGAGTATTGGTTTCCTTAGATTTAGCATAGAGAATGATGTAAGAAATGTTGCCTACGTACACAAGGCGCTGGAATACGTGGTTGTGATATTAGCTTTTGTTTGAGTTTTAACTTTAATATGGTATAACTATCCAATTTTATAATTTACAGATATTTTGATATTCTGAGAGGTCATTTTCCATTCGATCAAGAGCATTTTATTGTTGCTTTGGGATCTGGATGGACTATTCAAGTGGAACTCGTGATAGGCCCAAATATAGGTACAATTTTTCTGTTATTGTTATAATTTTTATCATAATTTTTATTATAATGAATTTAATCAACAGGTATTTCATATATAACACATCGTGGGGCACTACCAACGCGGGTAGCTGATTTTAACTCAGTGCGCAGCATTAGAACGGTCGCAGCTGATAACAAATCGGACAATAAGACTAGTGGAAAGGCGGGGATTAGGCTGACAGTTGAGGGAACGCCAGAACCACTAGCAATTACTTGCCCTAATATACAGGTAAGACTTTGTCCTGCTACTTGTCCTAAATGCAGTCTCAAAAGAACTCATCCGGTATTCATTATAAGTAACGTTTTGTATCGAGATGTACTTTTTCCTACAACACTGGCAATATAAATATATATGAGACATATCGCTATAATTTCGGTGTCGGTGCGGTTGTAGTGACTTAGGGGCCTATTTTGTAACTGTTTACCTGACTGTAAGGCTTGTATTTTCTAAGCTGAGCTATGTAAGTTTACACAAAACTATCAGAAGACATTAAATAAAGAGCAAAATGGATCCCATACATTGAAACTGGCATAAGTAGCTTAATTTGTAAATTATAGGGCTTTGAAAAATCGTCAGAAGGTAACAGATGTCAAAGCAGTTACAAAATAGGCTCCTTAGTCTAATAAATATATGAATACCCCACAGAATTTATTTATTTATTTGCCTTGAATTTTATTAGTCATAGTCACCATCAAACATTTTTTATACATATTTTACAATTTATAATTCAATTTAATTTTATTTTATTTATTTTTATATTTATAATTTATTATTATTTAAATTTTATTATTAATTTAATTTTTATTAAACAAATATTATTATTACAGGTGGCTTCAAGTATATGTGATCTTGTAGATGGCTATTGTCGCCTTACTACTGGAAACGACAAGTCAATTTGGGATAAAACAGGTGTGTAAGGCTAAATAAAAACCGAAAATATATTTATATTAAATTAATTTTAAATGTCTTGCAGAAGTTAGTGTAGAAACAACAGAAGAGCCCGATATAACAGCTAGTCATAATCATGGAAACACACAGACAATGTTGTCTGAGGATTATGCAGAAATCGTAGATGAAGAAGGCGATTATTCAACTCCAGCTAGTAAATACAAAACTTAGCAGTTTAAAATATCATGTAAATATGTTTCTATATTTTTATTTAATTTTAGCGCGTGATTATCAGCTGGATCGTTCGCAAATTACCTTGTTGGAAATAATCGGCGACGGCCAATTCGGTGACGTTCATAGAGGCACGTGTGCACCACGCTGCCCACGTGGAGTGCAAGTAGCATCACAGGATGTCGCTGTGAAGACGTGCAAAGCAGATGCTGATGTTGCTACTGCCGAAAAGTTTCTGGAAGAAGCATGTAAGTTAATTCTGTTGAAATCGACACTGGATTTCTAAAAGGATTAACAAATTTCGTTTTTTATAGATATAATGCAAAAATTTGAACATCCTCATATTATTAAACTGATAGGAGTGTGTTCCGAGCCGCCTATATGGATTGTTATGGAATTGGCAAGATTCGGTGAACTCAGAGCGTATCTTCAACAAAATAAACAAAGGTGAAAAAAGAATTGAAATAAATATTTCTAACTTACTTGTAAAAGTGATTGCCTATATACGCAGGCGGTTAAATGTTTTGTATAATTTTATTATTTGTCTTTTTCAGGATGGAACTGGGCACACTTCTTTCATACAGCTTTCAATTGTCGACAGCTTTAAGCTATTTAGAAAGTAAGAAATTTGTACATAGAGATATTGCAGCTAGAAATGTACTAGTCAGCTCGCACACTTGCGTTAAGGTCTGTTGATTCTTCAATACTATTAATTCTTTGAAAAATTAATCATTCGGAATCATCGGAATGTATATATTTACAGCTGGCTGATTTTGGCCTTTCTCGAGGCGTCGAAGAACAGAGCTACTATAAGGCATCTAAAGGTAAACTTCCCATCAAGTGGATGTCTCCAGAGTCCATTAATTTTAGACGTTTTACCACTGCTAGTGACGTGTGGATGTTTGGTAAATATAAATCAACACATTCTACAACATCACAACATGTTTTTACAACATTCTTTCTATGTTTAGGTGTCTGTATGTGGGAAATTCTAATGCTGGGAGTAAAACCATTTCAAGGAGTTCGTAACAATGATGTTATTAGCAAACTTGAAAATGGAGAACGATTACCGCTTCCTACGTTATGTCCTCCAAGACTTTACAGCTTAATGAGTCAATGCTGGTCTTATGAGCCGTCCAAACGGCCTACTTTTAAACATATTAAAGAAGTACTGAAGTAAGTTTCTGCACTATTATTATATTTAACTATAACAACTTGAAAATAACTTTTATTTAATTTTTTTCAGCGAAATATTACTGGAAGAGAGACATAGCGCACAGGAGACAATGAGGCGCGAGAATAGACGCGTTGCTGCTATGTCATGGGGAGGAGCTCCTGGTGATGAACCAGCGCCTCCTAAACCAGCAAGGCCACCTTTACAAGGTAAGACAAATATAATGTTACATCTTTGATTTTATGTTGTAATGGTAGAAGTTTTAAATGTTTACATTTTTCAGGCTCAGATTCCGGGTCCCTTCTCTCATTAACGTCAACTCCTGTAGCAGGCCCACCACAGACGTATATTGTAGCACAAAATGCTGCGGTCCTGGCTCACCTAATGCGGGAAAGTGAAGCACGTTCCGTGAACCCATCGGCGTACACAACACCAGCATCGGTATTTAACACATTGGCTGTCGATTTCCAAAACTCCAATCCTCCTCCATCTTGTGAGGGCGTTACGCCCCCAGTCGCCGAAACTCCTGCTCTCCAGACCCTCCCTATTCCTGTACACAGTCTCCTCGATTTGGATCCTATCATAGAGCCCGCTAACAACGAGGAGTCCGACTCTGGTGATGTTACTAACTTGACTAACAAAGTATCCGAAATGGCTGTCAATGTAGGCTATGTATCAAAATCTGAGATCGTTGAAAACACTAGTTTCTATGATAGAAGTCGGCATATGCATTGCGAAAGTGTTCCACAAGAGAGCGACAATCAAAATTCGGAAGGTTTTTATTGGAATGTTGCTACCAAAACTTCAACAGACGCACATGCGCATAAAGTGCGTTCCCTCGAAAGGAATACGCACATGCAAGGTTTCTCTACTAGAAACATGCAACCTGTTAATATTGGAGAGGCTTATCCAATCCGCATTAACTCTCTTGAAAGAAGCAGCAAGTTACATGGCAGCTATGAGGAATATACTAACCAAAGCCTTACTACGGTACACTTCCCACACCCTGAAAAGCTTCAGCGCCAATTTTCCGTTCCAAATCAACCTTACACTAAAGGTTCATCTAACGAGTCCTTACACAACCAAATGCAACAAAATTTGGAGCATGGTTCTCCAAGATCAAGTCCCAAAATTAGAGAGATGCAAAATATGTATTCAGTCAGTTCTAAAATAATAAACCAACCAAAAATGGGTATTAGTATGACCAAATTTGGTGCAGGTCATTTGACGCATTCTCATTTATCAATGGGATCTCAAAATATGCTCGTTCATCCTCATTCAGTACAAGAAGAAATTTATGATTTTGGTGGCGTTAATGTTAAATCTTGTGCTAATATTGGCATGAAGGTTGTTCAGAATCTACCAAGATCTAATGTGATGGGACCTGTGTGTTCCAACATGGTACTTGTGCAACCCGGACTTGCACAAACTGTCATTCAGGTTTGACATAAGTGTGATAAATGATTTCATAGAGTGCGCTGTTGTGACATTATTTATTTTTGATTATTATTTCGAAAAATTATTATTATTTTCTTTTTTAAATAAATTAGTATTTTTTTTGTTTCTTTTACGTTCAAATTTATCACCAACTGTTTGAAGAACGTAATAAAGAAAATAATAGCAGCTACAGAGATTTCCTTTTATTTATTTTATTTTACACAGAGCATGAATCAAAGTTATACCCATTTAATTTATTTGCATGTTTTTCTATAATTACATTTATTTATTTTGCATCTCTCTTAATTTATTTCTATTAGCACGAATTAGTTTTAGTATTTTTTTAATTTTATATATTTTACACACGTACTTAATTTATTTTAAATTCAAATTCGTTCAATTAAAATTGTTGTATTTCGGCCATTCTCTAAATGTCTTAATTTTTTTATAGCCTATGGAAAATGAAAGAGATCGGATGATTCTTGAAGAGCGGCTAAGAAGACAACAAAAAGAGAGCGAAGAAGACTCAAGATGGCTGGTGGAAGAAGAGACAAATCTGGTAAAGTCATAAAGAGTGAGATCTCAGAGCCGGCAGACATCACTTATTTTCTGATATACAAAATGTGTAAGGCCGCCTTGTCAAGTTAGCAGGAAAGCATACGATCATTATACATACTAACACTACTCAATCTTACATATTTTGTTCATCAGAAAATAAGTGATGTCTGCCGGTCCTGGGATCTTGGACTAATAGACAAATTTAATAAACATAATTAATATGTACCGTATTAAAATTCTTCACAAAATTCTTAAGAAACAAAATTGAAGCTAATGTGTCGTATTTATTATAAATTGTATTTTTCAGAAAAAGCGTCTCAGTATTATAACTACAGGATCGGACATGGATTCGGCAAATTCTTCCGGACAAACTCCAAACAGCCCACTAACAAATAGTTATCACAACCAAACGCAACAGAGCTACCAACAACAGCAGCAGCAACAGCAACAACAACATAATTTCAATCAAATGAATCAACAAAATATGTACCAACCTCAAATGTCAACATCGTCATACCAGCAACAAAACGCTTACCAACCAACACAAAATGTAACAGGATATCAACAAAATGTGTACCAGGTTAGCCAACCAAACATGGCTACATCTTACCAACAACAGCAATCGAATTTCTATCAACCGAATTCATTAGGAGATTTAAACCAAGTATCCAATTTCCATAATTCCCCTACAGGAGATTCTAGACCACAAACTCCAGGATCAAATACAGGATCTATGAGAAGCAAGAGCGCGTCGCAGGAACGGTGTGACACTCCTGGTTCTTCCGATGAACGAGTTATTGTTAAGGTACGTTGAATTAATATTTATCACAGGTAACAATTTTAAAACAAATTAATTTCTTCAGAAAGCTGAGCCTTTGCCTACAGCAGAGCTTGATCGCAGTAACGACAATGTATACACCTGCACCACGTCTGTGGTGCGAGCAGTAATGTCTCTAAGTGCTGGAGTTCAAGGGGCTAAAGCCGCGCAGTACTTAGACCTGGTGCGCGCCGTTGGTGTTGAGCTGCGAGGATTGTTGTGCGCTGTTGATTCATTAGTCAACATGTTTCCTGTGCAAGCGCATAGGTAAAATCATTAACAGACAAATGGATATTATTATTATTATTATTTATTAATAATTGCGGGCCTTTCGGCTTTACAATGTACCGTATTCTATTTCTTAATACATTTCATTCCTATATACATTCAAACGTTATTAATGTTATTTAAAGCTAATTATTTACTTAAAACTAAGCTTTATTTATTTATTAAAACTAAAAATTATTCTAGACTTTTACTACTTCCAAAAGTGCTTTCTGCTTCTTCTTCTCTTGACCCTCTCTCTTCATGTTCCCCATGCAAACCACTTTTCGTTCCTTTTTTTTATTTCCGCCATCCACCTCTTTCCTTCACACCTTCCTTTAATAGCTGCACAATATTCTTCTCGCTCATTACTTTTTCCTGACAAGCAAGCTTAATGTGTTCCAGTGTTTCAATCTCCGTTCCGCACACTCTACACATTCTTTCCTCGCTATTTGCCCAGTATCTGTTTCCTTTCTCCTCGTTTCCCAATCTAAACCTTGCAAACCTTCTCATGTTTTTTGTGTCTTTTACTTTAAATTACTGTGGTATCTCTCTCTCCCAAATCCTTTTATATATTGTGTTGTAATTGCTCTTCTCGAATTTTTCCATTCTTTGCTGTTGCTGTATCTCCTTGTCCCTTTTTCTTTGCTCATCTTCCACACTTGCGCCTCCTTCTTTTCTTCTCTCTGCCTCCTCGATCGCCATTGAATCATAATTTGTGTACCGAGATAATAATTTATGAAAATAATGAATATATTTTATTACAGGGAGGTTGAAATGGCCCACAAAGTTCTCTCCAAAGACATGAGCGAACTTGTTGCAGCTATGCGCCTTGCTCAACAATATAGTGAAACTACACTGGATGCAGAATACCGGAAGTAAGTATTTAATCTACTTTGTATAACTGTGTTTAATAGGTAACTATTAATTCTTGTTGCAGGAGTATGCTAGCTGCGGCACATGTGTTGGCAATGGACGCTAAAAATTTGTTGGACGTTGTCGACGCAATTAGGATTCGCTATCCAAATATACAAGCCCAAATCATGGCTCAAGCCAAGTCACAAGCAGGTGCTACTAGCACTAATACTACTGCCGCTGTGGATCAAACTCATGTGTCAGAAGCACAACCTTCAAGCACTGCTTTGCCAGACAATCCTCCTGAGCAAAACCCAGTGTACAACAACCGCGCAGCATCTAATAGTGATAATGTCAAATTAGCGTTAAATGTAGGCAGCGATATGGATCAAACTAGTCAAGATAATATTGTAAATGACACCTACGAGAACCAACAACCAGTTGAACAATTATACGGTAACCAGGATATCTTAAAATACGCTACGGAAGTAGTTAGTGTTGAAAATGAACTGAAAATAGTAGAACCTTCTGAGTATAATAACGGAGCAGTCTATTCTAACACGAGTGACCAACCTAATGAGTATATTAGTAATCAACCTTTAAATATAAATGATAATAATAAGGAAATTACGTCGAATCAACAACGAAATGTCACTATTGAAAATCCTACAATTACTTCAGTTAGTATGTCAAGAAATATTCAACTTCCGGAACCAGTATCGTGTACGTATGTTCAGCAACCAATTTACTCACATTCTCAAAAAATACAAGCTAAATTTGCTCACAGCGTCAGCCAAAAAAGTGATAGTTAAACGAAAATGCGTTAAATATGTCCAAAACAAATGCTGCTTATAAATTTGTTATTTTAGAGAAGAAGAAAGTACTTATACACTTTATGAGATTAAATGCGTTTATGCCAGTTTGTAATTATGACCGTTTTGAAACCTTTCGTAAAAGTCGGAAAGGCAGGACAATGGTCTAATTCTAGTAAATCTTTAATTTTTCAAATTGAAAAGAGCGAATTCTGCGTTATTTTACAGAAATAGTATATTTAGAGGTGTTTTTTTTATTACGCGAGTCCGTTAAACACATTTATGTAATATTAACGTAATAATTATCTCAAATCATATTAGAGGGTCGCAAGTCGAAATCTTTAAACGTAGATCTTTCGATAGTAATTCCTTAATTATGGGTCTGTAATTAGTTATTACATGAAGTGTAGTATTATTTCGCTATAGCATGTATATTATTTTTGTTTATTTCGAATTCATATATCGAATCTTCGGTCGTATTTGTGCATAAACAAAAGTAATATATAGAAATAAGTAAAGTTCCATTGCATTACTTATTTAGCAGATGTGTTTTTTAAAATACGAGAATGTTTGGTTGTCTTAAAAAATAGCTGCGCTTGAAATGTTTTTTACATAATAGATTTTAGGTGTGAATGTACCATATTTAGTCAGTCATGTCAAAAAATGACATAAAACTACCAATAATTTAAATAAAAATATATAAATATAATAAAATAATGATAATAATATTGCTATGTTATACAATACAATCATTATTATCGAAATGGAAAGATATTATCGTTAAAAAAAGATCAGGATCAGTTTCTTAACTTCAAAATTTATTATTTTAATTGCGTATGTAAAATGTCAATTTCCATTTACTTATAGACGTGTGCATTTTTACAACAATATATAATTAATAACAATAGGTAATAACAGTCAACGATATATAGAACTATAAGTTAAATAATTCGAACTGATTTTTAACACGAATTTTAAACAAATATATAAACTTCATATTTTATTACAAAATTCTCGATGAAATAGTAGCAGCTGTTATTGATATTAGATGGCACTGATTTTTAATTTTCTTAGTATATAAATATTTAAACAAAAGTAATTGATATTGAGAAAGGTGTTCCGTTAATGAGGTTTCCAATTAATTACCCATAATGTTCTAATACATCAAGATACAAGTACAGTAGCACCAGAAAAGCTACTCGCTGTATATTATAAATACTATTGTTTGGACGATGACATCAGTTTTTAATTAGTTATGTGTGTAATTAATATATTCTTCGGGGTGCTCATTAACTGGATGAACGTCGTAGCCACCAATCTACCAGCTCCTACGATAAAATACAAGAAGAGGGAAAAATTATTACATCAAGAAGTGAATTTAATAATTTATTTCAAAATATTTAATAGCACAAGCAGTGGTCATCTATTCTACTAAATCATCAACAATTTATTTCCTCTACAATAAAATGAAGAATTTTTACAATTTCATGTAATGATAAAGATTTTTTTAGAGATTTTTTTTTACAAAATATGTATATTAATAAAACAAATATAAATATATAAAAATATGTATTATAATTTTCAACATAATTTATTTAACAATTGTAAATATTCGTTAAAAAACGTTTAAATTTATTTTTTTTATTACAATTTTAAATATGTATATCATTTCAAAAATTATAATTTAGTTAATTATTTGCAAAATTTCTAATCATTTTTTTGAGTTTTTCCTTCTAAAATATTGTAAAATAAGTATGTATTTAATTATAATAAAAATACGAATATATGCATTTTAGATTCTCAAAAAATACTTAAAGATATAGTGGCTAAATAAAAATACATTTTTAAATTTAGGTTTGTGTCTCATTTTTTAAATTAACCCACTAGAAGGAAGAAATATTTCAAGTATACTTGAAGAAAAACTACTTAGAAACAATTAACAAATTCATTTAGGTGATGCTTTAAAATTATTATCACTTTGTATTATCACTTTGTTCAAATTGTCCTGTATAAATAAAATATAAAAAAGAATAACAATCACCACAAGAGGTGACAATGTATTTCTTATTTATTACTGAATTTCAGTCTTAAGTATTCATTAGACTACTTATAACATTTAACAATTATTTATATTTATGTATTATTGTATTATATTTATGTGCAAAAGTAATTGCTAAATATAAATAATAATTGTTATAATAAATATATAACAAAAGATAATATAATAAAAGATATAATTAATTTAGTTTCACTGATACTCAACAGATGGCAGCACTTTACTAAATTAATTTATTTTTAACTCTCGATAGGTTTGTATATACTGACATTGCCTAGTCCGGTACCAAGCTGTCAAATAAATTTTCTTAAAGTTTTATTCTGACATTTAGTGAATCGTGTTTAAACGTATGATTGTTTTAGTGGTAATGACCTGTGGATTGTGATTGAGTGGCAGTGCAGCGTGCTAATGGTTTGTGAAATATGTTATTGTTGTGTGCAGCAGCATGCACCTAGAGCATTGGGTCGTTTGGTAAACTGTATTTGTTATGGAAGCGTAGGCTGTCCGTGTGTCAACAAGTTTCTGCTTGCTGCTTCATGATTGTTTCAATGTCATTGAGCCTGTTTCTTCGTGTGTGATGATGTTTTGCTGGTGTGTTGACATAAAGTAAGGCGCGTGTATAATCTGCAGTTTATTTTTGTTAGTGTTGGATGTGATTCTCAAGATTGCGTATGTTACTATCGGTTTGATGATTGTGTGGTATATTAATTTCTTGTTGTGAGTGCTTAGTCCGGTATCTTTCTTTATGAGTTTTGAAGTTGTGTTCGATGCATGTGCGGAGTACGTGAGTTGGGTGTCTAGTGTACTACCAAGATATTTCACTGTATTTAACCATTCAATAACATTGTTATCTTGGCATTAGGAGTTGTTCGCTGGTGTGCATAAAATGTGTTAGCTGTTGTTATTGTTGTGTGGTGTTTATTGTTAGTTTCCATCTGTTGGTGATTTTGGTGATGGTTGTATGATGGTAGCTTAGCTGAGGTGTAGGGTCTATGCCATCGGCAAATAATATCAAGTGGGTTTTTGTCTGTTTTTGGAACATCATTGATTAAATAATTGTATAATGGACGGGCTAAGTGAAAGAGAGTAGTTTTCAAAGTTCAAAGTATTTTTATTGATATATAAATGTTCTAGTACATTTGTTATACATTTCTTATGTTTATTTTAAATAAAGTTACTAGCTAGAGGTATCATTGTTTAGAAAACACATTTTTATTTTTATTAATATTTTTCCAAGAGCAACGATACTTACCATTGTTTTATTAATCAACACAACTAGTAGCGGCGACATGAAGCAGCGGTCTTGGAGTTCGAGAAAAGAGGACTTATAGGAAAACTTATAGGTAATACTTGTAGGAAATGATTTTGATTTGGTTTCCAATAAACAGTTTGGGCATATGAAAGTAGCATATTACTTGAACTGTGTTTGTACATACACGAAATGTATGGACAGCAAAACTGACTCGAGTAATATTCTACTTTGTATGAACAAACTGTTTATCAGAATCGTATTGTCTAAAATTCTTTTAAGAGTAAATACTTACCATTGTTTTATTTTTCAGGAGTGATGCTTAATCGACACAACTAGAAGCGCCTGCATGTAGCAGGCCTTAGGTCTTGCAGTGCAAGAAAAAAGGACATATAGGAAAACTTACAGGTAAGACTTGTAGGAAATGATTTCAATTTCGTTTCTGATAAACAGTTTGGTCTTATAAAAGTTGCATATCACTTGAACCTGTGCTTGTACATACATGAAATGTATGGACTGCAAAACTGATTCAAGTAATATTCTACTTTGTATGAACAAACTGTTTATCAGATTCGTATTGTCTAAAATTCTTTTAAGAGTAAATACTTACCATTGTTTTATTTTTCAGGAGTGCAGCTTAATCAACACAACTAGTACATAGGCTACATGCAGCGGTCTTGCATTTCAAGAAAAGACAACTTATAGGAAAACTTATAGGTAAGACTTGTAGGAAATGATTTTGATATTGTTTTCTATAAATAGTTTGGACATATGAAAGTTGTATATTATTTGAATCTGTGCTTGTACATACACGAAATGTATGTACTGCAAATAAAACTGATTCAAGTAATTTTATACTTTAATATGAACAAACTGTTTGATCGGAATCAGAATCGTATTGTATAAAACCCCTTTAAGAACAAATACTTACGATGGTTTTATTTTTTAGGAGTGAAGAATAATCAACACAACTAGAAGCAACGGTCTTGAAGTTTAAGAAAAAACAATAGAAGAAACTTGTTACTAAGAAATTGAAATAAAAAAATAATATGTATTAAATATTTTATTGTTCTGAATAAGTTGTAATATATAAAGAGTTATAATTTAAAGTAAAATAAAAATTATAAAAAGAATTACAATGTGTATTATTCTAATGTATAGTGTGTAGCCTAATCCGCGCCGTCAATGTTGTTTTGTGTCTTAGCTAATCTAAATTTCGAGTTTACTTTTATTCTTCATAGATGGCAGTATAAATTTTTGTTAAAAGTCGAAGTCTTTGTATGGTTCGCACTTAATAAACCAAAGTATAGGAGTAAGGGTGTGGATGAGCAGACGTGGGCGGGGCCACACACAAACGTTTTTAAAAAACGTGCTTCTTAAATTTAACAAGCTTGGATAGTTTGTATCAGAGTACATACTTGAATAGAATTAGATATTTTGTATCAGAGTACATTAGAATTTGAAATTTTCTATCAGGAGAACATACTTTAATAGAATAAAATATTTTGTATCAGAGTACATTAAAATTAGAAATTTTCTATCAGGAGAACATACTTTAATAGAATTAAATATTTTGTATCAGAGTACATTAAAATTAGAAATTTTCTATCAGGAGAACATACTTTAATAGAATAAAATATTTTGTATCAGAATACATTAGAATTAGAAATTTTCTATCAGGAGAACATACTTTAATAGAATTAAATATTTTGTATCAGAGTACATTAGAATTAGAAATTTTCTATCAGGAGAACATACTTGAATAGAATTAAATATTTTGTATCAGAATACATTAGAATTAGAAATTTTCTATCAGGAGAACATACTTGAATAGAATTCAATATTTTGTATCAGAGTACATTAGAATTAGTAAGAAGTTGTATCAATCTACCATAGTACGTTTTGTTTAAATAAAAGATATAAAACTTATTTCAAGTGTTTTCTTTATTTTCATGTCTTTAATTTTTACAATAAATTAATATAATACAATTCATTACCTATAAATATATCCTGTTCTTTTTTCATGAACTTCAAGACCGTTGCTTCATGTCGCCGCTTCTAGTTGTGTTGATTAAGCTGCACTCCTGAAAAATAAAACCATCTTAAGTATTTGCTCTTAAAAGAATTTTACAAGATTCTGATTTCGATCAAACAGTTTGTTCATATTAAAGTGGAATATTACTCGAGTCAGTTTTGCTGTCCATACATTTCGTGTATGTACAAACACAGTTCAAGTAATATGCTACTTTCATATGCCCAAACTATTTATAGAAAACAATATCAAAATCATTTCCTATAAGTCTTACCTATAAGTTTTCCTATAAGTTGTCTTTTCTTGAAATGCAAGACCGCTGCATGTAGCCTATGTACTAGTTGTGTTGATTAAGCTGCACTCCTGAAAAATAAAACCATCGTAAGTATTTGCTCTTAAAAGAATTTTACAAGATTCTGATTTCGATCAAACAGTTTGTTCATATTAAAGTGGAATATTACTCGAGTCAGTTTTGCTGTCCATACATTTCGTGTATGTACAAACACAGTTCAAGTAATATGCTACTTTCATATGCCCAAACTATTTATAGAAAACAATATCAAAATCATTTCCTATAAGTCTTACCTATAAGTTTTCCTATAAGTTGTCTTTTCTTGAAATGCAAGACCGCTGCATGTAGCCTATGTACTAGTTGTGTTGATTAAGCTGCACTCCTGAAAAATAAAACCATCGTAAGTATTTGCTCTTAAAAGAATTTTACAAGATTCTGATTCCGATCAAACTGTTTATTCATATTAAAGTGGAATATTACTCGAGTCAGTTTTGCTGTCCATACATTTCGTGTATGTACAAACACAGTTCAAGTAATATGCTACTTTCATATGCCCAAACTATTTATAGAAAACAATATCAAAATCATTTCCTATAAGTCTTACCTATAAGTTTTCCTATAAGTTGTCTTTTCTTGAAATGCAAGACCGCTGCATGTAGCCTATGTACTAGTTGTGTTGATTAAGCTGCACTCCTGAAAAATAAAACCATCGTAAGTATTTGCTCTTAAAAGAATTTTACAAGATTCTGATTCCGATCAAACTGTTTATTCATATTAAAGTGGAATATTACTCGAGTCAGTTTTGCTGTCCATACATTTCGTGTATGTACAAACACAGTTCAAGTAATATGCTACTTTCATATGCCCAAACTATTTATAGAAAACAATATCAAAATCATTTCCTATAAGTCTTACCTATAAGTTTTCCTATAAGTTGTCTTTTCTTGAAATGCAAGACCGCTGCATGTAGCCTATGTACTAGTTGTGTTGATTAAGCTGCACTCCTGAAAAATAAAACCATCGTAAGTATTTGCTCTTAAAAGAATTTTACAAGATTCTGATTCCGATCAAACTGTTTATTCATATTAAAGTGGAATATTACTCGAGTCAGTTTTGCTGTCCATACATTTCGTGTATGTACAAACACAGTTCAAGTAATATGCTACTTTCATATGCCCAAACTATTTATAGAAAACAATATCAAAATCATTTCCTATAAGTCTTACCTATAAGTTTTCCTATAAGTTGTCTTTTCTTGAAATGCAAGACCGCTGCATGTAGCCTATGTACTAGTTGTGTTGATTAAGCTGCACTCCTGAAAAATAAAACCATCGTAAGTATTTGCTCTTAAAAGAATTTTACAAGATTCTGATTCCGATCAAACTGTTTATTCATATTAAAGTGGAATATTACTCGAGTCAGTTTTGCTGTCCATACATTTCGTGTATGTACAAACACAGTTCAAGTAATATGCTACTTTCATATGCCCAAACTATTTATAGAAAACAATATCAAAATCATTTCCTATAAGTCTTACCTATAAGTTTTCCTATAAGTTGTCTTTTCTTGAAATGCAAGACCGCTGCATGTAGCCTATGTACTAGTTGTGTTGATTAAGCTGCACTCCTGAAAAATAAAACCATCGTAAGTATTTGCTCTTAAAAGAATTTTACAAGATTCTGATTCCGATCAAACTGTTTATTCATATTAAAGTGGAATATTACTCGAGTCAGTTTTGCTGTCCATACATTTCGTGTATGTACAAACACAGTTCAAGTAATATGCTACTTTCATATGCCCAAACTATTTATAGAAAACAATATCAAAATCATTTCCTATAAGTCTTACCTATAAGTTTTCCTATAAGTTGTCTTTTCTTGAAATGCAAGACCGCTGCATGTAGCCTATGTACTAGTTGTGTTGATTAAGTTGCACTCCTGAAAAATAAAACAATGGTAAGTATTTACTCTTAAAAGAATTTTAGACAATACGATTCTGATAAACAGTTTGTTCATACAAAGTAGAATATTACTTGAATCAGTTTTGCAGTCCATACATTTCATGTATGTACAAGCACAGTTCAAGTAATATGCTACTTTCATATGCCCAAACTATTTATAGAAAACAATATCAAAATCATTTCCTATAAGTCTTACCTATAAGTTTTCCTATAAGTTGTCTTTTCTTGAAATGCAAGACCGCTGCATGTAGCCTATGTACTAGTTGTGTTGATTAAGCTGCACTCCTGAAAAATAAAACCATCGTAAGTATTTGCTCTTAAAAGAATTTTACAAGATTCTGATTCCGATCAAACTGTTTATTCATATTAAAGTGGAATATTACTCGAGTCAGTTTTGCTGTCCATACATTTCGTGTATGTACAAACACAGTTCAAGTAATATGCTACTTTCATATGCCCAAACTATTTATAGAAAACAATATCAAAATCATTTCCTATAAGTCTTACCTATAAGTTTTCCTATAAGTTGTCTTTTCTTGAAATGCAAGACCGCTGCATGTAGCCTATGTACTAGTTGTGTTGATTAAGTTGCACTCCTGAAAAATAAAACAATGGTAAGTATTTACTCTTAAAAGAATTTTAGACAATACGATTCTGATAAACAGTTTGTTCATACAAAGTAGAATATTACTTGAATCAGTTTTGCAGTCCATACATTTCATGTATGTACAAGCACAGTTCAAGTAATATGCTACTTTCATATGCCCAAACTATTTATAGAAAACAATATCAAAATCATTTCCTATAAGTCTTACCTATAAGTTTTCCTATAAGTTGTCTTTTCTTGAAATGCAAGACCGCTGCATGTAGCCTATGTACTAGTTGTGTTGATTAAGCTGCACTCCTGAAAAATAAAACCATCGTAAGTATTTGCTCTTAAAAGAATTTTACAAGATTCTGATTCCGATCAAACTGTTTATTCATATTAAAGTGGAATATTACTCGAGTCAGTTTTGCTGTCCATACATTTCGTGTATGTACAAACACAGTTCAAGTAATATGCTACTTTCATATGCCCAAACTATTTATAGAAAACAATATCAAAATCATTTCCTATAAGTCTTACCTATAAGTTTTCCTATAAGTTGTCTTTTCTTGAAATGCAAGACCGCTGCATGTAGCCTATGTACTAGTTGTGTTGATTAAGCTGCACTCCTGAAAAATAAAACCATCGTAAGTATTTGCTCTTAAAAGAATTTTACAAGATTCTGATTCCGATCAAACTGTTTATTCATATTAAAGTGGAATATTACTCGAGTCAGTTTTGCTGTCCATACATTTCGTGTATGTACAAACACAGTTCAAGTAATATGCTACTTTCATATGCCCAAACTATTTATAGAAAACAATATCAAAATCATTTCCTATAAGTCTTACCTATAAGTTTTCCTATAAGTTGTCTTTTCTTGAAATGCAAGACCGCTGCATGTAGCCTATGTACTAGTTGTGTTGATTAAGCTGCACTCCTGAAAAATAAAACCATCGTAAGTATTTGCTCTTAAAAGAATTTTACAAGATTCTGATTCCGATCAAACTGTTTATTCATATTAAAGTGGAATATTACTCGAGTCAGTTTTGCTGTCCATACATTTCGTGTATGTACAAACACAGTTCAAGTAATATGCTACTTTCATATGCCCAAACTATTTATAGAAAACAATATCAAAATCATTTCCTATAAGTCTTACCTATAAGTTTTCCTATAAGTTGTCTTTTCTTGAAATGCAAGACCGCTGCATGTAGCCTATGTACTAGTTGTGTTGATTAAGCTGCACTCCTGAAAAATAAAACCATCGTAAGTATTTGCTCTTAAAAGAATTTTACAAGATTCTGATTCCGATCAAACTGTTTATTCATATTAAAGTGGAATATTACTCGAGTCAGTTTTGCTGTCCATACATTTCGTGTATGTACAAACACAGTTCAAGTAATATGCTACTTTCATATGCCCAAACTATTTATAGAAAACAATATCAAAATCATTTCCTATAAGTCTTACCTATAAGTTTTCCTATAAGTTGTCTTTTCTTGAAATGCAAGACCGCTGCATGTAGCCTATGTACTAGTTGTGTTGATTAAGCTGCACTCCTGAAAAATAAAACCATCGTAAGTATTTGCTCTTAAAAGAATTTTACAAGATTCTGATTCCGATCAAACTGTTTATTCATATTAAAGTGGAATATTACTCGAGTCAGTTTTGCTGTCCATACATTTCGTGTATGTACAAACACAGTTCAAGTAATATGCTACTTTCATATGCCCAAACTATTTATAGAAAACAATATCAAAATCATTTCCTATAAGTCTTACCTATAAGTTTTCCTATAAGTTGTCTTTTCTTGAAATGCAAGACCGCTGCATGTAGCCTATGTACTAGTTGTGTTGATTAAGCTGCACTCCTGAAAAATAAAACCATCGTAAGTATTTGCTCTTAAAAGAATTTTACAAGATTCTGATTCCGATCAAACTGTTTATTCATATTAAAGTGGAATATTACTCGAGTCAGTTTTGCTGTCCATACATTTCGTGTATGTACAAACACAGTTCAAGTAATATGCTACTTTCATATGCCCAAACTATTTATAGAAAACAATATCAAAATCATTTCCTATAAGTCTTACCTATAAGTTTTCCTATAAGTTGTCTTTTCTTGAAATGCAAGACCGCTGCATGTAGCCTATGTACTAGTTGTGTTGATTAAGTTGCACTCCTGAAAAATAAAACAATGGTAAGTATTTACTCTTAAAAGAATTTTAGACAATACGATTCTGATAAACAGTTTGTTCATACAAAGTGGAATATTACTCGAGTCTGTTTTACAGTCACACATTTCATGTATGTATGAACACAGATTCAAGTAATATGCTACTTTTATATGACCAAACTATTTATTTCCTAAAAGTTTTTTTTATTTAACATAAAATCTTGCACTTCCTAATTTTTTAATATTACGTGAACCTAGTAGTACGTAAAAAAAAACGTTTTTGTAAATTATAACTATTTATGTATTACAACTTATTCAGACCAATAAAATACTATATATTTAATAAAAAAAAATTCTCTTATTTCAAGTTTTTTCATTTTTAAATCATTTTTAATTTCGGTTTAAATCATTTCTTTTAAGTTCTACATATTTTAAGCAAACAATTTGTATCTTATTCAGAAAATGAACTGCACATTTAATAAATACGATCTGTTTCTTTTCATTTTTTAAAAGAACAGCTCGTTTTTATTATATTTTTATATTATTTTCCTTAATAAGATACATATAATTTTGTTTATGATATATGGAATTTAAAAGAAATCATTTAAACTTAATTAAACACCTGATTAATGGGCATAATGAGAACTATTTTTTAGGAAGTTTAGAAAAAGTCAACCATTTTGTATCAGACTAATTTATATCGTTAAATCCCTATTGTCGGGATGAATGTAATGAATTAAAAATTAGTATGGTACAAGCATCTATCCTGCAGAATAAGAACTTTTAAAAAATAGTTCCAATTATGCATCGTATATGATAGCACTGATATTTTAGTGTTTACTAAATTTCTAAGCTTAGAAGTTTTATTTTTTTAAATTTTTGCAAAAAAATTAAGATACGTAAAACTTTTAAACTTAGACTTTCACAAAAAAAATATTTTACTCACTGCATGTATACTTCATGGTCGAGTCCGGGTGCGTTAAAGCTCTGCAAAGCTGTGGAGTTCTTTCTATTCCATTGTTGTAAGGAAGACGTATTCTAGTTCGAGCAGAAACTGAAAAAAAAAACATTAAAAATTAATAAAAGTTGCATATGATTTACAAATTTAACGCAAACTCTCTTAAGAAGTTAAGCCACTACAGAACAAGATAAAATAAGGTATATTTTGGGAATATGTGATATAATCACTATGATATAAATCAAAATGTTATTTGTTGGTTTATACCATTGTGATTTGCAAAAGACCACCATCTTACTTAACCCATAAAATTATGTTAAAAATATATTTGACTCACCTTCTATTGTCGATAAAAATATCTTCTGCAGTTCCGGTGTTCATATTTCAAAACCAGAACAAGAACAATTATTTATCACATAAAGTCCCTTAGGTCGTATTGAAAATCACTAAAAACAATAAAAAAATGTATATAAGTTTATAAGCACATACACTCTAATTAAAATGATAAGATGATTACCTAGGATAGACATGACAACCACTCTTTGAAGTTCTCAGCAGTTCACAACTCTCAGAAACTACTGGTACATCGTAGTCCCTCGAAGGAGATGCTAAAATATGTAAATAATGAAATTTTATTAATATTATGTATTTAGATTTTATTCTAGGTTAGAACATTATGAATTATACTGCTATGTTTTCAGTATTTAGTATTTGTTAACATCTTGAAAAATTTGAGGTTATGTATAATTTACAACTTCAATAAAATTTTAAAAAATCGTACCTGCTTTAACACTGCTTAGGTAAATAGCATTTCCGTATGTTTATAGCACTTAAAGATTAGTTTTAAATATCACTTCTATGATTTATAACTTAATTATTAATAAAACACTTCTAGCTCAAACACATCTGTCAAACTAACAAAATGGAGGCAAATTACCAAAGACACAAACCATAAAATATCAATTCCTACAGTAACTAATACTTAAAATATAACTAACAGATGGCGCATTATTAATGATGGCAATGTACCAAAGACACAAAACAAAAAATATCGATTCCTACAGTAGTTAAAACTTAAAATATACTTAACAGATAGCGCATTATTGATTGCTATTTACCTAAGACACAAACCAAAAAATATAGATTCCTACCGTATTTAAAACTTAAAATATATCTAACACATGGTACATTATTTTATATTATTTATAATATCTCAATGAAAATGCCATAAAATCGACATCAATAGTTTTTTAGCTTGAAATATTACTTAATAGAAAAACAACATATGTATAATTTTTTTTAAATCATAATTGTATACATTATTAAAAATAAAATGTAATTTCATGAAAAGATTTTGTAGTTAACAATATTCATAAGATTAAAAATATTTTTGAATGGGTTCTCCCAAAATAGTTTCAAGTTCTGCAATAACCTTCTGGCATGCAACTAAAACTGTTTCATCTTCATCTTCCAACAGCTCTGCCATAAATGGTATAGTTTCTGGAAGTAGAGGTAGAAAATCTTCCCCTAGACGTTTGGCCATCTCATGCATAGTGCTCAGTGCACTCAATCTATAAGAAAATAACGTAGTTATTAGGAGTGAATATTTAAATAAAACGAGATATTAAAGAAATGCATACCTGATGTTAACATTGTTGTATCTAGTTTTTAGCAACACTTGATAGTTTAGTTGCTTCCACAAAGAATCATCAGCAGTTGCTACAGCGAACTGGGCAATACATTTTATAATCAAATTGTTCGATCTTTGAATAAGTTTGTCATTTCCGCCGAGACCATTTTCTAGTTGGTCCACAATAGGCTGCATCAATACTTCAAATCTATCTTTATCTATAAAGTTTTGACTGTCGTATGTAAACACCGCGGTCAATGTATTTAGAATTGCTTCAACCAATATTATATTTTTTTCTTCATCTTTAAAATATAATGATTCATTTTTCTTTTTATTACATTTGTCTAATAATTCTGCAGAATTTTTCAAAAAATGTCCAGCAAATAAAACGAATAAACCTTTCAGACATTCAGCTAGTTTGTTAGATAAACGATAAAAAGTAATTATTCTATCAGTGTCATTACTGTCAGTATTACTACGAGAAGCCCAATCGAATATTCTAAAATAAAATGGTTTAAAGGACGACTCTGATAGTTTTAACACTAATGAAACTATAGCATCTATAACGTGTCCTTCAACTACACCGATATCATTTTGTGTAACATTTGTCACGTCTAAACATCTAAAGTCCAATGCATGTAAAAAGAATATAGTTAATTCACTTTGCAAACTGTTAAATTCTGTGGAAGTGATGTTGGAGAAACTTTCAGCAAGGACACCCATTACTGAACTTACAGCATGGTACTGTTCGTTTTTAAGTAACCGATTGTAACAATTGCAGACAGCTGGTATAAGAACTCTAGAAGAAATAGTTGTGGATATTTTTGAACCAATAGATTTTAATTTAGCAATAAGTGGTGCTGCTTTAGGGTCATTGGAATTGAATTTAATGGAAAGTAACGATAATTCTAACAAAATTGTTTCTAAGTATGGACTTAAGAACAATGGTAATGTTTCAATAATTTTCTGTATTGATGTGATAGTACTTAACAACACAATATCTGGATTTTCGGCTTTTCTTTGTTTTGCTAAGATTTTTAATAAAGCTGGCATGAATGATGCTAATTTTGTTATAGAATGTGCCCTCAAATTGCTGCAGACTTCAGCTAAACACAAAACCACAGAAGCTAAGACATTACCATGTGTTTTGTCAGGGCGAACTAAATCTGTTAATAAATCAAGGATATGTTTAAAATCTGATGGATTTTCTGGTGCTAAATATTTGACTAGCAGTTTTATAGCTAGAAGAGCTGTTTGTTGATTCATTTCAAGTTCTAGTTCAGATGTACCATCCATCTCACAATCTGAACCAATCGTTTCGATAATTGATGATAATGGTGGCAAAAATCCATTTAAAGCTTCTTTATCACATGATTCGAAGAATGTAATTTGATGTTGCAATCTAGATATAAGTAATTCAATAGCTTTTCTACGAACTGTACCTAAATTGTGTGACATCAGACCGCGTATTACTAGTATAAACATATCAGCCGATAAAAGCGAATTAACATTATCTAAAACGTCGTAGCTATAATGCAACATTACTTTCCAATATTTAGCTTGTGGCTTTCCGTTATTTGCGTCTGCTGTTTTTGAAACAGAATTTATATATGTCAATGTATTTATAATCATAGTCTTATACAACGGTTCCATATCTGCTGTTTGTTCATCAGATAATCCAGCTAATGTAATAACAAAACCCGGATATGATATTAATCCACTTAAAAATGTAAGCAATGTATATTTAAAATGACGGAATTGTTTGGATGAATGACGGTTAACATCAAATATTATAGTCGGATCTTTCTTAGCAGACATGACATTGTCATCTTTATCTACAGGCAAGTGCTTGAGATATACTAATAAATTATTACACGTTTCTATGATCACATCAGGTGGAAACTCTCGAGTAATAGAGCCTGCAATTTCTAAACGTCTAGGAAGTTCTCCTTTATCGGTTTTGTCTTGATGAGAACGTATAGCATGTGATTCAAAAACAAGCCCCAAAAATACCCATAAGAAATATTTAGGTTTTAAAGTCTCTAGTAATTTTTTAAAGAGAAGTAATCTACGATGTTCTGGAATGTCTAAAAGAACATCAACAAATACTCTTAGAACTGGAATTACTGTTTTATTTAATTTCTCAACTTGTTGATCATTTAAATCATCACTAAGTTCCGACTTGATTAAAATCGGTATAATAGTCTCAATTAATTTAGCTATTATTTGATAACTGTACGCGTCGTCATGTCTTAGAATTGAAGATCCCATGAATGTAAAAATAGCCATAATGTTATGCAAAACTTGTTCTGGCAGCATCCCCGCAGTATGCGACAACACCAAGAGCGCATGATGATGCGTCTGTGGATTTTGTGTAGCTCTTATGCATTGGACGACAAGCTCAATATTAAAAATATTAGCTGGTAAATTTTGTACCACGGTACCATTAGGAGATAACATTTGACAAGAATGTAAAATAAATGAAAGCAACAACTGTTTTGTATATTCTACAGGGGACTGTTCTTCAAATTCTAAACAACGTTTTAATATGTCAAATATAACAGGCAACATTACTTCAATATTAGATATTTTTCTTTTATTTTGTATAAATTCCAATAAAGTAACACCACGTTTCCAAACGCGCGTTAATAATAAATCAGGCGTAGGCAAATTACTTCTCCTAGCAATTTTTCTTTGTGTTGTTTTTACAATTTCTATTTTCGTTGATTTTGCATCGCGCATTAATTTTAATTCCTCTGATATCAACGTTGCATTTAATTCAATACGTTTTAGAACTTTATGTGCCGCGGAAGCTATAAGAGCATTATCAGAGTCAGTGGCAGAATCTATGACCTTACTTAATAATGATTTCTGGTATTTTTCTGGTAAATTTATAAACAATTCATTATTTAACTGATTCATTAATAACACAGCTGGATTTGTTGTTTTAAGCTCATTCAATGGAACTTTTATATTGTATTGATTCAAACACTCACAAATTAATTTCCACGTATTCACATCGTCATTTACAATGTCAATTGTATCTTTATCTATACGCGAAATAATATTTTGAAGAATAGCCCCTTCATAAATATCCAAAACGCCTTTACTTTTATTTTGTTCTAATATTAATGAAGCATTAGTTGTAATTTGACTTAAAATTTTCCCAGAATTTACATACTGTAAAATATTTAGCATAGAACTGGTCACATAACTAGGATGCGGTGCTTTAACAAATTCAACTAAATTATTTAAAGCATGTAAACTACTAGGTTTATTATTTTTTAAAGTCTTTTGTACAGACTCGTCTGCTAAAATATACAAAATTAGAGGCAACTGCTCCTGGTCAAGTAACAATTCCGATTTTCGAGAAGCCAACTCTCGTATTAAATAGGAATAATTACTTTTTGTTTCTATTTTAGAAATTAATTTTAATATTTTAATAGAGACAGTTCTTATTTGTAATATAGGACTTATTAATGCAATTAAAAGTGATGGAATAACTATATCGGAATCAAAAATCCAATCCAATGACCCTTGTTTCTGACTTAATAGATAATGAACTAAATTTAGAGTCCTTAATTGAAATTCTGGAGTGATTTCAACAAATTTAGAACTGGATTCCTTTTCAACACAATGTCCTAAGAACAAGTTAGATAAAAATTCAATTTTTTCATTGAAATTTGGAAAATATTTCTCAAAAAATATGTTTAGAACATTAATATAAGATTGGCTAATTTCACGATTATTTAAATTACAAGAACTGAGCAGTAATTGTAATATTTGGAACAAAAAGCTTGTTTCTGACGATTGTTCGCATATATTTAACCACCCGGTGGTGTTGGAAATATCACTTTTGGTGATAATTTTACTTAAACAATGCAAAAATACCTCGAGAGGAAATTCATTTACTGTTGCTTTTAAAATACCGTTTTTTACTATTTTTAATGTAAAATTATCTCCTCCATCTACTAGAACAACTTTTGTATCTTTTACAATGCGAATAGCTAAATCTAACACTTTCTTACTTAATTCCGGGCCACTATACTCAGGTAACGCTGATGTTAACAATATTAAATACATTAATTTATCAATAGTTATAAAATTTTCAACATTCTCCATTTCTAGTAAACTATTTATGTTAGGAACGTTTTCCCTTTCTTTTAATAATTTCATGACAGCTACAGATGACAAAGGAGAAGAATTTCGTTTTAAATTAGTTTTAGCAGCTTTTTTAATTAAAATGTTATTTCTACCGAAAAAAGAATTCTTAATGATGAGATTTTCAGTTTCGTTATTGTCCTTTGACGATAATAAAATAAATGGTAAAATGGCTATCAAAATAGTACTTTCAGCGAGTTTAATATTTTTGCTACATAGAACTTTTAATAAATCGGAGGCAACTGCCGTGTCGGACCATTTCTTAATGGTGTGACACTTGGTCAAATTTCGAATTAAACTTGTAGCTAAAGTATCAGGATGTACAATTTTAACTAATACATCAACATCAAATTGTAATACAGCTTTAACGACTGATGGATCATCATCTAACAAACGCTCTGAAATGCCATTTCTCAATAAATCATCATTCCAATTGAAAGATGATATTTTGTCCTGCATATATTCAATAGCTCTAATGCGGTGATCTGCTTTAAAATGATATAAATTTTCAAAAACTGAAGTATGCCCGATTTGGTTCGAAACAAATGGTAAAAAGTTTAAAATTCTCTTTAAAGAACGTGGACTAATCTTCACTTTTCTTTGCATAACACTTTTTACAACTTTGTCAAATACATCGGAATATTGGGTTTCTAATTTTTTTAAATACATTGAAAACCATGTTTGAATTTCACTATCATCTGGTTGATCTATTTCAATAGCGTTAATATCATTATCAGAACTTATTGACATTCGTTTTTCATCAAATTTGTCAGATTCATAATTTTGAAGGACACATCTGTAATATAAATACCATTAATATTTGTTCATTACTAATTTAATATTTGGCCCACATACTATTTTAGTTCTAATTTTAAATCTGCTTAATGTGCATGCGTCGTGTCTGACCAGTTATTAAAAGATATGTATGGTTTTAAACTTATTATTTTTTACATGGAATAGGAATAGCTATCGCAACTTGACAACGGTGTAAGTTGTTATGCTCTACTATACAACACACTACTATTCTGCAGTGGGCAGCATTGGCATATATCTCAAGAGAGTATTTAGTCTGTATATAAAATCTTACATGTATTGGGTCAGTTTCAGAAAAAAGATGATACTATAATATTAGACTTTTCAGAAAATTAAAGTAAAACTAAGTAGCTTCATTGCCTTAGAACGAGATATTTGTCTATATATAAAATATAATATAAAAAGGTGATACTATAAAGTGATAATAATGAAACTTACCTTATGATTGTAGCAGCATCTTCATCCGTGAAAGTTATTTCCGCCAATATACTATCTGCAAACTTTTTCAATATTTCTGAAGATTCTGGTGGATCTGATTGTATGCTCTTCAATACTCCAGATAATAGAGGAACAAGTAGTTTGATAATCGGACTTCCGGAAAGTGCATGTTGTGAAAGAGCAACAATGAACCATTTCTGTCTTGCTATGAGATGTAGAGCTACTAATGGAACGCCATTATAAACTTCACTTTGAGATCGGTAAATCAAAAGTATTAATAGAACAGCTTCAGATCTCAAAACAGCGTGAGGGGCCCCACTTATTCTAGTAACAAATTTATCTAAAACTTCTTGAGATAATTTTGCTTTTGTGACGAGTTGCGCTATTATCATATAACCAGCAGCTGTGAAATCTAAAACCTCAGAGGATAGAGATTTTGTAATTGTTGGTAGAATAGTAGTAATGTGGCGCTCTGTCACAGTATTTGCATATTCTAAAGCACCTATTAGAGAAGTGCAATAGAAAGCAAATAAAGTTGTTAAATTATTTGCTTTATTTTCATTTACTTCCATTGTTTGGAAGGTTAATTCGCAGATGAAGTTCAAGAAATATGAATCATTAGTACAACGATTCAATAATGTTGTTTTAGATAAAGGAACTCCAGTTCTTTGAAGAGGTTCCAGCCAATGCCATGGGTCAGCTGTACTTGACAGATCCAATAACTGCAAGCACCGAACGAAGATCTTTGTTTCATGATATGGAAATATTAACATTAATATATCAATTTTATTGAATAGCTGTATATGCAATCGATTTATTAACCATTCCAAACAATTATGTGATGCTGGAATTAGAAAATATGGTGACAATAATAATAAAAATTGCTTTATGTTTCTATCAAGTTTCCGATTTGTTCCTTTTACTTCTACTGATCTCTCAAAATCTTTAGACGCAACATTGAATAATGTCGCTTCAAATATTTCAAATTTACGATTTAATTTCTTTAATTCTTCTAGGCCGCTCAAACCAATTTCAAAGATAGTTTCACGATCTTTATTTGCAGCTTCTCTGGGGTCGAATAATAATGATGCTCGCTTTTTGTCTTGAATTAATAGTGTTGTTTGTGGAGTAGCTAAACGCTTTAACTGGGCTGCTAGTGATGTAGCCATGGCGATGTTATAGTTTATCTAGAGCAATAGAAGATTATTAAATACAATATTGTCTAGATATACATCTATACGCACAGTTTAAGTACGAGTATTTTAATTTAAACCTGGTGTATTTTAAAAACACACTACTACTAAGTAATAATAACATGTGATATATATTTGGTAATTATTTAGTTTAAGGGCACATTTTCTTTTGATTGTTATGAAAAAAAACTACTGCACTGTTCTGTTATGGCGATTGTACAAATCACTACGTAATATACATTTTACGACTTTTTATTTAGAAATTTGACATAATTAGATATAAAGAATTGCTATTCAAAATAAAATTGAATACCAAATCATTATAAATTTCTATATAGAAATTGATAAACATAACCTCTTAAAATATGTTTCAACTTACTACTTACATGTAATATCAATTATCCTGGATGTGATATATTTTTAACAATATATTATTAATGATAAACAAAACCAAACTATATTTGTAATATAACAATTTTTACAAAGGAACACATATTAAAATATAAAAGCACGTGTCTTAAATTATTAAATGCGGGAGTTGTATTAACCTTGCGTATTCCAGTACATCCGTATCTCTGTGTATTCCATGACACTTATGTCATAGTGTTGCCAAAGGTATATTTATTACAACTTTGGTATTGCCAGAACGAAGAAAATGAGACGTGATTTCATTTTTAAATAACTATTTTTATAATTATTTTACAATTATTGTTTATATATTTTTGTTTAACCTTCGCCAATTTAACATTAATGCCTTTACAATGTTACATGTTACAAAACATTTTCTTTATAAATCCTTTACAATATCAACAAATAAATAATTTCTTTTTAATTTCAAAAATAAAATCTAAGCTGTGAAAGACTTAAACCAAATATCACATGGAAAAGGCCTTTCGTTTGAATTGGTTTGAATGTATTAGATTGTGCGATAATAAGCAACTCGTTCGTAGGAATCCTTTATTACAAATGTCACAAATATTTCGTTTTTCTCCTGAATGCATTTCTTTATGTCTCTTTGTTGCATATTTCACAAAGAAAAAGACGTTGTAATTGAGTTTGTACTTCAATAAGGGATTTGTTAGAAACACTACAAAAATGAAGCTTTGGACCTTGATTCGTTATTTGTTTTCTAATTAATTTATTTACTTCATCTGTGAACAATCTATTGCAACCTGTACAAACATTTCTTGAAAATGAGGCTACTTCGAATGGTTCCTGTTTAACATTCAATTTAACAGCATAGCTTACATAAATAACATCAACTTTTATTTCCGTTGGCTTTGTTTGAACATCCAAATTCTCTGCCTTTACTATAACTTTCTCCATTTTGATTTTCTTGTTTCATCTGTAAAATAATAATTAAATTTATTTATTACTATTTAAGTTTTTATAAAAATTTGTTATTGGCGGTTTTTATGCGGAAATGATGCTTTCGTGTTACACTTCACGAGTGTTACTTCAAGTGTGCCATCTTACGGAAAAAATTGTTATTGTGGTTGGTTGTAGTCACTTATTTCTAGTTATATTTTTCATCATTTGGATTTAAAGAGTTGATCAAGCAAGTAGAGCAAGTTCATTATTTTAGCAGCTGTGGTAAAACGATTTGTAGTTATTATTTCTACAAGTAAGTGCACGTTCGTTCGGGATTAAGAAGACCATCGCAGTTAAATTGAATATTCTGCACACATTACATTAAGGTTAGTTTTCTTAACAATAATATGTAGGCCGACAATGACGGTTTGTTCGTCTGAATTAGTTATATTATATATTTCCTTAAATCTTGTCATTGTTATAATGAACTGATTGGCTTTTTCGTTACCACGGCATGCACAATAGGAACCATAATCTATAAAATACAATTACCTAAATAAAGTATTTGAGAGCAGATTTTATTTTGTGTTATTAATTTTCATCACTATTTTACATGAATAATGAAATAAATTAATAATGACTTGTATTTAAAACAAGTTGTGGAGTATAAACTGGCGATATAACTAAAAAGCACTGACTCACTTATTTTTCTATAATGTATATAGAAACAAATAAGATAAAATTCATTATCGTATTATAGATTTATACCGGTCTTATAACGTCTTTTAAGTATAAGTCGACGGCGAACTATCGTGATTTGGACTATATCTTCATTATTTTTATGTAGAAACTAATTTGTTGCATTATTATTTTACAGAAATGCCAGATTTAATATTAAACGAGGAAATTCCTAAAAGAGAAGAGAAACATCCGACATCAAGAAACCACTATTCAATGTCGGAAACAAGTACAGCTTCTGAAATGATTTTGAATGAAAATCAAATAAAGAAAGAAGTTGAAGATGCTGTCGAGAACACTGTGAATTCAGATATATCGCCACAAAATCATCTTCCATATATTAAAAAAGAGGCTAATGACTTAGGTTATTTTCAATGCACTGCTTGTTCTCAGCTTTTTGTGGATTCAGTTGTTTTAGAGCAGCACATTACAACAAGATCTGAATGTTCAATTGCCATTAATTTTAATGATACCAAAACAATCGTTGAAGATTTAAATGAAGAGGAAATCAATGATCTAAAGATACGGGATGTATCATCAAAAGAAAATTTAGCTAAACATGAGTGTGCTTACCTTGTAAAGAAACTTTATGGTTGTGATATTTGTGGCAAAAAGCTTATTTCGAGACAGACTTTAATCGTTCATCACCGTCTACATACTAAAATTAAGCCTTTTTCGTGTAATGCATGTGGCAAATCGTTTATTGATAAAAGCAATTTAAATAAACACAAAAAGTTCCATGAAAATAATAAACCTTTTACTTGCTTGATTTGTAACACCTCATTTGTTTATAAGTCATATTTAACTTCACATGAAAGAACGCATTCTGGCGAGCGGCCTTATTCCTGTAGAATTTGTGATAAGGCGTTTAAACAATTAGGTCATTTAACATCTCATGAAGAAACTCATGGAATTTTTAAGATAAACAGAAGACAATCAAAATTAAAACCAACATCAACCGAACCAAAAAAACCGGGACAATTTATATGTGATATATGTAAAAAAACTTTTAGTTTGAATTGTAATTTATCAAGACATAGGAAGGAAATTCATATTATGGGAAAATCTTATGGCTGTGATTCTTGCGACAAATTATTTTCTCGGAAAGAAGATTTAAGAAACCATGAACGAAAAAATCACTAAACAGTGATTTATAAAAATATCGTTTACCTATTTTTTTACTATTTATATAGAAAATAAGAATTATGTACAACACATATATATTTTAAAAGAAGTGTATAATATGTAAATAAATGAAGTATTTATTGTATATTGTTATAATATAAATGAAAACTAATTATATATTTGATAATTGTTAAAAAATAATCAACTACAATAAAACAATGGTGAAAATGATTCTATAATTATTATTTTTGTTATTTTAACCTTTTTACTCTTACTCTTCCTATTTATAAAAATGTAATAGTTTGCATATCGCTTCTGTGTTGTAATAAAAACATATATATTACATAACATTTTACTTTGTCCCATTTTTCCATAAAGTCTACAACAAACAAGAGGTATTGTATGGGGACACAAATCGTCTTTCTATTATAAATAGATAACGGTATACTATTATATAGATAACTATTATAATAGATCTACGATAAATAACTAACTACTAATTTTTGCGAAATTTTTCCATTGTTCAAATTACGAGAGTTTGGCGTTAATTTTCTAACAAATTTGGTAATATGTTAAAATATTTGTGGTTCGTTTCTGTACTCATCTAAGACGCAAAAAATCTCTAGATTCCTATTTTCAAATAAATGAACTGCTTGCATCTTGAACGCATGGTCAAATTAGGGGTGTCCACTTAAAAAATATATCGATATTTATATTCGATGTAAAATATTGGATCCCAGCATCGATGTTTATCGATATATCGCTAGAAAACATCGATATTTTTTCACTATCGAATACTTTCCACAAAAATTTAATATTACCTTTTTCCAGTGAAACGCACAAAGTTTGTGGTCCTTGATTTTGTAAGTATGAATGTAGAATTAGAGACCAGAGTAACATAGCTAAACTAGTAGTGTAATAATAGTGATTTTCTATGAGTGTTACTTGAATAGAATTGTACTACTAAGATAGTGGTGAGATGACTGAAATAAGTTATACCTACATTTGTAAGTGAAATAAAAACGACAAATTAATAGAAATATTTTATTACATACCACAAAACTTGAAAACAGTAAAAGAAAAAAAAATACATATTTAGTACTAGCCTTAATCTAGGTACCTGCAAAAACTTACTTTCACTTTACCTATTTAAGACCAATGCTCTTTAGACAAACTTTGCAAAAATAAAAGTTTACTTAATCTTTTACCTTTCATTCTATTTCTTTGTTGATTGACTATTTGAGCAGCCTTTGAAAATAAACGTTCGGATGTCCTTATTTAAAATTGAAGGCATCAAGTAGTGTTAAAATTATTTAGTTCGTTAATAGATTCGACAAGAAAATAAAAAAAGCAAATATTCGATGTTTCTATAAATAAATATATCGATATATCGAATACAATAAATGTTAGTCAAAACATCGAATCAATCCGATATATCGTACGGAATACATCGAATAAATTCGATATATCGATGTTAAGTGAATATCCCTAGGTCAAATTGTAAGCATTTGACAGTTTGGAAAGCAAAGGAGCACAATAAATGATTAATAAATATCTAAATAAATATACTATTTAATTCCGTTTTCTTAAGTCCTATCTTACATAGATTTATTAAAGTTCACTTATATCTTTTTAAGAACTGTTTGTATCATTTTTTGTAAGTACTTTTATATTTTTATTTAATAATTCTATAATATCTTCTTGCTCAACAGTTTTATAAACTTTGTTTATTCAACTTAAAAAGTTATGATTATAGAATTAAAAAATGACCTTTGTTATTGGTTATTTTTATTAAAGAATACTATGAGGGTGATAGGATATGCATCGGAACTATAATATCTTTAAAATAAGAAACAAATCATCTAATATTGATAACAATATTTTTTCAGATTATTAATCGAACGTAAACATGGAAAACACCGCAATAAAACAAGAGGTATTAGAAACAAATGATTCGTCTTTAAAATCTACAGAAGCAAATATTAAAACTGAAGAATCAAACTCATATTATGTCCAGGAGACTATAATAAAGATTGAAATTGAAGAAGAAATAGAACAAGAGATTAATGATACAACCACTTTAAATGAACACAATAAAATGAATCTTAAATCTTTAGAAAATAATATATTTATTCTTGATGAAAGCCAGTGTAAAGGAAAACGTCATATGTGTAACATTTGTGATAAGACTTTTAATCATGTCAGTAGTTTATTTAGACACAGAAAGAGTCACTCTTTGGGGAAGCCTTATTCATGTGATACATGTAACAGGTCATTCGCTCAAAAGACAAATTTAATTATTCATAAACGAACTCACACTGGAGAAAAACCTAATACTTGTGATATTTGCAATAAATCATTTTCTGAAAAGGGTAGCTTAATAAGACATCAGCGTACACATTCTGGCGAGAAGCCGTATTGTTGTGAAATTTGTAATAGATATTTTGCTGAAATTAGTACTCTTACTAGACATAAGAGAATTCATTCAGGAGAAAGACCTTATTCCTGTGAAATTTGTCATAAACGTTTTCCATATAGAAATAGTATAATTATTCATCAAAATACACATAAATCTTGAAATTAATCCATTCTGTAATTGAATTAGTTTAATTATTAATAAGTCCCGCTAAACACTGTACTTAAATTATTATACGAAACCTAGTAATTAAAAATTTGATTTATGATTTTAAATATAACAAATGCGAGAAGGTCTTCATTTGATTGTCTTATGATTAAATTGTAAAGAATAAGTTTTACATATTGAAATAAACCTTAATACATATAAAAATGATGTTTTAATTTTGTGCAGTATTTTTTAAATTAGCGCACCATTTTCTGAAAGGGTGAAATGTACATTTCGCTGATAGATTTCCGCATACTGTATCCGCTTAATTTTTTCTAAATGAAAAATGTTATACAAAATAAGGTCTCAACAACCAGAAAAACACCAAAAACGTTAATGAAACAATGTACTAGATTCTCTAAATAGAAGAAAACCTTTAAATACATAAATGGGGCAATAATTTTATTAAAATAAATCCCATCATATATGTGATGAATTGTTATACTGTGTTATACTATCTCTTTCTCATCTCTTTCCACTAAAATTCAATGGCTGCCTGACAGATCTTGTAACAAACAAATCTGTTCATTTTTATAGCTCAATTTTCGGTTGCCCCGTTAATATACAGTTTGTATTTTTTATATCAACTTTATTTGATATTTATTTTTATAATTTTTTAATATAATATTTATTAGTACATTAGATTTTCTTATTAAGTAATCATTCTTGCATTAAATGTTGGTTAGTATACAAACCGGCTAACCATTGTTTACTATTGTAAATGAAAATTATCCAATTTAATTCAAAATGGAGCATATAGACGATATATCAGAAATACAACATGTTATATTAATGGTTTCAAGAGTCCATGGTGATTTTTCCAGCGTAACTACTAGAGGAGGTAATTAAACTTTAATTTGACACTAACACGACATGAGTTTTATAACTTATATATTGATTGTTTATAGGAAATGAAAAACAAATTGTTGCTTTAATAGCAGAACTTTATAAATATTTAAATAAAAAGAATTACCTTAACAAGGAATCTATTAATCCCGATTTTGAAAAGAAATTACGGATCATAACATTTGCATTAATTGTAAATTCTAAGCTAGACTTCAAACATGATCTTTTGGAAGATGAAAAACTAAAGACATTTATAAATAATGATTGTGCATTGTCTAAAGTTGTTCTAATGGAATGTATTTGGTCTCTAAATTTAGATATTTTCTTATACGAAACTATCGCAAAAACACCACCATGGTTTTCACTTCAAGTTGTGGAAGCTGTTTACCACAGCATTCGTTACTTAAAACCTTATTCAGCTATATCAAGGGTTCGATATTTAATTGAAGCCCTTTATTATCAAATTTGTAGATTACAATTTGTTGATATGGATGACATAGTTCGAAAGATAACATTGAAAACATGTTTGGAAAAGTTTTTACACTTACTACATTTCTTTATCAATCCTAAATCTTCTGGGATATCGGAATTTGGACAGACTGAATTAACTAAATATACAGGTTATAGCTTAAAATATATTTTGCAGACAACTATTAATTGTTTAAAAAATTTCAATAAAATCCCACAAAGAAAACTAACAAAGAAGGATGCTGTATACAATTTATCAATTGGGGTAAGTAAACCTTTTTACATAATTTGCACATAAAAATTATAATGTACCAATAATTGTCTTATTACAGGAACGCCATGGAAAACCCATAAGCTCCGATGCAGGATACGAAGCAACAATTAAAGACACCTTAAAAAAATGTAACGGTTGCTTGTTTGATACTTGCAAAGCGAACCTAAACCCTATAACATTGGATATCTTTTTATGCTGGAGCGAAATGAAATATGAGAACACTGGAATAGACCTGCAGGTTGTTATAGCCAACCAGGCCTACGAACTTCTTGAAATTTTAAAATCCAAAGAAGAATTCAATCACGACGTGCAAGACTTATTGTCTAAGTTAGCTCAGAAACCCAAAGACTTAAAAGAAAGAATCAGAGAAGCTGATCTTGAAACTATTGTAGAAAATGTTTTGATTAAAAATCCTGATCAAAAACAATGGTTTAATAAAATGGTGGAGCATAATTCATTATTTAAAAATACCGAAATGTTTGAAGCTCTTCAGCGAAATATAATTCTAGTCGACTCAGAAAATATTAAATTAATATTAAAAAAGGGATATGAAATTTTGAATTCTGAAATTTGTGATAAAGAAGCTGTTAAAGATGTTGTGCTATTATCTTTAAAAAATGTTAAGGTGGTGCAAGAGCAAATATTTGCCGTTCAGAAACATTTTTTGGAAACAGGTATTATTAAAAAAGTAGTTTATACTTTGTAGACCTCCTGCACTTGTGAACTAATAACAATTTCATTTTAGGTTTGTCGAACACTTTTGAGAAAGAAAGTTTTGAGTCTGCTTTGATGGAAGTTTTCAATAAGACCATTGTTGTCGACAAGTACAAGCTGCAACAAATGCTTGGTTTAACATTACAGAATCCTGTAAAAGTATATAACAAAATAATAGAGGCGTGCATTAAAAATATGAAGCACGTGAATTTAATGAGCGAGGTGCTAAAGCAATACAAATATATTGGGGACATTTCCATGAGACAACTAACAGCAGAGGAAACTTCAAATAACAAAAAAATATGTTGCGATAATCTAGCATTAACAGCACTGATCGACACGTTCAATGAAATGAAACTGAATGAAAATTACGTACAAACATTTGTTCTTCTACTACAAAATATATTTGAGTTTGAAATTTTGGAAGGGGAAAAGTTACTCAGCAAATTTATTATTCCAAGTATTCAATCGGCTTTAACTGCTTCTGATTTTATGAAATTAAGGGGTTTGTTGCAGGGGTTGAATGGAATTTGTTTAAATCATAAATTTATCAAATACCAAGCACCGTTATTGGTAATAATGGCTCAGGTATTGGATAGAGCCAGGTGGGACTTACCAACGTATTCGGGAAATGCTGTTCAAGTAGTCGCCTTAAGCACTGAAATCACGCAGAAGATAATCGAAGATTTTGCAGTTGGAAAAACTGAACGTGGTGAGTCTACATTTATTTCCATTGTTTCCTTGATCTCTTTGAGCAACTATTACCAAGATTATTTTTAGATAAAGATGTACTGTGGCTGAGAAAGAAACTGCAGTCGCTGAAAGGAATAAACAGTTACCACTTCCAACGTCTTTGGAACCTGGAAGGCTATACCAAAACTTTAGGAGAATTTCTTTCTGACGGAGACCCAGCTGTGCAAACCGAAGAATACCTGGTTGCATTAATATGCGAGGTAAGTTATACTCTACAACAAATATATATACATAAACAGTTCTTTTAATAATATGTTTTTTTGTTTTTAGAACTTACCACGGTGTACAAAACAAGAAGCATTGTTGCTAGTGAACCAGAAGACTCATTTAGGCATGCTGTGTAATGCCTTAACTCTTATAGCTACGGTGGTCCAATCCAATAACGAGTCCGCCCCTGTGTCTTGTCTACAACATTGTATTCACCTTAGTACTTCTATTATAAAGGTAAGCTACGCAACCATATTGCACCACCTAAGGGGTCATTTTTCTTCCTTCATTTCTGAGAAATATACAACGAGATTGTTTATGTTAAAATAAGATCCGCATTGTAACATTTGCAAACCAATTCTTGCAACTAATTTCGGTTTAATAATTTAATTTTTTTTCATTTTTAGGATCTCATCATTGAAAAGGATTCAACAACAGATGAAAATATTAACTTCTTAAAATCTATTATAAACTTTTTAATAGAATTATCCGAACCTATTAAAGAGCAAAGTTGCTTATCTTTTGTGAATATCCTAACTTTACTCCTCATTAACATTTCCAAGAGTGAAGCAAAGTCGGACACATTAAATACAACACTCAAAGAAATAATAGAATCTCTGAATTGTGAATCCGTCGAAACGGTTTTATTGCAAGTATTGGTCAAATCATCAGAATGAGAAAATAAAGAAAAACATTTTCAACTATGAACTTCCAAATTCACTTCATTTTGTTTTATTCCTTTAGTATTATTTTATTTTTGTACGTTACCATATATATGAATATCACATATATTCATTTAAACAAAGAACTTTTTTGTTGAAAATATTTAATATAAAAGTGTTATATACATAACTGGAACTAACAATATAAATTACTTTTATATTTTAAGGAACAAGCGATTTTCATAATAATAACAATGTAATAATATACGTTCATTACAAAAATAATATATTAAGTGTTTTATTTATTTTGTTCCATTAGTAACGCAAATTTATTACCTAAGGAAAGACTTGATTCATCTTCTGATTCACTTTCTGTAAATAAAATACATGAAAGAAATTATTAATTTATATATTACAGACTGCAATTTGACTTTCCTTAACATCTTTTCCTTTTTAATTTAAGAAAAACAACTCTCTAGCAAGTGTTACCCCTTAAGGATTGTCAATATTGCTCTCTTTTTACATACCATATGCATAATATTGTTTACCTAATGTGTCAGTCTGGCTATTAACATTTGAAGATAACTCCTCTTCTTCAGGCGAACTTTCCTCTTCCGATTCCGGCGTATTTTCCATATCAGTAGTTACAGCTTGAATTTTCTCTACTACCGCAACATCTTCATGGTTTTTCCAAAAGTCTAAATTAGATTAAACAAAATATTAACACATTTGTTGCGTTTCTATTAGATATAGAAATGGGTCTTCAATTTATACCCTTTTTGCTATAAAAACTAGGAGGTGCTAATGACAAACAAATAGTTCCATCCAAAGTCATTCGCAGAAGACTGTTAGCTGCTCGATGAATGTCAGGTCTTGCTGCTTTAGCGGTGAGGAATCCTTTTCTAAGAGCCCAACCCTCACATATATCAAAAGGCGACCAAGTTTCGTCTCCCTCAGGATGAGTTATGTTTAATAGCTTAGGGAGATTTAACCTGAATTAAAGTACACTTTAGAATTAGGTCACCCTTTAGAGAATACGTAGTTTAAACAGTATTTAACTACACCGATCTGAAACAGTAATATTTATTAGGCTACCTTTCCGCAACAAAGCGAATGCAACTAAAAGGTTCTCGAAGTTGTGCAATAGGAAAGGATCCCATCAGTATTTGTATGGGTTTAGGTACTGCAGAAGGAAAAACTAATCCAGGACAATCACAAAGTCTAACGTTAGCCGTTAAGAAGATTGTTTGGAAATGTTTCGTATGCCCTGGTGTTTTAGAAACACTAACAACCTAAAACAAAGAGAAAAAAATCAAATAAAATATGATTTACAACATAATTTTCATATAAAAGTATTCATTTCACCTTCTTTCCCATGATAGCATTCATTAAAGATGATTTTCCCACATTAGGTTGTCCAACACAGCCAATTGTCAACATTCCATTCTTAAATCTTTCGTGTTCTACGTATCCGGTATCCTCTTTCTGGATTGTTGTCTCAGAAATTTCTACTTCGTCAGATTCGTACTCGGACGACATTTCTTCGCGAATTTTGTTTTCCCAGGATGTAAGATCAACTTCATTTGAGACTATTTGTTTACAAGCGTTTAAAAGGGATTGAGCGCCTTCACAGGCCATACGCAGTTTACCTTTTCGTCGACGAATCTTTAAACCTAAAATTTATGTTTGAATAAATAACAAATCTGTAAAATATTTGTTTCTTACAATATACTCAGTGCGTAAAGATCGTTATTAACTGTTGGTCCAGTCATTATAGTAAGTTCACCTCGGAATTCGAGATACCCAGCTGTAAGTCTGTAAATACTTGTATATTGACACCCTAAAGTTGTCTCAAAACCTACATATGGTAGGTAACCTACCGAATTCCGAGAATCTTACCTAATTTAAGCTTAAATGACTGGACCATTTAGAAAATGTTAATTTATATCAAAAGATGCCTTTGTTACGTAAGCTTACAGTTTATTAAGTAAACTTTTTGATCTATATTCACCGGGTGAACCTTACCAGACTTATTTGATGTGTTTCCACGCAAATTATACCCAGGGAATGAAGTGAAAAGTAAAATGTGTAATTCAGGATACATTTCCTGGAAGTAATGTTTCCAAGCAACAACTGTAGCAGCATCTACAAGGTCTATTTTATTAATCACCAGAATCATTTGCTTTTTAAGAGTATCCGTGACATATTTATAAAGAGATGGCGGGAACATCAGTGACTGTAATTGAATAATTAATTTTATACAAACTGTTACACATTTTATTTATGAATATAATTCAACTTACAGAAAATCTGATATCAACAATAATTAAAATAATGTCTGACATTTCTAACACTCGCCATAACTGCCTCCAGGTTTCTAAATTTAACTCGAAATAACTAAGTGCTTTTTCCTTGTTATTTCTTTCTAATGTTTTAACATATTCCTGTAACAAATAAATAGTTATTTAATAGTAAATAAATATAAAACAATAAATTTAGAAGAAATATTTACAGTGAAGTATCTGTGCTCATTCCTCTCCAGAGTGTCAACGCTTATACCCGTATTCCAATGGGGTCTCTTCGGAAAATCAAATCCTTCAAAATATTCACTTCCATTAATTTCCAAATCTGTCGGTAGACTATTTTTAAGCTCCTGTCTTCCAAGTTCTTTAAGTTTCCTAATTTCATCTTCAGATTCTCGGTGAAATTGCAACGCATATCTATTGACATTACCACGGCCACCTTTATTTAGCTTCTGAACATTTACCAAAGAATCGTATGCACTAGAACTGGAAGGCTCATCATGACTTACAGTTTGCGGTATCATAAACAAACCTGAAAATAATTTGTTTTTAAGTATTCACATTCTGACACAATACTTGTTTATTTAAATTATCCTTACCTTTTGATTGCTTTTTAGCCTGCAGTTGTTGTTTTTTAGCTTTTCCACTAAAAGGAATTTTCCTACGTCCTTGTGGCATTTTGAAATATTAATTTCACTGTTAATGTATAATACTTAAATTATTTATATACTGAGTAGTACTAGTAAGTAATGACAAAAGCCGAAAGTGAGGTTAGAATCTAATCCAATCTAGTATGGCTAAATGAAATGAATTAATTATATTTACAAATGTTTAAAAGTAAAAAAGATTGGAAGTTCAAAGTACCACGACAGATAAGGCGCGTTCACTACAGATACATTTAAATAACTTTACATAAGAAACTATTTCTTAACGTCGTAATAAACGGACCAAAAACGGACTGACAACGACTTAGTAAACATTAAGAAAGTAAAAAAACCGGAAACGCAAACTCAAAAAGTTATAGTTTGTTGTTTTGCGTATATTACAGCAATATTCGTTTAATAAATTCTTTTTGGCTTTTATTTTATATGTACACTTCCTTTTTAACACCAGGAAGTAATTGAATCTTGAAATATTAGAAAACAAAAAATATATATTGCAGCTATTTATTTATTTCTTGCTCTGTAACATAAGACGCAATAGCAAGTTTATCTTTGTCAACTATTACATTAAATATCAATAAAATATTACAGCTTCATTAAATCTTAGATGAAGATTATTTATCGCTTCTTGTAATAACATGGGTTAAGTTTTAATTGGGGTAATTTCTTCTTTGCTGCAACTTCAGATATTTTTTCGAAGTCCATAAAATAAAACATATTATTTGATAAATTTTGTTTAGTATTTTTAAATCCAAGTTTCTGAACTCCATCAATAAAGTTTGAGACATCTGTAAATCTGCTGGCTACTTCGGCGATTTTTAGGACTCCACTAGAATTTAAACATTTAGTTTATTTTTTAAAAGAAACATTGTATGTGTATAATAGAGAAAATAAATTGTCTTTTGTACCCTATTTTCAACACACGATTGGCTTCAGATAGATAGTCCATGAGGTTGGTTCCCATCAGTGATAAACAGAATACTGCGACATCAACAGAACCATTCTTTAGTGGTGTGTGAGCCATGTTACAGCTGGTGACATTGTCGTTCAAAGCCACCAGATCCAAAGAAAATACTTTTTGCGGGACGGAAGTGCTCAGTCGAGCTTCTCCGCATCCAAAGTCTGCTACGACTAAATCGTTAGACCTATAAAGAGGAATATAAAATGATTCTAACGAAACAACGAAAATTCCCAATTTGTTTTAATTAATCCTTACATTCTTTTAACTTTTCTTATAATTTTATCCAATGGATTCATAGGCCATTTCTGGACCTGCCGAGTAAATCCTTTATGATAAGCAGTAAATGCTTCCGGTTCCTCCTTAAAAAGTTTAGCTGCTTCAGATCCCGTTGATGTATAAAGCTGCTCATTTAAAAACCTAAAGCGAGATCCTTTCAAGTTTTCCATTAACTTTTCTTTGAACGTACTTCCTCCACTTTGTTTAACTTCTTTAGTTTCTGATGTATTTGCCGGAACTGATTTTTTAGCTTCCTTTTTAGCAGCGAAATCTTTTAATAATTTAGCCAGCTTTAGATTATTTTTAGTTTTAGTCTTTTTTAATTTTTTAGCATCACCATTCTTTTTAGCTTCCTCTAGCATTGAAAGTAACTTTTGATTTCTCCTCATGCGCCTTTTCATACTCGTAGTTTGCGTAGACACTTCACCGTTAATTGGTTTTGTTGAATTAGATTTTTCTTCACCTATTTTAAGTAAAAAAAATATATTAAAATACACAAAAATAATGCAAAGAATATTGACATTAAAAGATAATTACTATTAGATTTAATTTTCTTAGGTTTATCTTCCAAAGATTCCTTATTAACTGTGGAAGCGTCTTCAGATGAATTAGTTTCCTTTTTATTTTTTCCAAACTTCTTACGTTTTTTGGATTTCTTTGGATAAACAACGGCGATTCCATCAATAGCTCCATCTCCTCCTAGAATATCTTTAATATTCTTAGCAATTTCCTTAATCTTCTCCTTCTTCACTGGAGATCCCTGTAATCAATTTGATAGTTACAAAAAAAGGCTTTTGGAGACTTTTAAAGGTTTAAATTCTCTGCAAATAATAAGTTTTCCTGGAGATAACAATAAGGAATGAAATATCATTTACTCTAGCTACGCGATACAAATTGACGCCAAAAAGTTATAAAAGCAATTTGTGAATTCATACCTTAGCAGAATCCACCTTTTGTTTGGCTTTTAACTTCTTCTTACTTTTCTTGGAAACCTAAAGCAAAACAAATGATTAGAACATATTGTCTGGAATCAATATTACGAACATAAGACCCAGATCCAGACACACACAATCAACAAGAATTTATAAGATCTTAGAATTATAGTTTTATAACATGACATACCTTGGTAACATTTTCTGCAGTAGCTGTTCCAGAAGTACCTGCTGATGTCTGTTTATTTTTCCTATTTTTTTTCTTCTTTTGTTTAACAATCTATTTTAAATTACACAACAATAATTTATATTGAAAGCATTGACACAAATTTTAGGTTATGTTTAATACATACCGGTTTAACAGATTCTAATTGAGAGTTACTTTTTGGAACATCTGTATCCCACTCGGCTCTATCAAAAAATATATGTTTACCCATTATTTAAAATATAATCGCACTAATATTAATTATTTCAACAGTTTTGAAAACGATATTTCATTTAATTGTTAACAGTCAAGTAAGTAAATGAGGCATGTGCTGTGCACTGCGCACACTCAGTAAGACAAGAGCTAGATTTTCAGGTGGTCTACGAACACGTTTATATGTTTTGTTGGCAAAGATAAACAAACTCTGTTATATTTATTTTATGTTTAAGTTATTGCATTTGTTGCCACCTATTTGCGATATTATTCACCACCGATGACCTCCTGTTAATGTTTGTATATTTCTAATATGCAAACGTATGTAAATTAATTTCTAATTCATATAAAAGAAATCTTGAGGCAGGGGAATGTAATAAAAGGCTCATTACATATATAAATCAAATATTCTTCATGTTAAATAAAATGAGAATCAATTTAGTACAACAGCGAGAGGTTTATTAATTTTTCTGTTTCTTCAAACATTACTTTTAATGTTATTTGATTCTCTAAAAATTTATAATTTTGTACAAGTTGTTTTGCGCTTTTTTACCCAAAGATGGTAATATTATTACATACACATTCCTGTGTAATGGGCTTGTTATCCTATGTCTTAATTTCTATAAAAGTGTACTATATATTGATAAAGTGGGTTACTAGAACCTCAAATTATTTTTTAATAACTCCTTATATGTTAAGAGATATTAACAATTAAAAAAGTCATTTTGTCTCTTTAATTATTAAAGGATTCAACGTTGTACACATTCCAAGTGCATGTGACATCACAATCCTAGTTTAAGGTTACGAACCTCATAAATCTCTGCAAATGTATTTATATATCGAAATATTAAATATTATTTACATCTATTTCAATATTATGTCTGCCTTAGCAGAGTTAAATAAAATAAAAACTTATTATTCTTTGATTTGACTTGATTATTTGACTACCAACCGCTACAGAACATTACCACACCACTGACCTATTCAACAAATAACTGACGTTAAAATGCATTTCACGTCACACAAATATGACCGACCATTTCTAGCGCTTAAACTACAATTCAAACTTTTTAATTGCTATATCTCAGTCAACATTTAGATATTTAATAAAATACATTTATTAACATCAATTTCAATCAACAATTGAAAAATCGACCACTAAAAAATGAGGACACAAGCCCATTTCTTATAAGTAGATACATTGTGGTAACACAAATGAAGTTTTCAATTTAATTAAAAATGTTGCACCAGTTCTCCACTTTAAATTTGTAGTTACTTTTAGGAAATTCAAAAGGACTGTTATCTTGCGAATGTTATATAGAGTTGTATTAATAAAAACAACGTGCTGCGTACTGGCAAATTGCAAAAGGAAGTGCAAAACGAGGGCAACTTTTTTATAAATGGAAACGTCATAAAGAAAAAACAAAGCTATTTTAATAATTGATTTTAGTCATGAACATCTAAAAAATATTTCAAAGAAGAAATAGTTTTATACATACATACGAAAAACATTTTTATGTAAAATTATTATTAATATTTAATATTTTTAATTATTTTTCATGTTTATTTTTTTGATTTATTTTTTTTAGCTTTTTTAGCACCGAAAACTTTACCAGACTTCTTTGTTTGTGCTGGACCCTTTTCAGCTGTGGGAGATTTCTTTTCTACTGTTTCAGCAACCTCCACTTTCTTTGGTGGCTGAGGATTCTTTTTTGCTTTAGGCGGATTTACAACTTTTACTTCCTTTAATTTTTGCAAGATCTCCTTCTTTAATTTTGTTATGTCAGTTTTTCCATCATTCTTCCCTTGTTCTAAACGCTTCAGGGTTTTCTTCAAGCGCTTCTTCTTACTTTTTGACATGGTCTGGACGCCATTAGCTGATGATTGCACTGGTTTATTGCCTACGTAATAGAAATTATATGAATATAAAGAGAAATTAGAAAAGATTATTGAAATTATAAGTTAAATACCTTTTGGGTTAACTGTCTTTTCCTTTTGTTCAGGTTTAGCTTTAACAACGGCGACTCCATCACCTCCTTCTTTAACAATTTCTTCAACCTTTTGTTTCTTTCCTGGTGATCCCTATAATCAAGTTTATGGTTGTATAGAGTCGCGTAAAATTACGATGATTTTATGGTCTTTATTTTCATTAAGAGAAAGAAGTGCAAACTTTCGAAGTACAAGAAAAAAATTGTAATATAAGTATTAATTACTCTAGAAGTAGAGGTCGCGAGTCCATATGCAAGGGCAGTAGATTTGGGCGAACAAAAATGAGAGTTGAGGAACAAAAGCATTAAACGATGTTTTATAATTAACCTGGGTAATTATTCGATATAGCTACATCTTTCGTTTTGAATCTTATAAAAAAACTATTGCAGTTTCGTATATTTTATGATGTAATATACATTATACAATTTTTTATTAAAAAATAGACAGAATTTATGCTTAAAGTTGACTAATAAATCTGAAATACGACGCCATTTTTACTTATATATGGAACATTGTCATTTGATTTCTAACCTCAAATTTGAAAATTTCACTTTAACCATTAATATTGTGTATTTCTAAATAAAAAATGGTATATTGTATATTGCGTAAGATTTGTACAAGTTTTGAGCATACAACAAACCAACAAACGCCATAAAACATACAAAAATGCAGTAGTTTCTTAATGAGATTCAAAACAAAAGGTGTAGCTATATCGAATAATTACCTAAACCTGACTGAGAATTGAAAAAACACTAGTGTTAACCTATTGTAGTTTAAAACACGTTGCAAAATACGTATCTAGCATAAAGTATATACCATTTGACCAAAGTTTATACCATACATAAAGTATACCATTTGAAAGTATACTTAAAAGATTTATATCTGTGTTATATTATGTTCAATTTTATTCATACCTGAAGAGCGTCCACCTTCCCCTTAGCTTTCAACTTGTTCTTACTTTTCTTAGAAACCTAAAACAAATCGAATTTATTAGAACATGCCTGGCACGTTTCCAAATAAGTCAACATTGCAAAACTTTACACAATAAACAACAATTGCCATGCAAAGTTATATATATACTTGCTATAATATAACATACCTTGGTCACATTTTCTGTGTTAGCTACTGGGCTAGCTATTGCCTGTTTATTATTCTTGTTGTTTTTCTTTTCTTTAGCAATCTATTTAAAATAAACAATAATATTTTATAGAACAAGCGTGGACATTATTTTTAGGTTAAATTTTATTTATGCCGGTATTTTTACCTGTGATTTATTTTTAGGAACAACTTGATCCCCTTTGGCATTGCCAGCAACTTTAGGTTTTCCCATATTTATTTATATAAACTTTTTCAAATTAATTATTGCACGAGTTTTATAAACGATATATTTCTTGTAATTCTGTAGATGCTTTACGATGCTTGAACACTGCAGAAAAAAAGAAACACATGCGGTACTAAAAATAAGATGCGGGAGATTAGAATGAAGTGAGTTACATTCACTAAGTATGAAGGAAACTTAGTTAACGTAAATAATCTCCTAAGCAGAGATAATACTCCTAAGTGCAAAAAAATATTTAAAATGAGATATTTTTTATATTGTAAATACTCTAGAATGTAATATATTTGATGTATTCAGATGTATTTGTGATATAACTTAAGAATATATATGTATATACAAGTTTGAATAATTAAAGTTGAAACAAGTTTTAAAAGTATCCAATATTTTTCGCTATTACATTTCTTTAAATTCACGTCTGGAAAAACATAATTATAAATAATAATTTTATTTTGGGGAAGCTTATTTAGTATTTCTAAAGGAGGCTTTGTTTATCTTATTTAGCAATAATATTTTTACGCAATCTTCACATGACCGTATCCTAATAGTTTCGTAATTTTGACGTTGGCAATAGGGTAGTTTCTTTAATTGACATTTCAGTTTGGGTTCAAGGCTTGGGACATTGGCCAAAGTGAGATTTTACCGTTCTTGCAAATTTTAGTCAATTTTAAAAACATGTTTCAGTTTCATTGTGTTCGGGTAAATATCCATGTGTTAGTACATAGGAGTATAAAAAATAAATATTCAATTTATAACCTAATTCAAAATATGTCTGTTTCTATTAATAAAATATCAGAAATTCAATCTGATCATGTTAGAATTAAAGATAAAAATACAGTGGAACGTAAATTACAACTCTTAGTCAAAGGAAATTTATCCAACCTACAAATAGTTACTGATTTTGATTATACCATAACGAAGCAAGCATCCAAGCATGGTGAAATTCCTTCTAGTTTTCACATATTTAATGAATGTAAATCTGTTCCTCAAAGTTTCTTAGTTGAGTCAAATAAACTTTATGCTAAATACAGACCTATTGAAATCGATCCTCACATGCCTTTGGACGAAAAAACAGTTCATATGACTAAATGGTGGAATTGTAAATCAGAATTATTAAAGTACGTGGTTTATCACTATGATTATATTGTTGTATTTTCCAAATGATATGTATTTATATTTTCAGAGGGTTTCCATTTTGTGCAGAGGAAATCCATGAGATTGCTAGTAAATATAATTATGTTCTAAGGCAAGTATCTTACAGTTTCGAAGGCTTTCTTTACATAAAGATATAATTATAATATTTGACTGTGCAGAGAAAGAGTACCTGAGTTGTTCAAATTACTAAATGAAAATGACGTACCTGTGTTAGTCTTTTCTGCTGGTTTGGGAGAATCTGTTGCTGCTCTACTTAAAAATTCTGAAGTGTTGTACCCAAATGTCAAGGTTACTACATTTTTTAAACATTGTTTCATATTCTATCATTCACCAGTCACAAAAAATAGGTCGGGTTGTTTTACTTTTACTTCATTTGATATTAAGGCTCCTGGCTATTGAATCACTTTTGAATGTACAAATTGAAGCAAAATAACCGAGGGTTGTAATTAAGATCATTCTAAACACAAAGCGTAAATTTATATATTACTTAATATAATATTTTTTACCTAACGTTTCGTTTTATTCTTTACCGAAGTATAACACAAATTTGTTATTTAATCATTGTATAAATGCAAAAGAATATAAAAATCTTTACTTGAATATATAATATTATATAATTCTTACATAAAAAGTATTATTAACGTCAGCAAATGTAAATTTATGTTTTATCTATAACTATTGTTATGTAACTTTATATTATTTCAATATAATTGCATGTTGTCTTCATTTTTTCATCATAGACAGGAGCCTTAAACATTCGGGCCCCACGAAAAAGACATTGTAACTTATATATATTTAATTTATAGATAATTTCAAATTTTTTTGATTACAAAGATGGTATTCTGAATGGATTGAAGGATCCCATAATCCATAACCTGAATAAGAATGAGACAGTCCTTAAAGGATCAAAGTACTATGATACAGTCAAAAAAAGGTCTAATGTTATTGTCATGGGAGATTCTTTAGGAGACGCAAGTATGGCGGATGGTATGCCCCATTCGGAAGCTGTTCTAAAAATTGGTTTTCTTTATGATCACGTAAGAAAAAGAAAATTAATTTGAAATAAGAATTATTTATATATATATAAATTACATTTTTATTTATAGGTGGAAAAGAATCTTCCAGCCTACATGAAAGCTTTCGATATTGTCTTGATCGATGATCAAACGATGAATGTGCCATTGGCTTTGTTATCATTATTAAAATAGTCAATTTTAGAAATGAATTGTAATATAAATATATTTTATTTTCTTTTAATAAACATATTTGTTTAAAAACAGTTAGTAGTTTTACTTATTTTGATATATAAATACATATAGCAGATATTTATGAGCTGTAAGGTTGGTAGCGGTTGTGATGTCACATGCATTTGAAATGTGTACACTTTTGTTCCCTATTACGTTTTGTTACGTTTTAATTTTAAAACACGCATAATTATGTTTAGCGGTAGTATTTACATAGTTTTTAAATGGCCTTAAGTAGAGTACATCGTGAGCAGATTTACTACATTTAGCACTGGAAATAAAGCTCATTAATACATTTCAAAATATTTAATTATTATCAAGAAGTCAAACCTTTCTTTTGTAAGATTATAGAAACCCATCTTCATTCAAAGAAATAGGTTTACGTCTTCGCTCATTCATTATCATATTAATTTAAAGTTTAATTAGACGTTGACTTATATTTTCGATTCTGAATTCTATTACCGACAACCTTCTACAATATGGGCAGTATTTATGGTGTCGTAGCCTCATATATGCGCACTGTCGTTAACAGTTAAGTTTTAAATATAGTTATTCCAGGTACTGGAGGAAAAAAAGTTGTATAACACATGCAACAATTTTAATATAATTTCGTTTGAACTTAATACACTAGGGGTACGATCTACTACATATTTATTTAATGATAGTAACAACAGCGGGTTTGGATTCTCCACCTTTATAAATTTTGCGGGATCTTCACAAGCTTTCATACGAACCCTGAGGGAATATCTCCGAATGTTAAGGACGAAGCATCACTATCCTCAGAAGAGTCATCCAACTGTGTCTTAGCGTGAATTGGGCATTGTTTCCCATAGCCTTTCATCAAGCCGCAGGTGTCGTCAAGTAATTTCTTTTGGAACAGCATTTGCTTCTTCATTAAATGCCGGTCTTGCCAGTGCTTGATTTTGTGCAAGTATTCTACTAAGATTATTGTCCTGGCGTTAATTTGAGCCTGCTCGTCCTTAAGTTTAAGCTGCATTCTTAAACGATCACAATTTCTTTTCATTTTTTTGTAGTATCTCAGCTGCAACAAACCAAGTTACAGATTACGAATTCCTTATAACCGACGTCCCGACAACGTTCTTAAGCAAAATAAATTTTTATTTCTATGACAGTGATGAGTTTTATATTATTAAAAACAAAACTATAAAATACGTATATGCAAAACTTCACCTCCTTTTTAATACTTTTTAATTTTTGGTGCAAAGTATCCCATTCTTTTCTGATCGAATTAAAACTAGCATATTGCTGTGGAGTCATCTTTGAGCAAATCTCCCTTAACGAGATAGGAGCAATCGCTCTGAAAATAAAAATCATATTAAAAAATATTGAAACATACAAAACATATTTCTTGTAATTAATTTTATTTAACGTCAGCTTATTTCCGATGCAGTAACTGCATTAACGATAGTATTGCAAGATGTAGAGTTTTTCAATTATTTACGGAATAAAAATTATGGACAATTCCTATATCTGGGAACACTTTTGGTCGTTAACGATATCTTTAACGTTTATCGTTATAGTGTAATATTTATATAGACTGGTTTGCCATTTACTAAGCTGAGAAGAAAGGTTCTTCTTGAAAGTATGTCACAAATTTTCATTTGCAATACTTACGCATCAAGAGCTTTATCTGCCGCAGTTGGAATACGTGGAGGTGAAAAACAGGTAAACAAATCCATAACTGAATCCCTAATTTATAAACTTTAATTATTGCTGATGACACTTAGATGATTCTTTAAATATATGTCTCAAAGCTCAGTTATTATTTTTATTATTAAAGTCTGTTATTGATACTATTATTTTGTAATAACCTTTTCTTCAATTTGAATGACCAATATGAATTACTTTCAGAAGAAGCTTAATAGACCAATTTTCAATTCCAATATAATTAAATTTACCCTTCAGGTATATAAATAGTTATAAAAACTACAAGCCGTTAATTTTCACAATCAATAACGTTAAGTATTTGTGTTTGAAATATAAGCCAAAGAATTTATCAACAATGTTAAAAGTAATTAAACAATATTAAAATAACCTATTTAACATATGTATACGTATTAAATTTTCTAAATAAATGGTAAAGCACTTCTTTAATTCACAATTATTATGACAGTCTGTCAATATTCAAACTATGTACTCAATTTGATGGAAATAGAACGTGATTAAACATCTAGCGGAAACTAATGTAAGTATTCCAGCAGGTTGTGTCTTCGGTAAAAATCTGAACGGAGGCGGAGCTTAGATCTGATCTGAAAGATAGGCAAAACTATACTGTCAGATGTTCTTTCACAGTCAGATCTTAGAAATTGCATTCATCGTTAGAATTCTTCAAATTCTGTGTACATTTACAACGGTAACAATGCCCAACTTTGATCACGCTTTTATTATGGAGTTTATTGAAATTTATAAACTTTCTCCGTGTTTATGGAATAAAAAGGACCCAAACTATCACAATGCAAACAGTAGAGTGGCTGCATATTCTCTCTTATTAGATAAATACAAAGAATATAATGTAAAAGCAACAATGGCGTTGGTGAAATCGAAAATTAATAACCTACGCACAACTTTTTCGAAAGAACTTAGAAAAGTGAAAGACAGTGAAGCAGGAACTGGAGAAATATACAGACCAGCGTTATGGTATTATGATCTTATTTCTTTTGTCGGGGGACGACAGCCAACTCAAACAACTGTTAAAACTATGGAGGAGGACGAGGAAGAGGATGATAACAATGAAGAACCGGTAAGTGTTAAAAGATACAAATTCTCACTTTGAAATATCAACTTAAACGAGCTGAGATCTGATCGGATCATGTTAACTGAAATCTATGAGGTGTAATAAAACTAAACGAATCTGAAAGAAAGTCGAATCTGAATCTGATCGTGTAAACGATGTACACTTATCTTCTTATTTTTGTATTTGAATCTCTCTAATAGTGGATTAATTCTAAGGCAAGCCTCGCTCTAAATAGAAAAGCAAACATACAAACATCCTGATTTGTAAATTTTCTGTTATGAAAGCATCAAAGAATAAATTTATTATGACAGCATAGGTCAGCAAGTTGGGATTATAATCTCAAACATTTTTCTATGCTAAGAATATGATGTTATTAAGTTATATATAAGTTTATTATAGTTTCAATTCACTTACTGTTCTTTCATTTTGAATTATTCTAACAATTTATTTCACTAAATAATATGTTGTTTACCATTTGAGGTTAATTTTCAAAGTGTCGCCCCAAAATTGAACATTAAAATGGTGGAAAGCAACACACAAGAAGTAAAATTAGAAACTGATGTGGTATATCAAACAATCGTAAATATAAAAAAAGAACTGCACGAGGAAATCACTGTTAATGATAAACCCAAATCAACAATGGTAGAAAACGAAGCCAGTGAAGAAGTTGACCAAATTTCAGATGAACTAGCAGATTTGTCAGAGGTGTATATTAAATATGAATCGGATGGAGGTGCTGATAGCCGAGAAAATCTCGTGGAATTCCAAGGAAATGAACAAACGAAAAAAGTAAAATTATATTTCAAACAACACTTTATATTTGTAATGTTTGTAACATGTTATTTAACAACCCGGTGGAAATCTTAAAACATTTCAGGGTTACACTCTGGCAGGAAATTACACTGTGTAATGTAACAAATCTTTTACAAACTCTAGTAACTTGAAATATAAAAAAAAAATGCATTTAGGAATTCATTTAAAAGTTCAGGCCACTTAAAAATCATTCATTTAGATGTGAATCCATTTTCTTGTCATTTATGTAGTATAACATATATAAAATGATTCATTTATATGGAAGCCCGTTTTCTTGTATTGTATGTAGCAAAACATTTACCATCAATCATTATTCAAATAATCAATAATCTTTATTAGATTAATTTATAATGTAATTTTTTTCTTTTAATTTCAGGAGGACGAATATTCTGCACACAGTCACTCATCAGATCAAGAATTTATAAGACCATCTCCATCTAGATCTTCAAGCAAAACATTTATCAAACGTTCAGCAAGTAGTAGGATGAAACAAGTGGTTTCAAACAAGAAACTGGTAGCTCAGAAATTAAAAAAGACTGATAATGTAAGAATAGGAAACCATGAGAGTTTTGGCAAGCATATTGCCGAGGAATTGAACAATATGGCTCCTGAAATGGTACCTTATGTAAAGAAAATTATAAATCTAGCTGTCTTTGAAGGACATATGAAATCGTTGAACACGTCTTCATCGATAGTAACGGAGCTTGGACATGTATCAGAGTTGGATTTTCCGATGGGCTCATGAACTTTTCTTTAATGCTGTATTATTTAAATGTTTATTAATGAAATAAATACTAATATTAAGTCTATTTGCGTTTTTAATTTATATTTTAGTATTTCGAAGTTGATATAAATTTTAAATTTGAATTTCTATTTTGCCGCCTAGTGCCATATCCTGCATCTTAACATTTTGAGTATGGCAAGACTATTATCAGTCATTTTGACATATAGTTACAATTTATATTTAATAAAATTAAATAAAGCTTAATTTCTTTAATCTACGTTTTAATTACTACTTATTTTCATATGATATAGCTTTATCCTTTTTAATATTATTATTGACTTTAATTTTAATGTTATGTTATAGGTGTGTACATCATAATCTTATTTTACTATACATAGTTATATTCAAATAACATTTGTAATTTTCACACATTTTTCTTCAATTCTAGATTAAGTTTCAAACAATTAATTGGGAATACAATTAAATTTTTATAATTTAAAACTTTTCTAAATATACTAATCTAGTTAACGTTAAGAAAAACAAAGAAATGGAGGAACACGTAGCCCAAGATAATCCACATCATTCCGAAGAATATATTGAAATTAAACAAGAGGTCGATGAAGATAATATTAGTTCTTATCCAAGCGATATTTGTGATAAATCATTGCAGGAGAAAGATGAACTAACTGAAAAGTCATATGCACTCCATTGCGAAGAACAAATTGAAATTAAACAAGAGATCAATGAAGATACTTTAAAGTCTTATGCCTGTGAAATTTGCAGTAAATCATTCCAGGAGAAAGATGAATTAATGGACCATTGTAATTCATCACATACAGAAAAAGCATTATTCACATGTCACGAATGTAATAGAAGTTACACCAATAAGCAAAATTTCGAAACACATCAGCGGAGTCATACAGGAGAAAAGCCTTACTTTTGTGAAGTTTGCAACGTATCATTTTCATGTTTAAATTATCTCTATCGTCATCAAAGTGCGCATATAGAAGAAAAAACATTCGCGTGTGACTTGTGCGGGAAATTATTCGCAAGTCTGCGGTACCTCAAAAGACATAAAAAATCTCATATAATCAATAAACCTTTTCCGTGTCTTGAATGTGGTAGGTCTTTTAATAGCGCACCTCAATTAAAAAAACATAAAAACACACATCTTAAAGAGAAACCGTTTCCTTGTAGCATATGTAATAAATCTTTTGCTTATTTGGGTGACTTAAGACGCCATAGTAATACTCATTTGACTGAGAAACCGTTCTTATGCTTCCAATGTAATAAGACATTTATAAGTTCGTTTCATTTGAAACGACATAGCACCACCCATCTAGCTAAATTAAAGAAGACGCCGTTTGCGTGTAGTCAATGTAACAAATCATATGTAAATGTTATCAATTTGAAGAGACATGAGCAAACCCATGTAAGTGCATCAACAACTGATACAACACCGGAAATAATCAACGAAACTAAATGACGCTTTTCGATGTTGACTTTAGTTTATATATTAATAGAATTATCAAACTTCGTAAGATCCTTTAAAAAATTATATAATGAAATCTATTTATTACTGGGTTTCGCATAAATGAAATATTTAGTTTTATGTTCAGCGGGTTTAATTTATATTTTATGAGAAATATTTTTCCGAGTCGGTTTAAGAAATTATATATATGTTGTATTAACTTGTAAAAATTATTTCTTTACTCAGTTGTTTTGCCTAATTATATTTTTAATAAAGATATATATATTGAATTCATTGTTTATTATTTACCTGAATCACCTTCTCGACTGGATGTAATTTTGTCATTTGAAACATGGATAACATATACTAATAATTAAATGATGAAAAAACATTTTTTAACATAGAAATGTTATATGTTATACCAAATTTCACAAATTATATTTCCATGTGAAAATTATAATAGTTTGTGCACTACTATTTCTCAAACTTAAAACCAGTACTGCAGCACTAAAAATATAGTAATTTTTCTTTTAGCAATACAAGTAATTATCTTACTTTTCTCTAGTTGTATGAATAAAAATTGTAATATATTAATTTTATAATGATAAACCAAGTAAATAAATAACAGTTTTTAATTTGTTAATACTTTTATCCCGGCGGACTTGTGGCGCTGAAGGAAATTGTAACTGGATGCAAGTGATTTGTCGCAGATGAGTTAAAGAAAGATGATTTAACATTCAGGGTGTCATTCTTAGCTTATTTTTGTTTTTTTGAAGTGCTCCTGAAGCTAGTCACATTAGTAGTAAAATCAGAAGTTATGGAAGTGGTACTGGATAGAAATTTATCATAAATGTTATCAGGATGGTGACTGACAGAGCGGTTGGTGGCAACTGTTCTTGTAAATAACACTGTCTGTATATTTTATAACATTTGTTTTACATTTATTGTTAAGATAACATCAATATATAACAAAAAATGTATTAATAAATAAATAACCATAAAAATATATTACATCATTAATTCTATACAGTGTTACTTTAGTTTTTAAGTTGGTTACCATCATCAAGAATGGTACAAAAAGTTTTTATCACTTTGCACACTTTTTCAACCAAGACACTACAACGCATATACTTTCAATTGGTCTTAAATATATACCGCTTATTTTATATATACCATTGGTCCTCCTATAACGCGGTCTCCAACTTTACCGTTTTAGAAAATAATGCGTGGTAGATATGAGAAAAAGAGTTAGGTTAAGTGAACAAACCTTAAGTACAAAGCCACGGTAAAATTGTTGTTGGCTTAATATTTAAATACTTGTGTTTGTTAGGTTATATTTACGATATATTTAAAGTATGTACCAAATTAAAAACAAATGGACGTTGGATGGTTAGTTTAACGGCGTTATTGATTCATAAAAACATTACCCTCGTTTTGCACTACACAATAAAACACGATCTTTAGATAACTAGAAGAAAAGAATTTAAGAATGTAACTGCAAAACAAGTGCACCATTATTTGTTGAATCGAAAACGCTATAATAAATAAAACGTAGGCATGGATTTTTATACCACGGCTTTCAAACTAAGTACATTTTAATATTTACATAGAAGTGTATTATATATGGCTGTATATATTACTGTAAAAATACTTACACATCTTAAATAAATGTCTTAATACATTATTTTCACATATTTTCTAAGATTAGGTTCAGGCTGCTCTATTGTCCAATGTTTCCTAGGTTTTTTGTCAAAATTAACAGCTGTTAATCAGATGTTAATGACGTACATGTTATATACATTATAATATTTATAATGGATTATTAGAATTGATACTTCACAAACGTAACTTGATTATAGCTAATATTGTCTACTTTCAACATTTTACAACTTATTTCATATTTATCTATTTACGAGAATTTAATTAGCTCATATTTTTTTAAAACACGAAATGTCGTTTAAAGATAAGCCTACATTTATCCGCAGATAAGTCTTATGCCAGCATCGCAAGCATCGAATGAATTGTCAAATAGATTTTGGTATTATTTCTATGGGTAGTCAAATTAGTGAGCCCTATCCCTGAATTTCGCTCGCTAGTAATGTGATGAAAAGCTGTTCTTCTTCTTTTCACTTGGATGAGTAGCCAGACAAAAATACTCAATAAGATGCGTCCATTATCTTCGATGCGGACAAGTGGATGCCTACCTTAACTTACATCGCTAGCATTTAATTCTAAAGGGCCTAACACATACCCTGCATCCAATACATAACCGACTTTAAAAAATGGTAGCACGCTACTGAACAAAACCATGACTAGAATAAGAAGTTGATAGCGTAAAAGTTCCATAAAACTAATTATGTAAATATAATATTTATGGTTTTGTTAGTAAAAATGTTACGTAATTTATGTATTAGCGGATATATTGCATATTTATGTAGGTTTGATAGCGTGAGAAGCCCTTTAGATTAGCTGCTTAGGTTCACCAGATAGCTGGATTGAATTAAAGCTACTTTACAATTAAATTAATTATACAAAATATAAATAATATTGGTTCTTCGCGTTAGTCACACCAGAAATCACAAATAAAATCAATCAAAGCTTCCGTCAAATTTAAGCAGTAGACATGACTAAGTGTTAAGTTAAATTAAGTTAAAAAATATCCAATCAAAATCCAAAAACATCGTCTAATTTCCTACAAAGACAAAGTAAAGATGACGACTGTATGACTGCAGATTTGTATGAAGATCTATTTTCTTTCCTATGTATGATTTGAGATGAATTTAACGCGAACGACCTAGTAAGAGGTTAAATACACATTGAGATCATCTGGTTTTAGACGAGTTATGACTTATTGTTTAATGGTTTTGCGTCATTAAACATACAGCCAATGTTTGCATTTGAATCTTGACACTTGACGCGTGAGCAGCATCGTTTCTCGCTCATCTTCTGGTGTGATGTTGTATGCAATCCTCTGTAACAACAAAAGCAAGTGTGGTTTGTGAAGATCTTCAGGAAATTATGTGGTTAAATTAATTAGAATATGTTTAAAAAGGAACAGGAACATTAGACACTCGTATAACGTCTTTAAGTCTTTTTGGAGAGATGGACGCGTTGGTTAGAAGGTATATGGAAAGGTAAATTACTTCTTTTAATGTGCCTGGTGTCCTAACTATCTGAAAGATAGCCACTGCAGGTATCATGAGAATAGAAGACAAGCAAAGGGTCCATCCCATGGTCTCCGCCCACGTTGGATAAACGTATTTCTGATAAACCAGGGGCTCTCGAAACACCAAACCAAAAGTAACCACACCCTAAACAGAGAATGAATGTAAAAATACAAGTACGTAGCGAATATCAACTTAATTAATACTAAAAACTTGCAATAATAAACATTGGGCTGATGAATTTCCAGCAGATCCTCCAGTAAATTCCAGGCCTGTGTCCAAGCATTGCAAAGACATCGCCACAGAAGCGTTCTAAACCATACACCCAGGAAATGGCCAGGGTCTCGAAGAGAGCTGAAGCCAACAACGATAATCCAGCAGCGTAAGTGTCCAGCAAATGGAACATGTAAATTCCGCCCTGTAACGAAATCAGAAGCGATCAAGGAAGTTATAGCTGAGGAAATTAAGAAAACTGCACTTACAGGAGTCACGTTAATTAGCGCAACGCAGAACGACATTGAGACGACGAATAAAGTGAAGACTTCGCGAGCGTAGCGACGTCCTTTGAAGAGCCATCGGAATTCGTCCATGAGTCCTGTTATCACGCATTCTAGTCCTCCCATCTGTGGGGTAAAGATGAATTTATTAGTATTTATAAAGACAAGTATATAAACAAACTTAAGAAATACCCCTGAGTCCAATCCAAGCATGATGACCATGAAGAAAAACAGAACAGACCAGATGTGCGATCCTGGTAACGTAGCGATTGCTTCTGGGTAGACTTGGAAAATCAGCCCGGGACCTGCAGCAACGAGGAAGGATTAAGAACCAAAAATATTGATGATATCAAATGAAATGATGCCTTACCTTCTGATGCCACTGAGCTAATCGGGATATTATGTTTCACGGACATATACCCGAGATAAGTGAAGATGACGAATCCTGAAAAGAAGCTGGTGAAACAATTGACCATTGTCGTAACCAAGCAATCCCTGGAAAGGAATAATAAATTGAAATTGTTTATTTGTTAGTTCTAAAATTGAATATTTTTGTTACCTGTAACAATTATTATGAAACTTATTATAACTGGCATAAGACAAGTGAACCCCAAATCCAGCTCCAACGGAGTAAAATATTTGTACGGCAGCGTCTACCCAAACCTGTGTTCCAAAATTGGTTACACATCAATATTTTAAAGTACAGTTTAGAATTGAATTATTAACAGAAATAATTACCTGCGTGCTAGATAACCTGGACATATCAGGTTGCAGATAGTACGCTATTCCTGATAAAGCTCCTGGTAGCATTAATCCACGGATCAGAAGAATTCCCAGGACGATGTAAGGAAAGGTAGCAGTCACCCAGACAACTTTACCTGGAATGACGGTAAAGGATACTCTCTTACTTCCAAATGACATGCTACATTTTTAAATTGTTCGATTTTAACGCCTAAATAATTGGTAAATACTCTTGCCAACTTCTTTTGAAACACCCAAAAGCCATTTTTTCAGACAATCAGTTCTCTCAGGTGTTTCGACCGTTTCAGGTAAGTTTTACGAGGTTCGCCAGGTGAAAAATTACCTGAAGACTTGACTCCCTTAAACAGTGACAAATACAATGTGCAGTAGACGACAAGAACACATAACGCCAGCTGCCATCTTGGTTGTCCCAACTCGTGTAGACCGCCAGACCACTGCATGCCAAGAACGCCTCGACTGCAACAAACCCACAAGAAGATTAAAAATTGCTTCAAGTACTTTACATCATGTAAAAAAGTCGAAACCGGATTTAAATATAAATTTTCCTGGTAGAAATCACTCTTATTCGAAAGTGTTATCAGTTTCTTTGGTTTATCTTGAAAACTATAGTGTGCACAAAAATTTTGTGAAGAGCTTTTTTGTAGATAATAATATTATCTACAACTTTTACTAATAACTTTTTGTTTTAACTTTTACGATAAAAAAGTTATAGGCAAAACTAAATCACAAATCAAATGCTGGGTTCGTTGTCCACCATATTGAAAATAAGTTTTATCAGTTTTTTTAGTTTATCTTAAAAACTATAGCTTGCACAAAAATTTTGTGTAGAGCTTTTTTGTAGATAATAATATTATCTACAACTTTTACTAACAACTTTTAGTTGTAACTTTTACGATAAAAAAGTTATGATCAAAATTAACTGCTGCGTATCTTTTTCTTTTCTTACTGACGGATTTCCCTCACTAAAACTTTTCTTCACAAATTCTTATTTTAAAATACATGTAAACATTTCAATTACCTTACAAGAATACACTTAATCCAAATAATTGAGTTTGATTCTTTAAAAGAAAAACATTTCTAAAGAACAACACAATTAATATAATTAGTATACCAGTATCATAACATAAACAATGCCCTTAGTCTATCTACTCCTCTCCCTTCCCTCCCCTTCTACCTGTCCCCTCCCATCCATTTAACCATGACCCATTTTGTCTCCATTTAATTTTCCAAGTACACGCTGCAGCATAGCGAAGTTTTTTTTATCAATAATTTTAATTACATTAAAAAAAACTTCCTGTTTGTTTTTTTCATATCAAGTTTATATTTTTATATCGTGCTTTTGTCTCTTGTTTCCCAACCCTTATCCCTCGCTCCCTATATATATATCTCCCTTCACCCTACTTATTCGTAAGTGCTCTTTACTTAAGTTGCCTTCTGTCGGATTAAATTACAGAAAGATGATATTTTAGCGGGAGAATAGAAATGGCTACATTTGATTTGATTTGATTTGTTTTGTTTTGATTGAAAATGTTTAATGTATTTAACGTTTAATAAAATTCATCTTTATAAAGTTGAGGGACATTCCCACTTACAGGTAAGTTACGTTCGATGTTCACCATTTCCGGGATAGTAATAATGTTGTAACCAGATAGATTTCGGGGTAATGCGAACCATGGCACATAAATTTAATTAATTACAAAACATAATTGTTGCTTTTTAACGCGCACGTAATCTCTATCTCGTGTCATATACAATAATTTTACTTGGATAACGAAACACAAAGGCAAAGGGCACAAAATAGTGGCTTAGGGTTTCAAGGGTTTTCACCGTTGTGACGTGTTGTTAATTACACATAATTAACGTAATTATCATAACCTCAAAAACAGAGGATTAATATAAATACTATTATTATTTAATTAGTGGCAACCCTAATTTATAAATCATAGACTATAATGGATTATCAAATAGGAACTAAAAAACATGAAAATGAAAATAAAAACGTAATGGAAAATTACAAAAACTAGACTTTGTTCTATGAGAACCGATCTCTCGTAATGGGCTTGTGCCCTATGTCTTAATTTCTATAAAAGCGTACTATATATTGATAAAGTTGGTTACTAGAACCTCAAATGTCCAATTATTTTTGAATAACTCCTTATATGTTAGGAGATATTAACAATTAAAAAAGTCATTTTGTTTGTTTAATTATTAAAGGGATTCAACGTTGTACAACATTCTAAATGCATGTGACATCACAACCGCTGCCAACCTTACAGCTCATAAATCTCTGCTATATGTATTTATATATAAAAATATCAAATATTATTTACAGCTATTTCAAGGAACAATAAAATTTCAATATTATGTCTGCCGTAACAGGGTTAAATAAAATAAAAACTTATTATTCTTTGACTTGACTTGATTATTTGACTACCAACAGCTACAGAACATTACCACAGCGCTGACCTACTCAACAAATAACTGACGTTAAAATGCATTTAACGTCATACAAATATGGCCGACTATTTCTAGCGCTAAAACTACAATTCAAATTTTTAATTGCTATATCTCCGTCAACATTTAGATATTTAATAAAATAGACACGCCAATACACATTTATTAACATCAATTTCAATCAACAATTGAAAAATCGACCACTAAAAAATGAGGACACACGTTCATTAAGACTTACTCAAAAAATTCAGTAGCTGGTGAAGTTTTATTAAGAATCGTTAGGTTGGTAACAGTGTATTCCATTTTATCGACACAGAAATCTGTGTTCCAAGTGTTATTGCAGAAAAGCCAAGGCAGCTCCGTCGACAAAGAAGATGCCAAAAAGTAGAGGGCCCATCCTGAAAACACAACGTAGTAAATGATTAATCCAGAACATGCAGATTGATAATAAACTCCTCCCTGTATAACTCCCCTCGCACACCCTACTACCTTCCTGCATGCAAATGACTTCATTGGCTATGAATTATTATTCATATGAGTTTCACACCACGTCGTGTACGAAATAATGAACTTGTATTACATCACCCAAAAGTCATCATGTGGACAAATTGGAAAACCGAGATATGAACAACCAAATCCATGTAGATAACAAGGAAAAGTTATGATTAGTTTTAGACGAAACAGCTTGGGAAGTGTGACAGGTGTTCATAACCAGACGCGGATATGCGAACAAGCTCCTTGCATGCTGCCAGCCAAGGAAATATAATTTTCATATTTATTTAATGTGTAATATTATCTTGCTAAACACTGTCACTTGTATTTGAGGTTATCTACTATATATATATAAATAGAAGTTGAGCCTGCGTATGTTTGTGCTCGCAAAACTCTGAAAGTAGTAGTTGCTTTCGAATTTCTTTCGTTTCTTTCCAATTTGTCATTATCTGTGTGTGTGTTTTTTATATACTTTCTCATTCATTTTAAATCAGACTGAACATAGACGTCTATCAACTAGAAAGAAACGAAAGAAATGAATTCTATTTTCGAAAACATTCGCGAGGACGTGGTATATGTTGGATACCACTGCTCTACAAACACAAGGACAAATAGAGACACCTTTAAGATAACGAATACTTACCGATAATGACATTATAGTAGAACGACACATAGAAAGCAATCATGACAGCACAGAAGCCGACGCCTGCAACAAATCAAATTAACAACGGATTAAAAGAGCGCGGCTCTACTAGTCTCGGTGAAAAGGAGTGAAGAAGGAGTTAATTGTATCCACTCTTCTCCCACTATGTTGATCGTCGGTTCCAGTTCATTAAGAAAGCCTAATGACAGTTGACAGGTGTTTTAAAGATGATATTTAAAGAGAGAGAGTGATACGTTTTAGTCTTAATCATCTTGAAAATTTAAATATGTATATTTATTAATGTTAAAAAAGTTTTAGCGGTACTAATTTTTAAGATTTTGACAGTTGCGTTTTCAACATACTAACCCTAACCGACCTATGTTGAAACGTGATATAACAATGGTAATTTTCTTACGATTCTTTTGAAACATTCAAAATCAATAATTGAGTATATGACAAATATTGTCCTGTAAAGGAAATCACAGCAAGCGTATTCGTTTTTTATAAAATATGTTGAAAGTGAGGTACTTTTAATCGTTTCCGACTTTCGACATTATTGATTACTTACTATCCATTACTTTTTTATTATGGTTTACATGTTATAAGCTCGACTTCATTTTGAAAACATCCTTAATTATTCCTTAGAAAAGTTAGAAAAACTACCCTGCACCCTTTTAAACAATAGCCATCTTTGTTATACAGCAAAGTGTAAAAGAGATAGCATAACTATTTTGTAAACTTCTTTCCTTTCCTAATAATTTTATATAAAACGTTTGACCGCTTAAAATGTATTGTTCAAGCCCGAATATTTAGCCTTAATTTGATAATAAATCTGTAATTGCTTACCTTTCAACAGCGGACAAACTCGCCAGACGCTGATAGGCCCCTGACGATTATACTGGCCCAATAACAGCTCCATATAGAACAAGGGGACGGCACCGAAGACCAGCATCAACGTGTACGGTATTAGAAACGCACCTGGTGTAAATCAGATAAATATTAGGCTTCTTACATCGCGAAGAAAATTGAGTTGCGAATGATTACGCCTGAAAAGCATGCTACCCATATTACACAACTGTCAATATGTTGCCTTCAACAAGGCGGAATAGAGTTTCAGTGTGATAGTACTGTAACTAAACTTAGAATCATGCAATTATGCAATTCTAACCTCCGCCATTCTTGTAGCAGAGGTAGGGGAATCTCCAGACATTCGCCAAATCGACCGCAAATCCAATAATGGACAACAAGAAGTCAGCACCTCCAGACCAGGTCTCCCTGCCATCGTCAGGATCATCCCCAGCGGTACAACATTCCAGAGCTCCGGTGATACCGTGAGATCCATCCATGACATCAACTTCACTGGCATTTATGAGAGGCGACAACACCGCCGTCTTAATCTTGTCTCCCGATAGCTGCACGTACAGATCCCCTGGAAAATGAACGCACAAGAATGTCATTATAGTCGTATATCATTCAACCCCCACCCCCTATCTTCTCTCTCTCTCATAGAACTACCTGACTAACTCCCCAACTCGCTTGGTTGTAGTGTTTTCATTTTTATTTTATAATACACCCTTATTTATTGACATTCGAACGGCATTCATTTCATTTAAGGGGGTGAGTTTGTGCACAGAAAGCGTAGAATTGTACACTCATACTTATTTGTTGATTTCATGTCTTAAATAGAAAAGTAAGTCCTTCTAATGTACGTACTTCTAATTAAGCGTTATTACAGTTGCCTACTGATACATTGTTAGGCGTTGGTATTTACATTAGTTTTATGAACACCTTACTGTGCTAATAGCAATTAATAAATACACTTTAGATTCAAAATAAACGATTAGTTAATGTGTACGATTTGAAAACGCGTGCTTCTCGAAATATATTCTCCTACTAACATCATCTTCGCACCCATCTTTGTTGATGATATTGTTTTTTAGTATAACATACTTTAAATCTAAATTTGAAGGCTTAAGTATTATTCCCTCCCACTGCTTTAATTTAATTTTGTATTTTGTATTTAATTTAAATTATTTAGCATATAGCAATACGCGTAATCATTCACAGTACCATTTTTAATTTAAAATAAGTTTTAATTTTTAATTAAGAAAAACTATATTATATTATAACCTCCAAAATGTGACAATCTCTCAAAATGTTGTGAAATTTATGTTAAAAAGAAGTTTAATATCAGTTTGTCAAAAATAAAGAAATAAAAACAATTTCTATTACTAATTGTAATTTCACCTTCAATTTTGTCCAACTGTCGAACTGTCAAAATTTATATTCCTAACGAAGCATGCGCACCAACTAAATTAAACACGAATGTGACTAGGAATACCTATTCTGAAAACCTAAATCTAGATTAAAATATTAGATAAAAACAGTAAATTAAATATCAAAACAGTGAGTGGGAATGATGCTTTAGGCTGAAGGCGTGGGCTTCCACTCTTTTCAAATTGGTAGTCCAATGTTTTTATTAGATCAATTAATTTAGTAAACCAATTAACCGATTACATTTAATTAATTACGTAACTAGTCTCGGCTTTGAATACTGACATAATATTATTATATAAGTTGTATGAATTTCATAAGTCCGTCGCTGGGATACATGCATATTCGTATATAAAGTGAGCTCCCCCAAGAACGAAGAGGAGAAAACGATGTAGAAGTGTGCAACGCAACTTGAATATAGTTTAAATTACGAGAGTTCGCCAGCGACTCATGGTTAAAACAGGTTGTGTCATATAAATCTGCAATACAATGATTTTTCACACTTTTTTTATAATGTAGCATATATTGTGCCTGATAAGATTAAAATCACCATCGTATCACCATTTAAGCGGCTCTTATAACCTCTTTCAGGCATAAGTCAACGCCGAATTCTCGCAATTTCGATTATACATTGTACTTGCAGTGTGAGGCAGTCCTTAACCTCAACTTACTACATCACCAGACTATTTTCTAGCCTATCATAAAATAAAGCAAATCTTAAACCGGGTAATACATTAGCATTTGCAAATATTTCTCTTCACTATAACTGTAATTTAAATTTAAGTAATTCAGAGTTTTCAGTAACCGGATGTCTTTCCAAAACTGTCTGATAAGTCAAATAGCGTCATTTCCGTTTTGGAACTTAACAAGATAACATATGTCTTGGTCTCCTAAGCTGCAAACCGGGGTTAACTTCATTCTTAACTCGTTTCTAACTCCCCTTCCACTTCCACCGTCTTCTCCAGTCATATCATATCAATGTATTATCCATCGTGGAGTGTTAAAGCGGGAGTGACAGTGACAGTATGGAACAAAGTCATCTCTATTTTTTATTATTTTCAATTTAAATTGAATTGTACAACATTTTTTGCTGGATCATCCTAATCCTACTTAAGATAAGCGGATTGGTTTTTCGTTTGCGTTGCGTCACTCAGTAATGAATCATTAAACTTTGAATAATGAGCCCTTTTCTACAATATTTTCACCTTTATTATACCTCATTATTTGTGAAGCTGATTTGCTGTTTTTTACCTTTAATCCTTTGTATTATGACTAGCGCGTATGAGAACTCATTTTGTAACTGAATCAGAGGTGAATTAAGGTGCACAGGTCCGCTCTGTTCGCATTACCAGCGTGTGGGAGGCATTTCCCAAAGAAATTACTTCGAAAAGCAATATCTCCGTAAACAATTTGGTTGATTGTTTTGTTTCGTAACTTTTCTATCACTATTGCATTTAATGGGCTTGTGTCCTATGTCTTAATTTCTATAAAAGTGTACTATATATTGATAAAGTGGGTTACTAGAACCTCAAATGTTCAATTATTTTTTAATAACTCCTTATATGTTAAGAGATATTAACAATTAAAAAAGACATTTTGTCTCTTTAATTATTAAAGGGATTCAACGTTGTACACATTCCAAATGCATGTAACATCACAATCTTTGTGTAAGGTTACCAACCTTACAGCTCATAAATCTTTGCTATATGAATATATATATATATATCAAAATATCAAATATTATTTACAGCTATTTCAAGGAACAATCAAATTCCAATATTATGTCTACCGTAACAGGGTTAAATAAAATAAAAACTTATTATTCTTTGATTTGACTTGATTATTCGACTACCAACAGCTACAGAAGATTACCACAGCACTGACCTACTCAACAAATAACTGACGTTAAAATGCATTTCACGTCATACAAATATGGCCGACCATTTCTAGCGCTAAAACTACAATTCAAACTTTTAATTGTTATATCTCTGTCAACATTTAGATATTTAATAAAATAAACACGCCAATACACATTTATTAACATCAATTTCAATCAACAATTGAAAAATCGACCACTAAAAAATGAGGACATAAGCCCATTGAGGGCGCTTGTACAAGGCGACCATCTACAGAATCAATTTTCTTATGGAATTTGGTAAGTACTGCTCAGGACTATGGCCCCTGGACATAATACTAAGAGAGGATAAGTCAAGAGGCGGATATCTTGAGATAATAAATGCAGTTACGTTCTACAAGTTATCTCTCATATCTCCTATCATGTTATCTCTCACTATAATTTATGTAGATTTTAAATTTGCTATTTTATTGAATTAAAATCCACTTAATTAACCTTTAGTACTTCGCCGCTTGATAAATTTTAAGTGTTTTGCGGTGTCTCACAGCGATGGATCTGTCAGAGCCGTATTTACTCCAGTTAAGCCTGGGGCTTCACCGTTCGTAAGGGCCTCTTGACCAATACAGTTTCCCATGATTCACAAAGTAGAAAATCTATGAACCAAGTACCATCAGTACAATCTATTTAAAAATCTTTCAAAATACTAAATATTATGATTTCTAATTTTCTTTTAACATTTCATTTAAACTCGTTCGAAGTGTGTATGTGCTTTTATTTTTAATTTCTGATTTAAATAATTGTTAATAAATGTATGTAAAGAAATTATATTTCTTTAGTTGGTACAAAGCTCGTCGGTCGGTAAAACAGTGACCATATACTCACGGACTTCATAGATGACGTTTGAGGAATAACGGCCAACACAGTTGATATTTGGAGTGAACAGAACTCACTTATAAAATTAGATAAATTTAAATAATAAACTTTAAATGTCGTTTCTTTGATTTCAGAGCTTGAATAAAAGTTTGAATAAAAATTTACAATTTCTAATAAAATTGGAGATATTGTCTAATATGTATACTTTTTTCGTTGGTAATACCTCCTAAAATATAGCGAGTTCGGGGTAGCCAACTTTATCAATATATAATACAGTTTTACAGAAATTATTTCATGGTTCACTAGTGGTTAAATTAAATAACAAATTAATTGAAGCAAGATTCTAATGCCACTCTGCTAAACAAGTTGACAGCTGATAAGTTAATAGCTTGAAGTTGTACTTTGTTGCATTTGATTACCGATTTACACGTAAATTGTTAATTTAATGTAGCTGCAGGCTGCAACTATCTAATGCAGTATCTAATCTCAACAAAATGGCCGACGGGGCTACTTGATTGACAATCTTGATGTTCTAAAATGCTATAAGATGTTCAAGGATTAATTAACATTTGATAATGACCCATCAACGTCTTGCTCTCACTTGCTTGCCAACGCCAACACCTGATAAGAACACTATATTATCAATGTGGTTTAAACATGTTCGAAATATGAGATGTATTTGTATTTCTTCACAATAATTTTACATCCGCATAATTTAAAGTAATGTTTGTGTTGTAATCTACTATTCTTAGTACCATTCCTCTCCCCCCAATCACCCTTCCCCAGCCGATTGCAATTCTACAAATAATAATTATATACAGTACTTTCATTAAATCTATTTTAAAGTTTTAACAACAGTTGACTTGTTTTGACCCGAACATAAATACACATTACAACAATCGCAAGAGATTATTATAGAAATGAAGTAACGAAAAGTCGAGGAGTCGAGGAGGCGAAGGTCAAACGTCAAATAAGCAAGTGAGATGGTCATCTGCAAGGGGTCGTAATTTGATTTATGGAGTTTATTTAAAGAAGAACTATATGTAATAACTTAGAATACTTGAGACAAAGTGCAAGGCTGGAAATATTCAGAACTGTGTGATGATATAAACAAGCCGAGCAACGAAGTTTCCAACGAAAACGCAAAGTCGTGTTTCGTGACTCTATAGAATTTTTAACAATAGCATAATAGGAGATTTTATTATGTCGTTTTATGAGTATTTGTGCACATCTCTGCTCATGAGGTCACCATCAAAAGCATGCAACGTAATTGCCCTGCGACCAAGAAACACAGTCGCTCAAAACCTGTTTGAAATCAGTTTAGTTTCGTTCGTGCCGTGTGTGTTCTCTCACTAACAACACAATTACATTCTCATTCAGTTCGGGCAGATTCGAGACTCGCGTTTACAATCAGTCGACCCATTTGCGGACGGCCTTAGGAAAAACCTATGGATTGCTACAGAAATCACATCGGCACAGACAGGTTTTTCATTATCTTTTTTGTGTAGAACGTATAGTTGAATGTGGACACAGGCACTACGGAATTAATTTCGTAAAAGCCATATAGTGTTGTCGACGGATCTCGTTGAAAGCAGTATGCAGTTTGTCGCTGTGGAAGACTTGTAAAATGTGAACAAGCGAGACTTGGGACTGCGCGAAAGTTCTTTCAAGTCTGATCAATGTCTTAAACATTGTATTGTCACTTACCCGTATTATGTGGAGAGCTTGTGTAGGATTCGTAACCGTCATCTAGGGGTTTACCTGCAAAAACAAAAATCACATCATTATTTCGACATTATAATTACCTATACGCATTAATTAACCATCGCGCATGTTACTTGTATGTAGCTTTTATAGTGAAACGATACTTGACCATTTTTTCTCGCGAAATATAGATGGCGATATTATACACCAGGTTAAATATTATCAAAGAAACATGTTTTTTTATGTTTAAATCGTTTTATGTAAGTAACTATAAACGCGAATCAAAATCTAAAGCCGCAATTAGTTAGATGAATAACGTATCTACATTTTAAGCTTTCTTCCACTGACTTTTAATGAGTTGGAACCGCAAAAATAGGTTTAGAAGATGAATATTGCTATATTTTCTAGTTAAATTCCAATTTTTATATGACTGGTAACATTTCTAAGGGTTTGTCATAAATTTTATAACCTTTATTTACCAGACCTGTGTCTTTTGCGTTACTAAGGTTGTTAACCTAAAGAAATAAATGCTTCAATTAATATCCTCTGTGTTAAACATTTAACTTCAGAATTATTAATTTCTTAAACAGCAATTCAAGATGACGTTTCAACCCTTAAGAAATATCAATGCTAATCACTCACATTATGTTGTGAATAGTGCCACTAGTAAACGACCAGCTCGTGCATCCGTTTCCTGTAAGAAATGCAGCGCTTAACGATGCGAGAGAGCGGTTGTAAACGGAACTAAATGGAACCGAAACTAGTGCTGTGCGGAATAAGAAATGCCTAATGAGAAAAGTGGAATTATAACTTCATGGATCCTAATTTTAGAATTATTGCATTTCAGTTTTATAGTTGTAAAATTCAACAATTTTATCATTTTTAAGAAGGTTATAGTTTTCTTTTTGTTTCAACAGTACGTATCTTTTTATCAGTGGGTCCTAGGATAAAAATGGTTATTATGATAGAGAACTCAATTTCCTACAACTTGTGCATACAACATTTTTTTGTATGTCTCATAGTTATTGCGCTACACCGCTATAAAGTAGAACACTACACTGAAAATTAGTACTTTTACATACTTTTACAATTTTGACCATAGTTCTTAAACCTATTATAGTATATTAACATATTATATATCATTTAAAAGGATTTTTAACATTCTACAAATCTTAATTATATATTTTTTTAATAGAATGAACAGTTTACTTGTAAATACCATATTTAATAAAATGAATAAATTAAATTTTATCAGATAGGGATGGCTGAGTGTCATCAAGTATACGCCTGGACCACTGTACGTCTCGTTCAATATTAAACAATGTATTTGATAAACAAGAACATTTGATTTCTGAAGTGTAATTAGTTATTTTATTGAATCAGTGATTTTCGCAATTAGCGCTCCGCAGACAACGCTAATCGTCAGTCAACAAACGCAGATGCATTGTAAACATAAATGCGTACGACTTCGAGGCATTATGTAACTACTAGTAATTATATTAATTAAAACTAATTAATTGTCTGGATCCAAATCGTTGTGTTGATGGGCTCAAGGCGCTGCTTTATTGGATGTAATCATGGAGATGACATTTATAAGAAATTCTTTGCAAACAATTACAATAATATTTTAGAAAATCTGTAATAATAAAATGCTGGAATATTTTGCAATGATCGTTTCGTTTCCTTTGTGTAAAAATTTTGGTAATTCATAGGAAGCGTTAAGTATCATTCCCAATCACTGTTTTAATTTAATATTTTGTATTTAATTTAAATTGTTTAGCATTTGGCAATACGCGTAGTCATTCACAGTACCATTTTTAATTAAATGTTTTTTTTAAGTTTTCTTAGTTAAGAACCTTACAAGGTCCAATGTTTTAAATTAAAAATATTAAATTAAGAAAAACTAAATTATATTATAACCTCCAAAATGTGACAATCTGTCAAAATGCAGTAGGATTTACTTTTAAAAGAAGTTTAATGTCAGTTTTTGAAAAATAAAGAAGTGAAAACAATTTCTATACTAATTGTTATTAAAAATATCAATTTTAATTATTTGACATACAATTTTAGGTCGAACTGTCCAAATTTATATTACTAACGATGCATACGTACCAACTAAATTAACTAAACCTAAATTAAAACAGAAATGTGAACAGAAATGCTTAAACGAAAACCTGAAATCTAGATTACAATATTAAATAAAAACAGTAAATTAAATATCAAAACAGTGGGTGGGAGTGAGGCTTTAGATTCTGTCTAACTAAGGCTCCAATGTGAGAGCAACCTTAGAGGTTATCTATTGATGAAATGGAGGTCTCAAAGAGAAGGAGTTTCGTGATGTTACATCTAATCTAAAATTGGACTTCCAAAAAGACAAAACAAAACCAAAGAATATGTCTCTTTAAAATGTGTGACGTCACCATAAGGCGGAGAGTGTGGTTGGTTCGCAATGTGTGACACGTTGACTGTAATTGTTTATACCAATTCTTTAACTAGTTCGTCCCTGGTTCCGCTAAAACAGAGCGGCTTAACGTTAAGTACACAAACGTAAATCTCCGTTTAATAGATTTTCCGTTTTACATTTTCTGTTTAACAGCGAATTGTGAATCAATCCGTTTTACAAATATTTCAACAAATGTTAATTTCCATTTGAAACTAAATCCATGTATTCATTATACATCTAATGCAAAGCCGCGTGTATATCTCTATCTCTATTGCACTTATCTCTATGCAATGTATTTTCTATCTCTATCATATTTACATAAAGTTACCTTACAAATGTAAATTGCATCCTAGTGATTTAATGAAGTTTGTTAGCGTTTTGTTATGGAGCGCTTAAAAAGTTACTTCCGTGTTTGCTTACCTTTGTAATACGTTTACATTTCATAAGAGTCTTAAGTTCATTGCAAACAGATGCTATTATTTTGAAAATGCATAAAAATGCACAGCTACAAGGTGTTTCAAATGGTTGTGAATGTTTTTAACTAACTGTTATTACTGAATCAATGGAAATAGAGATTCTAGATTAGCTTAGATTATTTCCCCACAAACAATTTTGATCGGAATCCAATTAGATGCGAATCGTATCACTCTGAATGGTGATTGGAATTCTATTAGACATTAGTGAGACATTACAGGAAGCTTGGCACAACATGTTTGCACCGGCCGGAACGCTCCGTACCCCCTCTGATGCCCTTCCTAATACTTTCCAAACGAGGTTTGCCGAGGTGCAAGTCGTGTTACTACCCAGTACTACCACATATGTTCTCCCGAACACTGTCTAACCGCTCTCTGACACGAGATTGCTAAGATACGACAAATTGTTTGTAGGGTTTCCTTAAGGTTTTGTACAAATACTTTGTAACTCTTTCTTTTTAGATGTTTGCTGCTGTACCGTTTGTTTCTTACGTTCTAAAGAGGCCTCTGTTCCATTTACAGATTTATAAACTCGCTTCAAAACATCTTAGGCCTGTTGGACAGCCTTATTGTCACCAAATGTCATTATTGTGAGTTCCTAAAGAATAATAAAAACTTGAGATACATTTCAAGCCACGTCAGGAGTTGGACTAAACTATCAATGACCAACATGGTGCTGTTTTTTGTTGCACGACAACCACCAACTATTTCCATCGCCCCCTATAAACGACAAGCATGTTGGCCGAGATAGTTACCAACTAAAATACCTCTGACATTTGAGTTTGCTTCTAATTCAAAAGAAACGCAACGTAATCGAATTCTCTGCATTTGTTTACTCTTCCTGTTGATTAAACCTTAGCTCAAACTTCACTAGTAATGAACCATAACGCCATTAAGTTATGAATGTGCTTATTTTCCACCAATCAACCAACAAAGTTTCGTTTTAATCTTAAAGTGAACAGAATGCTATCAGCGTTGGAATGACATTGCTATTTAGAGAATTTCAATTTTATTGTTTAAGTTTAAGATGTATTGCGTTTTGAATGTAATTGTTAATAAAATATTTGTTGGTTAATTCTTATTTAATAGCTATTTAACGGTCGCGTTACAAATTGAAGCGTTGCATTATCGTTCAAGGGTTCCATTGTGTTGATTTCCCACAAACTGGATGCAAATAAATGCAGTTATTGCCGTTTTAAATTGAAATATAACCTTGATACATTCGCTGCCAAGAAAATTAGTTGTAAAGTTATACCACCTTACTAATAAACCTGATTATAAAATGTATGCCAGGTAATACCACTGATAATAAGCTGTCCGGAGGGGCTTTATTAATTTATCACCTATCTTTTGAATTATTTAGTCCTCCACTAAGTCTCCTCCGTTCTTCACACTTTCCTAACTACTTCCCTCTCACTTTCTGTGGTCTTCTTCTCTGTTCTTTACCTTCTCTCTTCTCCATCTACTAACTTCCGCCATTCTTTTTCTTCTCCCAATGCTCCAGCGTTTTCTACTTCTTCCAACAGATCGTGCATGCTCTCGCTTCCTCTTCTCCATAATACCGTCTTTCTCTTTCTTCTTTACCTAATTTAAAAACCTCATTTTCTAACTTTGATTTAGACGTGTGATATTTATTCTGTTAGTTCAAGTTGACAAATAAAAGCTTAATCTTGTGTTGCATTTTCACTGCAATTCTTTTGTCAAACACATGAATATCGCTCCAGTCCGATTCATGACGCATTATGTCAGAGAAAAAGTAACAAAATAAGCGCCTAAATGTGGCATTTGTTTTAGTTTCATTACTTCCTTGTTTTCGTAGGTATTCCGGCAACCTCTCCGTCCACAACTGTCTGTATCTTACATTGTATCACCAGCTTCTTTAGCTTCTCCTGGCACCAAACAAAAATTCCCGCATTCTAGCTTTCGTTGAAATGGTAGAAAACAAATTTTGTAAAACCTACACACCTAAGAGAATGTTTGTATATTTCGCTCCACCTTGAGAACGAATTAGAGCCAGCACTGATACTACCTATTACTTCCTAAACAATTTGTTCCAAATACTCCTCTACATTTGACTTAGATTGGTTCATTTCTATACTCTCCCTTTGTGTATGCAATAAGCAGAAAGTTCTAGCAATAAAAATGTACTTCTATTGAATATTTATCGCCAGTAATTATAGTACTTTAAGTTAATCAAGCAATAAGTAATTCAATTACATAGATGACATTTTAAAATAACTTTAGTTTTATAACGATTTGTAAATAATTAGCTACACTGTATGAATTATACAAATGTTTATGATTTTGTGAATTTTAAACTAATCGTCGACATTGATTTGTTCCTATGCTATAAACAATTAACGTAATATGATTTTAATAGCACACACATTAGGCCTGTCGCACACTGGAAGCGTATTTAAGCGACAGCGAATTCGGACCTAAATCGGTTGTGTCACAATACATACATACCACGTACCGATACGACAGCCGCCAAGTCAAACTTGTGTACTGTAGGGTGGATTGGAGTTGTTTTGCTCTAGCATAATTCATCATGAGAACAAACTTTTACTTTAATTTTTATCGATACACCACTGTTGTGAAAGAGACTATTGCTTTCTTTTTCATATCCTTCCAATGTATTCGTTTGGTTAAAATTCGCTGTTATACAGTTCCAATATCAGAGCTACGTAACGCGCGTATTCGGACAGGTAAAGCGTAGTAGCGCGTATACGTCCAACTGTGTTTAGCGGGTCCCTTGTCAGGACAAAGTGAATCAATCTTAACTGCCGTAAATATTTGACGATCCCGCAATAATTCGAACCTAATAACCTCAATCATTAAACTTGAAAACTCTCCTGAAAACTTTCAAGATATTTCCCCGTAAAGTTTTCCACACTTTTCCATAAGTTTTCAACAAATTGAAGATGTTTTCTAAATAGCAAAAAATTATAAAACTTTTTTCTAAATATTGAATATATTTTATTTTTTACCAAATTCCTACTTGAACAATTTTAGTACCACTTAGTTAAACGCGAAGTCTTTATCACTCGCTGCTTGGAAAGGGGTGGAGGAGGGATGGTAGTGGGTGGAGGAGGTATTAGTAGAACAATATAAAACGAATTAAATTTGATATTAGGTAATGAATATTAACGAGACTCGAATGGCCGTTGAAGTATGATCTAAGATCGAGAAATTTGAGAGCAGTCTCACAAGAGAATGCAGTGGCAGCTGATAGCTGCAGGGAAGCATCGGAATTTCGTATTTTCTTATATTTTATAGCACTTTTCGTATTGCAAAACTATCAAACGTTGTCCGCCGTTTGACTCTTTTACGTATTCAAGTGATTCTGTATTATCCAGGTAGAAAATACACTCTGCAATTAGCTTCTAGCAAGGTAGCAAATGTGAACCGTGCACTACAAGACAATTCTTATGTGGGAAGTAGAAAATGCACCCTAAAATTAGCTTGTGACAATCTAGCACGTCTAAACCTTGCATTGTACGTCAATTTTCTACTTGAGATAAACAACTAATATTTTTACAATATTGCATTGTTATCAGAAGGGTGTCGGCGGGAGGAAGGGTGAGGGGGGAGGTTCTGAGACAGCAGTCAACCTTAGAACCCTAAAAACCCTTGGTAGTAGACTAATTGTCATCCACGAACAAACTTTTTCCAACCTTGGGACCAAATTATTGATAATTTTAATGTTGTTCTCCAATTTCAAATATTTATTTGCTAAAGATAAGAATTGAAATACGCCAGGCGTATTTTTGTAGAGGCGTATCAACAACCTCGGTCAATATATTGTCAAAAAAATCACTGACAATTCTCAGCATTTTAATCCATAAATTGTATTCCCCTGAATACGGCACTGCATACTGTTAAGTGTTATTAATAAATATCAAATATTATCAAATAAATATTTGTCAAGAAAGTGTTATCTTCAATTAGTTTATTCAAGGAACACTATCTTTTAAGATGTTGCCACAAGTTGGAAAACAACAATACCCAAAAGTCAAGAAAATAAAGCCTTGGTCGTAGTTTTGACACAAGCGCGTCTAACACTTTTTCGGAAATGAAGATCACTGAATATAATAAAGTATTAAGATGATATCAGCATAGACACTAATCTTATCTTATTATAATCATAAGATGGCATTCTAATCGCTGTTCACAATTTTTTCATCCTACCCAAGTAATATAATGGTTTTTATCATAAATTCAAATAAACATTTTCTTCAAACTAAAAAGAAGATAAGACAACTGGAGGTTGTAACCTTCTCTTAAACGACAAGAAGATATAACAAGAGGCAATGGAAAACAATTACTACATGAGAAGTTGAAAATTACCCTCAGAATTAGCTTGTAGCAAGCTAACAAGTTTAAATCTACAATGCAAGATGGTTTTACGAATATAAATTCTTAATTTAGACCTACACTCAGATTTTAGTATTGAATTCTATCGAATTGAAAGTCATAATATATATATAGTCTATCATTTACAATTAATATTTAATTGCTAATTATTATTATATGTGTAAATGGCGACCATGATCGCCATGTCAAGGTTAAACACAAAAAAACAAAACAAACAAAAATGAATTTGTGAAAGAAAAAAAGAAATTATTCTTTCCCACTTAATATAATGAACTATTCAATGTTTTTCACACATTGTGCGATAAATCAATCATTAATTAGACATTCGGTAATAAATCTAACTGCGATGATGTTTTTATCGAATAAATTAGATTCATAGCTGTAGCTCAATGTCTGTTAGGCTTCTCTTACACTGCAACGGACTACTTGCGATTAATTACTTGAGATTTCTACTGCAATATCTACCTGGAAAAAAAATGTTTTAGGCGGCCCAAATAAATATTATGACGATGATTATTCGACGTTGCAAGTAGTCGGCTACAGTGTGAGATCACTCTTAATCAAAGCCAATGACGTGGGCCTGGAAAAAAAATATTTTCGGCAGCCCAAATAAATATTGTGACGATGATTATTCGAAAACCATAGCAGATAATTAAAAATGGTTTTCAGTTTTGAAATCAGCGTAAAAAACTCTATTATTTATCAAATTAAAAAGTAACTTTTTATTGAAAATTTTAAAGGTTAATATCCTATAAAAGTTAAATGTTTTTTGTTAAATTTTTTATAGTTCTTGTCGTAGTTTGTTATGTTGATTTCAAATCTGCAATTCATTTTTAGATAGGTATCTCGGTGTCCAAAATATCAGCATGTTAAAGTGTAAATAATCAAGATATTTAAAAACGGTTTCCAATTTTGGAATCAGCATAAAAAACTATCCTAGAAAACTTATTTAATATGTCAAAAGAAAAAGCATCTTTTTAATTGTAAATTTTTAATGTTATAGTCTTGTTAATTTCATAATAATTGTAGTTTCTATTTTGCTTAATTTTTAATGATTTTTGACGTAGTTTCTTAAGCTGATGGTGTCTGAGATATCAGCATGTTAAAGCGCAATTCCAATTTTGGAAAAACTAATAACTAAACTTGCATTATAATCATCAAAAAACATACCCATAGGCCGCCCGGCATGCACCAAAGAAGTCAGCTCCATACCTTCCGAATTTTCGACATTATTTCGGCTATTATTTTGTTCTGTATTTGTCGAAGCCATTTTAAAAGTTTATTATTTATTAAATAAATATAATAATATTCACTTTTTTATTAATTTACCATTTTTTTTATTATTTAATTTAATAAAATATAAATAAAAACTTATTGCGGTATGTTTCAATATATAATTATTTATTTTAATAATATCTAAATTTTTAATTATATCCGACATTTTTATTAACTTATTAACAACGACCGTTATTTAAAAATATTCTTTATTCGTAAAACATTTTTAAAAGTTAACGGATTTTTACATAACCTAAAAATTCTTTCGTTATTTTTGAATTTATTTCACATGTTCGATATAGTAGACACTGTTGTAATTATTAAGTAACAAATAATGAAAGCCCACGTGCGTAATTTAAATTTTTACTGTTATTAGATGATCAACTGTCGATTCCTCTCGTTCAAATGACACTGCTGTCAGTTTGATTATTTCCGCTGATCAGTTGGTCGTTGTATCACCGCGATAATAAGGCGGCAGTACAGTGTCTCGCACTGTATGAGTCGTTTGTTAGAAGCACTCGTTCGTTTGCGAAGTAACGACGACGCAAACTGACGGTTATGCGCATGTTGGTAGAGCTGACCGTTACCGGCTTGTACTTCATTTGAGAGAGGACGCTGGGCCCCAAATATATACATTTATTTATTTTCTAACAATTCTTTCACGATAACTATGTGTTAGATGCAATCTAATGTACAAAGATATTTAGCAAAAACTAAAATTATTGGATTTATCAAGATTTGTGAACCGGTGAAACCCGGTAATCACGTAAATAAGTCAAATCTAGATTTAAATTTAAGTGTTCAAGGTAGAGAGCGATTTTATTTGCCCGCCATCTTAAAAATAATGTTATAATCAGTTTTCTTTGATTATCTCGAAAACTAGAGCTCTGACAAAAACTTGTAAAGAGCTTTTTTGTAGACAACAATATAATCTACAACTTTTATTAATAACTTTTTGTTGTAGCTTTTATAACAAAAAAGTTATAAGCAAAAATACATCAACAGTTTTTAGTATACATCCTCTCCAATATTATAAATATAAATCTTTTACATAGGATGCTTACATTTGAGCCAAAGTTATCTAAAATGTAGAAACTAAGACACAGCTGGCAAGCAAATCCTATCTATTTACTTTCTGGCATCTTTTTTGGTTCTTTATTCCATCTAAAACTGCCTAAGACCGCACCTCTGCTTAATAAATATAAGATTGAGCAAACATAAAACAAATTAAATTTGTTAACTACCAAACTCAGTTTTATAATCGGAGTTTTTCACGTTCTCTTTGTCAATTCCATTTAATATTATAAATTTATTAACACAACACCAAAACCGAGATAAAATACAGCGCTAGCCTGTCCTTAATGCTCGGCTATTCAAAAATAACATTTAACTTCTATTACCAACGCCTCAATAAATCTAAAACTAATCATCATAACTCTGTAATGAAATGTGTAAGGATGACGTCACCAATGCACGCTCACGTCACGATAAATATTAATTTGTTTGTTGATGTGTTGCATAAGCTAAATTGTTTTGTGACGTCACCAATATACCGTCACCTATCGAACTGATTTTATAGCCGTTGTGCGGTTTATCATAAAACAGTTTTTAATATCTTGATGTATATGTGTGTGTGTGTGTCGGTAGTGTTATTAAATGTGTGCACTTTGTTTAATTTCGTAATCTGTCAGAGAAAAATTGGAGTGCGATACAGAGATACGTGTACTGATTATATAGATCGGAAACGTAGATTTTGAGGAAGAGTCAATTAGATTAGATTGGGAAAGAACAATTTATGCTGGGAAAACGGACAGTGGTATGTCCGTAGGTAACAGAAGTATAGGAGATGTCAAGAAATTATTTTATGAAATCTCTCCAATGGAAAGGAAGCCAGAGAGTTTAAAACTAAGAGGAAGACCCAGGTCGAGAAGGAACCCAGTGAATTCCATTCGAAATAATACTAATTCAAGTTTTTGCCATGAAAGAGTTGAAGATATGAAATTTCTCTGTTATAGTAGGCATCGTGTAAACATGGAAAGGAAGGAAAGAAGGAGGTGGGAGGGAAACATGGCATGTATCACCACGAAACACCATCTAAGATGTGCTCTCTGTGATATAGTTGCATTTTGGAGCTTTTCTGATACTGGCAGCAACATATTTATACGAATAGACGAGCCCCTATAGAGATACTACTGTTTCAATATTTCAATCAAAAATGCAACGAGCTAATTTACCAAAATTACCCTTATCTGCTATAAATTGTGAAACCACTTCACCAATCAAAGTCTAAACGATGGAAAAGTTAATGCGAACTGTAGATGAAGGAAGCTTCACATAGTGAGTAATTTTCCAAAATTTTTATTTCCAAAGTTCAAGTGGAAGAATACCTAACGAAAATGGGTATGATAAATTGAAAGAAAAAGGCCACAAATTAAAGATGCATCTCAAAATACCGTCTTATATTTTGGATGTATTGTTTCTTTACTTGTTTCACAGCTTCTACAGACTGACCACTCCGTATTTAAACAAAGTAACTGACCGCTAAAAAAAAACTTCATCATTTAGGTAAACTTCTAATTTCTTAAAACTGTAAATCTATTTAAATCGTTGAATATACATAAAATCAAGTCAAACCCAAGTCTTATGGTTTTGGTTTGCCGCCGTCGTTAATCGAATTTAATTTAATTTAGGGATGCCACCCTTCCTCCCTCTCTTTCTCCCTCTCTTGGCGTATTCGTGCATTGTTATCCTAATACCCGTGATTAAATACTTATCGATTAAGAGATAATGCCGTGGCATGAGGCGCGAGGCGAGAATCTGCCATTGATACGGATTACATTCACCGTGTGTCTATATTACACGAAGTACAGAGATCCTCAAAGTGTGGGCCGCGCAGTGATCGTACAACAGAAACGACTGGCTCTATAAAACTGACTCACACCAAAAGAATATATGCTAGAGATGTTTTTAGAAACCACTTGATTTGTTATTGAATAAATTTCATTCTAAGTATATGTTACCTTTAATGCCGACAGTTCATTCTAGCAGAGAGCCCAGTAAACATTTTGGAGTCACTTTTCCATCATATTGAAAATGCGTATGATTTTTATGTCATGAAAGAGTTCATTTACAGTTCAGTCTGTTTTATCGGCTACAATTATCGAATCCATTCCATCTGTCGGAATGCAAATGAACATAAAGTTGATGCGAACTATAATTGAAGTGCAATAGTGATAGAAACGTCACAAAAAGGGATACTTCACCAAATGTTTAGTGGATGCTTTCGCCTCGCGTTGGCTTGCCTCGGTTGATGAGTGGTCTTTTGACACAAAACAAAAGAAACGAGAGGTGAGACCAATAGTCATGTTCATTCTCGACACATCGACAAATGTTTCGCCGAGTGTGTGTTGCCGACATAAAAGGTATCATAAGAAAATCAAACAAAAAACCCTGAAAATGGATGGTATTAAAGTTGCGCCTATAGATATATATATAAATTATTATAAGTGGTGGTATAGTTCAAATTGCGAGAGTTCGACTTGAGCAGCGACTTATATTTAAAAGAGGTTATAAGAGCGGTATAAATCTATAATACAAGAATGAATTTTATCTTATTCGTTTCTATACACATTTTAGAAAAATAAATAGGTCAGTGCTTTTTAGTTATATCGGCAGTTTATACTCCACAACTTGTTTTAAGTATGAGTCGCAATTTGAACTTAGAGTACACTTCGTAAAGATTTTCTTCGTTTTGAAAAATCAAAAAGGTATTGTTTCTTAGCTGTAAGTGATCATTTCTAAAGGTATCAACTAAACACCACCTTCAAAGAGCGTGATTTTGATTTTGATTGATGATTTCGTCGATTTATCATCCAAAAGACAGAGCTAAATGCTTTCTTGATTGAATCACTAAAGAAATGTTCGCATAAAACGGACAAACAAAATAAAACCCTATTTAAAAGAAAACGATTAACAAGCGCTGAGAGCAAAGTACGAATAAAGCTCCAAATGAATAGCGGGAGTCGGTGTGGACTCAATGTAAGTGCCATTAATATCGATAATAGACCTGTTACAACCAAACAATGGAACAATTACCATTGACAAGCAGAAGAGCACCATCCTCGCCGTGTCTGTAGCCATTGACTTCCTGAACCCAGCAAAGTGCACTTAATGCTTGAACGAATCAATCAACGATGGTAACTGATTATTACTTTATCGAACTTCGTTTCAAGTTTGTTATACGATTGTCACATTAAAGTTCTTTTATTTGGTTTGTAAAGTAACGGACTCTTTTGATTTGTTTTTCGCGGTATTTCGCGGTTTGTCGATTGTGTCACTAGGTGTCTTCGCTTATTGGATTTATCCTATTAAACGTGAAAGGGAAGGATACGAGTCTAATGCGATACGCATTGCAAGATTGATAGACCGTCCACACATGGATCGACTGATTGCAATTGACACGAACGAAACTAAACTGATTTGAAATTGGTTTTGAGCGACTGTCTTTCTAGGTCGCAGGCAATTATGTTGCATGGTGAACATCATGAGCAGAGATGTGCGCAAATACAATCTACAACAAATAAATACCTCATAATACGACACAATAAAATCCCCTATTATGCTATTGTTAAAAATTCTATAGAGTCACGGAACACGGCTCGACATGGCGAGTAGTTTGCAATCAGTCGACCCGTGTGCTGGCGGCCTTACATTCACGATAACACATTTGTACGACGAACCATACAGATCATACTAAAAACCGAAATGGTCGCTGTATACGTCTTCTCTTTTCTTGCATGCTTCATCCGATAAATCGAACGCGTTTGATGCGAGCTATGTGGACGCTTACGTTAACAAGGCGATACAAGTTTCATCCCCATGTATTCACCAGCGCGCGTGTGTGCGTAAAGTTAACAACAAGTTGGTGTACTTTGGAAAATTTCTCGTGTGAATTCTGGAGCTTAATTGAGGTGTGATTGTTTACGCAGTGCCGCATTAGGTGAATTATTATCTTTTAAGCAAAGAATAAACTATTTTATAAATTATATATTTTCTATTTTGTTGGATACCTTATAGAACTTATGGTACTTATCGGGTGACGATTTTTCAAAGGCGTTTATTTTCTAGAGTATTAATTTATAAATCTATTATCTAGTAATACAGACAAATTAGTTATCCGGTCTTCCTTTGGTCTCAATTCGGTTGTGAACTATAATTAAATTTAAATAAAACTGACCTGTAGATATTGATAGAGTTGGCTATCAGAACCTCAAATCTCTAATTATTTTTATTCAATTCGCAATATTATAGAAGTTATTAACGATTGAAATTGTCATTTTTTTTTCCTTTAATAATTAAAGGGCTAAAAATTTACAAAACATAATCGAGTTCACGACGTTATTGCTTCCTCAACTTTTTCCCCACTATCATTTACTAACCTTTACCATAACAGTTAAACAAGAGAAGTGCAAAAGAGATGCAGAATTAAACGACAAAGCTATAGCAGCTGTTACGTCAACCCATAATGTTTCAATATATTATCGTGATGCAAAACGAAAACTAAATAACATTACTTAATATAAATATATTCTAAAAAGTTCGTGACGTCATCAACTATAGTAGGATATCAACAGGAATATTACGCAGTAAAACAAAATTCAAACTCTGTAAATTTTTAAATATATTACAAATTGATAGCGCCAATATACGTTTATTAATGAATATTTCAGGAAACAAATAAAAAATAGACTCCTAAAATATAAGTTTACAACCCAATTAATACTTGAGTGCATCCCTGCTTTGGTCTTCATGTTCACCGCAACCACGCCGGCCCTGATTACTAGACTAATCTGTGAATACAAGAAGTACACAAGCGTGCTATTTGTCTTTGTATCGAACTGATTCATTCGAGCATCTCATTACGTCTTACGATCCCTACCCCTCGCCCCTCATCCCTTTAAAGACGTCACGACACCCGCATCCCTGACAGCAACAAAGATTTTTTAATAGCAAAAAACTTGCTTTGTACTACTGAAATTCTACTTGTAGGTCTTAAAGAGTGATCAAGCAAATCTCTTTATACTAATTGCTGACACTGGGTATATAACTAGCATACACAAAATTGCATGGACCCCTAAAACCGACATTATTCATATATAACTCCTTATATGTTAAGAGATATTAACAAATAAAAAAGTCATTTTGTCTCTTTAATTATTAAAGGGATTCAACGTTATACAACATGCCAAGACATGTGATATCACGTCCGCTAAGTTGCTATCTCTTTTATACAACAGATCGTAAAAAAGATAGCATATTCATGACAGAAGTCTGACAAGTTTACAGGTTACCAACCTTACAGCTCATAAATCTCTGCTATATGTATTTATATATCAAAATATTAAATATTATTTATAGCTGTCCCGAGGAACAATAAAGTTTCAATGTTATGTCGGCCGTAACAGGGTTAAATAAAATTATAAGTTATTATTCAATGCTAGATACACAGGACTACCAACAGCTACAAAACATTACGACAACACTGACCGAATCAACAAATAACTGACCTATTCCACTACATGTTACGTCATAAATATGGCCGACATCTCCGTCAACATACATTTATTTTTAACTACAGCGATTATCTTCAGTATTACGTCTAAATATTTTACATGAAGAACATTTTCTTTTCATACATTTTAAGCGAATTTAATATTCAATCTTTTCTTTTGTAAAATATCTTTTTAAATTGACATAAACATAAAGTTTATGATGGAAATAAACGGGAAAGTTGGGTTATGAGCGATAAAGCATAAACCAGACATATTGATTGGAAAATCTGCTTGTGTTATCCGTTTCTATTGACTGTGAAGAGTAAAGCCCAATGAGCTATGCAATGTTTCCTCAAAAAACGATGATGAAGATACAACTGTCAATCAAAAATAACTGTGAAAGAGTTTCATACATTCGTTGATATTGTAAATTCTGTAGCTATTTTCTGTACGTAACATAGCTTTCTTTTAACTTGTTTAAGCTATAGTTCTACTATTGCGACATATTTTATATTTTACTGACAATCACTGTAACAAATTTTTTTTTAAGTTATTTATATTATTGTACAACATATTAAGTTTATTGTGTAAAAATTTGAAGTCAATTGGAGTAAAACTGTCGGAGATAAAGAGTTTTAAGTCTTCACCTGTCTGGTCTGCTTTCGTGTTACTTTGAAACTTTTAAATGCGGTTTCTCACACTTAGCTTTTTCAGAGTCGGTGCCTTCTCTAGCTCAAAATCTACTGGTCCGATTCTTTTGAAATTTTGCACAGTTTTTCTTTACATAAATGCCGAGGCAACGCTGTCCAGTTTTTTTAAATTTTTTAATTTAAACGTATTTTAAAATAATAAAGTTTCTGATTTTTTTCATGAAAAATCGGTATTTTGACTTTTAAGTGCTGTAAAAAATTGAAGAAGCAATAAAAAAAATAAAAACTCGACAGCGTTACCTGCAGAAACTTATCAACTAATGAAATCATTTTGGTTTTTCGATTTCAGAAAATCCAGTGATGAGTTATGAGTGGCACCGCAATGTTACTTTTTTTTGTGAAGTCTGCGGAGATTCGCTGTCAATGCCTCATTTCTTGATATTTATTTATGAAAATTTCACAAAGTATTCTTCAAATGTCATTTTATCATGTAGTAATTATGGAAATAATTATATATTATCTGTGTCGTCAAAAAACATTATCGAATATATGCTTCTTTTTTATCGTTTTGACCTAATTAATCGGTTTATTTAGTTAATATAATAACTTTTTAACTAGCTGTTGAATTTACAGAAATATTAAGTATATTAAATTCATTTTAATACTCCGGAAATGAGTTAATTATGCAGTTCAAACCGCTCACAACCCTTTCTTTGCCACCCTCCGCTTCATTCTCTACTTACTTTCAATTTATATTCCCAATAATTAAAACAAAAAAACATTGAACAAAGGTCAAAGCAATGGTACGCTAGGCCAGGGCAAGGCAGGAGGCATCTCGTAAAAATTCTGCAGCATATTGTGAAGGTATTTCTTCAGAATTTAATTAAAGCAGTTATAAATGTGTGACGTCACAGTCTGCGTCTTGTTTAATATTAAGACGATTTAACGTGGTTAATACCTCATTAAAATATTTGCGAATGGCGCGAATCTTGTTGATCTTGCGGTATGCCCTGCTAGGTGGTGCCAAATCTAGAGCAAATAGTGCAGATAGCGAAAATTTCTGGTGCATTCCTGGAGAATAAAACTGGTTGGATGCATTAAGTACAGACTTGGATGTCTGTAGCAGAAAATAATAATACTTGGCCATTTTTTCTCGCGAAATATAGATGGCGATACTATACAGCAGGTTAAATATTATCAAAAAACCATGTTTTTTTATGTTTAAATCGTTTTATGTAAGTAACTATAAACGCGAATCAAAATCTAAAGCTGCAATTAGTTAGATGAATAACGTATCTACATTTTAAGCTTTCTATATAAGCTTTATATATTAAGCTTATATATTTTATGTTATAAAATTTATGACAAACCCTTAGAAATGTTATCAGTCATATAAAAATTGGAATTTAACTTAAAAATATAGCAATATTCATTTTCAAAACTTATTCCAGCGGTTCCAACTCATTAAAAGTCAGAGCATGGAGTTCACAACACAATTACGTGTTTGTGTTTTTGAAAATGGCCAATTTTGTGGAGAACACAATTGTAAGACCTTCTGCGTTTTCGGATTTTCCTGGAAACCCGTAGTTTTGAAAAAACACACTCGTTCTTAAAAAAAATATATAGTTTATTTTTTTGCTCTAGAAGATTCCTTTTAAATTGAGTGAGTGGGACATAAAATATATCGCATGTTGATGTTGCACTAGTCTGTGCGAACACTAACATAGATACTAATTAAATAGTACATTTGTAATACCTTTGTACAATATTGCAATGCACACAGCTGGCTGGCATCGGACAAAGCAGGAAAAAAGAAAAGCTACTAGCTATTAGTACTACAACCGTATTAAAGACAGGTCTCCATGGACTTCCGCTTAGAATGCTTTATAAGTCGTTCACAATAAACAAAAGCTAATTTATAATAGCATTCCCGTCTATATGTTTCACCTGCCCCTCCTCCCACTTTCTAGGAGTCCTGGGTTCTGGAACGGAGCCCGTTACAAACGGGGACAGGGTCAAACATTGGTTGTTTGTTTACTGCAATAGCTGTAATTTAATCAGCTTTGTATCAATTCTCGTAGTGCTCTCAGCATCCTACACCAACCCCCCTCTTCCGTCTCCCCTCCCCCTCCCAACACTCTTCTTCTTGCGACGTTATTAAAACAACTAAATATACCTGGAGATATTTCATTTGTTCTGTGTATTTCAAAACACACTGTTAATATTATTTATATGTGTGTCTACAAATCCGTATAGGATTTATCGTTGGAAGAAGTTCGGACTGTTGTCGGCCTTTTGACCCGCGTCAAAAAGGATTTTTCTATTCCCACCACACATTTGATTCACATCTCACGCACTGCTGTCAGTACCAATCATATCAACAAATTAATAAAATAAATAAATCATTCGGATATATTTCATTCGGATATTCTATTTAAAGTTTGAGTTTTGTTTTTCTGCGTAATATTCCGCTTAATATCCTAGCAGTTGATGACGTCACGAGCTGAAAAAAATATAATAAGTCATGTTATTTATTTTTCAAACATTATAAATCAATTCAACAGTTGCTATACCTTTGACGTTTAATTCTGCATCTCTTTTGCACTTCTCTTGTTTAATAGTGATGGTAAATGTTGGCAAATGGTAGTGGGTAAGAAGGTGAGCGGATAATGACGTCGATTTTAACCACTTTAATTATTAAAGGGACACAAATCACCATTTCAATAGTTAATAACTTCTAGAATATTGCGAATTGAATAAAAATAATTAGATATTTGAGGTTTTGATAGGCAACTTTATCAATATACATAATTAAGTTGTGGTACACAAACATACACCTGGAACAATACAAAAATTGTATTGTAGATAGCTTATCAGGAACCAGTTAAAAAGCTATTACAATATTATTTTTCTCTTGCTTATTAAACAGTGTCCCACCTTTGTATTTATTTCCAACTTTTGCAGATTATTGCGCTGTGAAGCGAACCACCCATACACAGATTACCTTCCCGCATACATGTGTATTATATCTTACTTAACAAGCAAGTTTTCCTATTTTCATTTTCCGCTCATCAATTTTCAATCTCATATCAATTGTTTATTCAAGAAATATATATTATTTTTTTCAATATCTTCAACGGATAATAAATAAAGAAAAATAAATAGTTACTCATTTGTAAACATTTCAAATTGAATGGTTCATAAATTTCAGCTAATTAGCAGCGTTGCCCACGCGAGCATGGTTGTAATCACCACCCACATTTACTTATGTCGTCACTCACAAATTATTCGGTTATATTTAAACTGTTACATTTGATTGACAGGTGCTGTGTGAACAGCATACACCTCTAGGATGCTCTCACAATGGACTACTTGGTGTTCACATTACCACGCTTTACCGATTTTTATAATGTCTTCCAACAACGCTGTAAAATAATACGTATAGTCAAAATCACGATAGTTCGGCGGCGACTTGTACTCAAAAGAGTTATAAGAGCGGTATAAATCTATAACACGATAATGAATTTTATCTTACTCGTTTCTATATACATTATAGAAAAATAAGAGAGTCAGTGCTTTTTAGTTATATCGGCATTTTATACCCCACAACTTGTTTTAAGTATGAGTCGCCGCCGAACTCTCGTAATTTGAATTATCTTAATATATATAAATTACGTGTCACTGTGTTGTCCGCTATGGACTCCTAAACTACTTAACCGATTTTAATGAAATTTGTACACCGTGTGCAGTTTGACCCAACTTGAAAGATAGGATAGCTTACATCTCAATTTATTTATCTTATTGCTAATTATTTGTCTATTAATTATCTGTATATGACATATGACATCGGGCGACGATGATGGCGACATCTGTTGACTAGATTGAGTAAATATTCTGTTGAGTAAATCGAAATCTGTTGACTAGATTGAGTAAATATTCAATAGATGGCGCTATGTAATGTAATATGACAAAAACGTTAGTCACAGCAACGCGTGGCCGGGACAGCTAGTAGTTTATATATTTGTAGATAAAAGTGCCACATTCCGTTTATCGACGCATTAGATTTACTAAATGAAACTTAGAAGAGAAGGGAAGCAGAGGGGAAGTCGTATGTGAGCGGTATCATACCCAGTAAACATTTTGGAGTCACTTTGCTATCATATTGAAGACGCGTATGATTTTTTTGTCATGAAAGAGTTCAGTTTCTCAAACTCGTTCATAGAAAATGTCTATTTTATCGGCTACAAATGGCGAAACCACTCCACCTGTCGGAATACAAATGAAGATAAAGTTGATGCGAATTATAATTGATGTGCAGGTGATAGAAACGTCACAAAAAGGGACACTTCACCAAATTGTTTACTGACTTGACATTTTTACTTGACTGTATTTCTACAATTAACTGTATATTTATAAAGGGATCCAAAGTTATAAAAAATTATCTGCGTGTAATCTCACACTCGATGATTTGCTATCTCTTTTACACAACAGAGACGCATACGAGTGTGTGTGTGTGATACGTCGTTTACCAGTAAGAACTATTTCTTCAGTGATGTCACATGCAGCGCTAAAACAAGCGGCTGTATTTCTGTTAACTTTTAGATATTTAAAAAAATGAAAACGTTAATATACTTATATTAATATATATTTCGATGAAAAACTAAAAAAGCGACCCCCAAAAAATGAGTTCACTAGATCAACAGAGTACAAAAAAGTCTCTCTCTCCCTCTGTGTGTGTGGTAGTTTTAAGTAAAATTTAAGGAAATGAGGTAAACATTCATTACCAGCAAATAATGAAAAGTTTTGGAAATGAAAGCACTGTATAACTCTCTATATAGTTTTAATAGTTCCAAGAAATTGCAGATTCAATGAGTCAAGTGGTGATAGAAGGGAGTAGTGAGGAGAGGGGAAGGGAGTTGCTTTAATTCAGAATCACATACTTAGTGGAACATTAACAGGTGTAGAATAGTTTTCCAAAACTTGTTAAAAGCTGGAAAATAATCGAAGCAAGTAGTTGGACACAGAGGCGAAGTAGATAGAATTTTTTAGTGTTTAATTAATCATCATTCTGATTTCTAAATACATCATTTGTTATATAGTTTCATAATAAAAGCGTGGAGCGCATAATATTCTTCATAAACTTTCTATATTTCTATTATGCAACAAGAAATACTTTTCTTTTTTTAAAGAATTAATTATTTTATACATTTTAAATAAATTGAACGTCTCGTACATAAAAACAAAATATTCCAATTCGATACTGTCAAAAAGAACTAAAATTTTAAATTTTCAATTCAATTTTTCAATTCAAAGATATTTTCTTTGTCAACTGATATTACTTAATATTAATTACATTGCATCTTAAATATAATATAGGGATTGAGAAACATGACTTTGACGCCAACTACCGTGAAAAATGTAAAACAAAGTGGTGACAAGTGGTATAGAAAACAATAAGGAATTTGTTAAATTAATAATTTTTTTAATCTAATCGAAATAATTTTAAGTAATGTCTTCTTCAAAAGTATCGTGCTGTATCCGTGGCTGTTTCAATATGCCATATAAAAACAAAAACCAAAATACAAGTGTGAAATTTTATCGTTTCCCTGCGAGTACTATGGATAACCTTTAAACGTCAACAATGGATAAATGCAGTGAAAAACTACGTGTAAGTAAATTATTTTAATAAAAAAATTTAATTAATCACAATCAAATTTGAAAAGCTAAGTATTATAAAATAGAATATTAAACTATATAATAATTATTTTATGAAATAAATAAAATAGTAATAAGTAAAAGTAAAATTTAAACAATTTGTGTTTCAGAAAATATCTAAAGGATTGGGAACTAACTAAAAATACACGCATTTGTAGTGATCATTTTGTGAATAATCAAAAGTCAGAACATCCTCGGCATCCTTCATACACACCAACAATTTTTCCTGGTAAAGTAAATACCAAAAAATCCACTCAGTCATTTGAACGTTTCGAACGATTACGGCAACGGAATGTACGAAGTGAAATGAATATCATTAATAATAATAATAATAATAATAATGAAATTGAAATTCAAGAGGATAATTATGTAGATATTGAAACACAGAGCGTTGAAGATCATTATGCTTCTGATGCTACTCCACAAAAAACAACTCGTAGTATAACATGTCAAACTGATGAAATTGTTGATGAAAGTGTTTTAGATGGACATAAGTATTTTTTTTGTAACATAAATTCCCGTGATGGTGTAACTACTGCAGAAGTGCAAGTAAACATTCCAATATTATAATATAATTAATTTGCCGCTTTTACGAAAGAATGTTGAAGATGTTGGGTGTGATCCAATTACTCCAGATCCTATTAAATCTGATTATCAAGGTTTCAATGGAATTACTTCTATTCATGATGACCAATCGTTAAGCAGTTTAACAGGTGTTAATTTTTCAATATTTGCATTTCTATAGAATATGCTTCCCGACATAAAATCTACCAAAATAGATAAAAAAACGAAATTACTTATCACTTTGACGAAATTGAAAACTGGTCTGACATTTACAGCATTAGGAGTACTATTCTGCATCCACAGAACTTCAGCACAAAAAATATTTATCAGTAACTTACAAAAACTGAATATTTTATTGAAAAATTTTATAGTTTGGCCTTAATTTAATTATTTTTTGCATTATTTATTTATATACTATTCTATGCATATACTATTTCTACGCTGTTTACATCACAATCCTTTGCATTTATGACACCAGAGCGCTCCACTTTCGGCAGTAGTGCTGCCTCTACAGTTGTTGCTCAATCCCTATATGGTGCCTAGCCTAAGCCTTAATCCGTATTGTCTTATATTATATAGGAGTGTCTTATTATTATAATGTCTTGTGTATTGTGTAGGGAAACGTGTTTAAAAAACCCTACTTTGCTATGGTGGGTATTTTACATATGGAGAAGCATGTTCTGCAGCATGCTCCTAGAGTATTGTGTCCTTCGGTAGTCTGTATTTGTTCTTGAAGGGTAGGTTGTCGTGTGTGTATTGTCCAAGATGCTGTATTAATGGGTTATCGTGATTTTTTAAGGTGTTGTAAAATTTTTCTGTTTGCTGCTTTATGGTTGTTTTAATGTATATCGAGTCAGTCTCTTCATGTAGTCGTGTTGTGCTGTAGTCATAAGGTAAATCGTGTGCTAACTTTAAGCATTTGTTTTGAATAATTTGTAGTTTCTTTTTGTTGGATTTGGATGTATTTCCCCATATTTGTGCCCCGTATGTTAATGTCGGTTTTATAATTGCATTATAAATTAATTTTTTGTTGTGTGTGTTTAGTCCGCTATCTTTCTTTAGTAGTTTTTGTTATATTTTTTTTATTTTGATTGCTTTAACGTTTCGTGCAATCTTTAGTTATTTTTAATTTGTCTTAATTGTTTCGAACCCTTAATACAACCCTGGCTACACAGCTTACATCTCGTAGCTCACGGTACGGCATCCAGGAGCTAAATAAAGGCATTATCTGTCTACTACTCTACTACGTTTCTATCAGTTATCTCCTGCATTGGGTATACTCGTATAATTTTGCACATTCCAACGTTTGGAATGTATTCATTGCACCCGGCAATAAGGTGTTGTCCCTGATCATCATCCCCTTTCTTCATCTTCCTACCAATACTTCTATACTAACCCCAGTTCCATACCGTCCTTCATACCAATCCCATCCACCATCCCTATCCACCACCAATTCCAATCCCCGATCAAAGAGACTTGCTGTCAGCATTCCCAAACACAGGAAACACTTCTAATGAAAAAAATCTTAATAGTGCGAAGCGATCTCAATGGATGAAGGAAATTTACTCGCAGACTTAAAAACGCTGCGTTTTATAGCGTTTTGAATAAACTTGAAAAGAAAGATACTCTTTTATTTATATTTTAGCATGCGAATCATGATTATTTTCTTTATGCTTTTTTCAATTTTGATTATCTTGGACAATTTTCAATTAAATTTGATGTCGTAAAATACTAAGACACATTTTTTTATAGCAATTTGAATTAAAACCTCTAAAAACATTTTTTTCGTATCGTAGTAAAGTCTGATTACAATTTGGGTAAGATTTTTCGAAGCATGTTCTAAGCCACAGGTAGAAAATATATTTGGGTACGTTCAGGAAAAAAAAATTCGTATTTCAAAGCTTAAGCTTATGGAGGTGGGTAATGCATTTTTGCTTCTGAAACTATCGCCTCCGTTTTTGATCCAAAATGCCTTCGAAATAGATACTCTTTTTTTTGTTGCTCTTTTTAATCCAGTAATCTATTTGGTGAAGTGCCCTATTTAGTGACGTTTCTATCACTATTTCACTTCAATTATAGTTCGCATCAACTTTATCTTCATTTGTATTCCGACAGGTGGAGTAATTTCGCCATTTATAGCCGATAAAGTAGACATTTTATATGAAAAAATGTGAGAAACTGAACTATAAATGAACTCTTTCATGACAAAAAAATCATGACGCATATTCAATATGATGTCAAAGTGACTCCAAAATGTTTACTGGGTAGTCTCCGTATATCGCCCAAATGTCGATTCCTATAATAGGTCGAGTTCTAGAATATTGTATTCGAATTTTATACGCTTCAGATCCAATCTATAAAACAATTATAATTTCTTTTAAAAACTAATTAAAACTTTTTCAAATATTTATATATCCTACAATATTTTCTTTTATTTTATTTAATGTATTAAATTACAATTATGTTTTTCAAAAAGTTCACCCTGCTATGTAAACATAGAACAAGAAACTTCTCAGCAATATTATTTTCATTTTAAGTTTTCCACCCGCAATCTTTATTTCAAATAAATATGTCAAAGAGGTATATCTCTGACTTTATTTGCTTAGGAAAATTACATAAATATATATTACGAATATATATCATATTTGCAGAGAAAAATCTGGAAAATAGAAAGCGGAAAAATCAAATACAGTTATTTATATGTTTACAGGTAACAGTTATATTTTTTTTAGTATCTATAAATATACATACACTGTTAAAAAAAAGAATAAGGCAGCACTGCGAAAAAGAATAGCGCGGAGATAATAACAACTGACTTTTTAAACAGCAGAGTGTATGTACCCTTTAATATTTGAATATATTACAAAATTACGGATTTATTTTTGCAGTGGCTCATATTCATGTTCCGATGTTTCACGATCAAGAAGTATTTGTTTAACACTGAGAAATGCGTAAATAAAATGTCTAAGTAAAATGTATCAATATCCTCCCCGCACAGACGCCCCTCTGTCCAGAAACAAATCAAAGCAAATCTCCGCCAATCGTGCCAAAAATGCTAATGTAGTTCAACTGTTCGTTAAACAATTATAATAGTGTTATTATTTTGATACTGATCCGGGCTAATAATACGTTTACAACAGAAATTCGTCACGCGCTAAAAACACATTAAAATCTTTAATAAGCAAGCTGAGAGGTTCTGGAATTTAAGAAATACATTTTCAGATAAACTGGTTAATGAATGATACTATAATTAACTCATATAACACCGCTGTTAAACGCGTTGAGATTTATGAATGATATTCAAATGAATTCTTCAAAGCATCTGGGATTCTGGGATATACATATACAAGTCCTCAACATCATTTAAAAGTAGGAGTTCATCAGGGATAGGACTCAGCATAGTAAACATGCCGACGTTAAATAAATTATTTTAAAGAAAATTCAATATTACCTCTAAATACATTTACATGTATTAAAGGTTTATTTAACCTAAAAAAGTTAAGCGTTACATATCATTTTCATGTATATATAATGTCACATTACATAAAATGTTTTCCTTAAATATAAATTTACGTTTTCTGGCGTAAATCAAAGTGCTTATGCAAGATTATACAATATTAATATTGTACATGACAGCTAGAGTAGATTTATTGTGTGACTGACACCTTACCTAGCGAAATGTTTCAAATTTTCATGCTTCCTTAAACTACTTATACCTGCAAATGTTTTATTACATTTCGTACAAGAAAAAGGTTTGTAATCTAAATGTGTATTTTCATGTGATTTTAAATGACTTGCCCGTGAAAAGCTTTTATTGCATTTCAAGCAAGAAAATGGTTTCACAATTAAATGTGTATTTTCATGGTCCTTTAAATGACTAGCACGTGAAAAACTTTTACTACATTTACTGCAAGAAAATAGTTTTATACCTAAATGAATATCTTTGTGCTGTTTTAAATTACCAGCATGTGCAAATGATTTGTCACATTCGTTACAAGCAAACGGTTTCAAGCCTAAATGTATATTTTCATGTTCTCTTAAACTAAATACAGCTGCGAAGGTTTTATCACATTTGTTACAAGAAAATTTTCGTCGTTTTGTTTTAGGTGGACTTGTAAATGCCTTCCTGGATTTATCAGAATGTAATCGCTTTACACAGGATTGTTTATTTTCATGTTTTCTGAAACAAACTAAGCTGGTAAATGTTTTATTACATTCATTACAAGAATATTGCTTTTTATGTTTTTGTTTATTCACAAATAATAATTCAGTACTTTGTGTACATGCGTTAACAGAATTATTAAGCACTTCCGTTACAGAATGAATCCGGAAATGTTTCAGGAAGTCATCCGGATTTTTAAATGATTCATTACATACTTCACAAATATAAGTTTTGTTAGTCGTATTGGATTTTTGGATTTCAACCATAAACTTAATTTTTTCATTACAATTTGCAGAAATTTCCAAATGTTGCTGTAATTTACACAGGTCCAAAAACACACCGCTGCAACTGCCACACATAAAATCAGATGGACGCTCACTAGGTTCATGTTTACTGTAGTCTTCATTATCATATTCCTCTGACTCTTCTTTTATTTCAACTTTTATTTCCACAACATGTTCTTCTGTTAATTCCATTTTATAATCTAAGCTCATATTTTCTATTTTAATTGAATCAATTGAAACCTTTTTTATTGGAAGTGTTTTACTATCTGCCATTTTAGCACCAAAATTAACCTCGTTTACTAAAAATGAACCAATTATTATTTATATGAACTAAATCTTTGCAAAAAATTATACACACTGATCGTTTTATATTAATAAGCATATTTTATTATATAAATTATACATTAAGTGCAAGCAAATATGTATTTGGATCTATACCATCTCCTTTGAAACGTCAAATGTTATTGAGGATTAGAAAAATCTTTAATGTTCTGGTTAAGAAAAGCGGGACATTTGAATGTTTCCATAACTTTTTATAAATATATTTATTAAAATAATAGACATTTTTTTAAACTTAATACATCTTGTACTATATAAAATATATAATATATATAATAACAATTTATTCACTTCAATACACAGCTTTTGCAGTCGAGCAATAATTTTAGGTTTCGTGTTTTCCTATCAAAGGCACTTAGTTTTATTTGCCTTTTTGCCAGGAGAATAGTTTTTGGATAAATGTTTGTTTTCATGTTTTTTTAAACTACCAGCACCTGCAAATCTTTTATTACACTTACTGCAAGAAAATGGTTTAAAATCTAAATGTGTATTTTCATGTCCCCTCAAGTGACTTGCACGTGCAAAACTTTTATTACATGTAGTACAAGAAAACGGTTTTAAATTTAAATGTGTATTTTCATGCTGTTTTAAATTACCTGCATGTGCAAATGTCTTATTACATTTAACGCATGCAAATTGTCTTAAACCTAAATGTATATCTTTATGTTGTTTCAAATTATCAGCACGTGCAAATGACTTATCACACTCATTACACGCAAACGGTTTTAAACCTAAATGTTTATTTTCGTGTTCTTTTAAACTACTTACACGTGCGAACGTTTTATTACACTTATTGCAAGCGTATGGATATAATTTCAAATGTGTATTTTCATGTTCTTTTAACCTAAGTGCAGTTGCAAAAGTTCTATCACATTTGTTGCATGAAAATAGTTTTATTTCTATATGTATAATTTCATGTCGTCTTAAATTATCTGGACGTGAAAATGATTTATTGCATGTGCCACAAAAATATCGTTTTACAAACGAATGCCTATTTTCATGTTTCTTAAAATAACCCAAGCTGGAAAATGTTTTATTACATTCATTACAAGAATATTGCTTCTTATGTCTTTGTTTATGATCTGCCAATTGCGAACTTTGTATTGCGGTATGAGAAACGTTATGCATATCCGGTATAGAATGAATGCGGAAATGTATCAGGAAACCATTTCGATTTTCAAATGACTCATTACAGACTTCACAGGTATACGTTTTCCGAGTGTCCGATATTTCTACCATGAACTTCATCTTTTCTTTACAATCTACAGATATTTTAAAGTGTTCTTGTAATTTAAACGAGTTCTCGAAAACAGCACAGCAACTGTCACACATAATATCAGAAGAGCGTTCACTAGGCTCACGTTTAACGTAGTATTCATTGACACATTCCTCTAAAATATCTTGTGGTTCTTCTTTTATTTCAACTTTTATTTCAACACATGTTTCCTTTTCTATAACTTGTTCTTTAATTTCCATTTTATAATCTAAGTTTGGATCATTTGATGCCTCTTTTATTTTATGTGATTTACTATCCGCCATTTTATCACAATAATTAATGTAGTTTACTAAAAATGTATATATATAATTATATTAATAATCATATTTTTATTATGTCAATTATGCATTACCTAAGCAAAGAATGTGGATCTTTTTCACGTCCTTTGAAACGTCAAAACATTTCACCAACCAACGAAGTTATTGAACATCAGATTGTCTTCCTGTCATGAAGTATGCCATAGAACTCGAATTTGTACTTGTCAGAAAAAGCGGGACATTTGAATCATAGATAATAAATGTAACAACAATGATTTAGGATTTCTACAAATAATAACATAACAATATTTTCATTACAAAAAAAAACACAATACATTTTAGAATAGTTTCTTTTATTGGAATATATATTTCTTTTTCATATTTATCTTATCGCAGCTAATGAAATACCGGAAGCGTGTACCATGCCATCACAAGATTATGTTTTTAAACTAAATGTGAATATGCATGTTTCTTTAAAGCAGTTAGATACGCAAACTTCTTATTACATTGGCTGCAAGAAAACGGCCTTTCATCCAAATGTATATTTAAATGTTGCATTAACTTATTTCTTTGTACGAATGTTTTATCACACTTGTTACAAGAATATGGCTTTACATCTACATGTATTTTTTCATGTTTTTTTAAAGCTATTGCAGATGTAAACTTATTATTACATTTGTCGCAAGAAAACGGATCTACATGTGTTTTGTTATGCATATTTAAATCACTTTCAGTTCCAAAGGTTTTAGTACATTTATTACACGGAAAAAGCTTTACATCTATATGTGAATTTTCGTGTAGCCTTAAACTATTAGCATAGGAAAACTTTTTATCACATTTGCTGCAATGAAATGGTTTTATTTCTAAGTGTGTATTGTCATGTTTCTTTAAATGACTTAAATATGCAAACCGCTTATTACATTTATTGCAAGAAAACGGTTTTACATCCAAATGTGTATTTTCATGTTGCTTTAAATTACTTTTTTGTATAAATGTTTTATTACATTTGTTGCAAGCAAACGGTGTTAGTTCTAAATGTGTCTGTTCATGTCGCTGTAAGCTATGTGCAGATGCAAACTTACTTTCACACTTGTTGCAAGAAAACGGGTTAACCTCCAAATGTGTATTTTCATGTCCTCTTAAATGACTTGCACGTGAAAAACTTTTATTACATTTCTTGCAGGAAAATGGTTTTATTTCCAAATGTATATTTTGATGTTCCTTTAAATGACTTGCACGTGAAAAACTTTTGCTACATTTTTTACAAGAAAACAATTTTAAACCTAAATGTACGTTGGTATGTTGTTTTAAGGTATCAGCACGTGCAAATGATTTGTCACATTCGTTACAAGCAAAAGGCTTCAGTCCTGAATGTTTATTTTCGTGTTCTTTTAAGCTGCTTGCACGTCCAAACGTTTTATTACACTTTTTACAGGCATGTGAGTTTGATTGTGAATCGTTATCCATATCCGTTACAGAATGTATACGAAAATGTTTCAGGAAGTCATCTGGATTTTCAAATGATTCATTACAAACCTCGCAGATATAAGTTTTGTGAGTCGTATTGGATATTTCAACCATAAACTTTGTCTTGTCCTTACAATCTGCAGATGTGTTTAAGTGCTCCTGTAATTTAGATGAGTCTTTGAAAACATTGCAACAGCTGTCACACATAAAATCAGATGAATGATCATTGGGTTCATGTTTAATGTAGTCTTCATTATCATATTCCTCTACAGTATCCTCTGGTTCTTCTTTTACTTCAACTTTTATTTGAACAAATACTTCCTCTTGTACAATTTGTTCTTTAGTTTCTATTTGATAATCAAAACTCATATTTTCTTCCTTTATTGAATCATTTGATGCCTCTATTATTTGATGTGGTTTACTATCCGCCATTTTAGTACACAAATTATTGACGTTTACTAAAAATACAGACTATTAATTCTATAAACCCAATTATTACTAAAAAATTAAGCACGTTGTCGTCTTAAACTAATAAATACGCTTTTATCACATAAATTATGCATTACTTGCAAATAAATATTGTGTTTCTCTCGTCCTTTTATACGTCAAAATATGTCACCAACCACAAAAGATGCTGAAGACAGAAAAACATTTAAATGTTATGCTACCAGAGAACTCGATTTCTTGTTGCGGAACATTTGAATCGTAGATATTTAATTTTTTCTAAACATTTTCTAACATAATTTTGTAGCTATCCTCTAATTGTTTTGACCTTTGGACGTTACAATCTCTAATTAAATTCGTTCTTACTCCAATCTACTTTAATAATAAACTAATCCCATCATTACAAAATATTCTTAATTGCCTATTATGTAATTTCAAAAGAAGAAGTAGAGGTTCCGTCACGGTTTAACCAACCTAAGAAATATTATGTAATTTTATGTTAAATAAAACTGTAAATATAAGTAACAATTTAATAAAAACAGACAATAATAAATTTAATGTTTTATTACTTAACAGCAATTTAAACTAATGGAGTTGAATCGTTCAACAAATTAATAATTATAAAGGAAAATTTACTTAAGTGCGAATGACAGTTTAATAAAAGATAAGATATAAATTTAATGTAAGCCTCAGAGTTCGTTCACGTTTATATATTTTATATTAATATTCAGTATAGCAGATGCTTGATTTATTTTTCCTTTAGGCTAAAATCTTTAATGGAGAAATTTATCACCTTCCACATGAACTTTTAATAAGCGGTGAGTATAATTTGGTAGAATCTGAAAATAAAATTATATTTTAAAAAATCAATGAGCTTGTGTACCACGACTTAATTTCTATAAGCCGGAACTATATATTGATAAAGTTGGCTACCAGAACTGCAAATGTTTTTAGGAAATATTAATAAATCGTAAAACATTTTGTCTCTTTAATTGTTGAAGGGATCCAACGTTATAGAGTGTATCCAACAAAAGAAACATAATCTGGAGTACTTATTTATTCCATGACGTCAAATGCAGAACAAAAACAAACGGCAAAATTGAAATTCAAATTTCACATAGGAATAACTCCGCCAGCTTTTGGATATTTAAAAAGATTAAAACGTAATATTAGAAAAGCCCTACGAAAATTGTAAGATAAATGCGGCAAATGACAAAAAGAATTCGTCAAGTCACCTCGCGATAATTATCTCTGTAATCCTCTATCACTATCTTCAGGACATTCGTCCTGGTGATTTGTTTATCCAATTCCTCGACAGCATCCTTCAGTAGGGTTTCGTAGTTTATGTTGCTGCCCGATTCAATCTGGAGACACTGAAATCAGAAAGCGTCAACAAATTTTACAAGTTATTTAAGGTGATATACATTTTTGGATATTACTTACCGTTAGATTCCTGCAGCGCTGTAAAATTATCCTGGCAGCAGCGTTGTTGAACTCAGTACAAAACGTAATTCGAATAACGCGTAGGGTCTCGCACAGTGCTATGCTAGACATAGCGTTAGAATTCAATGAGGCAATCACACAGAGTTCCAACTCGATCAAATTCGGCAATTTTCCAATACAGGACAACCCACTAGCTGTCAACTTCGACTCGCTGCCTAAATATTGCAGACTGAGAAATTCTAACTTGGTGCAATGCTTGGAAACTAGATCCAGGGTGTCATTATCCACGACGCAGGCAATAACAGCAAGACGCTTTAGCCCCGTGAAGTGATAAATAGCTCGCAGTGGGCTAGTCATGTCATAGAAACAAAGATCTTCAAGATCAGAACCAGCTTGAGCAAGTTCCGTCAGGAATTCGTTGGTAATGTTTTTAACATTTCCCAAAGATAAAGCATGTAGCTTCCAATTTTTAATGTGTTTTAATAAGGCAGCAAAATCTAACGTGTTGTCGATATTGGTACCGAAGAACCCCAATGTTTTCATCGACGGAGGAAGCGCTGCCAAAGATTTAGCTTCAAGGCGATCATGGCGAAGGATCAGATATTCAAGATTAGGATTGTTTCCCAAGAATTCAGAGAGCGCATCATCACTGACTTGGGTAATACGAATATGGACCTCTTTCAAATTAGTAAAACCGGTAAACAGTTCGATATCTCGTTGATTCAAAGTCAGAGCGTTCAAAAACAACACTTGGATCTTTGGGCAATGCCCTCCCAAAATTTCTGTGAAATTAATTTCGTATTTTCCTTCGCATATATACATGTCATATTTAAAATATATTAAATTTTCACAAGCCTTTAATTTTGATTCGAAAGTTTCAAGATCTTCTGCGGTTTGTTGTTCTAATTTTATTTCATCAAAATCAATCTTTAATAATTTTCTCCAGTAATAATAATCGATGTAGCTTTTCCACTCGGGAATTCCTTTCTCCAGTGTTAACAGCTGGAGTGGCTTTAAGAAACTGAAGATATGAGAAAGACAATCACCATTTAGCATTTTAAACATCATCTTGTCAAGTTAAAGTGTGTAATCTGAAAGATAATAAAAGATGGATACCTATCAGTAATTTATTATGAATATTTGGACCAGATGTGAAGTGAGGTAGCAATAATTAAAGGAAGTATATTTTCTGCATCGTTTTTAACGTATACTGATTTTTAAAAAATGGTGATCAGTTTGAAAAGATCTTAAGCCATCTCTTGTGCATCTTATAGCTATCAAACCTTCGCACCATCTTATATAGAGAACAAATTTTCCAACAAACATTTTAAAACGATGCACAATAAATATTACATATTTGATCAAATTACAAATTATTAATATCATATATAATACTAATAATGATTAACTTACCCAATTGCAAACAAATTAAACCATAGATATTACAATCAATTGTTTAAAATATGTTATTATTCCATTTGACACACTACAAAAGATGATTTTTTTTTATAACAATGGCGTCCACTCTGTCTACAACAGGCTACTCAAAATACAACAATATTTTTAACGCGATTAATCATTGTTTTTGTAATTTAATGCTAATAATTACTGCTATCTAGTGCTGGTATTTATAATTATTATTATATGTATATATTAATAGATAAGTCGGTACTATAATTTACTGCATTACTATTATACTATATATATATATTTCTTCCATATATAAAATTCAAATAGAGTTCTTAATTTTATTTGAATTATTATTATTATATTAGATATTATTGTTTTTTTTAAAATACCACCTTAATTATGGTATGACGGTGAAATATCTCGCTTAGGATCGCATACTTCGTTAGTCTTGTTTAACATGAACTCTATACGAATTGTAGCATAAAAAGTAACGCTCTTGAAAACGAAATGCCACATTTAAATAACTTATTTATATGTACTGCAGGACGAGGAACTGATTTTTTTTTCAACGGGCTTGTGATCTTATTTTTAGAGGTGGATTTTGTAATTCTTGATTGTAATACATGCATATCGTCGTTTTTATTCTTTTAAATAGACAAAAAGTTTATTTGTTTATCATCAGAAGAAGTTCCTACTTCAATGTTTATCAATATACTGTTGTGAACCCTAATAAAAGTGCATTTAATATATCTGTATCGTTTCGCCTTCTCAACGATCCATTCTGGATGAAATCGTAAATACAAAAAAGATCGTGATGATCTGTACAAAATTGTATGTTTCCAAAAATGTTTGGAAGCATAAGAAATTTATAGTAGATGCGCGATTATCTGTTGCTATTCTTGTACCTTAAAATAGTCTAATATGAAGTTAAATTACAGCAGCTGCCTCTCTTATTTTTCTCCTCGATGCGAACGCATCTCTTGCATGCTATACAAATGCGGGTAGAATTTATAGCGTCACTTTGATCTATGAAATACTATCTTCTTCGATACAGTGGTGTACTGATAAAGATTAAAGTATGAACTTTCTCTCATGATAAATTGTGCTAATTTCGTAATTAGTTGCATCTAGTAAGAGACTTCAGTTTTTGCTTTAACTTAAATTCAATTTTGGTAACTAGTACAATATATTTTATTTCAGCAAATGAATTGTGGGTAAAACTTTCATAAGTTTGTAGATCGAAAAATGAAAATTGTAGAAAGAACTTATATTATAAGTTGAATTCATTCAACTGTTGTTAAAAATTAAAATACATTTACTGGACAAGTAAAATAGAGATGTAGTTTCCTTTTCCAATTTTCATTTTTCTTGCAACAGACATTTGGAAGTTTTACCGAATTATGTACAATTAATACATGCTCAACATATGAACTTGAATGTTTTACCGAGACATCTATAATTCTTGTTTCACCAGCGCGTTCTTGAATGTACTAATATATAATACATATCTATAACGATAACTATAGTTCTTCTAATTCTACTTATTTGATTCATCAAGTTTCCTAGTTACTTCTTCTTCTACAGCAGTTCCTTCATACAGTACTTGTTTATGAAGAGCTGATTGAATTTGTATCAATTCAAATCGTTTTTGTGACCACCGATATCTGAAATACATAACAAAAATATAAAACTTGTCTAATGCACCGTATAACAAATTCACAATACCTACCTGCAAGTAAACCAATATGCTAGTGTTGTAACAAAAAATGTACCGAAACCACAGTGGGTTGAAAATTGGGGCCTCGACGTGCCCATAAATACAGCTAGTCCAGCACCAATGCCTCCACTAATTCCATACATAAAGCTACTTCGAAAACATGGCATACTAGATAAGTCATTTCCAAATAAATGTAATTGCTGAAGAAGTAGAATTCACAATAAATAAAAGATAAAATGTTATATAACATTATGGTAAATATTAATACAAACCCTTTGATCATCATCTGTATCTGCTTCACCCATTTTTAATTAATAGTTTCTATATATTATTAATGCGGCTTGTTACAACTTTGAGGTTATGTATAGCTATAATTTTAATTCACTTACAACAACGTTCTAAATTAACCTGGAATACAAACACTACATATAAGTTAACTACAAAACCAATTATGTATCTGTTTCAAGAATACAGTGATTAATTAAACAAAGTTAAAGAAGCAAGTTGTATAATAGTATCTCTTGGATTCTGACGTCGTGTTTTCTGAAATATTTCTGTCAATGTTTGGGTAGATGGCACATCAACTTCATTACGCCAAGAGTGTATGCAACATAAGTAACACGGTTGAGATAAGTCGTGTATCTTATGCCGCTAAAGATATTTTCTTTATTAAGCGTAGGGCCTTAAGAAGAAACCTTATGGTGACTGAATTTTCAATACAATTGTAAGGGGGCTACAAAAAGTACATAAACAGATAGGGCCGCACAAAAATATCACAATACCCTAAGGTTACGCACTTCCAAGTACTGAGTAGAATATTCTGAAAATGAACCCTCTAAATACAAAACGTATTATTTAACGTAATATTTTTTACCTATTGTTATCTATCGAAACTTTACATAATATTGTTACGTTATCAATAAATATTATATGTAACATTATATAATCAAAGCTTTATTAATATCAGAAAATGTAAATTTATATCGAAAGATAACTTTTGTTATATAATCTTACATAATATTTACCTAAACAATGTACATAACATTAACAAGTAACTATTTTATGTTAAATAAACCTTTAATATATGTAATTGTTTTAGAGGGAATATGTTTATTAATGGGAAAAAATATAATGAAACTTATTAACTAGTGTAACTGTCATATTTACAAACGTTAGTTATAATTATTTATTAATATTATGTCATTAAATAATTTAACAAGATAACAATTTAAAGAACACAAAATTTCTCAGCTTCAGGAAGTGCAACCCAATTATTAATTTTGTTTATCTTCGGAATTTCAGATGTGCAGTAAATATTTAATGGCCATACCTGAAATGTAAATAAATATTAACACAAATCGGTAACTCATCTATTATTTAACGTAATGTTTTTTACGTAATATTATATTACCTTTAATGGAATTAAACAAAATAAATCATCACAAGAAATAAGCATAAAACTAAGTGAAGGCTAATATAATAGTGTCACTTACTTTTGGAATTCCCACTCCCTATTATCAAGGGGGCACACTTGACGAGTCTTGAGCCAGCGAGAAATGCAATGAAAGTGAAAAGCATGCTGCAAAATGCAAATTATAAAAATGGTAACAAAAAAACAAGTAATTCTGTAAGATAAAATAATAATAAACGTTTTAAACATAATCTTACATTACAAACGCCCCAAGCAACGGTGCATTCTTCACTTGTAGCAGAAGCCTGATTTGCCTGACATTCTATACAGAGGTCCATGATGTGATTTCGGCAAATAGCACAATTGTCCACTACAATATCTATTTTAAAACAAAAGGAAATTACATAGAACAATGAATGATGATTACAACAATCAACAAAGACAAAATACTTAGTAAAGTAAGACAGATTCTACAAATAAAATGACTTACCCCATGCCCATAATGCTACAGCATTCCACTGAAAAATAAATTTAATTAATTATAAATAGACATGCATTAAGACCTAAATAAAAAATAAATGACTGGCTTATTTTAATAAAAACTAACCTTCTTAACTTCGAATCTTTTCTTTTCCCCTTTGCTACTACTTGAAGTAGGAATTTCAACGTCTTCTTCATCAATTTCCATTGTTAATATTAAAATGCTACACTATTATAAAGAAAATGATTTTCTAATAAACTATAACTTTAATTTGACACTAAACGATGTTATCACAGATTGTCAGATTGAAATAAAATGAACGTCGGTGAAACAGAAATAAATATCCTTGATTACTTTTCGCGCACTTTTGCAATATTAAACTAAGTTCAAGTCAAACGAACTTGTTTGAAGTATTGAATGACAAATTTTATAATACACAAGAAGATAACCTACAAAATTAATGTAGAATAAATCCATGTGACAAATCTTTCTAAAATATTTAATTATTAATTGTGTGCTAAGACATTTAAAATATAACCAACAAAATGAAAGAATTTTTAATTACAAACTGTGAACGATCTTTTGTGACAAAAGCTATACAAGAGGGAACGGTTTGTCAAAATAATAACCTTACATTCAGAAGAATAAATAAACTATAAACAATATGACTTAAAATCTTTTTCTATTATATACAGAGACTTGACGGAAGAAAGTTCGATGAATTCAGAAAGATTAAAATCAATTTTGGATCAGATTGGGGCTGCGTACATGTTTCACTGGGAGAAACAAAGTGATTAACATATATTTATATTTTTAATATACTACCTTAAGATCATTAATTACATGTTTATTTCTTTCAGAGTTTTTGCACAAGTATCATGTGAGGTCCAGCAGCCAAAACAAACGCGACCAAATGAAGGACTGTTAAATATTAATATAGAATTGAGTCCAATGGCTGCACCACATTTTGATCTCGGTAGACAATCAGAAACAGCAGTACAATTAAATAGATTGTTGGAAAAAGCTTTAAAAGATTCTCGCTGTATTGATCTAGAATCATTATGTATTATCTCAGAAGAAAAAGTAAGTTGTAACAACATAAGTATATAACATGAGTTTTCCTTTTATTGTGTGAAAATTATTTAAGGTTTGGGCGCTAAGAATCGATGTTAATGTCTTAAATCACGAAGGAAATTTAATGGACTGTGCTTCTATTGCTGCTTTAACAGCCATAGCTCATTTTAAGTAAGTAATTCTATACATTACCGGTAAAACCATCAGTAAATTAATTTATTTATATATTTACTTATATTCAAGGAGACCTGATGTCACTACTACAGGAGAGCAAATTATAATTCATAGTTTGCAGGATCGCGATCCTTTACCTGTTGTTTTACACCATCATCCTGTTTGTGTTTCATTTGCTATTTTTAATGAGGGGTACGTAAAACAAAGGTGCAATCACATTAGCACATTTTATCATGAGAGCAGTTTATACTTTAATGTTTATCAATACATGATCGTTTTAGTCACCAAGTTTTATGTTATAATATGTTTCTAGCAATAAAACGATAGCAGATCCCACTGCTCTTGAAGAAGCTATAGCTGAAGCTCAACTAGTTTTAGGTGTTAATTCATATAGAGAACTCTGTGGTCTTCATCTTGGTGGATCAGCGTTAGCAAGTCCTAGTTTAGTATTGAAATGTGCAAATAAAGCTGGAGTTAGAGCTATAGAAATTGTACAGCTTATCAAAGACTCACTAGCAGCAGATCTTGAAGACAGGTAACTAGTAAATATAAATAATTAAAGATGTGTTATAAAAATAAACCAAACAATCGACATATTTAATAGGACCCAAGGCAAACACTTAGGATTTGCAGCATGCATCCAAGAAAATAAAATAACGTCTTTATCTGATGATAAGATTCACATTCGACTAAGTAAATGGCAACTACATAAAGATTATAGTAGGCCAGCTCCAAAAAGAATATCATCAAAAAGGCATATTAAATTTGATGATGATGGAATGGAAATACCAGTTGAAGAAGATGGTGAAAATGAGAAAGAACCTACTGGTAAAGTTAAAATACCATTCTTTTCAGATATCCTTTATTTCAAATATTGATTCCATATTAAATATTTTGTGTAGTTGAATCATTAGGTCAAAATACGGCAGAGCTCATTGTAAAACCTCCTACTTCTGGAGAAAGTGGCCCCAACAGCTGGTTTGTAGCTAGTGGAAATGAATCAGAAGCCTCAGATGAAGAAGATGCTATTGAAGAAGTCACTAAAACTAAAACACAAGCTAAGAAAATGGATATTGATGAAGAAGGTAGTACCTTTTAAACTTTATATTAATTATTAAATAAGTTGTATTTATCTTTTCTTTATGTTATTACAGAAGAAAGTGAAGAGGACGATACTGTGTTGTTGAAAAGCGAAAACATCAGCAAAAAAAATATTCAAGCAGTTAGCAAGAAAACCAAACAAAAACAAAAGAAGCTGAAACAGAAATGATAATATTAAAAAGTAAAGATAATTGTTTTATATTTTGTATTTCTTTCATTTAAAATAAAAGTTCTAAATATAATTGTACGGAGGTTTTTTTTTTTATAAATGTTATATACAGTAATTTATGAATAAAGTTTATGACAGAAAAAAGCTTAAATAATATTTGTATGTTTAATTGTCGTTGCTCAAACCATTCTTTTGGTCTAGTCTATTTCCATTTGTTCTAACCATGTATATGAAATATGTTAGAATTTCTTTTTCCTTCGGATGAATAGTTTTGAAATGTTTCATAATACTCTGTAAAAGAAATAAGATTAAAATAAAAAATGAAATCAACAGGACTGTCTTGAAATATATTCAATTCTTTTTGCAGCCCCTCTAAGTCAAACTTTACTTACATCAGCTAATTGAGCTTTATTAAAACCTTGCTTTGCAGATGATACTTTGTAGTGTCGCTTATATCTTCTTAATGTATTAACTTGTAATTGAAATAAGTCTACTTCAGGGACATCGGTGTCTGTTTCATTGCTATCTTCTTCAGATTCCTTTCGGCGATTACGCTTACTGCGAGCACATTGGATTATTGTCTTATGAAAATCGCATATGTAAGTGTGTCTAACCTGCAATAAATAGTTAAAAATTCTTAATCTTTGACAAACGCTCACTAGGATTAGGATCAAGGCAATCGATTAGTGGTTTGGTGCATTTTTAAACTATTGTAACAAACTTGTTGGGGCATATTTCTTAAGAATGGAAGTTCTAATTAAGAGAGTTTTCACACACACAAAGATATATTAATTTATTCGATTTAGAAGATCCCCTTGTCAGTAAAGTGTATATCAAAAATATAGGTTAAGTAAGAACCAGCAACATTTCTTTAAAATAAAAACTGTATGATGTGGCCTTTGTACTTACTTGTACATCAATGCTTAATTTAAGCCTTCTTTGAGCGACAGTCTTTTGTATGCGTTTACTATAGGATGCATTTCCTGCTGATCGTTGACAACGAACATTGTCATCAAGTAAACAACATGTTTGATCTGCTGGACCCCGAGAGTCCTCCTCTCCTGTACTAAATCCATTCATTGTCTTTTATAACTTTATTAACTAATTTAAACTAACATTAATTGTTTTCACAAAATAGAACTAAAATGTATTTCATACGATAATCACAGCATTCATTCATTTATAAATAATACATATAAATTAAATCACATTTACTAAATTTAAAACTATTTAATGAGTTTATGATAATTGTTTTAAACGTAAAAGCAACGAAATAGTTTTTGATTTTCTTGACAGAACAACGAAGACGGTTTCACTAACACTTAATTCTCTACACATCATAGCTTTGAACTGAAATGAACTGAAAAAATTGTTAAGATAAGTGAAGTGGGCTTCTGTTCAAGATGGATGGAATGATATTATAGTGATGGCATAAGTCCCGTAAGGCCCGAAATGGAAGCTCTCCACCTTATTCAAATCATAAGCTTCCGGCGTTGTGTATATTATTTATTACATTTTCTAATAAATATATGTACATAACTTCTTTTAAAATGTTTCACAAATTTTGTATAGATTTAATAATACATTTTCATTGGAAAATTTTAAACCGTTATTAATTTTTTTTAATTTTTATTGTATATGTTCTACTGTTGACATCACAAAAAATTATATCCCTCGTATTGCGCAACTATACGTTTTTGGTTGTGTTGAAAGAAACATATCAAAATGTTTTACGGATTCCTATTGGTTCAGTTTTTGCGGTCTATCTGAATTGAACCAATCATATTACTTATACTCTTCGTATGTTTCTCTGTTGTATGTACCGCATAAGTGGCGTGGGGTCGCTTGGCTATTTCAAAGCCCGTGAATCGTTTAGTTGTTCATAGCTACTTCAGGTAAGAAAAATTTTATAATTTCATTATTACATATTGTCAGATCTTCTTAATTAATGTATATAGAGTAATTGCTATTTAGTGTTAATATACAGTATCGCATGGCTTAACAATCTTTGCATGAACATAAATCTTGTATTTATTTCCTGCGTCCTATTCTATCCACAGTGAAGCAAATGGCTGCCTACGTTTCCCTACTTGATATACAATAAGACTTTCAATAAATGATTTATTTTTCGAGGTTTGAGTAATTTTGTAGGATTGACAATTTTGGACAAGTTTTATTACATATTTGTTAATATTTTGCGAAAGTTTCAAGTTGTGTTATCACGATTATACAGTAAAAAATCCACAGTTTTATTACGCTTGTTTTAATGGCAGCCATACATTGAGTCTTTGTATGTAAGACTCCATTAGAGATTTGTATGGGCATATACGGCTTGTACGTGGCCCAAATACATTGAGCTGTCAAGTTGTATGTGAATTTGTTTTTATCGTACAATATCATGTAAATATTAATAATATCACAAGTATTTAATCAATATATGCCCTGTTTATTTTATGGAAAAATGGAGTGAGAATTCCTTTGTTCTAAAATTTACAAAATAAATTTTATAAATTGATATCTCAGAAATGTATTGGTTTCTGGCTTGACTTTGACAAGGAAACATAGTTTCCCGCCAAATCATTAAAGGCAATAATACTTTATTGGATCTTTTCAATTTTTATTTTTCATAAAATATATTTTATTTGTGTACTTGTATTGATTAACCCCATTAATTATATTATGTAATATATTAATTAATTTTTACAAAAGCCTAAAAAAAATCTTATACCAAGTATTTTGACAGAAGGAATTGTTTGTTTATATTTTGATTTTTGACAGACCCTATATACTCGTATTTTGAAATTTTGTTTTCATTTTTGATATTTTTATTGATGTCAGGTACAGTCCTTTTCATAAATATAAAACATATTTTATGGTATATTAAAAGTTAATTAAATTTCATTATATTTCGAATATACGTGCCTGACAGTGATATTGTAATTAAATATATTTGTTTTGATTATTAAATATCGAATTAATATCAGAATTATTAGTTTTATTTTATCCTTTTCTTTTCTTAGTTAATCGTACCATATGTGAGAGTATGACAACAATATTATTGATGTGTTTTCTTATTTACTGTATCTGCTATCTACAATTCTTTTATATCATTACGTTACTTGAGCTATTGTAAGAATATAATAACATAAAAATATGCTTTTTCAAGTAAACATATTTTGTATCGACTCATATTACAATAATATCTAATTATTATTAATATGTATGCGTTAAAATAAGTGATTTCATATTTGTATACTGTACAAGCGTAATATTTATGTAGCATTTACATTTGAAGGTAATTTCTACGTAAATGTTACAACACTTTGCTGGCTATTATAATCAGAGGCGAACCGAGCCCGCTTTAGACACCGGCCCAACATAGGCCTCCAAATATTCGGCTCAATTATAACTTTGGTAAAATTAATTTAGCATGAGCACTAAAAGTGAAGGTAATTTCGGATGGACTGGACGATAATTGTGACTAGATGCAATTGGTTTTGCGTGGGTACGTCACTGATTATAATAAAAGTTTAATTATTAAAAAGTTATCTTCGATAATAACAATACATACTAGGTCTCCTTGCAATCAAAATTAGAAAATGAAAATTATTCTTTATCTAGTGTTGTTCAATTATAAGTAGGGGATTGGGGGTCTGTATTTTTTTATATAACAGTCGTAAGGTCGGTTGCTGAACTCATAGTTATCACAAAATTAATTCAACATAGCCAGGCAGACACGATTTTCTGTTATTTCTCTTTAACTGGACATGTTAACTAATTTTTGCTATAACTATGAGTTCAGCAACTGGCTCAAAGAAGTTTACTTTGTGATGTCTAATTGTTGTTCATATTCATGGAGGAGGGAGGAGGATCATTGTATTTCTGCACGTAGGGTTAGTAATTGCGAAGTTTGGTTCCCAAAAATTGGAACTACATTTTGTAGAAAGTCATCTGCAGATTCTTCACACTTAATCAAGAAAGTTTGGTCCATATAAAGATTCGAAAAGTAATTATGATGAACGAGATCGTTGAGGCAATGATATTTATGATTTGTTGCAGTTTTTCTGAGTTAAATTTTCTCTCTAGCTCTATTGTAGATAGAGGTTGTTGTGTCGTTTGATAAGGGCAGCGGTGGAGTGAACATTGGAGGCCACAATAGTATAACCTATTGAAAAAAAACTACATTATGTAGTTTAAAAAGCTGTGATATTGGAAATATCTTTCATACTCTAATATATTCAATATTCCATTTTGCCGAAACATTGTATTTTTTTTTTTTTAATAAAGTGAAACAATCTAATATTTTTTTAATTTTTCTTTACATATTATCTTCTGGTGAAAAATGAATTAAAAAATAATAAAATTGTAATATTCTATCTTCTATTTTTTTGGTTAAAAATACAAATAGATAATTAGTAAAGAATAAAGTAAACATGAAGGATGTATCATAAACGTAACAAATAAGGAAATGTTACTTTCAGCTAACTGAAGGAATTGGAATATTAACAATACTAAAATATAATTTTTATTATTGTTTAAATTTGACTATTGTTTAAAAACAAAGCAAGTACTGCACTACTGAATATCTTTTGTAACTTTTGTTCATTACTATTTTAATTATTTTATTTAATTATATCAAATGCTATAACAAATTTTAATTGCATAAACTGTTAAAAATATTTCTTATGAGTCAAATTACTTACATATTTCAAAAATAAACAATGTAATAATGCAATAAGTTTTCGCACGTATTAGTCTGTATTAATTCTACGTCCACATATGCGTGTTCGGGGACGAATGTTCACAGATTGCTCATGTTAACATGGCAAAGAATGATCTGCAAAGACACGAATAGGCTACTACTTATAGTTCATCTATTTAATGATGAGGTGCTAAGTATGTATTTAATGTAGGAATACTCTTAGTAAGGAATGTAATTATTAATATCAATTTCTTCACCAATTTTGCCTGATTTGTATATAAATATCAAAAGATTATTACAGATCGTTTTAATCTTAAAAGAAAAAATCGGGTAAATTATATTTGGTTAATATATTAGAGAACATTATATTATATCCTTTAATAATATAAACAGAAGGAGTAAATCCTTTAATACCTGAAAAGAATGTTTTATATTCCATTAAAATCATAAATTATCAGGAAATGGACTTAATCTCATTGGCTTTTGAGTGTTTAATGGTCTATACCAGGGATAACAAACCACAAATAATTTTTTATTGAAGGTATAGGGTATTTCTCTTGAATGACTCTTGATTTTTTTTGGTCTAGACTAATTTGGCAGTAAATTACCTTTTTTTGACTGCAAACTATTAACGTGCCAGCAATTTTTGTAATCGCATTAGTACATATTTGAAATAAGCCAGGAATAAAATAAATACCTAAATTTTTGGATTGTATTTGTTGTAAATTTAAAGTACAACTCAAATAGCTAGATGAGTTTAGTCATGACTCATTGCAAGAAACGTCAACTTTACCATATATTACTAAACAAGATTTTATTTTTATGGTACTGGCCCATTTTTTTCTTTAGGTGTAGAGGAAGCAGGTCTTTTTTGATGATTTTTGGAAAGTGAAAGTAATTAGTTTTGTCTAAGACCTATCATACTTAGCTTACAAATATACTTAGCTTGGTTAAGTTAGAGTTATGTCCGATTAGAACAAAAATGAAAGCTGACACAAAAGTATTAACCTAGGTTTATAATAAGCTTCAGTTAATTGGGATTTGAAAAAACGACCCTAATGTTTGCCTATTTTAAAACAGTTTCCGAATACTCTTAGTTTAAAGTGTCACTTAAAAAAATAATCTCTATTTTTTCCATTATGACTTAAAAGTTTTAACATCGCCTATATTTTTGTTTCCAAAATTTTGTTGAAACTGCAGGTATAATATTTTTGAAAAACCGTTAGGAACTACCCTAAGCCTCAGGGTTTCTCGAAATTCAAATGCAATAAAACAAATAATAGAAATAACTTTAGGGTATTTATTTCCATTGTCTGCATACACGTCAAATATTTCAAATTTTGAACTTGGGCAATTTTAGATAAAATGTATATTGTTTGGCAAATTTGTTGACTGAACAAATTAATTTTATGGTTTTAACAGTAGTGGCTTATATTTATTTATTTGCTGTACGATATTATCAAGGGGATTCTTCACTGATAAATATTGTATAAATTAAAAAAACATATTTTTTGGATGAGTTTCGCCACCATAAGAATCTTTCGAAAATTGATTTTTAATCTCCGTGTTTAACAGTTTTGTGTTCATCATGATGTTTTCTTTTTAACGCAAAATTGAGACAATAATCTTCAACTGTACTCTATCTAATTTTAAATCTTAAGGCAGTCGTTTTGTAGCTGCCCTAACCCTGTTCATCGCAGGAATAATTCATCGCTATACAATTGCACTGCGTTGCATCAACCAAATATTTTTTTAATATAATTTTTGACGAATTCTTCAGCGGACCTCTGTTAAATATTTTTAATAATATTGAATAATAATTTGAATTTCTATAGCTGACTGTACAAAACTAATTAGGTTTCGGTATTAGCTACATTTTATTTTATAATTAACTTTTTGGGGGCAATGAATGTAGACTATTAATATAAATTAGATTATTTTTGAAACAGAAAGAATTAGGATCAAATTATAGTATGCATGTATAATTAATAAATAATTAATAAATAATTAAGTTTTGTTTTCTGTAGAAACTATTGTAGAATTTATTTCATTTATAATTACTTTGTTTTGTTCTTGTTTTTGCATTGAATGTATCATATGGTTAGATACATGTCGAGTATTTTTGTATCGGGTTCTTATATATTGTGATATATATAGTACTACTATCTATTGAAAACGTATATTTACTCACAAATGTAGACCGGAACCATGTGTGTCTCAGCCATGTCTTATTCAACATGGCGGGAAGCTCCTCAGTTTAAAACTTATTCGTAGAATGAAATAGAAATTGGGGGACTATTGCATAAATGATGTATTTGTTTTAAAATAATAGTTTCTCACAGTAGATTAGCTAATAATTTGAACAAATATGTAATATTGTAACTGTTACTTCATAAAAACGGTAAACATTGGGACTTCTTATACATTAGATTTGTACCTGAATTTCCTTTTGTAATAAAAATAATTCCATAGAATTTAAAATAAAATTATTACAAAATGAGACAATGGCAGCTGGGTTTTATGGAAAGGGGCTTTGAGGTACAAAGGGGGTGAAGTTAATTTAAAACAGAATCAGTACCCCACCCCAATAAATAATCCAGAATGTTCTATTTGCAAGCGAAGCAAAATCCCCCCTATATAAATAATGTAGATAAACAGGGTATGCAATATTAAAATAAATAATATTATTTGTTAATAAAACAAAATAAATTATTATTGTTATATTTTTATATAAATAAATAAGATGTCTATTTTGTTTTGTGAAAAATATTTCTCTGTTTTACTGAGGGTCATATATTTCATCTTCTACTACGGCGGTACGGGCACGATGACTTCACCGTCGCCATCAGTTTATTCGGCGTCGCTCGTATCTTTTCGTTCACTGTTCGTAATATCCCCTAGGCAGGCCCCGTAACCCTGGGAATGTTTCATCGTCTTACGCGAGACGCAACCTTATTGACCGCCCGGACCGGTCGACTCGTAGTCTTTCGGAGAAGTTCGTTAGAGCGAGTGGGGAGTATCCCGACATAGTTTAAAGTGATTCCGCTGCGTTAGGAGGTCGCTAGTTTCGTCAGTTTGGTTTGGCGTCCCTTAAATACAACGTTGCCGGTTTTAAGTAACGCTCTTTAACTTAATTGTAATTTTTAAACAGTGAGGTTGTGATCATTTCTTCTCGAATGTTTAATATAAATGAAGTAGTGTTTTGTTTAATAAATGTGAAAAAGTGTTTTGCATTTAGTTTATTAGTTTTGTTTTAGTGTTATCAATCGGAAACATGTGGTTTGCTAGTATAAGAATCGTGTAACCGCGCGTTCAATCGTACACCTGCTTACCGGTTCCTGTTTTCGTCCGTTACAATCAGACATTTTAAAACGCTTAAGTGTTAATTGTTATTTATCTTAATTGGAACAGTGAACAGTTTTAGTTTTGTTTTATTTGTGATGTTTGTGACAAATGTGAAACATTTATAAATATTCTTCTTCGTCTATTTCTTGAACGACACGGCGTAATATTCAACTCTACGCGCCTTGCGTCTGACCTCGAGTTTCAAGGGTAGTGAAGGGGTATCCCCCCACCCCACCTTCCCCTTGTTAGTCATTCCCACTGTGCTTGCGAGTTTGTTCGTGTTCGAGGTTTTTCTTTGTGAGTGCGAGGAACCAAGAGTAGCAAGAGAAAGCGTAGCTTGGCAACACAGCATCGACATAGGCAGCCATCATAAGTAGTAGTGGTTGGTGGAAAGAGAGAAAGCAGCATTTAAGTATAATCCCCCTCTGCCTCGCCTAGCCCCTTACCATTCCCCTATCTATCTCGTACCAGTTCAGAAACACTGGTTTGGTTTGCAGCGTACGGAAAGTCCCCGCTCTGTTGTTTCATCCTGACCCGTGTAACCAAGCCATCCAAAGAACGTAGTGCAGTGAAACCATGTCGGAGCACCATCGTGGTGCTTGGGGTGCGCGGGAGGATGCAGTGTGGTGGCCGGGCGCGATAGGAACAACAGATCAACAAACACTACATCATCATCAACATTTATTAAATCAGCATCATCAACAACAATTGGCAGCTCAACAATTGCAGCAGCAGCACCAACAAGCCGTTGCAGTAGCTGCAGCTCAACAACAACAACAACAAGCAGCGGCAGCACAACAAGCACATAATGATGCCGTTAGAAGTACAGCATCTGCAGCTGCTACACAACAGCTATTCTCTTATAAGATGGCCAGCAGTTTCCAAAATCCTGCAACAACAATGTCTGGAGCTAGTGTATCATCAACATCGCCGGCTGGCGCTTATGATTATCGACTAAATATGGGAGGCATGGTGGGCCGACCCGGAGATCCTCCGGCGATGGCCGCGGCAGCTCCGGGTGCACAATGGTGGTACCCCGGTGGTGGAGTGGACAACTCCCTACAGCAGCAGGCACAGCAGCAAAACATGCATAATGTTCAAACGCCTCCCCCCGCGGTATGTATGCAAATGACTAAACTTAAAACTCCTCGAAATTGTCTCAGACCTTTAAGAAATACTCCAATAATACTCCACTATTGTCTTTGAAACATTTTCCAATAGGTACGAGATTTTTATCTTAATAACACCAAATCTCTTGGTTCTTTGTCTTTCGCAACATTTCGCAATAGTTATCTCATATTTTTATGTTACAATTGCCATTTATTGCCCCCCCCCCCTAGACAACTGCATGTCGCATGTCATTCTGTCATTCTTGGTTTTGTTTTGAACCACGTGGTTTTTTTTCTTCTATCGCTATACAGTACAATACAAACATATGGACAGACAGGTGAACCTACATATCTATCTTGCGTAGTACATATGTCATGACGTGACGTCATTTCAACTGCCAAACTCACCAACTATATCTGTTTATATATATCTAATTGTATTAATTATTAAATCTATATGCTAATTATTTGTAGCCTCGAGAAAATATTCATTTATTGTTCAATCGTATTGCACCGCTTTAATTGCTTTTAGCCTACTAAATGTTTATTACAGCATGTATTTTATATATATTTTATGTTTAGGTTTAGTTTGCGCCATAAAAAAGACATCTGCTAAGAAAATTTTATTATTTAAATATGGAATACAGATTTTGACTTAATTTTTCTCGCAATTATCTAAACACATATTAAAATTGAATTGAAACAGACAGTTATCTAAATCTAATCATAGCGGAAGATACCTTTTACTTATTCTAACCTTTTTAAAGATTATCTAGTCATAAGAAGTCCTTTTATGGATCATAGGCGTTATAAATTAGCTTGTAATCCGAATGTTTTGTTTTGGTAAAATATTCTATGAGCTCAAGGTAATATCTATGTTTAGCGAGAACAAAATTCCATATTTAATCAAATAAAGTTTTTGTTGCAATATTTGTCGAACCAGAATCTAGTAACTGACAAATGTCCTGATATTATTTAAAACAGAAGGGATTCGTTATCCTGCCGGAAAAAAGAATGTTGTCAATATTTTTATATTTATAAGACATTCTACCAGAACTCACTGTCTTATGCAACCCTTTTAAAGAATATATTGCTCCAAATGTTTAGTTATTGTTTGTAATAAATGCTCATTTCTACCATTTAATATTTTCACAAATCAGAACCATTAATTTAGTAACACGTTCATTAGTCTCTTCTGTTATAATGATGGCTGGCACTGTCTTTTACATCATCAAACTTTACAAATTAATTTTTCAATGTAATCCTTACATTGTCTTTTAAAATCAAAGCGATTCTTCTGATTCTTTTAAAACCTTGTCCAAATAACGCGTAATTTTTTCTTCGATTAATAATTAATTTTCATTATGTTACTATCGTTTTGTCAGTGATTAATATGTCTACGAATCTAAAATAAAAGGTTCATTGCGTTAGAAATATTCTGAAAAGGGTCAAGGTAATTGTCGTGCATGTAATATCCAATAATATAATAAAAGTATTGAATACCAAATATAATTTGTAAAACTGAACTATATAGAATATAATTTCTAATCGATAAGATAAATTTCTAGCTTATAAGGTGTTTGCACCACAAAATATAGTTTATAGTGAATTTATAGTTTATCCATCATCATATTTGTCGTATCAGATTCCAAAAACTTCTGTCATCGGGATCTCTATTTTAGAAAAGCAATAAAAAATATAAACCATATCAAAAGCTATTTCAATTTATTCAAGATCAAAAGGAACTTTTTATATTGTTTTTCTATTAAGAACGAGGTATTTTTGTGATACTATTGGATACTGCATATGCGACCTTTGTTTGACCCTTTCTTTGGTCTTAATATTATACTCTTAAACTTGATAGATTTGTTCTTTTTGATGTCTGAAATCTATTTCTGTATCAAAAACCATCGAATCTATTAACGTTGTAATGATTTTGTTTGTCTTTCAATAAAAAAAAAGAAACATTTAAAAAAAATATTAGTTTGCAATGTTTATTTTTTTATGTTGACAGCAAAATCAACAACAACCTCAGCAACAACCACAATCCCAACAAAATCAGGCTTCTCAACAGGCACATCAACAACAAATACAGCAGCAGCAACAGCAGCAGCAGCAACAACAGCAGCAGCAGCAACAACAGCAGCAGCAGCAACAACAACAACAGCAGCAGCAGCAACAACAACAAAATCAACAAAACCAACAAAATCAACAGAATCAACAAGTTCAGGTTCAACAACAGACTCCTACACCTAATACACAAGTACAGACAACTAACACACCTTCAAGAAGGATGCCGCGTGGAAAAGGTGATAGTAAGCCGAGGGGCAGGATGACTGCGTATGCATTCTTTGTCCAAACTTGTCGTGAAGAACACAAGAATAAACATCCCGAAGAAAATGTTATTTTTGCTGAATTTTCAAAGAAATGCGCCGAACGGTGGAAGGTTAGTACTGATTATTTTGTCATTTTAAGCTTTTTAGGAAGAAATTTTTTAGTTCCACTGACCCGTTTTATACTTTACTTTCTGTATACGACATAATACATACGCAAACTTGAATTGGAGTGAAAGAATGCTCTATTCTGAATTAAAATCCCAAGTTTAAACAGTGTTGAACGACCTATCCCAACAGATGATGTGCTTAGTAAAAAAGAAACTTGCAACATTGATCTCTTATGGGCTGATGATTAAATGGCAGGTTCATTCGCGTATGGAAAATTAGCAATTCCCTCAAATTATTAATCAGTTGATTATTTAACTCATGCCCTTATGTATTTGTAATAGGTATTTACATCAATCACAGGTTCGAATCTTGGCTGTAAAATAGAAGATAGATTTGATATATTTATTTACATAACATATATATGTTATCATTTTTATTTAAATTTTATCTATATATTTTTACGTTTGTTTACTATAGCTTCTGGTATTTTATCTCAATGATTATGGCACATATCGCAGTATATGTTATTGTTCTGTCGTTTCTCAGAATAGTTTACTATTTAAAGTTATTCAGTTCTTCGAAAAAATGTTTAAATATAATCAGCAAATTATCACGTTTGTCATAAATTTGCATCTTATGATTGGAAAATTGCAGAAAACTATCCCAAATGTTTTTTGCTCACTCCAAATTCAGTTCCACCGTGGTCTGTAGCATTAATGTAACTAGAGTTACTGAAGATTTAAAAAGATATCTGTAAAATTTTATTTCTTTAGTTCCGTAATAATAATTTCATTTTATTTATCCCATTTGATACTTACTTTTCTCTATATAAATAGATTCAATAAATGCTCATTGGGTTATCAAGATTCTGTAGATTTTAAGAAAATAGTTTCTTCCTTTCAAATATACTTTGGACCATCTAAACAGATAATGTATTATTTAACGTAATATTTTTTATATAACGCTACATTTAGTTATTTACTGAAGTTTAACATACTGAAGTTCTGTTACGTCTGTGTAATGTCAAAAGACATTAAAAATCTTTCACTAATATATTAATGTAATATGTAACATTAAATAATGTCAGAAGAAGCTGTATTAACGTCAGAAAAAGTAAATTAATAACAGTTTTTGTTATGTAATGTTACATAAACTTTTTCATGTTAGATAAACCTTGCATGGTAGGTAGAAACAACAACCAAAATTAATCACACGTTGTATTTTTTGAAGTATTCATATTTTTATAAAGATATTCTAATCACAGGGTTAATCTTAGTAAACCAACCCTATAATAGGTCTAGCATTGTCTTTGTCTGTTCAATTGTTTTCTCTTTCTACAACAAAAACCAAATTGTTTTAAGGGAATTGTGTCACCAGTATTTACAATCTAAATATGAATTTAAAGACATAAAAAATGAAACATAAAAGATATATTGAACAAAACCAACGACAATAAGTCTTGCCTTGCCTTGATATTTTAAGGTTATGTCATCGTTACAGTTCCGGATCGCCTACGCAATAACTATATAATTTTAAAATTAATTTGTAAGAATGTATTTTACTGTTTCAAAGTAAAATATAACCTTTATATCGGATTGACTTATTGTATTTGTCTTGATCAGAAATAATACTAAAATCATTGGTTGGGTATAAAAATATGTAATTTTTGTTAAAAGAAACTTTAAGGTAATGTAATGTAATACTTACTTCTTGATTTTTCAAAGTTCTTTATTCTCTAAAATGGAAAATAAGCCTTGTATCTTGAAGCGGGCTTAAGTACAAAGTTAAGAATTACTAAATAGGGGTCTTAGTACGTGTAAAAATGTATCATATCCAAATCAGTGTAAAACAGCGCGAGTTTTCTTGATACATGCAATTATAGAATTAAATTAATAAAGAATTGTATCTTTTTACAATTTATTATTTTAGTTTATAAACCTTTTTAAAAAGATTAAAGTTCAAACGCTAGCGACACTGGACCGTTATCTGTTTGTTATAATACATTCTCCATAAATGATGATAATTTTTGTGATATGTAACAATAATGAGTTGTTTGTACTTGTGCCAACGGAAGAAATTTGCAAAAAAAATTATTCGAATTAAAAACCCATTTCTTTGTGAAATTTCATTCTCAAATAAGTTGCAATATTCTTGTGTGTATTTAACACAAATATAACTGTTATTTCCATTGTTTTTTAATGGAACTTCAAATGATAATAAAAAAAATGAGTCATGCGAAATGATTCCTTTGCTACTACGCTTTTTCTGTCATTTCTTTTTGTGTATATAAATATAATTAAGGCTTGACCTTTACGTATTATATAGCTTTAACATGATATTGTTAAAGCAGAGACCTCAAACTGTCTGTTCTTTCATTTTATTCATTTGTCCAACGTTTCCAGCATTTTCTATGAATAGAAAAATAAAATTGATTAAATATTGATCACGCAAAGTTTTTTAAAATTATTTTATAGTTATTACCTGGTGCCAGTATGTCTTAGAACTTCTGTCTTTAGAATGTATACTTGAGATTGCTGTGGTAATCGGTTGTGTTATCGAATCAACGCTATATTTACAATAAATTTGATTCAATTGTTTCGTTCATTGATTATACACTTTATCAGACAGTTTCTCCTCTTATACCATAAAAACTGTAAAATCATCAACAAATCATACAATTGAATACTGAGATGCGTTATAAAATAAACAAAGAAATACACAAAGCAAAATTACATGTTAATTATTTATATAATCATTTACAGATACTTTTTTATTTACTAAGAATTCTGCGGGATAAAATTCTGACGTTAATAAAGCTTTTTATGCAAGATTAGGTTTATATTATATTAATATATTAGTACAAGATTTTAAGTGTATTTTGCATTTTTAAAGTGCAAACCTAAATACATGTAAAACGTAAAGTTTGATAGAAGGAATTACATGAAATTTTACCGGAATATGTATATATAATAGATACAGTGAAAGAAAATGAATAATTAAGAAATAACTTCAAAAAGTAACTTCTTTTGGTGACTACTTTTAAATTAATTTTACGAAGTTCGACTTCCGGAATTCGTTTTAAAAAACTGTTTTGTATTTAATTCAATAATTGTATTGTTGCAACTGTTTGGATGTAGGATGTAGGATATAGGCAGGCATTTCATGTTATCATCCTCTAGCGTTTTCTATTCCTTCAATTTGCCATTTTCTTTGATCTACTGGTAGATTTTATTTCATTTTCTTCAGTAACACTTAAAAGTTAAGAATAAAAAATGCATCACAAAGAAAACATATTTTGTTGAATAGAAAAAAACTACAAATCTTACTAAAAGTAAATTAAAAAAATTATTTAAGTATTTTATCCATTCAGAAATATTCATTATTTCTCTTATGTTATTTAATTAGCTTAAATCATTTCAACTTAATTAACCCAAATGTTTTTATCAATAGATATATATGTAATAAATGAGATTTTATTTTTGTATTCTCTTTAATATAAAAAGAATCAAAAGGAATTGGTTAAAATCAACCAAGCGATTATTTCTTTGGTCGTTCTAAGAGTTCTAAAGCCTGAGGCCAAACAGGTTTTGGCTTGGTAGTTCATAAGTTGCCCTCGAAATAAACAGCCACGTACTACTTGGACGAGAATATACGCTGTTGCCATCATATATATATTTTATTTTTAACTATATTAATATATATAAATTTCTTTATCAATATAATATAATATATTAAAATATTCCTTTAAAGTTTGCTTTTAATTATAAATTTTAATAACTAATATAAATTATCTAATAACCCTTTTTAGAGAATGCGCACTCCCTGATTTGCCTACATATATATGTATATATCTCCCCATCTCTTTCATTTCCTTCAAAAATCAATGGAACAGCTCTGCCAGTAAAGGAAAGGGGGAATATACTCCCCTTTCCCTCCTATTTTACCACCCTCTTATACCCGCGTATTACCGCGTACTCTGGGTATATGTTCCTTCTCATCCCACGCGAAGGGTCTACTGGCGCAAACATGTTTATCCTCCAACCTCCCCTCTTATCCCTCCACTCATGGGTTTAATATTCTCTGTATACTGGCTTCAAACTCTGAAAACACCACGTCAATAAAATTTTCGTAAAACGCCCGCCATTCAACTATTTCACTTTTATTAGATTCAATAAATATAAATACTTAGAAAATATTTTTGAAAGATACTATTTTTAAATAAATATCCAAAAGGGGTTCGATTCGATCAATATATAACCTTTCTCATTTAATAATATATTGAGATAATATGTTAAAAATAGATCAGGTTTTTTGCATTCAAGACTTTATTTTTATTCTATAATGCAGCCAAGATCGTTAAGTTTCTTTTAATTGCAGATTGCGATTTCTCGGAGTTAAAATATCAGACCATTGATTATATAAAGATAAGCAAAATTAAGCTTATTTCCATATTCTGCAAATGAAGAAAACTAAATTAAAATATTCTGTCAAAATTGTAAAAATATGCTATAAAACAAAATAGAATTTACCAATTCAAAAAGAAATTCAGCTTATTCGTTTACAGGGATTTAAACATATTTTTTAAGCATAATTTCTTTCACAATATCATATAATACATTTAAAATCTTTTAGAAATATATTACTTTAATATATAATATTAATCTTGCATTACATCCAAAATTTATTATCTAAAAAGTAATTTTTTTTAAATATTAAATGAATACATATTACTCTATTCCATGCCATATCTAAAGAAGTTTAATTTCAAAATATCGAAAAACAAATTGTTAACAGTATAAATTGAATATTTAATATATTTTTTATAATATTTGCTTTGCTAAGTCTGTTTAATGTTTAAACAATGAGATAATATTTTTATTAAATTATAATTATTCAGTAATGGTGAATATTTTTCCATAATACACGGTTTTTTCTTTAAATACTTTTAATACAAGAAAAGTGGAAACGTTACATTTTTCCTAAATAGCAATAGTACACATAGCAAAAGTTATTTTTCTTGAGAGTGACTTAATCTTGCACACAGTTTGTCCAAAATGTAAAAGAAATTGTTGTTTAACTAATTAAAAATTCCCGAAAATGCCTTAGAATGAGTTGTATTTAGTGGTTTCATCCCTTATTTAAAAATTCAGTAACTGTATGTATAAAAACGTTTCCTTCCCACTGAGTTTACAATTATATAAAAACATAGGTCATGTCATACATAATAATAAAGGAATTTACTATATAAGTACTCAACTATATATATATTACTCACATATTATACAGAGCAATAGTATTTCTGTTAAAAAACACATGTGTTGCTCAGTATCTTATGTAATAGCGACCGTTAGAGATGAGTATTCAAGTACGTATACATATATATACATGTACATTTGTATAGTATATATATATTATTGTGGCTAGACAGGTGATGTGTATATACTTTTACTATATACTTGTTTAATATACATCAGTTTTACACATATGTAAATCGAGAGGTAAAAATATATATAATAAAATGCAAATGAATTGCATTGTAATTATGTAATTTATTAAATACATATTTCATAGCATTCTATAAAATATATATGGTTGTTATATGTATATATTAGCATCAAATTACAACTAGTATAAATTTATAATTATATTTGACAGCTAGATTATTATTTGTTTATATTTACTGTATTTAAAACGAATGATGTGCTATCGTATGTGCACAGATACTGTTAAAGCGCAAAATATTTAACTCTACGTTGTCTTTAAATTTAAAACGGCATGGTCAATCACTTTATATTCTGTTATTTTTATTACATTTATCTTGGGCACTGTACGGTCAATCAATTTCAAAATTTTCGGATAATTAGATAGTAATATACTTTATAATAATACAAAAATTTATATTATTCTACTAATGAGACTTATACCACACTACTTTATTTATATTTCGCAAGCCTGATACCTTAAATTAACACTAAAAGTAAGTGACTGTGATTGAGGATGAATAATTGAATTAAATATGGAGAAATTGATAAGAAAGATTGTTAGAACTATTGGTTTTTGTCTTTTCCTGTCTATAGTGACACTGCTTTAAAAAACGTCTCAAATCATTTTTTACATATTCTGTACAATTCTACATGAGTTTTTGGACAGGGATGTACACAAGTCTTCTCAATTTAAAGATATTACCTCCGACCGACTTTAAATTACTTAAATAAATATATCTATACATTTCACATACACCCAAAAAGTTTCATTCTACGTATACCGTACTGAAGAGTATATAGCAAAAAATGCAGTTCAACTGAACTGAAAGTGAATCTAATCTTTTTATATCTTTTTATTTTATTATTGTCCTTTTCATACAGTAATACCACAGTATAGTAAAGTATTTTTATAGGTTGTTGGGATATTTGTACTTTTTGCCTCGTCATTCAATCTTTCTCGCTCTTGTTAATTCCTTGTTGTTTGTTTTTATTTTATTCCTAGTAAGATTCCTGTCTTCAACACTATTATAAACAACATTTAGACCATTTAAAATGATAAGCATATTTGTTACACACAATAAATAAAGCGACGATGCCTTAAATTTTGTATTTAGATGTGGTTTTCAAGAAGGTTTAGAATAATACGTAAACTACGTCTTCACTAAGAAAGCACCAATAATAAATCAATCAAATTTAACGTTAACCAATATTATTTGACCAACTTATTGCCACAAATCAATAACTTTTATAAATACATGTTATATACAACGTATGTTGTTAAAACTTTTGTCAATTTAATTTGTGCACCATAACTGCTGGATAATTAGCCATTTTGATTTCCCTTCAAGAGTAAGCCGAAGTAAATTCCTGTTATGCCAATGCCACTCCAAAATTCAAACGTTTTCATCATATTATTGTTTTATTTTCACATTCTCGGAATATTTTCGATGCTTAGCTATAAGCTCGTGTAAGGGCTATATGTTGTATATTTTGTATTTGTTACAGACGATGTTGGATAAAGAGAAGAAGCGTTTCCATGAAATGGCGGAGAAGGACAAGAAGCGTTATGACCTTGAAATGCAAAGTTATATTCCTCCTAAGGGTGAAAAACCCGGACGGGGCAAGAAAAGGAAACAAATTAAAGATCCCAATGCACCGAAGAGATCACTGTAAGTTATATTTTATATAAAAAATATATTTTATGTTGTATTTCAGACATTCTGCGTAATTTGATCGATTACTGACCTTTGTGGTCTTTGGTTTTAATAATTACGCTATAAAAATGTAATAATGATGTATGGTATTTTATTACAAATAAAAAATATCTTTTTATTATTACAACAAAATTAATAATCTTCTAAAATTTCTGTCTTTTGCATTTAAATGCGGTTGTTTTTCATGTAAATTTTTCCGCACTGTTTATTGGTGATAATTATCATTAGTAAGCTTTGATTGAAGATTGATTAGTGATTTTTAATTTTAAATAAATTAAGTATTACCATATTTAATAGTAATATCGACGTTTGTGTTTATTGCAGGTCTGCTTTCTTCTGGTTTTGCAATGATGAGCGTTCAAAAGTTAAAGCCATTAATCCAGAATATGGAGTTGGAGATATTGCAAAGGAGTTAGGCAGAAGGTGGTCAGACTGTGACCCAGAGGCTAAATCTAAATTCGAGGCTCTAGCCGAAAAAGATAAGGCCCGATATGATAGGGTATGTTTTTCATCTTATATAAAAATTACATATAAATATTATTAAATTTAAGATTATTAAAAATGTAATCTTCATAATTGCAGGAAATGACGGCTTATAAAAAAAAGCCCAAGATAGTAACACCACCGGTTGAAGAGGAAGTGGAGGATGAAGAAGAGGAAGCAGAAGAGGAAGATGATGAGTAGAAAATTATCATCCATCCCTTCTCCTTTCCTCCCATTATTATATCCAATCACTCTCATTCCCCCCTCAAGTGTATATAAGATTAACTGGCAGTGTTTTTGTGTTTCCTTGGAGTCGAGTTGAGTCTTGGAGTCCTTCCTCATGTAGGTGTGTGCGAGGCTACACCGAATTTGCACACCAGCTGTATATGATCAAACATATAAACGACATAGTTTTAAAGAAGAATTGGGACATTTTTGTACATCTATCTAATGTCCTTAAATAAATATTTACTGCAATCAATATATAAAAATATATTTATAAAAATGATTTAACAAAGTTTTATGGTCCGTCAGGCTGTTACTATATTATTATATTTAAAACAAATTGTGTATGTCGGTATTTTTAAAGATAATTCTTCATTCAACAAAAAAAATAAATAAGAAAGTGTGTGTGATTTAAATTGTTTTTGACAATGGACAATGTTGCCTTGGATTCTTTGTTACTTTATAGTAAAGACGACTACAAATTTTATGTTTATTTTTTACGTGCTCTGACGTTCCATATAGAGCAGAGTCTTGTGGCTAAAAATGAGAGTAGATTTCATATTTTAAAATATAATTATATTATCCGAAAAGCCACTGTATGTAATATGTAATTATAGTCAAAATAGTTATGTTGCATTGTTGCTTACTCGGCGACGATTACCAACATATTATATTTGGTAAAATAATTAAGTTTTTATTATTAACTATTAATTATTAATTTCTATTATTCATGTGTAAGTTTTTAGTACGAGAGAGTGTAAGGATCTTATTAAGAGAATTAATAAAAAAAAATAATCATATTTCACTCCCAATAGAATAAATAATACATCAGAGCAAAGTATTTTTTATCATTTAAACTGTTACAATAGAATTACGATTAATTTTCAGTGTATTATTTCAGAATATATTATCTATCAATAAATAAATTATCTCGAATTTGCGAGTATTATACCTATATAAGAACAGGTCGAGAGATCTACCTGCGTTAAGGTGCCAGTTCAAATAATATGAACAATTTTAAATATAATACATTTGGTAAATAAAGCTTCGACTTGTAAATGTTGTTCTTGCTATGCGAATACGAATTGGCTAGAACAATTCTTACAAATCTAAGCATTCTCGTATTTACATGTCTCACTTAACTTAACATTCCTCATTGTATATTACTTATAAATTTTAATTTAAATATTCGCTGAGGAATATTACCTGCAAATTAAACAAAAGAATGAAATATATACAAATATCTCATAAAAATTGAGATTTGATGAAATTTAATAAAAGTTGTAAAAATTAGGTTATTTTGTACGATTTGCAGATGAAATAAAAAGATGAACTGAACGTGTATTGTTGTGGGAATGTTGGAGAAGTACCACTAAAAAAAATAGAAAATAAAAATGATTCCATAAGATGGGATGATTTTTTTATATTCATGACAGATTGCTCTGTGTTATTTTAGTAACAACAAATAGATAAAAGCAATGTTTGTTTTGTATCTCATAGGGATAAATAAACTTTTCAAAAAATTACATCACTTATTGTGTTTTATTTACCAATTATTTAATGCTTTTAAGATTTATTGTTCAAAAACCAGTCAAATAGGTCCAAACATTTGAAATGTAGATAAACCTTAAATATACGTAACTGTTTTTATTATCAAATATATAAAATCGTCGATTTAACAAGCTTTGTAAAGGATGGAAGTATTTCTTTTTATAAATTTGCTTATAACCGTGATAATAGCTTCGTCATAGCCTTCTGTATCTTATTTTAACAATTGCAAAAGCCATTTTGTGTCATTACTTGTTAAAGGGATCTAAGGTTATAGAAAATTTGAATACATTGCACGTTACATCCGCAGACGCATACGAGTGTCAGTGCGATACGATTTTTGTTGTAGTTGAAACGATCAGAATGCTAAGTAGCTCTACGCTTTACATTACAAAATTTTCCTCTGTATAACCACTGAGTTTTCCATTTTCAATTGATTTTAGAAATATGTGCCTCCTAGATATATGGATAATATTAAATTTCCACCACAGTATGTTGTAAATTAATTTTGTTTTGTTTTATAAATATAATTTTTTGCATTTATTATACCAGCTATAATTTTGTAGCAATTAAAAATTGTTAAATCATTTATTATTATTTTAATGTGAGTTTTTATATATATTTAGTTTAAGTAAGTGTAATCCATAATTTAGAACATATAATTTTATTTGGTTTCTCTTTTTAATCTGCATTTACACTTAGTTTTCTATTTGGATTTCTATCGTTTTATTTTATTCAAATAGAATTTTATGACGTGCTAGTTCATGATGAAAATATATTTGTAGTTATAAACATATTGTAATTATAAATCTAATTTGAATTTACGTAACCGGAACTATAAGTCCCAGCATGTATCCAAATCTGGGACTTCATGTTATTGATATTTGGCCGCATGGGCTTTTTAACATTGAGATTTCGGGTCGCGCCATTTGCTAAAAAAAGTACAAGAAATAGTCGATCATGGCAGTGGTAAGTTTATAAAACAGAATTTATAAATACACAAATAGTTTTCATATAAAAAAACATCGATAACATGATTAATTCAACTATGGCTTTATATAATTATGTACTGTATTCTTATTATTGTTGCTTCCTTGATAATTTTTTTTTTATTTCTATCTCATGTTTTATGTCTGAATAAAATTGACATTTAAATTATCAAATAAAAAAAAGAGTTATTTAGTGTTCATAGAGAGGTATTGTGTTTATTACTTTAATTGTAATATATAATTCTATTTAACGATGACATAGTTTTGTCAGGTTTTATTTTGAAGTCCAAGGACGATCTTTTGACAAGATTCCTATGCAGTGCCATTTGCTGCAGTGCGCATTTTGAAAACTGAAGGTTTTCTTCAGTAATAACTCCTGACTCCCTTATGAAGGAAAATTATTCACATACCATAAATATACAAAGATATAGAACATATAAAATAATATTCGAGTTTTGATTCAATGTGTTAATAAAAGTGTAATTGGAACAAATATAGATTAAGTGTCTTCTGCTCTAGTGACATTGAAATTTGACAAAATCGATAGTTCATAAATAAACAACAATAGTTATATTTAATTAGTATAAAATAGAAGAAAATAATATATATTTAGATTGCTTTTAAAAATTAAGTGCGCATAATATAATTATATAAATAGTTCTATTAATAAATGTATGTATTATTATTGATTAAACTACTATTTTTTCGTATAGCTCATAACAATGTATAATATTTGCAAATACTTATATTTATCTGAATATTAAAGTGCTTTTGTATCGTAGATAATCATTTTAAATTGATCGACTGACTGTCTACAGGCGTGCTGATATCTTTAAGGAAAGTAAGAAAATTCAAGAGTTGTGAAATAAGCTTGAGATAAAGGTCTTCAAATGATGGCCTCAGGTGAGGTAATTGATGACTTCCAAGATATAGATGGAGACATGTTTGGGGATTGCCTAAAAGGGCCAGGGGATGGCACCTTGGATGACTGTGGCATGCTTGGTGATCACGATCAAGAATGTAATATTTGCAGGTACTTTTAAAACAATTTATAATCGATTATTTTATAGTGATTTCAATTTTTCTTTACACTTTCTTTATCTTTTAATATAGCAACAAGTTATGTAATCCTCGGGTGCTGTCATGCTTACATGTTTTCTGCGAAACATGTTTGGACAGATTATTGATGGACGAAGCTGGAGACACTGGGAAAACAGATCGCGTTATTGAATGCCCTTCGTGTAAGCAGGACACTAAGGTAAAGATCATCTTAATAATAACTAACTCCATAATTCATCCTCAATTTATTTTGTTTATGCGTAGTATAGATTTTTCTTGTTATTTGTTAATCCGATACAGGTTGGAAGCAAAGGAGCAGGATCTCTGCCATTAGACTACGTATCCTCCAATCTTATGGATCATTTGACGCAGGATAATATGTCTGGTATTGCGTGTACATCTTGCAAAACCAAGGAGGCAGCAATTTCCCGTTGTTGTGATTGTTCCAATTTTCTGTGCCCTAATTGCAATACTGCTCATAAATATATGCGTTGTTTCGAGAACCACAAGGTCGTTAAAATCGAAGATCTCACGGGTGAAAAGATTCCAATCCACAAACCAATATTTTGTCAAGAACATCCAAATGAAACATTAAGCTTTTTTTGCTTCACTTGTCAATTGCCTGTGTGCAACGATTGTTTAATTGTAGAACACAAAGTCCCCGAGCATCATTGTGAACATGTTATTGACGCGGAGAAGCGTCTTAGGAAAGAGTTGGACAGTCTCATGAGTGAGTCGAAGTCAAAAGAAGAATTTTGTAACCAGGCGACGATGACATTAGAAAATGCTTTAGGAGAGTTGCAGCACCAGCGCGATACAGCTAAAGATCTCATTAATGAATCGTTCCAGAGTTACAAGGCAATATTGGAAAAGCGACGAGATATGGTATTAGAAGAGTTGAAGTCTCTTCATTCGGAGCGAGAACTGAAAATTATGGATATGTTCCATAACGTGGAAAAAACAGTTGAAAAAATTGAAGATGCTTGTAAATTTACATCAAGACTTTTAGAACATGCTAATGGAAGTGAAATAATCACTCTCAAGAAAGTAGTGAGCGCGCAATTTTTGAATCTTATTAACAATACGCCAAAACCAGATGCGAACTATACTCTTGAGTTCGTAACGAGTATTAATAAATTTGAAACCGCAATGAAAGAATCTTTTGGAACATTCCGTACTGAGGCAGCGAATTTATCCCCGAAGGAAACTACTCCTCCACCAACTTTACCTGGTTTACCACTGGTTTTAAATCACACTGCCAATTCCTCATCCACTACTGCTACTTTAACCAATGGCTGCGCAAATTCTATCGCAACCAGCAGCCCGATATCACTGCCTACATCAATGCAGTCTTCATTTGATGGTGAGATCTCTACTCTAGGTGGTGGATTTTCTTTACCTTCATCGGTGTTAGTTCCAGATAGTCCCCCACAGGCAATGCCCAATGTGGCTGGATTACAATTAACCAGTATTGCTGAATACAATTTACAACAACTTGCTAGTCTTGCTGAAAAAAATGATGCAACTATTGATCCTTCCACAAATTCAAGTCCATCGCCTTCCTTTAGTTTGGCTGATTTATTTACTGGTGATATCAGTTCAACTAATAATGCATTAAACAATTTGCAAGCGCTTGCTAAATTGGGACTCAACAGTGCAGGTAATTTGAATTACAATAATTACAATCATTCTCATCGTAACAATAGTCATAGCAATAGTCAAAATCATCAACAGTCTAATAATTATAATAGTCAATATTATCAATACAATAATCATTGGTGGAAATAACCACTTTAAATACTTATTGTATTTTTAATATCTTATAAAAAGTATTAAGAATAGCAGTGTTTGTCTAATTGTCTTCTACTAATGTAACTTTGTGCAATCAGCGAATTAATAATAAACTTTGACAAAAATAATTCGCGAATAAAATTCCTATAGAGCAATATATACGTACATATGTAACCTTAACAAATTAGAACGATAATTCCTACTAAGTAATCGAAATTATGTATTAATTAATCTTCCCTATAAATATTTTAATGTTTGTTTATTGACAATCATTTTTTATCAGACCGTTAGACAAGTTTGCTGCATTGTTTCATATCATACCTACTTAAAGCAAATAACCATTATACCTGAACTATAAGTATCTTGTGATTTTATTGGTGATTCTAATTTAATTTGAATGTGCTGACATTTTGATATAGCAAACATTTATTATCAACGTAACAAGAATTTAATATTTTTTTCTTTTAATTAATTACACCAGCACTTTTTAATGTTTAAAACATTAACAATTTTTTTAGTGTTTTGTGATATATGTCGGTGGCTGAATAATCGTTGTACATAATAAACTTTAGTTCCTAAAAATATTGAATTTTTTTTTTAAAACAACCTTTTTCTTTCACTATTTTTTCTAAAAACATTTCCTACTATGGGTTATTATTGCCATTAAGTGGAGTCAATATATTTGAAAGTATACAATTTTTATTTTCTTCAGTAAGCATTAATAATTTATCTTACCTTAATTTTTTTTTGCCTTTAAAAAAGTATTATTTTAGAATTGGGTACTGCTTTAAAAATGGTATTAATTAAAAATTACAATTTATTATTTAAAATATTAATAATTATTAGGCTGCTCTCATTGGAACAAAATATTTGTGACGATGTTTTTTTAGTAGGGAGTATTAGAGTTGTTTTTATATCTCATGATAAGAGTGTGAAATAACTCGAATATACCATACTGAAAGTCAGATGTCACAAGCATTCTGTTTAAGTTTGCAAGAGCATCCCTAAACTTTTTCTAAATCTTTTAATTAACATACTCCACCACAACTCCACAAAAAGTTGTTATCAAAAAGTGTGTCCCATCTTTTGCTTCAGTATCATCTTCTTGGTAATAATAGCCCTACCTCCTGCTTTATATGAATATTTCCTGATTAACTGTGCAACGCTCATTTGTGCACACTACTACACCTAATCTAATTACAGTATTATAATTAATTAATTCGCATTAGTTGCATCTGTAATAGTTTCTGCGAATATGTGTCCTATGCTTACTAGAACATTTTGTAGTGAATTATATTCTGTTATGCTATATAATACATTTAATTTACAATTCATATTTTATTTCAAAATTGTGCTAAAAATATTCAATTTTATGAATAAAATTTTTGAAAAGTTCATGTGATTTTTTTTATGCGCCGGTTTTAACAAAATTTAATTGGTAATGTATAAAATGAAATTATTATATAACATGCATGTTAGAATATAATTCAATAAAAATATGTTATAAAATGTACAGTAAGCGTTAAATATTAATTAACTGTCACATAATTTTACTTTGTACATTTTACAATATTTTCCACTACAACTGTTTTAATATTTAATACATTAGAAAGAGAAATATATTTATACATATATATGATCACAATTAAAATCTAAACTAAAGATTTTTAATGTTTCAAAAACTGGAGTACTATTTCCTTTCTTACTTGTATTAAAAATTGAAGCAATGTTATTCTAAATACATTATTTTCTTCAAACAAATACATGTATTTGAATTTATCGTACTTCTATGACATTCTCTGCAGATATAACGGCTACTATAACTGGTAGTTTGTTACCGGTTCCACCTCCAAGTTTAGAGAGTGGTTCAGGAGGGTTGGATCTTGTTACTTTAAATGGATACCATTCAAATATATCTTCATCCACCTCCCCTAATGCCGATGATATGAATATATCCGGAGTTGGTTCAGTTGGAACTGGGTCTATATTCGCCGGTGGATTATCTCGAACCGGTAATAACATTAAACTAACACCTATGCAAATTCGTTGTAAATTTGGTCAACTAGGACCAACTAAAGGACAATTTAATTCGCCACATGGTTTTTGCCTTGGCAGTGAAGAAGATATTGTAGTTGCTGATACAAATAATCATCGTATTGAAGTGAGTTATTTATTCAATTTTTATTATTTATATACTTTTGCAGACTTTTGCGTCTTTTGGCTTTTGGTCGTCTGTAAAATTAACATTTATTTTGTTTTAATTAGGTATTTGAAAAAACTGGAACATTTAAATTTCAATTTGGAATACCTGGAAAGGAAGAAGGGCAATTGTGGTATCCACGGAAAGTGGCTGTTATGCGAAACTCTGGAAAATTTGTTGTTTGTGATCGTGGAAATGAACGTTCTCGTATGCAAATATTTTCCAAAAATGGTCACTTCATAAAGAAAATTGCCATACGTTATATTGATATAGTAGCAGGTCTGGCTGTGACTTCTCAAGGACATATTGTGGCTGTTGATAGCGTTTCTCCAACTGTTTTTGTAATATCTGAATCTGGAGATCTTTTAAGATGGTTCGACTGCAGTGATTTTATGAGGGAACCATCTGATATTGCTATTAATGGTAATTAAAACATATTACGTTGTAGTATTTGCGATAATTATCGAGTTCAGATAATGAGGTTATTAAATAATGTTTTTCTTTTTTAGGAAAAGAATATTTTGTTTGTGATTTTAAAGGCCATTGTGTAGTTGTATTTTCTGAAGACGGTATTTTTCAACGACGTATTGGCTGTGAAAATATAACTAATTTTCCAAATGGCATTGACATATCTGATGCTGGAGATGTACTGATAGGCGACTCTCACGGAAATAGATTCCATGTGGCCGTTTTCTCCAGGGAAGGCACTCTTGTTTCGGAATTTGAGTGTCCTTATGTAAAAGTAAGTTACAGAATTATTTTAATAACTGTTACTTAAGGTAGATTACTAGTAAAACCACCTTTTTCAGGTATCCCGTTGTTGTGGACTCAAGATAACCTCGGAAGGCTACATAGTGACCTTGGCTAAGAACAATCATCATGTGTTGGTACTCAATACGTTGTACATATTGTAAAACCTTTTGGTTTAACTTGATCTTGAACACTAACACATGACACTACTGTATACTGAAACTGATACATATATGTATTTATATATCATCAGGCTCATCTACAACCTATAATTAATTATATTTTGTATAATTAATGTTGATCAACACAACGCAATTCAACGCAGTGAGTGTTTATTTTTAATTATGTGTTTTGATGTGATGGAGATATATGTTAGACGTTGTAATATTATATTACCTTTTGTGAAGATAGCTAATATACTTTTAACGTTTTTCACAAATGTAATATAAAAACAAAAATGTTTAAATTATTTTAAAAAGTTTTATCGTTTATTTGATCTCGCACTATTTTAAGTGTTTTTTTTTGTCATTTAATCCATATTTTATTGTTTTATGTTATTTATTTCAGTTTTAATTATTTATTTATTACTTATGAGAATATAATTATTAATTTTTTTCTTTTGTCATGTTAAAGATGACTGCTTTTATTGTATTGTTTTTAAAAATTTATTTGATTGATTATTAAACAACAATGAATGCTCAGCACTGAATAGTATTTTAAAGATATAAAATCGAAAAAAAAACTGTACCAAAATTTTAATCGTTATTTTAAACTAGTTAAATTTATTAATAATGCATTTAGCTTTATTTTTGACATCCAAAGTTAGATTTTAATTATTTAATAGGTTAATTTTTAAAAAGTAAAATAAAGTCATATTTTTATGATAATATTTACAGCAGGCATATGGTTCCTAATACTTGATTAATACGTTTGTAAAGTTTTTTTTAATTACAACAAAAAAATATAGTATTGATTAGTATTATTTTACAAAGGATTAGGTTTTTTTTATAAAATTTATTTAGACTCTCGACTCTTGGTTCATCAATGATGAGCCTAATGAGAACAAACGTGCCACATGTAAAACTCAATTCTTAATTATTATTGAACTTATAATCCAAATGCATGTAACAGCGTTTACATTACGTAAATAATATGTAAATTGTGCGTTACATGTGACTTAGAGTCTGACAAAATGATACGTGGAGGTCTTTCAAGTCAGAATATTGAATATTTTTGTGTTTATTACACCAAACAAACCTACCGCCTTATTTATATTCCGTTTTAGTCATATTTTAGCACAAAAGAAATAAATTGTTCATGTTTTTCGAATATATAATTTTAAAGAAAAGGAAATATTAAATTTACAATTTTAAAATTAATATTTTTGTGTAAAGAAACAAATATTTGATATTTACCTACGATACTAAAAACTCAGGTTAGTTCGTTGCGTGGTTATTCTTTTTGGATAGAGCAAAAAAAGGTTCAGTACTTTATTAAAAATAGGTTTTTATCTCTCAAGATGTGATCTGCAGTATATTTGCAGTTAGGCTTGCTAATTAATTAAAAAAAAAACAAATCACATTATTTAAAAACACCATCACATATCAGAAAATAATAACATTATTTCTTCTAGCAATATATTATATTTATCATAAATAATACAACAGATTTGAACTTTACCTAAACTATATAAGTATTTACGAGAAATTTCAATTAGATTTTAAATCGAATATTTCATTTCTAATTAGAATAGTCATTAATGTTTAAAAATACTACACATTATATTTTTTAATTACATCTTTCGATATATACTCAATTGTTTTATGAGAAATATCATAAAACTATCAATATGTGTGTATAAAAATTTATATGCATTCCCGCCCCCGCCTACCTGCCCCCATACTATCAAAACAGACACGTGCACAAAAATTTAATCGCACATTGGAGGTAGCATAATTCAATAAAGATTTAGAACGGCCTATAAATCGTTCACAATATGTTTGCAGACTAATTATATCTCTTCAAATATTTCATTAGAGCCAACAACTAAATAAAAAAAAATCTCTTCAATTTTCTGAATAAAATAAATAAATCCTGCTTCTTCAGATAAAAATCAGTCAATATAATTATTAATATTAATAAATTAAAAATTCTAACGTTTTTGATTAGTCGTATAATAATTAGTGTGTGTAATTCTATTTCCTATTTGTCGGTGGATTTAAAAAAAAACCCATTGGAATATAAGTATAAAAACCATGCCTGTGATAATATAGTATCTTCAGGATAAGTCGTGACCTTAGTCTCTCGTTGTTAATTGAATGTAAATGTGTTAGTAGGCTCCAGCTATGTTTACAGCTAGAGTTTAAAAAACTATGTTTTTAAAAAATATATCTATATACAATTTAATGAAAAAAAAAATAATGAAAAAATAAATATATTAATAATACGTATGGGCGATTGATTGTATAAAAAGAAATATTTAAAAATCAGAAAGACAGAACCTGGTGAACACAAGTAAAATAAACTTAACATGATATCTCAACACCACTTCTTCCTTTATTCCTATTCCTTCCTGTTCTGTACTTCCGATATGTGCATATTATTATTTCTTCTTTTATCTTCTCCAAGTCTCTTCTCCCATCTTCTGAATCATTTCCTGTTCTTTTCCTTATTTGCCGTTTTGGTTCTATCTTTTCTTGTCCTTTTTTGTTCTTCTCATTCATTCCTACTTCGCTTTTTAATCTTTCCTTTGCTTGTACACTTACTGTATCACTTTTCTTCCCTATATCTCTCCTTCGTGGCCTTCTTTATTCCCTTTAATGTAATATTACTTGTGTTTACCTGGGTGTGTTCTATAATTTATATAAATATATATAGATGCTCCACAAATTTTATTCATTCACATAAATTATTCATTATTTTGTTAAATAATTTTATTTATTGGTGTGTATGTGTGTATCTTCGTTATTTGTATTATAAATAAATATGTTTTGGAAAAGTATATAACTAAATAACTAAAATGCGCTCACTATTTACAGGCCATTGTTTGGTTATAATGAAAATAATAAACTTGTATTTATCGACCTCTGGATTTGCACTTAATAATAAAGCACTTGAAAATGGGTCACATATTTAATTATATAAAAATGAAAAACAAAATGAATGAACACATATATTATATATTTACAAAAACTAGTTTAAAACGAAAAATATTATATGAAAAATCATATGACATAAAATGATATGTCCAGAAAGTTATTTATAATTATTCATATTTACAAAATGAATAAAAAAAATTATATATTGCAGTATTGTGATAGAATTTTTCGATGATTTTTACAATTATACAGTTGTAGGACATTGTACAAAAAGGTATATTATACTCCAGTCAAACTAATTTAAATAAAAAACCATTATTTAAAAAATAAATATGATCATAATAATTCAATAGCCGTTTTTTGAACGGTTTTATTGAAGATTTGCATAATATTAAGGTTATAAATATATAGAATAGATATTTCATTCTGAGCAAAAATTCTCTAGCAATAATATATTTAAAAATCGATTTTTTCGGTAGTTGTTACCATCAAATTTTTTTTATGATGGAAACTATCAAATAATAAGTTTTATCATTCCATCCAAAGTAATGCAAAAAAGAAATTAAGTAAAGAAAACATGCTTTTCTCGTGTGCGCGTTTTATTAAATATGAAACACGTTTCAGAAATTAACAATCAACAGATTTTTTGTAGATTTCATTATATCAAAACCTTCTCAGTTTAAACTAAAGACATGAAACTTGCTATAAACAAATATACAAACAATCTGTCTTATATATGTTTCGTTTGTTTACACAAAATAATACACCAAGTCTTCCTAGTTGCCGAGATAGCTTTTTACATGTATTTGATCTATATTGATATACATTTAAATATATTTAAATTTAATAATAAATAATATATATATATATCCAAACACTTGCTTATATATAAATATCACATGTATTCAATTTATTTTGCCTCTGTTTTTAGTAACTTTTCGTTTTAATACAATAAATGTGGTAAAAGAATTGTTCGTTGATACTACAAAATATCGCTTATGTGCCACCGGTGTTTTTTAAGTCTGATTTTTAAATTGTTATTCGATTTATAAGTATTTTTTATTTATTTGACTTCTGAATTTATATTTGACTGTCAAAACAACAAATTTTTTTGTATTATTTTTAAATACACATTTATTTTAGTCATTTTACTTGTTTTATATATATATCAACATAAATATATAATTTTATTTTTAATTTGTAAAGTTTTGAACGTAAATTGTGTTCTCGTGGCTGTTTTTATAAATAATTGGAATTCTTTGAAATCATATTTTAAAAAGAATTTATTTTAACAATTTCTATAATAAATTAGTTTGTAAATTTACTGTATTATAAATAAAATATAAAACATGCAGTAATTTTAAGCCTAGTTGACTTTTAACTAGGTTTATTTTTCGCCTGTTATCGTCATATATAGCTAAGAAATTTAATTAATTAGTGTTAAAAAATAATAATCAATAAAGTTGAATGTTTAGTGTACCTAGAATGAGACAAAAGATGTAAAAACTGTTGAGTTTAAGAAATGATCTGTATTTCGTTTTTTGAAAATAAAATAAAATTTTATTGTTTCAACAGACTTCAACAAATTCTAAAATTCTTGCCATATTACCAAAGATGAATAAACGAAATCACAAATATAAAAAGCAAGGTGAACTAATAAAATTATATTTCATTTTTATTAATAATTTAGGCAGATAAAACAATCAAGAAACTAGGCTATACAGTAATATTTTAACAAGGTTGTGAGTTCTCTCTATATTAACTTATAAAAAATAAATTAATAAAAAAAAAATGTTATTTACAGAATTTTCCCCTTTTGGAAAGTTTTTTTCATCAAAAGAACTGTCACAATTTATTTTTTGTGCCAGTTTGTGCAATAATCAGTCTAGAATCTCGTATTAATAAGTAAAAAAAAAAATAATAAGAAAAAATCGAAAAAATATGCTTTTAGTCTGTGAAAAATGTTAATTTTTAAAATATTATATATTTAAGATTATAAGTACTAGCTGCATCAAATGTAGAAACTTAGTATTTATCAAATTACAAAAAAAGAAAAAAAAACAAAAAAAATAATTCATGCATTCCAGCTATGTACTTTACCGCTATTTTTTTAATTTGGTGTAAAAGAAAAATTATTCAAAGACAAAAGTCTTTAGTCGTTACGCACCGATTTAAAATTATTTATTTTTTGAAACTTGTTACATAATATATATATCAAAAAAAAGTATCAACTTTATGTTAATTTTAGTCAGTTAAAGTACAAAATAATTATAAAACTGAGCTTAATGTTAATAACACTCCATAATATATTTTTTGCGTATAGTTTTAAACAAATATACGTGTTTATATGAATTTACACCCAGTAAGCAGCAGTTACAAGTTAGTGTAATTTCTGAAGAACATTTACACCACTTCGTTATAGAGATGTGATGTAATTATAGCATCTTCATGTTTTACCTAAGTTGTAGCTGTATTTACAGGGAAATAATTATGTTTAACTTTAATAATCATCGTTTTGAAAAACGGCCATAAAAATAACATATCACACATTTATTTTAGATTAAAACTCCAATAAAAAAATCAATATAATTATAAAAAAGAAATATAACACGTATATTCATATTAGTAATTAATTTAATTAATTAGAATGTGTAAAGAAAGTAATTGTATCATTTTTCTGAATGTTGTAAGTGAAAAAAAGATACAATATGTGTATTTTGTATCTTTAAGTAAAAAGACACTTCTTATTGTGTCCATTGATGATAAACTATCAATCTTATATTGTAAAAAAATAATACAAAAACGAATAAAATCTTGTGTCTTAGTCCTTGTCATATTTAAACGAATTTAAAAAATGTTGAAACATTTTTGAAGAATATTTATTTTAGTTGAAAAACATTGTAAAAATTATATAACAACCGAAAACAAAAGTAATTTTATTTTAGTCAGTTTCGCAGGTTATATTCGTAAATATTACGTAATATTTACGTGAAAATGATGTTACCTTTTACATAAATTCTGTTGTGCGTTCGTTCATATAATAACGTACTTGTTTTCTCTTTGTATCGTAAGTTTAGAGAGTTATTTGAACATTCCGGTCCCAATTTTGAGATCTCGCCAAAAATAGTTTTGAATTTTTAGCATCAAGGTCATTGAACGCAAACGAATAGAAAAGAAAACTTGAAAAATGTGATCTGTCGAAATTTTAATTTATTGTGGTTAGGTAATTTCAAAATCTTCAATTCTGGGAAGTCTATCCGGTTCAAAAAAGATAATTTCAAAAAAATAATAAAATATATTTGACCAAAATCAGCCAAAATTGTTTTTTTTTATTCCTTAAATATTTACCGTTGGGACCAGAGTGTAAAATATGCAAGCAAAACTTATAATTAATTTCTACAATGTTTTTAAAACAATTTTAAAATTATATATATATTTTGTATTATTTTTAATTATGCCCCAAATCTGATTGTGGATGTGATATTTTAATTTATCATTAGTTTTCTTTTGTTATTTATTGCCTTTTTTAAGATATTTTCAGTTGTATTTATATACATTAACAAAATATAATATATATTTTTTCGTAATTTTAAAATTTTTATCATTATATGATGCATATACAATATTACATATAAGTTTTTTTTTTAAATTTTATTAAATAAAAATCTTCTAAAATTGCAGCTATTTACTATTGCTTGTAAACTGCTAAAATAATAATTATCAAACATATACAAAATGCCTAAAAGTAATAATTACTAAAATTAATAATAATATTAAAAAAAAGCTCGTAATTGTTTAATTGCTAAACATATATACGTATACATTTACATATTATATATATACACATATATACAAATATGAAAAATACAAAAAAAAGTTATTACCAATAATAAGCAGATTAAGATATATAAACAAATATTATATAAATTGTAAAATAGTCATTGATTATTCATTTCAAAACAAATTATGTTTATAAATTTGGTATAAACACAGTGAATACCATACAGGAACTAAAAATGTTTAAATTTTGCTTAAAATCGTTTCATTTACAATAAGTTTTCTGTAGATTATGTTCATTAAAAAGCTCATTTTATGATTCTAATAGTAATAAAATAGGTCACAAAACGTTATATACAATATATATTGTACCGTGAAAACAACCTTCATTTCATTTCTCAATCTTTGATGTCACAAAAATATATATCTGTTCATATCTTCAAAGGTGATTGTGGTTTTAGAGGTCTCTGCATAAATCTTTCAAATTTTCTTTTATGATATATCAAAAATAATAGTCTCCGTAACTAATTTTAAATTTGGTATGCTGCCATATAGTCCCATTTTTGAGTCAGTCCTGATATATTATCCTGTTTTTGTAACATTTGTTCTCACGAGAAGTTTTTTTATGTTGAGTTCCATATAAGATAAGCATTAGTTTTTAGAAGTGTTCCGATTTCATGTGATGTGATATCAATTTCTCTTATGCTTATTTTAGGATGAAGCCATAATTATATGCATTCTTATTAACAATTTCTTTGTCCCATTTCATAGTGCATCGCAATTATTTATCGCTAAAAGAATTACCTAGAAGACAGGATAAGGCCCGAGATATTATACTTATTATTTAATCTGTTTTGGTATATACTTTTTGCAAATTTACTTTTACAAATAAAATTACATATAATTATTTCTAATATCTATTTAATTAACAAAATATTCACTTTGTGTACCTAATTTATAACGTAATATATGTTATCAATATGAAGTTTTGAAAATATAATATTTACTTGAAAAATAAAAGCAAAAAAAAAAATACAGTAATCATCAGGGTTCCATTTAAATCTAAAAAAATTATTTCGTTTTAATCTCATATTTTTGGAAAATGTTGCATATTTATTTAATTATTTTTACTAAATATGTAATAATAATAAAAAGCCATTATTTGTTAATAAATAAAATATTCTCCTAAAAATACATTTGTGGTTTCATTTCCTATGTTTATTTATTTATGTATATTATTTAATAATAATCTAAATAACATCCTTATTATGTTACTGTATTTTAGGTCAAGGTAATCTGAAAAAGAATTAAATAATTATATTTGTGCATTTGAATTTTCCACCATTTCGAGCACGTGTATGTGTTATCGTTCTATATGATAACGTAGCTTTTAAAATATTCTATCCTTGTCTGATTCAATATCAAGAACAATCTCCAGTTTATTTTTTTCCATGTCAACAACTACTGTCAAAAGTATAAAACTCTGCGATGAGAACCAGTATATGTTTAGAAAAATACTTATTATCTGTAAGTGATAAGCTTTGATATTTGTTTTTATTTAATACAAGTGTTTAATTAATAAATAAAATGACTTCAAATAGACTTGTTCAATTTAAAAACTGTCGTATTTTACGAAATCATCAAATAATTAGAGATGATATATGGGTTAGAAATGGCAAGTTTATTAACCCTGAAAAAGTGTTTTTTGATGAACAAATATTTGCACATGAACAAATAGATTGCAATGATGTTATTATTTCTCCAGGGTTCATTGACCTTCAAATTAATGGTAAGTACTACATTACATATTGTTTTGTTTCTAATACCGTAACTATTTCTTTGTTAATTGCATAACTTTGTAGAATAATAAACTTTTCTAACGCTCTTATTTGTAACACTTGAAATTCATAGACAAATGAAAGTGAAACAATGCAGTGCTAGGTGGATTTTATGAAGTGTATGATCTCAAAGTGCGGGTATTTTAAATATAATATATTTTTATGTAAACATCTAAAAACAGTGGCTATTAATCTAGATCCGGAAACACTTAATTTAACTGCTACTAAAGTTTTACACTAATCGTATATATAGTACCTGTAGTTTGTCCAAAGTACAATATTAAAATTTATAAATCTGGTTTGAATCTTTAATGAGTATAAGTTGTATTTCCTAGGTGGATATGGAGCTGATTTCTCCCATGACACAGCCACCGTTGAGGAAGGAATTAATAAAGTTGCAAAAGGTCTATTAACACACGGAGTAACGTCCTTCTGCCCAACTCTTGTAACATCACCTATCGAAGTGTACCATGAAGTACTTCCTAAAATACCTAAAAAAGTTGGTGGAAGTCATGGTGCCACTATTTTAGGCGTCCACGTCGAAGGTCCTTTTATTAACATCAGTAAAAAAGGAGCCCACCCCCAAGAATGTATAAGAGAGTTGGTTAATGTATGAATTCATTTTATTCAGGTGTTATTCTCGCTGAAATATATTTAGTTTATTTATTTTGTTTATTTTTACAGGGGATTGAAACTGTAAAAGAGGTGTACGGACCTCTAGATAACGTGAAGATAATTACATTGGCTCCAGAGAAGGTTAACGCACCGGAGACGATATCCGAACTCCGTGATATGGGAATCACTGTTTCCGTGGGACATTCCATGGCTAATTTAGCTGAAGGAGAGGTTGCCGTCAATCACGGCGCTTCTCTAATAACACATTTATTTAACGCGATGTTGCCAGTGAGTTAGCGGCAAATATATAAAGATTAGTGTGATTCATACCTCTCTTATTCTTGAGTGATGCACATTTTGTTTACAGTTCCATCATAGAGATCCAGGATTGGTCGGACTATTAACATCTGATAATATTCCCAGTGATCGTACTGTTTATTTCGGCATTATTTCCGATGGAGTCCACACCCATCCAGCGGCTTTAAGAATAGCACATAGGACTCATCCAGAAGGTGTGAAACAAAAAAATAATAACATAATTTCAAGACAATAATTTCATTTACATATATTTATTATTTTAGGTTTGATAATTGTGACTGATGCTATATCTGCAATGGGATTAGAGGATGGTACCCACCATATTGGTCAATTGGCTATTGAAGTTCGACAAAGACGTGCCTACATTGCTGGGACCGAAACCCTTTGTGGAAGCATTGCCCCTATGGATGAATGTGTCAGAATCTTTAAAAAAGCAACAAGTAAGGAACATGAATATAATGTTGCAGCATAATAATAGCTAGGCGTAATATTACTTATATATTGGTTTCTTTCCAGGATGTAGCATGGTTTACGCCTTAGAAGCTGCAACCTTACATCCAGCAAAAGCAATTGGTATATCCGATACTAAAGGAACTTTAACTTTCGGTGCTGATGCAGACATGGTGTTTTTCAATGATGACTTAGATGTCTTGTCAACATGGATTGCTGGAAAGTGCGTTTATGTCAACAGCAACAGCGCTGCTGTTACAAGTACAACAATTAATGATATGGAACGATCCAGCACGTGTGCCATGCAACCACAATAATTAAAATTTATAACATTATAAGTTTAAGTTTTATCTACTGGATTAATAGTGGCGCACTTGCTCCAGGCCTACCTTGGAAACAAACCTACCGTTGAACGCAATTGTGTTTTATATAGTAAAAAACACGATGAAAGTGATCAAGCTTTTGTCTCATTCGCTCGTGGGATCGTTCGTCTGAGCGAAATACTTAATTAATAACAAAACTGGCATGTAACTACATATACATAATATTTTTAATCATGTTATATCCTGTAATCAAAAAGAAATTTATTAATAAAATATATTTTATACTATAACCAGTGTTTTCTCTTTCATAAATAATTATATTAATTATAATCATACTCAAAAGTAATCATTGTAAAACCCCAGCTCACCTGTACAAAATTAATATTAAATCCGACGATAGATGTCAATGTGGTGAAGAAGGAACTTTGGATCATATTATATTTGAATGTATAAATTATAGTTTAGAATGATCAAAATTGAATAGTGAAATCTTAGATGTGATTAAAACTTTTCCTTTTAATACTAAATTTTTGTTAGGTTATTCAAAATGCATGTGACATCACAACCGCTGCCAACCTTACAGCTCATAAATCTCTGCTATATGTATTTATATATCAAAATATCAAATATTATTTACAACAATTTCAAGGAACAATAAAATTCCAAAATTATGTCTGCCGTAACAGGGTTAAATAAAATAAAAACTTATTATTCTTTGACTTGACTTGATTATTTGACTACCAACAGCTACAGAACATTACTACAGCACTGACCTACTCAACAAATAACTGACGTTAAAATGCATTTCACGTCATACAAATATGGCCGACCATTTCTAGCGCTAAAACTACAATTCAAACTTTTAATTGCTATATCTCCGTCAACATTTAGATATTTAATAAAATAGTCACGCCAATATACATTTATTAACATCAAGTTCAATCAACAATTAAAAAATCGACTACTAAAAAATGAGGACACAAGCCCATTGAGATTTTCTGTATTTCTTGAAATTGCAAAAGTATAATCTTGTTAAAAATATTGTACATTTACGTGTGTGCATATAGTAGCATACGGATCAGGCGTTGTAAAATTTCAGGTCTAATCTTGCTAAATCGATCTTTTATTGATATATGTGTAAACATTTCTAGATTACTGTTGTAACTTGTGGACAATTGGCTTCAAATTTTTAAGATATTGAGATTATAACATCCTTCATAATTGTACAAAAATTTGTAATATTCAACCGATGAGTTTTATGGAGAACAATTGGATGAGAAATTTTACGTTTGCTAAGTATTCATCAAATAAAAAAGCTCCTCTAAAATTATTGTTTTTATTAAAAAACTGTCAAAATTATAAAACTATTACATTTAGGAAAACGTTTTAGGCAACTCTTTCAATTTGTGAATCTCCGAGTGTGTTTGCAACGACTTTTATCAAATGGACTTTTGCAAAACTTCTTACTCAGAGGTTTTACTCCTAAACGTAAAAGTTTATCTGGTGCTGAGTTTGTATTATTCACATTTGTCTGAGTAGTTATCTCATGTGATAACTTATGCAATTTTAGCCTACAATTATTCCGAAATAGTTTTTGGCACACGTCACAAAGAAATGGTGTTTGTAATGTATCGTTTTTTATTTTTCGTAACTTTATCTTGTGATTTTCTTTAGAAGAAGTTGATTTACTGATATGAAAAAGTTCTTCTCGTGGTCGAACGCGTATATAGCTTCCAACTGACCGATCAACTACATTACTTGCATTATCAAATAACTTTTCATCACGTAATGCACAATGCCCAGAGGTAGAACGGTGCGAATCTGGGGAACGGTGCGAATCTAGGGAACGGTGCGAATCTGGGGAACGTTGTGTCTTCATTTCGATATCTGAAAGATAAAACACATTTGTTAATGATATGATATTAGAATATCATGTATGGTACTTCGTAAAGCAGGTTTCGATCCGGCAATCAGTGTAGTGTTCAACATTCGTTGAAAGAGAAAATCAAACACTATCGGCGAACCTTCCGGCAATATTTTCTTTTGTAACTAAATATTGATAATGGGCTTGTGTCCTATATCTTAATTTCTATAAAAGTGTACTATATATTGATAAAGTGGGTTACTAGAACCTCAACTGTTCAATTATTTTTTAATAACTCCTTATGTGTTGGGAGATATTAACAATTAAAAAAGTCATTTTGTCTCTTTAATTATTTTGGGATTCAACGTTGTACACATTCCAAGTGCATGTGACATCACAATCCTTGTGTAAGGTTACCAACCTTACAGCTCATAAATCTCTGCTATATGTATTTATATATCAAAATAACAAATATTATTTTCAGCTATTTCAAGGAACAATAAAATTTCAATATTATGTTTGCCTTAGCAGGGTTAAATAAAATAAAAACTTATTATTCTTTGATTTGACTTGATTATTTCGACTACCAACAGCTACAGAACATTACCACAGCACTGACCTAATCAACAAATAACTGACGTTAAAATGCATTTCACGTCATACAAATATGTCCGACCATATCTAACGCTAAAACTACAATTCAAACTTCTAATTGCTACATCTCCGTCAACATTTAGATATTTAATAAAATCGACACGCCAATACACATTTATTAACATCAAGTTCAATCAACAATTGAAAAATCGACCACTAAAAAATGAGTAGAGAAGAATGGACTAGCACCTTATATAATCTTGCTTATCAATTCGCCGTGAAATTTTCATGTGTTATTTACCTGATTGGGTTGCTGTGTTATTTACGGAGCAGTTGTCGCATCCGACTTTATCCTCTACCTTTTTTTGGAAAGAATTCGTTTCATATTCCACATCACTTGCACACATAATAAGAGATTGAAGGGCAGAGCCAATTTCTTTTGTAGGATCCCTTCAAAAAAATACATTTCATATGAAACAAGTTGCAAAATATTGACTGCGGAAATTAAATAACGAAATTATTATATGTTACATTCAAATTTAAGTAAGAAAAGATGGTTCAGCAATGAGTCCCGCAAAATTATATCAACTATAATCAGAATCAAAAGTAATCACTCCAGCTCACCTGTACAAAATTAATATTAAATCCGACGATAGATGTCAATGTGGTGAAGAAGGAACTTTGGATCATATTATATTTGAATGCATAAATTATAGTTTAGAAAGATCTAAATTCAATAGTGAAATATTAGATGTGATTAAAACTTTTCCTGTTAAAACTAAATTTTTGTTAAGTGATTCAAAATTAATTATTTAAATATTTAGAAATTTGTAAAAAAGAATTATAAAATGTTAAATATGTATAAAAAATAAACTATGACGAATAAAAGTCAAGGCAAATAAATAAATAAATAAAAAAAAAAAAAAAAATTAATGCACAAAAAAGTGAAAAATAATTTAGCATGTAGATTAAAATCATGTACGCAATTTTAAGATAAATGGCCAATAAAATTATCTATCTTTTTACATATCTAAATTCCTTTGAACATTAATTAACATTATCATAGATTATAAAATAGAAATTGATAAATAAAATAATTGAAACCAGCATACTATTCTTTTTCATCAATTTGCCATTTGGTTCAGAGTGTTTAATGCATTTGAATGAATTTGCTTTCTAATTTTTTCGTATTGTTTTCTTTATAAATACAGCTGTTAATAAATACAAGTAGTGAAACATTTTATGGGACCGAATTCCATTGTCTAAATTTAATTATATTAAAACATTCGTAAATATTAGAATACTTTACCCAACTATTCAATGAGCTTGTGTCCTATCTCTTAATTTCTATATTGATAAAGTTGGCTACCAGGACCTTAAATGTCCACCCAGTAAACATTTTGGAGTCACTTTGACATCATATTGAAGATGCATATGATTTTTTTGTCATGAAAGAGTTCAGTTTCTCACATTTTTTCATATAAAATGTCTACTTTATCGCATACAAATGGCGCAATTACTCCACCTGTCGGAGTACAAATGAAGATAAAGTTGATGCGAACTATAATTGAAGTGAAATAGTGATAGAAACGTCACTAAATAGGGCACTTCACCAAATTGTTTACTGGGCAATTACTTTTAACAACTCCTTATATGTTAGGAGATATTAACAATTTAAAAAAAATCTTTTTGTTTCAACGTTATAGAACATTCCAAGACATGTGACCTCACATCCAGTAATTTACTAATCTCTTTTCAGAAGAAAAAACTTGTTGAAGAAGACTTACTCATCGTCCTCCAGTGGTTCAAGCTCGAGTTCGTTGTAGTGATAATGGGGGTCCTCAATCGCTAGATTCATAGATTCAGCACAGATGCTGCAGGATACTATATTTGGGTCAGCTCCGGGTTCCATTTTACATTCTTCTAACATCGCCATATTTTCAATCGAAGATCGGCACTTCATTATTTGTTAACTACAATTAAAATATACATAAATAAAAGAATTAATCAATATCTACTAACTGATTTATTTGCGTTTGTGTAAATACCTTCATAAGTACGTATTACTTCAGGTTTTCTCCCGCGAAAAGTGAGGTTACGGTTTATATATAATAATCCGATTTATGCAAATTCATTTTTAACAACAGATATTAAATATTACAATTAATTTTTATATTCTCATTTAATTAAACAAATAATTATAATGAGAACATAATAAATAATTGAAAAATAAATTTGTAAAGAACTACTGTTCTACTAGTTCTACTATTGATCACATTGGCGCAAGTGGGCTTGTGTCCTATGTTTTAATTTCTATAAAAGTGTACTATATATTGATAAAGTTGGTTACCAGAACCTCAAATGTTCAATTATTGTTTAATAACTCCTTATATGTTCGGAGATATTAACAATTAAAAGAGTCATTTTGTCTCTTTAATTATTAAAGGGATTCAACGTTGTACATATTCCAAATGCATGTGACATCACAGCTCCTAAATCTCTGCTATATATATTTATATATCAAAATATCAAATATTATTTACAGCTATTTCAAGGAACAATCAAATTTCAAAAATATGTCTGCCGTAACAGGGTTAAATAAAATAAAAACTTATTATTCTTTGACTTGACTTGATTATTTGACTACCAGCAGCTACAAAACATTACCACAGCACTGACCTACTCAACAAATAACTGACGTTAAAATGCATTTCACGTCATACAAATATGGCGATTTCGATTTTTCAATTGCTGATTGAAATTGATATTAATAAATGTGTATTGCCGTTTTTATTTTAATAAATATCTAAATGTTGACCGAGATACAGCAATTAAAAATTCGGATTGTAGTTTTAGCGATATATACTCTTAGTCTGTTCTAGGGGTTGTTGCATCTTACGAAGAGGAATGACACTGATTTGTCAGTTGCCATAGCTACCCATTTAAAAACAAAGAAAACGGTCAACTTATATGAATAAGAAATGTGTTGTTCGACATTACATTTGAATAAATAATAAATTGAATATTTTAATATTATATTCTAATCTACTATTACTACTCGACTAATTCCACTCTGAACTCAAGTATTACAGTCACTAAAGAAACATAAAAACATTACAAACGTAATAACCCTTACGCAAGTATGTCTTGCGCAACTGCCGACACTTACTCAGCAACCACCAAATGAAACTAGAAATACAATAAGAATTAAATCATGCTGATCCTCGTGTTAAATTTGTTATTGGTCCTAAACAACGTGAATGGAAATGAAATTGAGGAAAGTTGTTATTTTCCTGATGTTGATGCTGTGGTAAACGTGGTCCAAAATGTCTTTGAAGGTGAACACGCTGTTTCTTTGTACTGGGAGAGGAGTTTGACTAATGATGATCTTCAATATGTGAATAACTTAACGAAAACGTTGATGCGGGAAATGGCGTTTACAGTTAAGTTTCATAAAGGTGAGAAGCAAACATTAGATGATACTAAATGTAGCATCGTTGTCCTTAAATATTGGAAAGAATACAGCGATCTAGCTTCCGACTTAGTTTACCACTCCGACAATGTAGTTGCAGTGTTAAAAACCAAAGCAAATTCTTCTGAGGTCCTCCATGAAGTGGAAAAAGCAGCTGAAACATTTGGAGTTCATCTGGTAACTCTATTTGAGGATAATGAGGACCATCTTCTTAAGGTGTGTCACATGAATGCGGTTCTATACAAAGTGTCTTGCGATGTCCCCTCAGCGGAAGACAATTACAAAACCGAGCTGATTATTAATCGTAATATAGACGTAAGCTCCTATGATTACTTCAATTTTGATATCCCAATGAATAAAACAAAGATATTAACATTTTTAATAAATCACCTCAATTTATCAGTTGTTGATAACCCATCGAAACAAGTTCTTTTAGGTCCATTTGCATCGAATCAATTTAAAATATATCCACTTACTTCGGTGACGTATCAATGGTGGGTTCCTGCAGCTAAACTATCTCCGCAGTGGAAGAGCCTCACTGTAGTGTTCACGTCTTCTGCTTGGGTGATGATTCTTTGTGTGTTTATACTGTCTGCAGTGATTTGGATTGGCTTCACCGTCCATCCTCGTGAAGATACAGCAGAGACATCGCTAATTATTTCAATAATAAACGTGCTGTGTGTTCTTCTTGGTGCTTCTGTTAACCACCAGCCTCGCACAATGTTTTCCCGGGCGTTCTTCCTTATTTTAGTGATATACAGTTTACATATATCCACTGCGTATCTTTCCAATTGGATCAATATTTTAACAACACCAATTTACGAGAAACAAATTTACACTATTGAAGGAATGGTAAACTCCGACTTATTGTTGCATTCTAATGGGTGGGCTATTAGTGATAACTGGTATAAGGATTCTCCAAATAAATTTGAAATGGAAATTTTTGAAAGATCTTCTTCTTATGCTAAGGAATATTCTCTCAGCCGTGACTTAATTATTTTAATTGAGAATGAGACAACAGGTAATGATGCCATATTAGCAAACAATGAGGATTTAAGGAGGTCTGGACACCTGGACATGTTTTACCCCGTGGAAGATGGAACACATATATTGCTAGTCCTTTTCTTTGCTAGTAACAGACAATTGAGCGCTGCTATTCAGGATATTTTGGGACGCCTCCGATCAAATGGAGTTCTTTTAACTTTTGGGAATGATGATGTCCCTAGGATAGTTAACATCAACAGCGATTACGATGAAGATAACCATGTTAGACTTACTGTAGATCATCTGCAAGCTGCGTTCTACATATTGGTCATTGGGTGGCTGCTCGCATTTATTGTTTTCGTGTTTGAGATTGCTCTTATTGACCTTTTACATGATCTGATCAGATTAAGATGTAGAGTAACTGTCCGTTTATCGCATGAATAAACACTGAAGTACGAGCGAAGGCGGAGGATACATGCTGACTATAAGACCCCTCAATTATTTATTGTTTTCAAACAATAGTTTAGAGGTTTAGTAACAATAGATAAGAAATTAGGGTCTAACAAAGAGGTCATTACTGATATAAACGCCGACTTAGAGGGTCTTGAGAAAACGTATTATTTGGAACTATTAAAAATTGGAAAAACACAGACTATGTTGATAAATAAAGCGCATTTTCAAGAAAAATAAGTCCCTGCGTTATAAAACTACCCTCATCAGGTAGAAATTTGTCTTGGAATGCGAGTTTCGCTCTTTATAGGTTAGCACAAACTAATTGTAATCGTATTATCATAAATCTATTTTAAAAACTTATAAAATAAACAAATTATATCATAAATTTAACACAAAAGCAACCACGTGTTTGACCACGTTTTTATTTGTTGTAAATGTATTGGAACAGACTATGCGCGACTGCCACTGTGAAAGCTCTAGTCGTACAATCAAGTCGACGATAGTCGTCCATACTCAGCGGTCGCATAATCAGCACATGCTTGCACGTGGTCTATTCCAGTGATGTAAATTTCTTTATCCTGACGTATGCGAAGGCGTAGTGGACTACACATTTGGGGCATACCTCGTACGCGTTATTTTTGCTGCAGATACAGTATTTATTTACAACTGTTTCACACGCTGAACGTTCGTTTTGTTGTTCTGTTACTTTTACTTTTAGCACGTTTTTCACGTTAAGTTCCGGTTCCGGTTGCCGTTCTATTTGCCACGTTAGCACCCTTCCGGTGTTTTGTGTTTTGGTTTAAATAACGTGTTGGCCACTAGGTGTATGGTTTTTCGAGCAATTGTATTGACTTTGATATATACACTTCTATATATATATATATATATATATATATATAAACATAACTAAACTAACTATTATCTTAATATATATAAATTACGTGTCACGTTGTATGTCCGCGATGGACTCCTAAACTACTTAACCGATTTTAATCAAATTTGTACACCGTGTGCAGTTTGATCCAACTTGAAAGATAGGATAGCTTACATCTCAATTTATGATTGCAATATTATCTTATTGCAAATTATTTGTCTATTAATTATCTGTTAGCTCCAAACGATGACATCTGGCGACGATGATGACGACATCTGTTGACTAGATTGAGTAAATATTCTGTTGACTAGATTGAGTAAATATTCAATAGATGGCGCTATGTAATGTAATATGACAAAAACGTTAGTCACAGCAACGCGTGGCCGGGACAGCTAGTAAATAATATGTTAATATGAAGCAACTGTAATACACCCTATTAAAATAGCCGACGTAGAAGGAACTTCTACCTAGAAGAACTTCTTAAATTAAGCAAATAAAGATAATCTGTCATAAACATAAATGTTTTTGTTTTAACTTATAAAAATGTCTTTTTGTAGTGAAGCTTTGTATTCTGGAACCGAATATTGATTGTTTTTCGTAATAATGAACTTTATACCCCCTAAAAAGGGTCTGCAACAGTGTTCTTGTGCCTAAACAACCCCCATGTATTTGGCACCTATGCGACAGGCGTCAAGTGATTTTTTTATCCGTATATGTACGAGTTTTATATTATTCTTTCAAAATGTTTAACAAAAAAAATATAACTTCGACTTTACAAGCCAGAAAAAATATATAGGAATAAAAAAAAAAAACAATCTACCCTTAACCTTGGATCCTCTTTGTTACGAAGTAAATCCAAGCCCGAGGGTAAGTCATATCCCTTAAAATACTACCCCTTAGTACTCCGCACGATCCTAGTTTAAAATGAAAACAAAAATTCAATTTTCCAAACAATTATAAAGAGTAGGATCTGAGAAGAAAAAAAATGGTAAAATAAATTTTATTTATATTCATATTTTGTGGCAGGTGGAAAAAGAAAAGCTATGTGGGAGTGAGGGGTGGAAGGTAGGGGATGTTAGTAACATATAACGGAAGTCGGTAGACAATCTGCATAGTTCTATGGGTAGATTTATACATGAAATGGCTAACATGACGATGTTTCATATCGAATCATATTGTGGAATCACTGCGCTTCAGTAGTGCATGATGTTTTCTTGTGATATCTCATTACCAGTGCGTCGTACGATAAAAATAACTATGATAAATTTGATAGAGGACTTAATTACCTATAAGTTGTGCATACAACATTTTTTTTATATCTAATAGATAGGGAGCTACACCGATTTAAAGTGGAGAACTTCGTACAAAATTAATTAATTTAATAATGAAAGCATGCGCTTACAAACTTGTAATATCTCTTTATCAGTGCGTCCTAAGATAAAAGTAACTATGATAAATTTGATAGAGGACATAATTACCTATAAGTTGTGCATACAACATTTTTTTTATATCTAATAGATAGGGAGCTACACCGCTTTAAAGAGGAACACTTCTCTGAAAATTTGGCATTTGATAGTTAGTGCATATGTTTACAATTTTGCTCATATCTCTTAAATTAATTGTAGTATTTAAACATATCATACACCATTTAAAAGGTCTTTTAAGGGTCTACAACTTTTATCTAAACATTTTTGTTATAAAATAAATAGTTTGCGAAATAAATGAATAATACAATTAATAGTTTCAAATGTATAACTTATACTATTACTTTAAAAGTGCGCAGAAGGCACTGTTGTGCATTTTCTATAAAACAATTTTAAAGCAGTTTATTCTAAACGAACTACTCTATAGATCTTTATAACGTTTACAGCAAAACAGTTGCAATTTAAACGAATAAAACAAATCGTATATATTTTCCCGGATGGAAGTGTGAACCCGTTACCGTAGCCGGCCCATCCTAGAGAATAATACAAGCATAAAAATATATATTATTTTGCACATTTTCACCGTCAGATGGCTACGACATAACGCGGTGGGCTGAGGGCCGTGGGCACAAGTAGTAAATTTATTTTCGAGTATTGTCTGAAAATGGTTGAAAAATATAAATTGCTTTGCTATAGAAACCTTTTATATGCCATGGTGTGATGGCTGCGGAGCGTTGCGAATGAAGTTGAAGTTGGCTACACTGTGAAGTGAATAACAGGTCAAAACATTTCAAATGAGTTGTTAGTTCGAGAAAGAATTTGAGAAAATGGAAATTGAGGTCTTCAGATGTATTTAGAATTCAGTGATCTACCGCTCCCGCAAAAATCAGTTGTATCTAGTCAATCCGTTGACAATATCGTTACTCAATTCATGAAATATATGAAGAACTACCGCCTTTTTATTAATCTTCAAAGGTAATTATTAATTGTAGCAAATAAATGAGGTTAATAGCTGCAAGAGTGATTAAAAGAGCTCACAATATACTACAGAGCCATTCTTCACTCTGAAGTTGTCACAACTGAGTGCCACCTTCTTGTCATTGAATGTGATTCACGGTGACACTTTTTATAAATCTCTAACAATAAATTGCAGGCAAAATCCTATGATATGTGACTTATAACTGGAACCGACAATTGTCATTCTCGAATAAACCTTAGATAATTGAGATCTAACAAATTTCGAATCACAACTCAATTTATATAAAACTGCACTGTATATTGCACTGTAGTACACAGCATATATAAAGTTAACTATCGAAACCTCAAATATCCAATTACATTTCATCAATTGGCGGTATTATAGAAGTTATTAACAATTGAAATAGTCATTAAAAAAAAACTTTAGAACTACTTGGCGCCTCACCCTTCATTACCGTTTTCTCTGCTACGATTGCCATCGCTATTAAATAGAGTCTAAAAAAGATGTAACTGTCGAACTCTCGTAAATTGAACTGTAAAAAGCTATCCCAAAAAAATTAGTTCACAATCCAATTTCGTTTTAATCAAATAGATACTTGTGTCTTCTTATGCATTTTCATTTCTTTGTATTGTTTCAAACAGCACTCTCTCTCTTTCACCAACACACTTCTATCCTTTCACACAATATAATCACCCTCCCTCTTCTCCCCTTCATTCCACCCTGTACTAGTGTAGTGCTCTTTTCTATCTCGCCACTCCAGAGTACTCAGTGTTTTTGCGGTAATCGATATTTTCTTTGCAAATTAGTATTAATTAGTATTGATGTTGATTACTTCATCAGATTCAACTAGCGTCGCTCAATGACCTCCCTCCTCCCAGTTGTTACACTCCCCCAGAAATAATCCAATAGTCGCGCATCGTACAGCTCAGCAAACGTGTCGATGCTTGTGTTGAGGGGCAAGAAGGGTGCGAGGGAGGGGGTTGGTTGCGTTATGTGCCAAGTTCAATTAAACTTTTTAGTTTTAATTTGTTAAAAGACAATGACAGTGATATATTTTATATTTATTTTAAATAAAATCTAAATTAGTATAATTTTAATTGATAGAAATTAAAAGCGTGTTCGTTTCGAAGTCATTTCGGATCAAAATCGAAGGCGAAAGCTTTAGAAGCAAAAATTTACTACAATGTAATGTAAAATGTTACTACACCCCTTAAATTTAAGCTTTATAATACCAAATTTCTTTTCCTGAACATACCCAAATATATTTACTATATGTGGTTTAGAACGTGCTTCGAAAAATCTTACTCAAATTGTAATCAGGCTATTCGTTATTACTACGATACGAGAAAATGCTGCTTAAATGTCGATTCCTATACTAGGTCGAGTTCAAGAATATCGTATTCAAATTTTGTACGCTTCGGATCCAAATTGTTAGTAGGGCTGTTTCATGCGCCATAAAAAGCTAGGACAATAGTGTGTCCCTTTTAGAAATTGCACATGATGAATTACAAAATTCATGCCTATCTATAAATACACCTATCGATGATGGATTTACTAGAATTTTGTACAAATTACGTCTTGGTACAGGACCAATGATTACTTACAAGAAATTTTAGGTTAAAATACTAACAACTTTTAACAACCGTAGTGCCATCTATCTATGCATTAAACTGTGATTTTTTTCAACCTATTTACAGCCATTCTATCACTTTCCAACGTTCTGCATATCTAATCCACCAATGCTAACTACATTTTGTATTTACATGCACAATTATTTCTTGCTACTTGCGCTATTCATTCTAACCTCACATTATACTAGTACTAGTTATTTAATTAGTTCACAGATGTCACTTTCTTATACAGAGGATTACAAACAACTAACTACATGCTTCTATGATCTGCTTACCCATTTTTTTTACATTTTCATATGGTTTTTAAACCCTTGTTTTGTAATATGAGTATAGTAATGTATTCCGTTCACATACTATATTTATTCCCCATGGGATCTGAGAGAGGTGGGGGGATATTTTGAAGTGGAAGGGATGTATACAGTATGATGGAAGGGGAACAAAGGCTAGGGAAGGGATGATAACTCCTCAATGCCTCAAACTTGCATTTCCCTTTACCACCCTGTTACCCTTTCTCATTCTGCAGGTTCTGTCGTAATTAGCCTGGCTCTGGCTTCAACTTTACTGAATTCTGCAATATATATTATTATGTGAGTTGAAAGATTGGAAGAGAAACTACATCGTTTCTTCTGTTGGCTATTAACCGCAGAGCAGTGCAAGTTTGGAGGAGAAAGACTAATTAGTGTAAAGGTGTTCAGGTTCAGAAGATACACCTACAAAATACCGAGTCAGTAGTCACTAGAATAAAGAGCCGATGAATCTGCAGCCAAAGATGAAAATATAGCAGCAATATGTTCGAAATATAATGTAACAGGTTTGAAATAAACATGTGCAGCTGCATGGCTTCGTTCTGCCAGTGTGAGAGCGTTGACTAAATTCAAAAGGTTCGGAAAAGTTGGACCTAGTGGTACTAATACATATCAGTGGCCCTTCACTTAGTGTAAAATAATTAGATACTGGAAAAAAAACGCTTTTAGCGACATCATATATTGATGTATCTTCTATGAACTAAAATTATTCGGCGACATTACATAAGAAGCGAATGAGATGGCACACTTCAAGAACCGGTTTTAAAGACACCATTTAAAATTACTCAGCGACTCAACATAGGAAGAGAATGAGGGGAATGGAGAGCGGACACTTTAAAACCGCTTTTAGCGACACCATTTAAAATTATTCGGCGGCTCAACAAACGAAGGGAATTGGTTTAACTCCGTTGTTATTCTTGTTATCAGTACAGAGTATAAAAGATGTTATTACTTAATACTTTATAATATGTTTTAATTACAAACACACAGTCCTTATCTCACATAAGTTCATAGAGTTGCTTAGTAATTTTAGTTAATAGAAGATATATTAATAAATGGTGTCGCTAAAAGCGGTTTTTGTAGTGTATTCTCTTTCTCCCTCATTGCCTCCTCTTATGTTGAGTATACTTACATAAGAGGGAACGAGCCTATCTCTAGTTACACAAATAAAACACCTTTTCCAATCCGTTACACGACGTTATCCTATTCAACGCAGGGTGATAAAATCAAAATATAGGATAAAGGGTTAATTATCTTATAATATTTCAGAGGGTTGTATTGATATAATTGGTGTAGTAGATCAAAGTAATTTAACAAAGTAATAAACAAGATCACACTTTGGAAAATTAGTGAAGTTTGTTAAGATGACCAAAATTAATAAGTAATTTAAAAGTAGGACGAAATTTATTTAAGAAATCATCAAGCGTGGAATCATTGCGTTCTTTATCTTCAGCTACCTGTAGTAACTAGATCTTTGCTGTACAACATAGGCGACATATAGATAGCCGGTTATCTTTACATACTGAGATTTGTATAGATTTAGTAATTATGCATTTAATAATAGTTGAGCAACGTCAATTTTCTAAATATTTCCTGAGTTGTAGCAATGTGAACATAACGCTATAGTTAACACAAGTCATGACAAACGCCAGAAATCAGTTTACTCAGTGCATGGGGAATGGGGGACATCACCTCCTTGATTTGATTTTCAAAACTAACTAAAACAAAACTTTATGTATGTGCCTACATTATAAAAAACAAATAAAAATTTTCTGAATTATACAATGGGTTTTATTATGTTTTGAAAAAAGGAAGTTATGCTGCCTATAAAATACTTTTTATTTTTTTGCGTTTATCTAGAAACTATTGCACTAATATCTGAAGAACCCCTTATCCGATTTTTATAAAAATTACACCATATCTTCTTTATAATATTATCTACAGGGTAGAATATAGTATTACTATTTTCTACTACCACCAAGATCTGCACCGATGGCGGCTCCAGGCAGTCTCACAACCAGACCCTTCTGCGCACACCACCGCGACCCTCATACTTATTGAGGCTTTATAATAATTATAACACAAAGTTATAAATACTTCTAGTATATAAGAATTTGTACGATTGAAACCTTCGTTCATTTTCTATTTTCAATAAACTGTCACTTCCACAAAAATATATCTATATAAATATCCCAAAGTTTCCGAATTTTGTTGCACCCAGTTATTTTAAAAGTGCTTAAACAATGGCCCCTTTTCCTCATTCCTCTGCTTCTTTTACCCACTCCTCTCAAACCAACACGAGACAATATGTCTTGTGCTTACTTCATATGTTTGGTTCTCCCACCCACTAGCTCCTTCCTCGTTGTCCTGTCCTGTCCTATCCCATTCCATTCAGGACTTCCTGTGCTTCCTGTTGCCGTGTTCTACTGCACTTTTGTTCCAGTGGTTATTATTTCAGCAATTTGTTTCGTGTTCTATGTTTTATGTATTTAATCCACATCATATTCTTATTTTATAGTTTTCGTTTTGTTCTCTGCAATTTTAATGATTTGTTTATTTTAATGAGAAATCTAGATTTGGTTGTGGTTACACCATTATGACTGTTACTGCAAGATTACTATAGATACAAGTGAACAGGTAAAGGTCCAAATGGACGTGTTGTTGGACACCACTGTTCTAACCATGTATAACGAGTCGCTCGCTCTTTAGTTCGAAATTAATTTGAACTAAAACTCGCCCTGTTAAATGAACTAAATGCCAGAGTCAACAATTTAGTTTTTGCAACTAGAAAATAGATAATGGCGCTGCAATAGCTTGGCTTGTTAAATACGTGTTTATTAATTATCTATGTGTGTGTGTGTGTCTGTTTCAACTAATGGACAAAATGCATTCACTTCATATGCATCTAGAATGTAGATATTTTTACTTAAATAATAAATAAACGTAAAACATTACGTAGAAAATAATCTGTTGTTTAAATATATTGTAGTTTAGATGTATAATGTTCCAGGAGTATGTTTTTTGTTTATATGGTTATTTTCATATGCAAATTTGAATGTTGGTTCGAAAAAGGCTATGTCAATATTAAGCAAAATTTTTTATTTTGTAGGGACTCTATTTACTCTGTAACTTCTAATCTGAAAAAGATAGAAAGTTGAAATTTGGAAACGTGTTTCGCTATTGATTGTGAACATGTTTCATAATTTTATTATTAAGAAATTAAAGGAAGGGGTGTTGAGAAAATTAGAGTGCCCGGTAAGACAACTTTTAAGAAAGTTCAAATTTTGGATTGTGTAATAATTAAGTATCTAATTAACTAGTGGCAAAACTTTTTTACAAAATTTGTTAAATATGATATTAATATAAGTGTCCTTAATTTAACTACAAATTTTCCAATGTTTTGACCAGATTTTAAGCGAGATATTAATAATTAAAGCGCACATATTTAATATTAAAATTACTGCCACTTAACTTATGACTTTTCTTTGCTTGATAACTTTTTTATTTTAAAAGTTACAAGGAAAAGTTATTAACAAAAGTTGTAGATAATATTCTTAGGTACAAAAAAGCTCTTCACTAAATTTTTGTGGCAGTTATAGTTTGCAAGATAAACAAAGAAAATTAATTACAAGTTTTTGGCATAGTTACAATTTGGTGAAAAAACAAAAGTGACGGATTTCTCTCACTAACAATTTGAGTCAAAAAGAACAAGTTGATGGGTTTGGATCGTATCGCGATCGTTTGATGATGCTTGCATTGCAGACACAGTAATTTAACCACCCCTATACTCCCACTCAACTTCCCACGATGCTTCTCTTGCTGCACGCTAGTCCTGTACAACGCTACACCGTGTACTTTATTACCATACTTTATTTTATAGCTTCATCTTGAATAGGAGATGAATAATGGACCCAGATTCAATGTATTTATTTTAGCAATTCGGGCGAATTAATTAATCGAAATGTTTCTGAGATATTTGGGCTGTTAAAAAGTGTTTCCACTGGTGTAACATTATTTATAACTTATTTGGAGGTTGTTGCAATAAGTTTACTGAGGATTGTAGCTGTTTTGCTTGGGTATTTAGTTACATCTATGTATTATACTTTATTTTATTTTAAACACCTTAAAATCTCCTTGCTTTTCAATGTTTCTTTCCTTGTTTCTTCTCCTTCTGTTTCCTCCTTCTTTTTACTTCTTATCTTCTTCTCTCCCAACATCTAATGCTTATATGCAACAGCTTTTCCTCCACTTCAACACAAATTCTTAAGTTTCCTTACTTCTCTGCTCTAGGTATTTTAGTACTCCTTCTCGTCTACAATTTTTATGTTTATTAATTGTCGTCATTGTCGTCGCAGGTTTGAAATAAACGTACGTATGCGCACTGCTTCGTTGCTGCCAGTGTGAGAGCGTTGATTACATTCTCAAGGTTGAAAGCATTGTATGCATCTAATGCGCTAATAAAGCTTCTTTCAACAAAAGATGTCATTTTAAATTTCACATAACTTTTTGAACTTTTAACCTACAATTGTAGTAACATTTAACAGATATTATGTTCCATTAGTAACCTCAGAGTTTTATCTTTGGATTAAAATAAAAGCATCACCACTATTCACGAAAGTCTTGCGTTTTTCTGTTGATTTAAAATGACACCTCTTGTTGAACGTAACTTTCAAAGTTTACTTTACATGATAACGCATTTGATAATGAACATTGTCACATACCCTGGATAGTACTGATATGGAGATGGGAACAACTAGGCGACTCACTACAGAGGAAAACTAAAATTGAGTCTGATATTATCGCTCCCGGCGTTCCTGACCATTCCAGGCTGTTCCTGATCTTTCTGGCCGCTGCGGCATTGAGTCAGCGTAATAACAGCAAGCACAATCTAAGCGTGAACTCCCCCCGCCCCATTCTACACCCCATCCACTCACTCCTCTGGTTCAAATCGAAATCTTTTGCATGATCATGGTGTAATTAAACTTTGGATGGATATGGACAAAAATAGAGTAATGAGAATGAAGTGTTATCAGATTAGATCTGGTGTAGATTGACAAAGAGAGTTTTTTGTGACATTAATGGAATGGAAACATGAAAGCGCATTTTTGCATTAGATAAATGCGCTTTATTTTATCGTTGATTATTTTCAAATATGTTTTATAAAAATTACTTGCAAACTTTTACAACATCCAAAAGTAGACACCTTTTTTATATATAATTTCTCGGGCTTCCTAGGCACGTAGCCTTTTATCGCCCCTAATATTGTTCTGCATCTTTTTATACTTTATATCCCGACAACAGAAATGATCTATTCATGGCTACCGCTGTTATAAATTTCGGTTTCTCAATCAAAAAGGTGGTGTTAACAGGAAGCGTCTGCGAAGTCTGTAGCACCGCCCCTTGGAGTCCAGTTCTTGCCATTGCAGTATTTTTACATTGCCACAGAATGTGGTCAGGATCTGCCTCCTCTTCACCACATTCGCATTTAGAGTTTGGTACCTGAGCTGTTTTTAAATAAGCATTATTTTTGAAGTTGGTTAAACTGAGTTTCAGAAGAAAGCGAGCAGAGGTTTATGCAGGTATGTGAATTCAAATAAAGTTGATAACATTCGTTGATTTCATTCTAACAGCAAGAAGTTCTGTTATGACTGTACCTATCCATTTCCACAAATATATACTCCATAACTGCGGTGGCCTTTCAGCAATTTGCCTGTCGCAGCTTCGGCAACCTCACCGTTGTCACCGTCACCCTAAGTCCAAGCTCTGAATTTCCGTATCCTGGCTCCAGCTCCAGGCAACAACTGGCCCGTGCCATAATTAATCGCGAATGCTTATTTTAACAATCTTTGTTCAGGCCGCTTCATTCGCATTAGATTTATAAACGCATTTGACGTCACACCCGATTTAACAAGACTCTACCACAATTTCATTTAGGTACAATTAAAGAAAATTATTTTAAATTCAATTAGCGCCTTTCTGTTTTTTAGCAAACACTGTGAAAACTGTTTTATGTTTTATTTTGGGTAAATGACAAACAAAATAAGGCGCTCGATAAAATTTAAGCTATGAACGAATTATATTTTCATTTCTTTTATTCTAATGTTATTTTCCACACACAGTTGACTGTATGATTCCATTTAGACATGAATATTTTCCATCAGCTTGTAGAGTTTTCCAGGAGTTTACTTCGACCGTCGTCAGCCGTCAGTCGTGTGTCCTCACCGCGAACAATCCTCCCGCCACAGAACGTGTCATACAACCGATCCGGGAAGTGTTGCAGTTTTGTTTTATTTCGATTGTTCATTGCAATGTAATGTAGTTGTATAACTATGTGTAGTTATGCAGTTGTTTCTGTAGTTAGTGTTCGAATATAGTAGGTACTGTAGACAAACTGCATTACTGCATGAATGAAAGAAGATCCAATATACGAGTACATAGTTCATGTTGCCGCGAAATAAATTGAAATTCAATAAAGTTAAGGTTTGGATGGATACATACGAGGTCCTCCTCCTACCTACTGTTTTGTACAACGAGCCAATCGAGAACATGTTGGTTTGGTAACTAGTACAACCAACATGCTTGACTGTTTCCGAACCCGAGCCCAACATATTCAAGATCTTCATCAACTTTGCAGTCGATTTTCAAACTATGTCCTGGAAAGCTATCGAGCTCAAATATTGTGCACACTCTTTGTGCTATGATTCCAAACACGCAGGGTGTTATCGTACAACCCTTGGACATTTCGAAGCATTTAAGAACGCATCAAAAATATCGTTAAAATGATTGCTAAAAATACCCCAATTATAACTACACATTATTTCAAACGTGTTGTTTTATATGCAAGAATTATGATGTGATAAAAAAACAGTTCTATCACTCCACAAAGGCATGTCACATGTAAACCAACAACGTATAAATAACAGCAGTGTTCCCAACCTCAGAAATATAGAAATTAAATACTCGTTTGTTATTTTGTTATGCAGACTAAAAAAAAAAAACAAATATGTAAATTTTATTTTAAAATTCATTTGTAAACTGTCTAGCGCCCATCATTCATATAAGTTATATTAAAAGGGAAAGAAAATAGAGAAAATGAAAAAAAATGGAACTTGGGAAATGCGGAAAATAAAGGAAAACTGTTGAGCTGACTGTGGAAGGCTAGAGGAACATTGTACGTTGAAAATGTACGTAAGAGGTTTTGAAACTTTGTATTGAAATATGGAAGAGAATACGAAGGTGATACAGAAGGACTCAGGCAGACAGGAAACGAAGGAAGAGAAGAAGCAACTATTACAGGGAGGATGTGAGAGGAGAGAATATGCAGGATATGCGGAGAGGAGGAAGAAAAACTGGAGAATACTGCGAGTAAGTGTAAAGAGAAGATAGAAAAGGGAAGGAACTTAGAAGAACTGTTGTTAGAAGAGAGGAACAGCAGAAGATTGGAAGTGGAATGAAAATACTTGCTTTGAAATATATTGAATATTTTACTATTGATATAGTTTACCTTCGGCACCTCTTTAACATGAAGCATTGCAATCAAGGCAAACCCTAAATAGTATTTAAAGTTTCTAGCTATTCCTCTGAGTGCTCGCTTGATTTCTTTCGATTCGCAAATATCAGATATTCCGTTACAATAGAAATAAAAAGACAGAATAGAATTAAACATTAGAAACTGCAAAGAAAGGTAAAACGTGAAGCCACCGCCGCCTCCTCTATGATTATCTACAATTGTAAAGCAAGATAGTCTATCGATATTTTAAAGATAGGAAGACAAAAAACAAAAAAAAAGCAGGCGTAAAGAGTAGCAACGAGAACTTAACCCTTGTTTAGAGTGATAGAGATAGTCGGGAAGGGGATGGGAGGAAGGTATGGGGTATGTTGATACCCCAACCCCATTCCTCCTTTCTAACAAATAGCTACACAAGCAGGCGAAAAGTCATTGGTGGATAATATTATACTTAGAGGTATAAATGCTAAATGACCCATGGAAATCTGGTCCGATATTATAGCTATAAAAGATTGGGGGTTGTGGATTGTTCAGCCTTTAAAGGCTGTTAGAGGGTTAAAGGGGTAGAACAGGGAAGAGAATTGCGGCCTAAACGGGGGGCAATTTGTTTATTTTAATAGATTTTAGGATATATCTCGGTTTTCACTATATCTGTATGTACTAAATTGTGGTGGTGGTCTCCATGGGTTAGGCAAATGGGCGTAATATATATATATATATATATATATATATATATATATATATATATATATATATATATATATATATAATTAGTAAATAATCAAAGCAGATAATATTGTTTGTAATAAAATAATTGGGATATCAAGCTTTCAACAAATAAAACTTAATGTTAGTATTAAATATATAGTTTATGATATAATTAGCCAAACAAGTCCCTTTTAGGGGCATTTGCACATTGGAGAAACGTTTGTCTTAAGATAATATTGCTATTGTCGTAGAAACTGTGAAATTGAGATGAGTATCAGTGACTCACCACCCTTAGGGGGCTTCGTCAGATGTAAATCATCAGAAATCTGGGCCCATATTAATCACATTGGCAACCACAACTCGTTGGGGATGAGATTTGTTTGGAATATAAGCTTTCTGACTAGGTGCGGCTCTGGAAAATCCGTTTATAGTATGTGTAACCAGTAAAATATGATCGGGAGATCTGAATAGAGATCGAAATCTGACTTGCTTGCTCTTAATGCGTAGTACACTTAATGCGAAATGCAAGTAAACTTTGAAATCGTATCTTGGACTAACCGGAGAACTGTAATCGGTAGGTGCGCAAGTGTATTACAAAGCCCCTCGAGAGGGGATGGTTTCTGAGGGCTCCTCTGCAAATGTGCGCGGTCCTGAGTAGCCAGATTATCTTGAGGCAGTCGTACCTTCACTGAAATGCTGTAAATGTATAAACTGACATTCGTAGGTCACTTCCAAGACTTTCTAAATTAGCTGCTACCATCATTCCTTTTAATATATTCCAGTTTAAAATCAGGGCACATTTTTGAAGACCCATGTGCATATTTTAAAAGAATATTATTAAATATATTGAAAATCCGGGATTAAAGAATGTGTATGCGAAGGTTCTGTTTGTTCAAACATTAAACTTTGCTGTCCGCTACATCCCCTTACCCCCTGACTCTGCTGAGCATTCACCCATTGACCGGAAGCCTTTGTTACTTTACTTAAATGTGTATTTAATATCAAAAAGATTTTACAAGCTGACATTTATTGTTCCTAGCATAAAGGACAGCTTTACGAAAGCTTCTTCTTCTTCTTCTTCTTACTTGTTTACCATCGGGAGTTCTTAGCTTCATCTAAATGGAATAAAAGATGAAATGAATATTGGTGACCTAATAAATGAAATGGAGAGGAGGGAATGCGGGGAAACTTATAAATTGATGGAAATTCTTATTCTATTGGAAACACATCTTTAAGAATGTGAAGTTATTGAAAGAATAGAAAAGAACCTTCGGTTTCTACATACGATAGTCAAACGAATATAAAATAATCGTCCCACTAAATACAGCACGTGTGTTGTTAGTTTTTTTAATTAGTCGGATGTGCAATTCTTTTTGCACAGAGTCACTAAATTAATTTTATTTTGAAAATTAACTTTGGAATTAGCTTGTGATAAGCTAGCAAGTGTAAACCTTTAGACTGCAAGATATTTTCTATATAAAAATAGAAAATGAATCCTGGAATTAACTTATGGTAAGCTAGCATGTGTGAAACTTGCATAGCAAGATTATTTTCTACCTGGAGAAGTATTTTTATTATTATTTTAAAGAAATATAACATTTTAATATAAATAAAACCCCTTACACCCCTCCACCCCTCTTAAAGACTTCCCCTGTTCCATGAATTTTCCATTACTCACGTAAAAGAAACAGATTGTTTATTTTTAAAATTGAAATGTTTCAAAAACTAAATGTCCGCTCTGGAATCATGAGGATGGGGTGGTTGGGAGGCGTAGTGGATTGGGTGGGCGATTGTCAGTGGTAGTACATTGTAAAGGGAGTGAGAGGAAGAGGAAGAGGAAGGGGTTTGATAGTAAATCTCTGAACAATCACGTACTGAATTATAATGTACATCACTCGTTGGAGATTTCGTTTTGACCATCAATTGAAATTAAATGTAACGTAGTTGTCGACCAGAGACAAGTCGAATCGAGTCGAGTGCAGCTCACTTCACGAGCTGTTTGTTGATCATATACTGGCCGCATGGAAACTTTAGCAAACTAAAAATTTAATAGATTTTTATATTAAAAAATGCTGCTCTATATTCGATGTTATTTTTAATGGAAATTATTCTGAAATATAATTATTATGTTTGTGTCTCTATATGTAGTTAGCTTTATCTTATCCTGCATTCAATTTTCCAAGTGATTCCTGCAGCATTTGTTATCCTAAAATAATTGTAAATTCCAAGAAATTTAAAATTATTTTTTCTGAATATGACATACGGAAGCTTTTTATAAATATAATAAAAGAAAAAATGATATAAATCAAAATGTCTTTACTGTAATACAAAATGAAAAATAAAAATAAAGGAATAAATAAAAGAAAATAAAATCGTGGAGCAGAAAATCTTTTATTGATTGCAAAGTACTTTATTTCATGCTTTGCAACTATATTTTTATTTAAGTTGTTTTTAGGAAATTCCCATCCCATCGTATCCCGTTTTATCCCGTTCCGTTCCATTCACTTATTAATAGTTATTGTCTGGAGATGTGGCAAGTATTTTGTCAAATCTCAAAACTATTCGCGTTGTGTCTGCTATGTTGTTTTAAGGTTAACCCTAGGTTAAATTTGAGAAATCGCTCGGACGCTCTTTGAAAGTTAGTTAGTTCAATGGCCTATTAGTCCCTTATAAATATATTTCTTAATTTATTTAATTTAAGATCGTATCATATCTCCTACTATGAACTACATCGCTGATAGAAACGCTGGAGCACTTTAAGTATTCATGCGAGAAAACAGTATTACAGTTATTAAAGGGAGGCAGTGAAGAGAAGAGGTGGATGAGGAAGATAGAGAGAAGGAGGGAGGAAAGAGAAGGAATGGCAGAGTAGAAACATGACGGAATGTAGCAGGAAGAGGGAAACAGTAGGGGTTTAGGTTTATTTATATTTTTTGAAGAAGAAAAAATGAGTAAATAGAATAAGGAACACAAATGAAATGTAATTAAGCACAATGATATGTAGTTTAATAATTACTAATAATAGCCTAATGGCAAAAACATTAATTTAAAATATAATAATGTAATGTAACCTAATTCGCTGCATAAAGTGAGAAAGTTATAATCGGGGTTATAATTGCTTCAGATTTATTGATACAGTAATTGGTGGAATAACAAATCAGGAAAGCATGAGAATAAGAGATAGGAAAAGGAAAGGAGCGGCTACTGCGAAGGAAGAGGAATAACAGTGGAGGAGTCAGAAAAGTTAGGAGAAGAAAGGAGGTAGGCGCAGGGGTTTGTAAGGGAAAGAAATATATAAGAGAAGCAACAGAAAAGAAAGAAGAAGATGGAAGAAACGAAGTGTGCCGGAGGACCTGGATAAACAGGGAAGTAAGGAAATAGAGAAGATAACATGGTTTAGCTTAGGGAACGAAGGAAGAGGGAGTAGGTATCGGGGAAAAGAGGACGAGAAAACATGCAGTATGTGTGGAAGGAGGATGATAAATTGAAGCACATTAAGAATGTCGAAAGAAGAAGCAAATTAAATGAAACCTATAGGAGATATTACAAGATAGAGGGAGTAAAGAAAATAGATGACGGAAGTAAGTGGAAAGAGAAGAGCTAATAAATAAAGAAGAGATAATATTAAAATTACAATACAATAATAAAAAAAAATCATAATACTGAGTAGTAACACATTTACACGACTAAATATATAGGTCGTCTGTCCGTGTTTCAAATAATATCAACTAATTATGAACCACTGACCGTAAGATTACTGGTAAAGTAGGTTGATAACCCCATGAAACAAAACAAAACATAATTACCAGCGCCTGGATTTCCGCAACCAATACAACACAACATAAAATATTAAAGTTGGACGGGAGGTGCTATGTTCGGCGTTATATTGTTTCACAAGTTAAATTAATTAGAGATTACACTCTGATGAGGTATTCACTAATTAGTTCAAATAATTTTAATCATATTTTGTTGTTAATTAAATATTGTTTTTAACTTTTAACTTTTCTAAAACTGGAACAAACTTTATAACGTTATAATGGTTTGTTCATTAATAGTTACGTTTTAAAAATAATTACTTTATTCTGGATTGCAATCAATGGGTCATTTTATATTATAACGAATGCTCCAGTGATGGCTGATAAATATTTTAAGAGGTGTTGTTTTTGAAATAAACGTTATATAGAAATGAATTTCGTTTCGAAAGAATTTATTTTGAGGTGGTCGTTAATGAGAGATGCTGATTATAATAAAGATTTAACATGTAAGGATAAGTTGCTTGCTTATTGAGCCATGGTGTTAGCAACTGACAACGAGTTGAACAGCTGTGGTACGTAGGAAGGCAAAGAGAACGCTGGGACGAAGATAATATTCACTAGGGGCCGTTCAGAACTTAAAACTGTTATAAAAAACTTTTTATTTAGGACTGCGGCACTAACTAGGCACGAGGCTCTGCTAAATTTATTTACATTTATTGTAGTAACTTTATTTTCAGTTATTACTTAATTTGTTATGTGTACTTCAGCGGCCATTGTCGTCTTTTACTTTGGGTCATAAAAGGTTTTTGTACTGCGGATGGAAAATTGACAAAATGTTGAGTTCTATGGTAAATAAAATGTAGAAACAACAAATGTAATATGGTGCTGCCATCTTATAATAACAAACAGAAGGTTGTTGCCTAATACATGCTCCAATATGTTGGGTATGTATCGTTCACTGAGAACCGCGAACAAGCTCGCTTCGGAAACGAGCCCAATATATTCGTCCGGTAACGAATTAAATATAGTTCAAATTACGAGAGTTCGGCGGCGACTCATACTTAAAATAAGTTGTGGGGTGCAAACTGCCAATATAATTAAAAAGCACTGACTCAATTATTTTTCTATATTGTATAAAGAAACGAATAAGATAAAATTCATTAACGTATTATAGATTTAGACCGCTCTTATAACCTCTTTTAAGTATAAGTCGCCGCCGAACTATCGTGAGTAACTACGATAAGTTGGATCAACACACAGAAAATCAATTTTAATTCAAATTGATTCCCTACCTATCACAGGAATCGCTTTTATTCAACAGTGAGCAGTCGTTGCGCCGTCTGTAGCTCATAAAAGAGACATTCCCTATGAACGACTGAATAGAAAACAAACGCGTTCATGACAAAAAACTCATGAAAAGTAATAGAAATGAAATAGAATTTACTCCAAAATGTTTACTGGGACAGAAAGTAAGAAAGAAGAGATAGAAGAAAGGGGAGAGAAATATGGAGTTTAGAATGGGGAAGCAGAGGAGTAGAGGACAAAGAAAGGGACACGAGCAGAGGCATTAGTTTTAAGTTTAATTAGAATTTATGAATGGTAATTAATGATTATGTGGAAGAATGTAAAGCTTACCATATATAACGCTTTCCCACTTAGTTAAGCAACTGGTCCAGCTCACAACTACAGACAGTTTTTGTGAACATGCATTTCAGAAGATTTAGAAAACTAAAAAATCAAAGATAACGAAAAACAAAATGCGGGACTAACCTAAAAAACGTCCTAGCTATATCGCTATATCCAAGTACATTATTTGAAAGTTTGTATACATCCTCTATACACATTTAATATACAATATATGTATGTACGGTACATAATGTATTTATATTATAATATCCACGTTATCGGGAACGTCGAGGTATACATATAGGACGAGTATAGGGAACCCGACGTCAGGCGTCGCGTCGCACCGTACAGGAGTATGCCCCAGCGAGGACGCTTTGATTATCTCAGCAGTCCTGATTACCTATAGCCGGCAGACGTGGTACGGGAGCACGTTGGGAAGGAAGGGGGACGCAGTGGAGAGGAGGTATAGATTGTCTGACTTTGTGATGTCAAGCACAAATCTTAACACTCTGACAGATGATCATTTTCGATCTGTTTTGCGTTTGTTGATTCATCACCTGAGTTCTTTCATTCAATTATCATCAATGGATTTGATTCTTAATTTATTTGAAGTCTGCAAGGGTGATTTTAAACGTGGGCAATCTTACCATCAGTTATTTTCTATTGAAAATCATGTGTATTGATGTTTGATGTTTACTAATATTAGATTTCGTTTGATGGGAATGAGAACGAAGAGATATTTCAAAGAATTTACATAATCAATTTATCTTAAGTCTCCATCTGATTCAGTGTTCATAATTTTGTGATTTTAAAGAATTTATTTTAAGAAATTAGAAGAAGAATTTGATAAAGCATCAATTTAGGAGAAAGCTGGATACTACAGTAGCATCAAACAGAGTAGAATAGGGTAGTAGCATCATTCTTTCACGATTTAGTGTTACTTATATTTAGCAAAACCGCGAAATTATTGAAAAACATTATTGAATCCATATTTCTACTGGCAGAATTGTATTTCTCTATTAAGGAGATTCTCGTGAAGTAGTAAGGAATGGAAATCTTGTTGAAAGTTTGTAAATTTGTTCTGCGACAGTCAATAATTAATAAAAAAATTAAATAAGGGTAGTTTTCCGAAACTTTTAAGTAAAAATTCACGTACTGGTATATGGGGATTAGCTTGTGAATTTGATTGAAAATTTCATGTAAGTATCTAATAGAGAAAATTATTATTTCAATTGAATATGGTTAAGAAAACATCAAGCTTTCGATTAAAATAATAAAAATAGTATATTTCCAAAGAAATAACAAAAATAATTGATATTTTTATAAAAAATATCATCATAATCATACGTTAATTTCGCTGTTCTAAACACTATGCAAGATTTGGCAACGTCGCTTGCACAGTTAGTCGTTGCATGAGTATACGCGAATATTCGTAAGGTATTAAGTTTAAGTTTTCAATTGTTGTCACTCTAGCGGTGTTGTCAACGATTTGGAGTACCTTATTTCTTTTAGTCAATGGTTGTTTATAAATTTTTATTAATGAAAAAGTAATAAGTAATATAATATTGTTACGGAAATTACTTAAATTACGATGGACTAGGATCTTCTAAATAATTATCAATAAAAATTGGAATTTGATTAGAGAACAGTTGTTAAAATCAAAGAATAATTAACCCCGGGCTACCCGTTCACGATTTGTGACGTATTGACCTCACTACATATTTATTGTGTTGAAGCATTGTAGTATGTGACCAGCAAGTCCGATATGCTTCTGATAGCATCCTCCCTTCATCCCCTCACGCCCTCTTTCATCCCCTGGACTCAATCCAGCTTCCTGGTTTTGCTTATGCTTGTATCTCCGCACGTCCTGTCTTCTGTATATAACGTATCACGTTTTCCTCTTGTCCCGCGTTTCATACGATGCTGGATACAGGATAATGTAAGGGTAGGACACTGTAATACCGACCTGTTCTCGTTCTCTTTGCCATGGCGTTGCTACTAGTGATGATGGTGAATATTTTCCCTTTTGCAGAACAAAATTCATGTTACCGAGAACTGAATATCAGAATATCGGGACAGTGGGACAACAGAGTACTCGAATACCGGGACTTTGGGACACTGGATCCTGGTTATAACATCAATGATGGTAACTATCTATATACCATTACATAAAACTCGCATCTTATTTTCAGAGAGCGTCGTTCTATCTGAGAGTGACGAATCAGAGTGTATGGTTTACAATATAAGAACTAAATGTTTTAATTTATGTACGTGATGTCAACATACTTCTACAGATTTCAGTGGTTAATAATCTTTTAAAAGTATCTCAATGTATTTCTATATAAAAGTATCTCACTAATGTATTTTTTTCTGTTATTTAAAATTAATTAAAAATCAGTAACAGTCGTTCTTTCAATTGACTGTTAATTGTGGTTTATTATAAACCTTCATTAATTTTTATTTGAGTCGAATATACCTATAGTTTAACCAAGTAAAACTCTTCACGAATTTATTATGATTAAGAGCACGATAAAGTATTCTAAATGTTCTAAGAATTCTAATTTTTTTATGAATTAATTTATACATTATTATTATTATTTTTATTGTAATGTTTTTGCCATTAGGTACTACTTTATGCCGCCTCAAATCATTAAATTACATATCATTGTGCTTAATTACATTTTATTTGTGATCCTTATTCTATCTACCCTTCCAAAAAAATAAATAAAATGATAACTAAAACTTCTTTCTTCCTGTTACTCTCCTGCCGTTTTTAGATTTCCTCTTTCCTTCTCTCTATCTCCCTATGTCTGCCTTTAATAACTGCACAATCTTCTTTTCACTTTTTACTCTTTTCTCACATGAATATTTTATATAATAACTAGCTGTCCCGGCCACGCGTTGCTGTGACTAACGTTACATAGCGCCATCTATTGAATATTTACTTAATCTAGTCAACAGAATATTTACTCAATCTAGTCAACAGATGTCGCCATCATCGTCGCCAGATGTCATATGTCATATACAGATAATTAATAGACAAATAATTTGCAATAAGATAATATTGCAATCATAAATTGAGATGTAAGCTATCCTATCTTTCAAGTTGGATCAAACTGCACACGGTGTACAAATTTCATTAAAATCGGTTAAGTAGTTTAGGAGTCCATCGCGGAGAGACAACGTGACACGTAATTTATATATATTAAGAAGAAGATATTAAGATTATAAATTATATTGTTTACATTATAAGTAACTTCATTTATTTATAACTAATACATTTAACACGAAAAAAAAAAACACTTTCCGAACAGTAAATGCTTGATATATAAATCTGGAATACGAAGATTCATTACTTATTGAAATAACGAATACGACGATTCTGTGATCATGCTTAAAGTACAAGCAGAGCATTTTAATTTCAATGTTTCTTAACTAGTCCATCTTATTTATGCTTTGAAGACTTAATTTCTTTTTTATTATTTTCTGTTCACGAATTTATCGTAGTATATTACTCCGTTGGATATAAACGCAGCTTATCAATGAAGCTGATCCTTAGTCTCTGTAGTCAAAACAATATCTAATCAACACCCGTCAGTGGGGACTGGAAGGTGGTGTCACTGGTCCGTATCCCACGTAGCGCACGTAGCACGTAGACGTAGCTACGTAGGCCTCGGTGTCGTAGAGGAGCAAGCTAGCGGAACATCGTAACGGCCGTATAACGGGAAACACAACTTGTGGAATAACGAAAGAAAAAAAATAAAACGAAAGAAATGCGAAGAAAAAATAAGTGAGATGATAACATGAATTATTGGCGGATCATTATTTTAAATGAAGATCATTTTTTTTAAAGTAGAAAGAATCATTTATTTGAAAGTTATGCTTTTATAATAATTGACTTTTCTGTCAATAGATGGCAGCGAAATGCTGGAAGCGGAAATATGACATATTCTTATAGAATGAAAGGACGTTTGCTATTCAAATGTAAAATAAATATTTGTATAAAATTTAACATTTTAGACAGACAAACATACTTGCACAAGCTAGTTGTAGGATTTTGATATTAAAATAAGAGCAATCACTTTAGATAGTTATGTCGAAACTAGAAAGAAACCTGAGTTTGCGGTGTATTCTTCTTTATTTGCTAAAATTAGGCTCCTTAAATTAGGATTAGCCACTCTAGGATTCCCTTGCGTTTAAAAGTTCCTTGCAATTGAAAATATTACTTACTAAAGACAGCACTTTGATCTATATAAGTATAAAGCATATAAAGTTTGGATAATATTTGTAGTGGCCCTGTATTCTAGTTTAACAATAACAAACTGCTCTTTTTGATGAGGTTTTCTTTTTCATTACAAAAACTAGAACAATGCAAATATCCAACACTATTTGAAGCTCTGTCACTCCCTCGCACGAACTCTACGATAATCAACATGGACGAACTTCGTAGCATCGTCACACATCCGTAGCCATCCGTAGACACCCGTAGCATCGCTTCGTACCGCCGTAGAACCCCGTAGCAGTTCGTAGTTGCGAGAGAGATGAATGGCTTTATATATAAAAATTGCTACGAGATCGGAAACATTGAATTAAATTATTATTTTCCGATAAGTATTTTGAATATGCTTACCTCTTTTATATGCAGAACGTTTAAAAAGATAATAGAAAAAGGAGGAAGAAGAAGAAGAATATATTTTATAAAAACATAAAAAATTGTGTGGGATAAAGATATAGAAACAGGAGCTTTTAAAAAAATGTGAGAAGGAAATTGAATAATTTGTTTTATAAATATTTATGTTCGTTGAAAAATGATTAAATAAAAAAATATGTAAGTTAATGTTTGCTGAAATAATATCGTTGTCGTGTGTTGAATTGAACTTAGGGAAATACAGAGATGAGAGGAGGTTATACACGGTGAAAATGTTCGAATTGGCAGAGCTGGATTAGTAGTGCGGACCTGTGGAGTAGTGCGTTGAAACACAGTGATGAAAAAACATTTTTTTATCGAGAACCTTGTTTCCTTGTTTCCGAGACGGTCGTTTCTTTTTCTGTTATAATTCCATCGTTATTAATTACTTCAAAAAGATTTTCTTAATTTTAAATTAATTTATTTCACAGTTCGTTCGTTGTACTCGAATTCTTTGATTTGTTTTTCTTTCTCTACAAATTATAAAACATTTTCATGTTCTTTTTATTCTTTTTACTTCATGTTGTCTTCAATAAGGAAAAGTTTTGTGATTTATTTGTAATTTCCACAGAATGATACAATATTTTGAATTGCCTTTATTATATATAAGTAATAAATGCTGTTAAGGGTCGTACTCTGAAGAAAATAGGGGTTTCTTTCTAAGTGAGACTAGTTTGTTCAACAGTTTTTCATTTTACAAACTTATAAAGATTTTGTATAATCTTACAAATTTATATAGAAACTTTTTCGAGGTTAAATCTATTCCCCTTCTCGTTCCTCAATACCTCCTAGCTCAAGTGACTTTTGAACGAGGCTTTCGCGCTGAGAACTTGAGCTACTTCAATGTTTACACGGTAGACGGTGCAACGCCTGCAGGCTGCAACAACACTAACACTAGTACCAGTACGTTTTATCTTCTGAGTTAGTTAAATGTTGTTTTGATGTTATCCTCTTGAAAGGACTGAAATAAATGTTTATAAACTTTTCTGTTACTGATACTAGTTATAAAAATAAACTTTAAATATCGTGTAATATGCTTATGTTGTTGAAAAGATACAAAATGGTCGCAACTAAAGGGTACTTTTCGTTACAGCTTTGTTTTGCACCATGGTTTATACCTAATCACATAATACATCGAGATCTGGATATACCTACAGTAAAAGAAGAAATATAGCCCAGTCATTATAGTAAGTTCACCTCGGAATTCGAGATACCCAGCTGTAAGTCTGTAAATACTTGTATATTGACACCCTAAAGTTGTCTCAAAACCTACATATGGTAGGGTGTATAAACCATATGTAGGTTTTGAGACAACTTTAGGGTGTCAATATACAAGTATTTACAGACTTACAGCTGGGTATCTCGAATTCCGAGATTCTTACATAATTTAAGCTTAAATGACTGGGCCAATAGTGCTTAGAACCAAAGTATACAAGGAGAGAATAATAGAACATCCAAACAATTTGGCGAGCTGTCTAAGGTCCAATATTTCCACAGTACGCAGACTGAAAAAGAAGTTGCCTCAGGACCTACTAGCAAAATAAACAGAATCTAGGATCTATTAAAATTGAGGGATGAGTCGATGGGCACATCCCGCGCAAGACACTTTATTTTAACATACATATCACTGAATGTCCTATAAGCAGGACAGATTGTAATAATCTTTAGTAATCAAAAAAAAAAGCTTTGTTTTTGTAGCTTCCTTCTAACTTATCGTCCTTTTATTGGGACCATAGCATTAGCTTATTGATTTTGTTCGTTAATAACATATAATTAAAAATAATATAAAAGTCTTTCCACAAAAGGTCCACTATCGCATCGCAGGGAATCCTAGCGTTGCCATTATCACCTTCTGGAGCGGGAATACTAATTAGGTATTATCAGATATTATCGTAAAATTACCCTCCAGCTCGCCCTTATAATTTTTATGACCGAATATTCCTGGTACAGCTTCGCAACTCGCACTGATACAGTGAAACGGAATGTAGCAATGCTTGCAGGACTAATGCAAAGGATAGGACCTTCTCTCATAGAAATGACGAAACTAGAAAACAGAAGCACGTCCTGGAACGTGGGAGACTGTCCCGCATAGAAGTACAATTGTCTAGGATTACGTTCATGACTCTCTCACTTCTTTTGTCATGTCTTGTCACACAATTTTCGTTCTTCTTCCGCCTAGGAGTGTGACTGCAGTCTTGGATGGTCTGTAGCGTGAAATCTAAAATTTGTGCAAGCCAATAGCTTGATTAGATTGCCGGTTTCACACCAGAGAGACAGTTCAATAAAACAAGAACAAAAACTTGCTTTTCTGAACAAAAACACCAATGTTTACACCAAATAGACAGTTCTGAAAACATTTTTGTCTTTAAAAACTGTTTTAGTAAACAAAACACATTCCCATCTGGAGTCGGTAAGATCAAATGAAAACACGTTTGTTGTTGTTTCATTGTCTGCTTAATTTGAACACGCAGTTTTGTTGTTCGCGAACATTTGCGCTTGTCAGTTGTTGTTTATCATGTTTATAATTTTTATGGGACACACAGAAAAACACTTGAAACAAAACAAGATTGTTCATTGTGAACAATCTGTTTTCGAAAAACAGAACTTTGTTAAAATAAAACAAAACATGATATTGTTTTGTTTTTGACAACAAAACTGTCTCTCTGGTGTGAAACCGGCATTAAGTACAGCGTTAAGTAAATGAACATCATCTACTAACCTACTGCTGGATTTATACCGTTTCTATACCAGTAACAGGGTTGAATCAGGTAAATCAAAATGATAACGGTGTTAAAGTCTTTTTTGGTGGTTACCACTACGGATCTGGTTGAACCCTTATGTGAGAATGCGCATAATCACTTTTCCAGTGGTTTTGTTACTGCGCATGTTTTTTCCTGGCATTGTGCGCATCTCCACGAGTCCCTAGAGTACTACGACGTCCTGACGCTGTCAGTTGGACGCCGACACGAGCTGGTGATGACACAACCAATAAGCCCGTTTTGTCGCAAACTGCACGTGTTTTGGTTGTAGATGAGGTAGCGTTGTTTCGGAGAAATTTTTGTTAATCAGAATAATATCAAGGATACTATAAGTATTACCGGTATCGACATTTTTTAAACATTCAATTTCTATGTCAAGGACCATTAAAAATTTAACAAGACCATAACCTTTAAAATTAGAAAAGAAAATAATAATAATTTAATGATTTCAAAACTGGAAACCGTCTTTAAATATCTGCATTATTTACGCCTTAAGACGCTGATATCTCGAAAACCATGACACTTTTCTAAAAATAAATTACAGATTTAAAATCAGCTTTAAAAAGTCCATCAAGATCCATCACAAATTATACAAAATTATTCGAATTCTACTAGGAAATACTTCGATTTTTATAATGAATTCTCTTATAAAAATAGCTTTAATTAACGTGGTTTTCACCTGAACTTAAACCTGTCAACTCGAGGCGACCTCATAATATTTTTATTTTTAGTTTTTAAATCCGATGCTAAAACTTGACGAGCACATTTCACCGACCGAGCCGGCTGGCATCGATTCGATCGCCTCAATTTAATTAGTTTTATACAAATGAAAAAATGTTTAATTGCAGTGGAAGGACTGTCGATGAGTTAGAAAAGTTATTATTACTGAAATAATAACTTGTACAGTTATTAATTTCAAATTTACAACTATAAAATGTCAAAACTTCTATTTGTACATTTACCATATACGACCATATAAAGTTAGACCATATATAAAATTTTGCGTACAGTGGATACACTATTCGCACCTTTCGCACTGTTCACACCATTTGCATCATTCGCACTGTTCGCACAATTCGCACAATTCGCACTGTTCGCACAATTCGCATCATTCGCACTATTTGCTATTTTCGCACAATTCACACATTTCGCACAATTCGCACCGTTCACACCATTTGCACAATTCGCACCGTTCACACAATTCGCACTGTTCGCACTGTTCGCACAATTCGCATCATTCGCACAATTCGCATCATTCGCACTATTTGCATTATTCGCACAACTCGCACAATTCGCACTGTTCGCACAATTCGCACAATTCGCACTGTTCGCACAATTCGCATCATTCGAACTATTTGCACTTTTCGCACAATTCGCACATTCTGCACAATTCGCACCGTTCACACCATTTACACTGTTCGCACAATTCGCATCATTCGCACTATTTGCATCATTCGCACAATTCGCACTGTTCGCACAATTCGCATCATTCGAACTATTTGCACTTTTCGCACAATTCGCACATTCCGCACAATTCGCACCGTTCACACCATTTACACTGTTCGCACAATTTGCATTATTCGCATTATTCGCACAATTCGCATTATTCGCACAATTCGCATTATTCGCACAATTCGCATTATTCGCACAATTCGCACAATTCGCATCATTCGCACTATTTGCACTTTTCGCACAATTCGCATCATTGAGGCTGATAAACAAAATATTTAGAAGCATTACACCCAAATTATTCAAAAAGATTTATTTACCAGCTTTTTAGGGCCCAATTCTGGATTTTAGGTCTGTATCATGGTCTTACATAAAGGTCTCGCAATGGAAGTGTTTAAATTGACGCTGTCATCGATCGCAAGGTTACTCGCACCGATTTAGATATGACATTTTATAAACATGTAGGCGTTTTCTATTTTAAAAATGTCAAACAGTAAAAATTAAAAAAGCGTTTGCAGTGTACCAATGTGTGTCTCATATAATTTGAAATCATTGTTGAAAATAAGTGCCAACTACCGACATTTAGCGACAACTCATTACATTAACGTCACTGTACGAACGTGACGTCATAGAATTTTAACAAGAGCTGCTTTTTAAATATCTCTAATGAACGATATCAGCTATCGCAAATTTTATTCTTTTATTCTCGATTTAACTACCTACTGAAATCATGTTAGTTATAAAGAGAATGTAGGTAATCATCGATTTCTATGAACCAATCAGAATATTCTGGCTGACTGGATGATCATAGCCGCTGCCTGATGGAAGTAAAATCCGTAATGGATACTTATCCGGAGTATTAAGCCATGGACATTTATTTTCTTTAGTGAGTTGAAAGAATCGAGGTGAAACTAACTCTTAACTAATTCTTTTAATGTTTCCGAATTCGTACTATTTAGATAGGTAGTGTAGATAGGTAGGTTCAGACCACACCACCATAACGGGAATTGTAAAATAAGCTTCTTTCAAATACAGCACACAATTGTGTTTCCCATAATGCACACTTCTAGATATATTCTCTCAAATAAGTTTATGTCTTTTGCATTTATCATTATACTTATATATCAAGAACAAAATTATCGTATTATCATGATATACTATATCATGATATAGATATATCATATAAAATAATAACATCATATCCCCACTACTTTGTTTTAATAATACCCCTCCCTTCCTCCCTTCCCTCCTTCCAGAGTGAGCTTAACAGGCGAAATATTGTATGGAATAGAAGCAAATCCTGGTGGCTGTTGGATGGTAGGATCGGGACACGGGACAAGGATCGGGATCGGGTTCAGCGCTTGCTCCAGAAACTCTACTGACGGGAGTTGTAATCGCTTTGCCGGTAAATTTTCTGTATTCCCGAATTCAGAGTGAATCAGCTCGTTCAACTACGTGGTTGATGAATTCGTATTCGCGCCTCTTCGTATTACTTCGTACGTAAATAAATAAATCGGTTTTATACTCTGCCATAAATAATTGTGATTTAATAATTAAATATAACCTCAAAATTTTATTTTAACCTAAAAAATATTTGTGTCGTGTTTTATTAAATTTTTATCTCGAAACATATTTTTTCTGTGTTATTGTTTTTAAGCAAGATTAAAGTAACATGTGCTTAAAATAGTTTGTGATTTTTAATTAATGATAACAGTTAATTTGTTTATAATTGGAATCAAGCAGAATTTTGGATTGGGGATTATTTCAAATTGGTAAGTGATTTTAAAATGTATAATAATTTAATAAGGTTTAAATTCTCAGGTTTAAATAACTTTAAAATAATTATACGCTAATAATTATGTCATATTACATTTATGCAATATTTGACTTAAGCTAAATCTAGTAATATTTAATTTAGAGATAAATAAGGATACTTTATTACCATTTAATTCTTAAAAACAGCTTCTTAAGACACTATAATCCATAAATCAGTTCATTTAAGAAGTTTCATCATTATGTTAACTGACAAAAATTAAGATTTACTTTTCAAAAAAACAATAAAATAGCATTGTAAAACCATTTGGAGTTATTTCAAAATTATATTTAATAAACAGTTCAGTCGTTCAGATGAAATGTCCTTGCAATAGGTTTAAAATAACGAAATTGCTACACCTGTCAAAATCCAAGCGACGATAAAGTTGATACGGTCTACAATTGAATTGGGAGGTCACAAAATTAACATTGTTTACGTAATTGGTTACTTTTGTTATGTTAGATAAGCTTTAAGTAGACGTAACTGTGTTTAGCGGAGTATCATTTAAAAACAACTCTTTTAAAAGAGACAATATCTTGTTCTGACTTGCACCATTTGTGATTTTGATAATCTGTTATTTGAGAAAGAAGAGAGACTTTAAAAAACTGACGTAAACTTTGGGTAACCCTACGTAAGATCACGTAATCCTGACGGTATTATTTCATCAGAAATTATTTTAATTGCTGTTTCAATAATTTAATAGAAGCGATTGATAGGGCCGCTAAAGAATAGAGCTAGATTGATGGTAATATATTCGTTAAACGAGACAAGAAGGTGAAGGAGGGAAGGTTGGAGAGGTGGAGGGATCAGTATTCATGAATCAAGTGATGAATTAATGAAATATTTACACAAATATAGAGAAAATCAAGGCTAAAATATTCATTAATACTGATTAGAATCAAAAGAGCGAGGGATAACGTTTGAAAGATAATTGTTGAGGAAATAACTCTCTCCCTCTCTCTCTCTCTATATTCGTAGAGTTCTGGTGTTCCTGTTTGTGATTCGGGATACGGGAATTTACAGAAATGTTATTGGTGAGTTATGCCAGTATTAAATTAGTCTCAGACTTGTTGGAGCAGTTAGAGCAAGATTAGATTTCCAAACAAACAAACAAACAGGGATAAATAACTATTAGGGCGAACTTAAGATTAGGCAATGAATGGAAACCGGAAAATATGCGTTATTAATAGTTGAGTTGACTTAACAAGATGGGAACACATTAAGGGGATAACCCATCTTGAAGACTTCGAATGATTTTTTTGCTTAGATTTGTTAATTATTCTTTTGACAGTATTTTAAAAGTTTACCCTTGACTCTATTCCGAATATTACGCGAGTTATAGCAATTTGAAGCGAGCCAGGCAGTATCTCGCGTTTTTTTTTTTTTAATATAGTTTCTCGGGCTAATATTATTCTGCGTCTTCTTATACGTTATATCCAGACAACAAGAATGATCTATTCATGGCTACTGCAGTTATAAATTTCGGTTTCTCAATCAAAAAGGCGGTGTTAACAGGAAGCGTCTGAAGCACCGCCCATTGGAGTCCATTTCTTGCCATTGCTGTATTTTTATAGTGTATCTCGCGTTTATCTCGAAACTACATGTCTAGAAGTATCGCCACGATATCTTGATTAAATCGATTCTGATAAAAATTACAACATATACTCTTTGTACTATTGTCTATCAAGTAGCAAATGATTTTTGGAATTGGATGGCTCGTATAAATATAATTTCCATAAAAGAAACTTTATGCAACACGAAAATCATTACATTTGTTAACAGTAGCAGTATTTACATCTTTATTGCGGGACTAGGAAAAATGAAGGTAGTTTTATAATATCGTATTTGAAAGAGCACCAGTTCCCATCTGAACGCAACATTGAAGTTAATAATATAGTAAGTAGTTAGTATTTAAATGGGAAAACGTAATGTTGCTATACGTAGTAATACAGCGAAGAGAGGTCTGCAGATCTTGGAAATCATAAAAATCGTTCTTCTTCATATACAGGAAACAATTTTAGCATAGGTGGGAATGCTAACTTACACAGTCCTTGGAATTTAAATCTCAGCTACGTTGAGGACCTCCCACATTTAAGTTTTTATGTTCTAAGATATTCCAACGTAGAATGAAATTATCATATTTTACTTATGAGTGATATTGTATACATATTATTACACGGTAAAAACTTTAATATAACTTGGAGAAAAATACAATTTTCCTAACTCTATTTTTCGTTTACATTGCACCGCCACTCTTTTTCCTTTCCTCCCACCCTTCCCCCACTTTATCCACGTAGCATCCCAGCAAACAATGCAGGAAGAATAAGCGCCGGTGCACCTAGAATGCAAATCCATAGAACTGCATTACTGTCGCCTTCCATCGTACTTTGAAAATAATTTTCACTTTAAGAAAACTTGATCAAACGTCAATAAAAAACCTTTCAAGCAACCTGTTTGTTGAAGGCAAACAACACACAAACTTATGGGAGGAAATAAATTATTGTGTCGTGACCATTGATCTGTTATTGTCTAGATAGACTCCAGCTAAGAAAAAGTGTAAATCTTTTTAAGGCAAGTTCTACCCCCATTTTCCATGTCAACCAATTCTCCTTTCCTTCTAAATATCGAATTTGTGAAATATCTGTTATATCCACAACATAATATATTACCCAGTAAACATTTTGGAGTAAATTCTATTTCATTTCTATTACTTTTCATGAGTTTTTTGTCATGAACGCGTTTGTTTTCTATTCAGTCGCTCATAGGGAATGTCTGTTTTATGAGCTACAGACGGCGCAACGAATGCTCACTGTTGAATAAAAGCGACTCCGTGACAGGTAGGGAATCAATTGGAACTAAAATTGATTTTCTGTGTGGTTGCTCCAACTTGTAAAACGTTAGAATTGAAATGTACGAGTGACTAGACCTTCACCTAGCCATTCTATTTCACCAAATGTTGGTGGGTACAGAAACCACAAAAATATCACTTAATTTTTTCAAAATCATTTAAAATTCTTTCAAGCATGCCACTGGGTCCTTTACCTATTGATGCATAAGCAAATTTATAATTTAGAATCAATTAGTAAATCAGAAAAGAAAAATGACTCGAATAATTGAAAAATAAAGTGATCTATTGTACAGAGAAGAAAGACAACAACCCACTGATATCATGTTGGCTTGGTTGCATCAAGTAGGCGTGGATTTGCTTTTAACACTATTTTTGTAAAAGTGTCTATCTAGACAATTTTTGGTCCTAGTCCCATGTCATACGATGTCTTTCTATGCAGTACCGTACACCGGTTCTATATGCTCTTTACTTGACTTGCAGATGAAAGGAAACTGCACCACAGAAAGGGTGGAGTGGGGGTGAAGTAACGTTTACGTGACGTCATTACATAACCTAGAAAACTGATGATAATGAAATCATTATGTAAGCTGATGTAATCATTGATACAAGTAATGCATTTCATTAAACATGAATACCATTTTGTGTTCGTATAATATTAAGAAACAATGTACTAGAAATTTGTGTAGAATGTCGTTATACATCGATTTAGTAATACAGTTTATAATTATAACAAAAGGTTCTTTGGTTATGAACAAATATCTCAAAAAAATCCTAAAAGTATCGCTTGAAATAGTGCTAAATCGATGTATTTGAACGAAGTACGCATTGTTGCACTATTTAAAACATTTTCCATTTAATAATAATTGAGAAAGAGAAAATATTGTTTAAAAAAAAACTCTCTAACTTCTCAAATCGAAAAGCTACATCGAAACAATGTACTAGAAATATGTGTAGAATGTTATTTTACATCGATCTAGACCTACAGTTTATAGTTATATCAAAAGGTTCTCGAGTTATAAACAAAAATCTAAAAGAATCACCACCAGGAAACCCAAAAAATTCGCATAACTTCTATAGCTTTGAACACGTGACATCAAAACAGTGTACCCAGTGGAGCTATAGAATAAAGTTCATTTATTGTATTTCAAACAACCGTTATTTCCAAAAAAATGCTACTAGACATATAGAGTTATTATGAGCCTATCCCATCGCTGAACCTCTCGGTCCACGTGTTCCATGAAACAATTTATATCTCTGCCATTTTAAGTATTTTTAAATAATTTTTTATACAAATATATTGTCAAATGAGTACCATATTTAATAATAATAAAACCATAGAAATACTTGAACATGTACCACTTTAGCAGCACTGTCTTAACGTTGACATCAACTATATTGGAAGTCGACTCTGTAATAGTCATTTATTTCTACAAAAGTGTGTTTTTGTGCACTGCAAACTATTCTTTGTTCAGAACAGTACAAAAGTATGAAACTGTTTATTTAAAAAGTTCATCGAAGCGAGCAAAATGCATCTTCCCCTTTCTCCTTTAAGTCCATCCAACAGTTGTGTCTTTCAACGACTTTCTTATTTATATATTTCCATTTATTATTAAGTTTCCAACTTGTAATCAAAGAAAATATTATTTCTGGATGAACTCTTCTTCTTCTTTGCTGCTTCAAATAAATATTCCGTGCTCGAAGAATTGAAGAAATGGCTAAGTAAAAACTTGACTAATTAAAATTTATAACGAAACAAAAATGTTTTGCAACTGTTCATTTAAAATTAATGTGTTATGCGTGTTCGTATACGAATGGCTGAAGCAAATATTGTAGAGAAATATGTAATTATCTATAATTATATGTTTATCAATATCTTAATACTATGTTTACGTGGAAAAGCGTCCCCTTCTCCACCTTCCAATGTGGTAGCAGTTTGTAGTATTCCATCGTGTTGGTTTTCTTTAAATGTATGTACTTAGTTGTCATGTTGGTACACGAGTATCGTGAGGCAGTCATTAAAAATTAATACAATAAAAGGTACTGAGGATAAACTAGTTTACATGCCACATAGATCTACTGCGCCGCGACGCCATGGCCTCAGCGTCGGCAACGGCCACAAGGCACGCCACGCCACGGCGAGGTCTAGAATGGGTAGTTGTTTTACTGTGTACTACTACAGGGTGTTGGAGAAGAGAGAAGAGATGGAGTTAGTTGAAAGAAGAACAAAGACAGTCTGCCAGAATGGAACAAATTCAACAAATTATTTGAAGAAACCCCATAAGCCAGTGTTTTTGCGAAATTGGAAGGACAAAACGATAAAAAAGCATATTTTCGATAATGTTTTTTGACGACACAGTTAATATACAATTATTTTAATAATTACTACATAATAAAATAACATTTAAAGAATACTTTGTGAAAGTTTCATAAATAAATATCAAGAAATGAGTTAATGGCATCGAATCTCCGCAAACGTCACAAAAAAAAGTAACATTGCGGTGTCCCTCATAACTCATCACTGGATTATTTGAAATCAAAAACCAAAATTATTTCTATAGTTGATAAGTTTCTGCAGGTAACGCTGTCAAGTTTTTTCTTTTTTATTCATTTTTCAGTTTTTTACAGCAGTTAGAAGTCAAAATAGCGATTTTTCATGAAAAAAATCCGAAACTTTAAATTTTAATAAAAAGAATCGACAGCGTTACCTCGGCATTTATGTAAAGAAAGAGTGTACAAAATTTCAAAAGGATCGGTGGAGTAGATTTTGAGCTAGAGAGGACACCGACTCTGAAATAACTAAGTGTGATAAAAACATATTAAAAACTATCAAAGAAACAGACCATACCATAGAGGTGAAGACTTAAAACTCTATATGTCCAACAGTTTTACTCCAATCGACTTCAAATTTTTACACAATAAACCTAATATGTTGTACAATAATATAAACTGAAACATTACCCCCCCTTAATGATCGATATCTTTTTGGACACCCTGTTCTACTAGTATATACTGTTAGAAACGTCACGCGCTTAAATAATGTATCAGATATGAAATATAATATTCAGATGATAATTGTCCCACGAGTCGTGTCTCCTCAGGGCCCTCTCTACCAACGTCCCACTCGCCCCTGTAACCCACCCCACCTAAAAACCCCCAAACACGCGGGAAATGATTTACACTACGGCATGTGAAGTATAGGGATACCTTTAAATAAATCCTTGCGTATAAAACCACGAGAAATAAGCCAATTATACGAATTAGAGTCAATGGCGCGAGTTTGAAGGTACGTGAGGATGTACGGGATGAGGAGGGGGTGGGAGAAGTGCGTAACACCCACCCGATTGTTTACAGTTCACTTCTGGTGTTCCATTAGACTTAACACATATTGTTTTGTTATTTCGCTTGGATTTAATTATGCTTTCTTTGTTATATTAGGCATTGTCTTGTCAGTGACACCTTGGAAATAGCGTTTAAACGATGTGTGTTTCGATTCAATGTGTCAATGAATTCGGCGTCTTCCTTCACTCATTTCCCATGCACTTCCTTGAAAGTAATCCCGCCTTCCCTCATGGTTCCAAAACTTAGTAAAAATAACCATGCTCTACTGCTTTTGAAGAGCACCATCCCACGTTGGTAACTATATCCATTATAATGTTATCAATTCATAATTCCAAGTGACAATTTACTCTATCAACTGGCTGTATGCACAAAAACTAAGAATCAGCAGGAGTCCCTCTGATGTGTTACTTGCAGAGATGTCACATCAACTAACAACAATAGATTTGGTAAGATACTTAATCAAAATCTTAAATAGAGATCTTCATAAAGCAGACAGAAGAACTTAAAACTAAGTTTTGGAGAATAAAAAGTTGCTTGATAGTAAATAATAAGAAATGGGATTATTTTACACACTGCGTTGCCTCCCTGTAATCTTTCGTGTGTCTAAAAAGTTAAGAAAGTTATTGTTCAGCGATAGAATTCCAATTGCACATAGACTGGAATTCGTACTAAATGGACCAGAAAAACCGAACGTCAACTTCATTAATAATAATGGCGCGGTTCACCAGAGACAATTAATTAAATATCTTAAATTCATAAAAAGTTGACGAAAAACTGACATCTGTTTAGTAGCGTAACAATGAAACCAAATTGCTTCATTAATCAATATCGTTTCATACGTTTTAGACTCTATATTATAAGCTAATACATTAGTTCTATTATTTCTATCTGGTATACAGAGTGCGTCAATTGTAGAAGGTAGTCCTGAGGTTATCATGTTGTCAAGAAAGTGAGACATGCTAGACTAGAAAAAAAGCACCCACTCTACTAAATCCTAAACTTTTAAAGATGTAGTTAAACGTAGTTTTTCCCGCTGAATCCAAATCTGGTAACCATTTTGAAAGCGTTTCATTATTGAACCCTTGAAACGCCGATAACTCGAAAATCGGTAGAGCTACTAAGAAATAAATTGCAGATTTGGAATCAGCATAAAATTTTACGTAGAAAACCATGGGTAATTACGTACGGTACATCATGTGTGTGTGTGTGTGTGTGTTAACGGGCCCGTAAAACGTTTGCTGTCAACCTCAGATACATGTAAGACGTGATAACGGCAAGGAATAAAATAGAGGAAATCCAGTATCCTCGTGCTGCATACAAAACGCTACGGTATGGTACCGGTACATGCTAAGATGGAACCCTCCACTCCACACGACAGGAGAATGAAACATTGGCTGATGTTTAAGAAATATGTTGGAAGAGTTGGAAGAGTTAGAAGTGCTTGCATCTCATTTCCTGAAAGAGAAAATGGGATTTGTTTTCTGCAAATCTGATTTATTGTGGTAAAGAATTTCGCGGGGAATGAGCTTGTACTTTGTGGTCATTTCTATAAAACTGTATTAAGAGATGAAAGTTTCTGATTCTCCATTTTCGTACAATTAGAAAACCTACCGAGAAACTAATATTTTAGTATGTTGCTACAGCTTTCCACTAATTTTTAACATAGTTTCATTTAACTTGCAAATTCATTCTGTATAAAATTGATTACTGAAATTGATACTGAGAAAACCGCTTTTAGCGACATCATATATTGATGTATTTCTATGAATTAAAATTACTCGGTGACTCAACATAAGAAGGGAATGAGAGGGGAAGAGTCTCTTCCACCCTCATTCCCTTCTTATGTTGAGTCGTCGACTAATATATGTTCATAGAAATACATCATTATCTGATGTCGCTAAAAGCGGGTTTTTGAAGTGTACCCTCTTCCCCCCTCATTCCCTTCGTATGTTGAGTCGCCGATTAATATTTGTTCATAGAAATACATCAATGAATGGTGTCGATAAAAGCAGTTTTTTTGGCTAGCTCATATATTATAAAGTTACCTTCATAAGGTTTGTTACTCCTGGTCTGGAGTAGCGAGCGCCTACCTGGTATGGGTTAAGGATGGGGAAGGGTAAGGGTACTTAGAACAAGAAAGGAAACGAGTACGAGGTACAGATCAGTAGTATCATAGCGTGCCGCTTAATTAGCAGGAGGTACCTACTAATTTATGCAACAAAGCAAAATATTCATTTATATTCTAGCAAATTATATATGGAACAAAAAAAATATTTAATTAATTTACTAAGAATAAGATAAAGAAAAAATGTTTCTTTCGAAAGAAAAATTAATATTATTCTATTTGATGAGTTTATCTAAAAGAAACATAGATGGAAGCAGCGATAGCGCTGATGTAAATTAAAAACTGCAAAGGTTTAAAACGTACACTGTTAAGAAATAAATAAAGGAAAATATTTTCAGAATTATTATCATCAGAAAGAGAAAGAATTCTTCTGGATATTCATCTGATGTTACGAACAGAATCAAGAGAAATTTGTCTTAAGACTTTTCACTTAGAAACCATCGACTTTCTTTGTCGAATATGATATAAAGCACTGTCTTAAAGCTCCACCGTTTTTACATTAGTTTTTTTTAAACTAGTAAACAATAATAAATAAAAGAAACATCATTGCTGGATTGTTGACTGACATCTTACATCAATATTGCGAACTAATTGGTTTGTTTCTGAGATTTTATGATTGATTATGACGAGTTTTGCTTGACAATGGTAGCCCATCTTTCCCAAGTTCCATTCTAATTTATTACCTTAATATTTTTATTAGTATCAGTTATTTTTCTTATTCCCCGTTGCCCTTTTTAGATATTTTTGTTTGCTATTTTACATTTGAACACCGTTGTTAATGTTTCTTACTTATAACTATAATCCATGCTCGTGTTGGCACTATATCGTTCCATTCGACACGGCGAAGCGAACCCGCAATGTAACACTTTATACACACTAACTCTCTTAAAAATAATCTCGACTTTAATCCTTTAAGTTGTAGTAGGATTAAATAAATAATCTTCTTAATGTAATCACTGCTTTAACCGTGCACTCTAGTGTCTACTATGCAAACTAAAAAGATATACTTTTATTAAAGATCAGTTAAAAGATTCTCGTGTTTTCTATTTGAAAGACTTTGTAAAATAAAAGTCTTTTTGCACGGTTATATATACTTTACAGAAGTATAGTTTATTAATAAACATGTTCAGTTCTCTTCCTCCTACCATGTTGGTAGTTATTGTAGTGTCATAACCTCACATAGTTAATAGGGTTATCCGGGAATCAAATCCGAACACTCAGTACTCTTAAATCCTTGTTATCATTTTAATTGTGGCTATTCTTAATTATTAAGTTACTCCGCTCGGTAATTAAAAGAACCCAAGCCGCGCGCGCGTGGTACGGCACATACAGAGAAGGTTGGAGAGTCATACTCCCTTCCTTTTATTTCCTCCATTCGCAACTACAAATTTGTATATTTGGCGTCACAGAAGATTCCAGACTAAGACTCATTTCATCCCCTACACCCCCCACAAGTTTGTGGAGAGGATAGCTGCAACCCACGCCCAAATTATAACAATATTTTTTGCATATGTTGTATTTTAAAAACTCTCATCATAAATATTTTCAATACGAAACCAAATTACATTTCCATATATTTTTTTTTAGTAATTTAAAATAATTTTAATATAATTTACAGGTGATATGAATGGAATATTTTTAGTATCGCTCGCATCTCTATCTCTATTCGTTATTTCATAGTTGTTTTTCTGGTGGTGCAATTTACATTTCGATTTATTGGATAATTACATTTATAATCATCCCTATGTGTGTGTGTGTGTTTGTGTTTTTGGACGTGTAATACACTTTGCAATCTGTCCGAATACCGAATTGTTCAAATACCTCACAGGCAAGTTCATTCATGTCTCTCTGGTGCATGTGCCGCGGGAGGTATTGTTTTATTGCAGGCGATTTAAATTTAATTGTTTTATTATTTAATCCAGTGCATATCCATTATCTGGCTCACAGCAGTAGTGACGAGCACGCGCTAGTGGCTAGTTGCATTACTATGATATTATGACGATATTAGTTATTGCACGTTCCGCAATATGCGCGATAGTAGCGCCAAATTCTTTAGGCACCATTGGTGGTGATGTCAGGCACTGTATTTGCAGTTTACAAAGAAATTTCTCCTTTTGATTTGCAACTGAAACTCAGAGGTTGCTAACAACTTCCTGCTGAACTACACCAGTGTATTATACGAGCTCTTACGTTTTTGATCGTTCTCATTTTTATCACAGATTGTGTGTTTTTATGACGTCATTTGGACAATACTGACTCCGGTTTACGATTATATCCGGTGGTAAAAAAACTTCACTAAATTGTAAGTAACAGAAGCTGCTAGACATTACTTGTCTAACGATGAAGCTACAGTTGCCAGGAGCTCCAGGACATCATTGATTAAAACTAGTTGCATATTACTTTATCAGTAGATATTTTACATCACATTAATATAGAATGTCAAACTCTATCTACAAGTGGTTAATTTACAATAATTTTCACTTAATCTCCCACTTCTGAAACGGTAATTTAAATAATGAATGTAACATATTATTTTCATTAAGAAATTTGTTTATTTATGTGTGTTATTATATATTTAATTAACAACTGTAACAAATCTCATTCGCAGCTCATTTATTTTAAAAATAAATGAATGTTTAATATAAGATAAATCACGACATTAATTCTCAAATAAGTACAAGATTCCGGTTCCCCCTGTTGAAAGGATTGTATGCCGTACCGTACCGCGGCGCTAGTGTTAGTGTGGCAGATCCCGGAGCCAGGATATTCCTCCGTGTCACGCATTTTGTAAACATTAACCGAAGCTGGAGTTATCAGCGGCTGGAGCAGGGTTGGAGTTACAAAAAGGGTTATTAGCAAGGGTGTAACATTATTATAAGTAACTATAATGTAAATTCTAACTAAATAGAAAAAGTTGTAGTAGAAATGTAAACTAGTTCGTCTTATAGACGCTAGATGGATCATTTGACAGTTCAAACTAACCTAAAAGTATTTGTATTAAATATTATTTTATGGGTAAAAGGTATATTCACTAATATATGAACAGTGGAAATAAAAGGAGACGTAAATATGCAAACTGTTATATATTTGTTTTCAACGAGATCTTAGAAGAAACAAACACTTATTTTTAGATCCGTTGAAGGTCTGCTAAGGCTACTACAATGCGAAACACAAGTACACTTTAAAATCTAATCGTATCTAAATCTGATCATCTAAAAATATTTGTAGATTGATCGGAAACTGTAGATTGGTAAATAAAGAGAGCAGAAACAAATACTACGAAGAAAGGAAAGGAATAAATGAAGGATATATGTGAAGGAGTCAGAAATGTCGAAATACAAGAAAAGTAAATGTAGATATAAAGTAGAGAGCAAAATGGGAAGAGGAAAGATGTTAAAAAGAGGAGAATGTGGGGTAGGCAAGAGGAATACGATAAGGGCAATATAAGAAAGAATGTGGTGAAGGACGTAGCGATGAATAAGAGTATCAGCAGGAAATTCAGAGAAAGAAACAAAGTCTTAAATATCTTGAACCTGTTCTGATTCGGATCTGTCTTCAGTTCCCAGTTCAACAAAAAAAAAGGGGTTTACAAAGCACCTAGACAATTATAACTCGGAGAAACAAAGCCGCGGGATAATGTACGACTTTATTATCGCCATCTCTACGACCACCCTCTTCATCCCCTACCCGAGGTTTCGCATTAACACTCTCGTTGACGGTTGATATATTATTTTACCCCAAGTTCAACTCATCATGACATAACTAATGCATTTTTTGATTATTTTCTTAATTAACACAACAAAACAAAACTAACGTTCTGAACCCTAATATTGCGTTATCATCCCTTCAACTACGCAGGGAGACTAGGGATGGTTGGAACTGGGATTGGGAATGGAATATCTCAGTGGTTCTTTTTTCCTGTAAAAGAAACGGGAATAAAATATGCAGTGGAATTACAAATATGTAAACGTTTTATAAGTAAATATACATAGCAGCTAGATAATTGCCTTGCATTACAAGCTTGATATAAGCTTATTACTAACGTAGAACTGTGTGCAAGATTTAACTTGTTGGCATGCTGCAAGCTAATTTTCACTTAAGCGGTTCATTTCTACCTCGGCAGTTGTAATGAATGTTACCTTACAGTTAGGTAATATAGCTAATTTGAATTCCCTTATTTTATAAAATTATAATCATATAAAAATAATAAATAAAAGATATTCGGAAAAAGATTTATGTTAGTGTGTGTTACAACACGTTGCATATTAGGTAAAATCGTTTACGTAACTGGTAACTTCTGTTATGTTAGATAAACCCTAAATACACGTATCCCAGGTAGAAAATTCACTTGTTCCACACTTGCTAGCTTAATCATAAGCTAATTCTAAAGTTCATTTTCTACTTTTCATATAGAAATTGTATTGCAGTGCAATGTTCACACTTACTGGCCTGCCATAAGCTAATTACATGTTGCATTACATAAATTAATATTGCTTGAATTTAATGAAATATCCCAAAAGGCACGGAATTGTCCTGTACCTTATTTAGAGCGATTTTATCCCGCATAGGTAATTTAAGATAATTTAAGACAGGTCTGTATTTAATTTCGACTTGATCCAATGAAATTTGGCAGCATTTTATTCCGCTCTATTGCGATGAGTGAGAGAGTAAGCTTAAACATAAACAATAAGGCAGAGACGACTCTTAAGACTGTACACAATCTACGCATAATCTTATTAAATTATAAAAATGTGATTTCCCCAACACAAAACCATCTTAAACAATTTTCCAGGGATGTTACCGACAACAAAATAAGTTTTCATGCATAGATTAACATGTGACTTGTTACTTAACAAATAAACTTAATTCTGATAAGGGCTGAAACATGATACAGTCCCCGTCACACCCTAAAACAACCCCTACAAACTACCACCCTCTGGTGCCAGTGTAATCGGTAGCGCTCTGTTTGTATCTGTTTACATTCGTAAATCTTTACTGAAACTTTTGAAGTCACTTTAAGTTGAGTTGTAATAATTCTGCGTGTGTTTTTACGCAGGGTCGGTTTAAGAGAACCCGAAATATGGAGACATTACTATAGATTATTCCTAGAATATAAATAGTATAAAATTATTATGACAGGGTAGATATAATGCAGACTACAGTTAAAGTTTTTTATTCAGTTATGCAGGGCATAACTCTTTACCTGACAGGTTTGACTGTACTAATTGCCTTTAAGGTAAACCTGAGGGTGAAGGTGTAGGATAGCGTACAGTTTTATCACATACACGTTCGTGTTTACCGGTAAAGGCGCCCCGCTTTGTAATAACGGAGAGGGGGGCGCTCCTATTCGCTCAACATTTTGAAAATAATGCTGTAACCAATATTTTGGTTTATTTAAAAAACTATAAGACCTACAAATATTTTATGTAGAGCATTTTTGTAGTTTATCATATTATCTACAATTTTTGTTATTAACATTTTGCTGTAACTCTTAAAATGAAATAGTTACATGCAAAAATATATCGATATAGTATAGAACAGTCTTGTTTTGAGCCTTGTTGTACCTCAGGCCATATCAAATAGAATAATGACTTCTTTAGCTTACCAGCTTCTTAAATCATCTTCCCCTGGATCGACCCTGTCTCTATAATTACTAAAACAAACTATACATCTCTATCCCATGTGTTCCCAGCCTCCTCTAAGCATGTTCAGCACTAACCTTCACATGTCACACAAGTAAACCAGGCATAACGTCACATCTACTAACTTTATTTGATAAGATAACTCCAAAACCTTCTTCCTTCTCTTCTCCATCCCTTTATCTATCTCATGAACCCTATTTCACCCTTCAAACCTCCAAAAACCCATGTTGTTTCTTCTATATTCACCCCTAACAAATAATCTCTCATGTTTACGTCAATATTGTTACTGTGCCATCTAACTTTAATTGTATCCCTTTCTAACATTAACATTTTCTATTTAATTTCTATCTCTTTTACTCTTATATACTTACGTTACACTAATTAATTCCTGTGGAACACCTCACCATGAGCTTTAGTACAATTGTTTTGTTCTAAATGATATCAGCATCACGGGAGGTTGAGGGTGGAGGAGAAGGGGTCGGTTAACGGTCGAACTGTGTGTGTGTGGACTACGCGAGACATCTACCGGCGGACCACGATTACTAAAGTAACTGCTGTGAAGCTAGCGCTTGCAGGATTATAATAGATTTGAAGTTCTTTGTATTCAAGACAGTATTCTAATGTTAGTGCGTTCAACTTGTATCGGGGTATTGCTGATGGTCTATTTCCTATTACTGTTACATCAAAAGGATTTTGTATGGTTAGGTTTAATTAATTGTAATCAGAAAAGTTAGGTTAACCCACATTTTAGGTTATGGAATAATTATTACCCGTATAACGGAGTTTTCCGTTAAAAAGAGGTATCGTAGTCGATGGACACTGGCAGGAAGGTGATAGGAAAAGGCAGGGGGGAGTAATGAATTAATTGACAAGGTGTCGAAAAACAACCTAAGCGCCTATTCAAACAGTGGTTTTAATACTAAAAGTTATATTTCTTGATCTTCTTCTGTGTATTTTCTTTCATGGAAAGAAGGTGCAATTGATTTCAGATTAAATTGAAACGATTTTAAAGTGTTATTCACGGTACTATGATATACAACTTGCATGATTCACTCAGGCAGTTTTATAAGTTTATATTAGAATAAAGTAATAACTTAAATAATAATATTCTCTACATTTTGGTTTGGATCCTCAAAGGAGACATAATATTTTATTTATTTAATTCTTTGAAGCCTCAGATTCATACACAACCTACGATAATGCAAACGCAAATAATGCTTTCGTTCTACTTTACAAATTATTGTGTTTTCTTTGATGTTGCAACATCTAGAAAAAACTTAAACTCAAGCAATTTTAAACCAATGAAATATTGAAAGAATGAAAGGTTTACTTTCTCGTGTCACAGTTTAACAAGCCCTGAATCGTAATGCTTCAAATTAAGTCAAATAATAAGAAAATCCTCGTAAAGAACCGGAGCATTCAGATTCGATTAGTCGAACACCGAATTACGTTTTTTTTTTAATGTTTTTCTTTCTGTTCCTTGTTTGGTCCTTGAGGCTGTGTAGGGATTCATTATAATTATAGCCTAAAGCCGTATCAAAGGAATTTAAATTCATGTGTTTAATCTGACAACTTAAAGAAGAAAATGGGACAAACCGGAAGAGCCAATCTAAATAGGATATTGTTGTAATTGTGGCGGTTTCTTCAAGGACCACTTCGTTTACGTCGTTTATTCTTTAATTCCTTCTTAGATGGTTCTCCACATGCGTTCGATATGATCAATACATAAATAGAAGCAAGAGGAACTTGGACAAATATTGATTGATTAATTCAGATACATTTTGAAACGTTTACTTTGTTGTATCGCGGAATATTCCATAAAGATTCAAGTGATACAGTGCTTTTAGAGAGCCTAATTTTGCAATTTTTAAAACAATGGAGAAATCTGAATTTCGTTTGTTGATAAGCATTGCTTTTCAATGGGAAATACTACCAAGTCCAATTAACACTTGTCATGATATTTCTTTGCTTGAACGGTATTTTTTTCCGAAATTTTGACACATATCGTTTAAAAGTTGGTACTACTTGAATACACCCTCCTTAAAATGTTGTCGACACAAGTAGACAAATTTAATCGCCATAAAATGACAATTAAGTAAATACAGATGAAAACTTAATCATAAAATAATTGCTAAAGATATAACAAACAAAGTATCAACAATATAATTTTAAGATTGAGCCATGTTTGTAACTTTACTTAAGTTTACTTAATGAACAAAAGTTTTAAGTCAAACAATTTGAAAATGAAACTTGTAAAGAAGAATAAATTTGATATGAGTAACAAATAACACACAAACTGACATACAGAAGTAGTACATTTAATAACAAATTTAATTAAATAAATGTACCTCACCCCATTCTGCCCACAACAAGTTTTCTAAGATCCCCACCCCCTCGGCCCACCATTTTCTATTAACTTATTTACTAGTTCTTGGAAGCGTTTGACGACTTTGTGAATTCGTAATAAAATAAATTAAAGTAATAATTCCATGAAGGTAGTAATAGCACTACAGTAAATATGTCATAAAACCAACCGTGCATTGTGGGGAACCAGTAATTAAAATTAGATTTATACTTGTGGTGGGTGAAACCCCATTCGGTCGCCATCTTGGAAATAAGAACGTAATTTGAACGTTTATTTTAAAAACGATAACACTCAGCAAATTTTTGTAAAGATCCTGTAGCTAGATAATAATATTATTCTACCACTCTCTATAAACTTTTGAGTAGATTTCTTCTCATTTTACCCTTCGCTATTTTTCTACGAATTGTTTCTCATGAACTATAAAAGATAAAATGATAAAATTTTGTATGGCATCTAATACAGGATGCCCTCTATCTGATACAATTTTTGTTTTTTGCTAAAGTGTAAAGGGGTCAGAGTTGAAGGGTAACATTCATATTGCAGATATTTTCCCGAAAAAGATACACCACCTAACTAATAATTTATCGGCCTATTTCGTCTCTGTTTATTAGATAAACTCCGTCAATTACTTAGAGAGAGAACGTCAAAGGAAAGCTATTAACAAGTGACGACACAAGACCCACCACACGCCGAAATTGGAAGGTGGTAACATTTGTCATTAAGATGAAACGAAGTCCTTTGACTAAGTTAATATCCCCGTTTAATTTCCGGTGTAGTGACGTCGCCAAATGCATTATTATGTTAATAGAATTATGCTGGCACGAAGGGAAGATAACTCAACGTACAACTAGTTGGCTTGGCAACAAGTAACTTCAAGTGATTCAAAAACATTGTGAAATTATTGGTATATTTTTGTAAATGGTTTAAAACGATCACGAAATTCATTACACATAACATTAGGTATTCCCTGTATATTTATATATGCTCCATAATGTGGAAATAATATCCTGTATATATATTGCATATACATGAAATGAATAAGCATGTACCTTTGCGAATGCCAGTACCTTAAAGTTAAAGAAATACCAAATACAAACGTGTTACGATCTTTGTCTTATCTCACAAACTTATAACAAAGAAATTAACGAACTAATTATACTTATCTTAGGGCCGGCTTTATGGTCTTTTATTTACTTCGGGGTTATGAAACCCCGAGTTAGCTTAGTTCGGTACTTATTTTTGTATCGGGTTTTATGGTCCAAATTTAATCCCGAGTTAGTTAGTAGAGACGTAAACCATATTTTAAGAAATTCGAATATTTGTTTACAGTTGTAAATCCATGGGAATGCAAGATTCAGTTTAATTATTGTTTTAAAAATGACGGATTTTTTAACTTAGTACTATATTTGTATAATAGATGATCTTCCTCATCATCTGTTATTGATAATTGATTAAGGTCACTCACAAAATTCATAATAAACAATAATTTAATATTATAACCTAAAATATTATAATAATGATAGCTAAACTGGCTGAGATAGCATGATATTTTATCTCTGTTGCACACTTACTCCGGGTTAAATATTATTACCTTGTTTTATGACGGGATATCTTACTCCGTGATTTTAGTTCCGAGTTAGCGTTAACCCTTGATGATAAAACCCATTTTTCGTTTAATTCGGGAGTTAGCTATTTAGTTCGGTAGTAAGACGAACCATAAAACCGGGCCTTAGTATTTAATTAAAAGCGCATCAAATTAGAAAATACAACAAACACAAAGTGAGTTCAGTTCACCTAGTTTCACCTCCTTCACTCGTCCCGTTTCTCGGGAACTGATGTTCCTGCAACTGCTAAGTGTTCAAGTTGATGTTCTGGAGTCGTCTGGAATCGAGTGCTCCTTGTACCTTCTTCTAAGTACTGCGACGATATTTGTTTTCACATTTGCAACATGCTTGCATGTGAAGTACCTACATACATCTTGAAAACTTTAATATGATAATGTCAAACGTTGAGGTAGAATTTCCCCAACTATTAAACACCATCGGAAAATTGGTAATGATGATCATTGGGTTCTTATTATCATTATGATGGAAGTCATCTAGCCATTGCTTTACTTGAACGGTGTTAATTCAATAATCAATAGTCATCCTGTGCTTTTATGTTACTTTAAATATTACCTTAAATATTTCAAGTAGAGCACACATGTAAAAGTTAGAAATTGTAATCTTACGATTCAACTATTTGCCAGCAGAGGCTCTGCAGTCGCACATAAAGTGAGGTTAAGCAAGTACAAGTTTATTTGAAGTAAACAAACAAACTATTGTTGAACTCGAACTGTAACAAGTTTCTGTAAGTATGGATTAAATCGTAATTTCATGAAATTCAGAAAATAAAGTCATAAACAAACCTGAGAGTAATTCTCTTGGTACAGTTAGAAAAACATTGAGGAACTGGAAACATTGTTACAGAAGTAGGTTGCTGCAGAAAAAGATGCTATAAAATATAAATGATTTCAATGTTGCTTAAAGAACGTGAAACAAAGTAAAGATGCAATAAGAAGGTTACAGGGAGTTGTTACTGTGGTGGATTATAGATTAGTAATTTGTCGAGCCTTAGAGGGTAATAACAAAATAGTACACCATCTATTATGTGAATTGATTAATATAAATTAACTAAAAAGTTTTAGGATCTGTCACACTGTCATCTGTCAAACATTCTTATTTGCAATTAGATTTTAGAAATAGTAGAGCTAATAAAATATCTAAACGCTTACCGTCAGTTCTCTTGAAGTTAAGACTACTGTAATGAAGCAGTCTTCATTCTTGTATGGATAAAATCGGATAAATAAAATATCCGAAGTACCATAAAATCACTTTTACGGTACTTCGGGAATCTAAAAATTAATAAAATGAAACTAAAAAACATGAACCTACATCTGATCGTATAATAGGTGCTGTAAATTTACCCAAATGCATTATGGGTAGGTACGTATAAGGATATCATTCATTTAAACACTACAAACAAAACAATTTGCAATAATTCTACGAGCGGTATAATCCTTTAAATTGTCTGAAGGATCAACTGTTTGCGCAGTCGTATCTAATACGAAGGACTAATCTAAAACCAAGAACGAGATATTTAGAAACAGAATAGGATTTAATCTAGCGCCCTTAAATGCCCTGATGCGCTGTTTCCCTGTAGCCCTGTAGCCCTGTAGGGCTCTCAGCTCAGTCCAGTGGTCTAATTTCCAATTAAGTTAAATCCCGCGCGGGTAATGATGCAGATAGATTTAAAATTATTCAGAACTAAATGTGGTGAACAGTTCCAAATGCGCACTTTAAAGACAAGCAGAGAGAGTGAAGAGGGATGCTGCGGTTACTGGCGGTCACCGGATTTAGGAAATATATATCGGTGCTGTTCTTCGTTGGGATAAATAAAACAAATTGCTCATCAAATGATTTGGGATAGATACGATAAAAGGGATTAATACAAATATTCACATTTATTTAATTTACTTTCGGTCTATTTATGGCAGAGGTCAAATTGTGATCCCAATTGGTCATAAAATAAGAATTGAATGTATTTAGACTGTAATAATAAATGACTCTGCTAGGTGTAATGTATAAATGAAGATAAATGGAATGAGAGGTACAAGAGAATTTGGCAAAATGGGAAATGAAGAAAAGGGTAACAGGTATTAGGAAGAAGTAGAGGAAAGGGTCTGCAAAATGCGTAAGCATGTAAGAGTGGAATACGAGCTGAGTATTGCCAGTGAAAAGAAGGTAGAGGAGCTGCTGAGAAGAGATTAGGAAGGATGTAGAAGAAGAAATAGGAAAAGGGGAAGAATCATGAAGATTAAAATCGTCAAGTAGAGGAGAGAAAAGGACAGAAAAAGTAGCACGAATAGAAGAAGGCAGACATGGCATAATTTTAAGTTTAATCACAACCTTCGTATAGTTTTAAGGTAATCTTATAAGGTATAATTATTGATTTTGTGTGCCAAGAATGATAAGCCTAAAAATAAATACACCATATCTAGGTTAATGCGCAAACTTTTCGGAGATGTCGTACTTTTTCATAAGACTACTTAATTTTTTACTAATTTAGCACAACCTATATTATTTTGACATTATTTTGATTAATGTGTCACCAACTTTTGTACAGAGAGGCGAGGCGTTGCACGGTGGCGACCACATTTACCATAATCTTTTGTTTCAAGTTTTACACATTGACTAAACATAGCGCTGTTGATCATTAAAAGTTTTAACAAATATCTGAGGAACAATAAACTGGTATCACTATAGCCATAGTCAGAAATTAACGCAGCATAAGTATGACAGTTGTTTTACTGTAAAAGCCTGATGATTGGAAGCCAACAGATTCTGCGCTGTGTATTTTCACAACCCCATTGTATGAAATTCATTTTTCTTTGAGATTAATAATAACTATTTTTAAGTTAGGACTCACTGTTAAGGAGATATTACAAACAAACTGTTTGCCGCCATTTTTACAAGATGGAGATATAAATCTAATGCTGTGCATATGATTTCCTTATTTCTATAATACAGTGTCTTTTAAATTATAACTCTCTACAAGATATCATGCTTTTCCTGTAGCATATATATTACATGACAAAATAGTTATACTAATTTAATAAATTACATAATAATAATGCGGTGATATGTAGATAGCAACATTATATACATCCTCCAACGCCCCCTTCCCCTGTAGTACCCATTCCTCGTACGTTATAAAACAATATTCTATGTACAGTTTCCTCATTGTACAGAAAGTTCAGTTAGTTTAACAGTTCAAATTAATTATAAATTTAGAAAATAGTTTTAATTGCGTCATTAATATGTAATGTTCAAACACATGTTAGTTATTATAGTCAGATAATTTCAACTTAGTTTTTCAGTAAATATTTTTTTCTCTATCATTTTTTATAATCAGTTACATAAATAATAACATTCAATGATAATTATAATATAGAAAAAATAATATGAATTTCAAATAAAAGTATGTATTTTATCCTAGCAGCAAGGTAGCGCTAAGCTTATAAAGTGAGTCTAACGTATTTCATAGTACACTTGAAAAATAAGCAAACAGCCAAATAATTATAACGCTTTGTAATCGTTAAAGTGTTGTAATATATTTTATTCCAGCGCTTAGTTTACAAAACGAGTTTTACGCTAGTTCGCTTGGAAAACCAGCTAGCAGCTAGATAATTGCAAAGCTTAGTTATCCGTTGAAGTGTTCCAATGCATTTTATTGTAGCAGCAACCTTGCACTTAAGCTACAAATGTGTTTTACGTTACTACGTTTGGAAAATCAGCTAGCTAACAGCTAGATAATTTTAACACTTAGTTAAGTGTTCTAATGTATTTTATTATAGTAAAAACCTTATGCTTAGCTTACAAAATTAATCTTACGGTAATACCTTAGTAAGATAAGCATGCTGAGCTAAAATCACGCTACCAACAAGTTTCAGCCGCGTACTGGAAGACTTAATTTTCTAGCAGGGTATTCGTATATCTTATAAAGAATTCACTATTCTCAGAAGGACATTAAGAGAGAGCAGAGTCTCAAATAAATGGCAGGATAGCAAGATCCCAGGATGCCAGGAAATTAATATTTATTATGACGACATAATTAAACATAAAAAACATCAAACTGGAATCTGGTTTGAGTTATTATGATAATTATGAAGTTATATTAAAAGAATGTCGCTTCACTACACTGGTACTAGAGTTTTTAGACCATACGAAGAAGTCTAGATGCAGAGAAGTATGCCACTGGCTGCCAAACTGTGTGCAAGTGTTGTATTCTCGAGAGAATAGGTTGAGACTAGGTTACAAACAAAGAAAAGGGGATGAAAGATGTGAAGTATGCAGGAAGAACGAGGAGAAATGGGAGTACATTAAGAATGGGTGCCGCAAGAAGGAGGAAGATAGATTTTAAGAGTAAATTATAAGAAAATCCAAAATGCAAACAACCAATGCTTTGGAAATTAAATCCAAAGACACAGAAGCATCAATACTTCTTACTGTGTGGTTCAAGGTTTGTCCAAACCACAGTTAAGATATAAGAACCTGATTTAAAAAATGGCTATCGTCTCGTGTAAACGAAGACGTAATCAGTCTTCCGCCAGCATTTTATCATAAACAACAATAAGAAGTAGGTACACAATTTATGATACCCCCGCGTTGTTTTCGATTCTTTTTAATAATGATTATAAATTAGATGGATGTTTATATCCTGACACTCCTTCTCGAGGAAGGTCCCTACCGAGGTGCTCGCATAGCCCACGGCACGACTGGCTTCCTGTTTAGTACCCGGTCATATTCGAAACATAATGGTTATGTTCTCAGCTAGCTGTATTAACCTCCATTTTAACATTTAACTGCAATACTAAATTTATTTTATTCGTTATGATAGCATCCTATTTTCTTTTATAGGTAAATTAACTTGTTTAAGCAGTTAGCTTATATTCTAGAATATAATTTAAAAAAATAAAATAAAATATATTGTAGAGAAAATATAACATAGAGGAGACTGGGGCAAGTTGATAAAAGTAATATGGTTTTATTATTATTATATGCTTAACAATGACTCTTAAAAACACCGTTGTTTAAAACATATCCAGAAATTTCTATCTAATAAATCACTTCTCAAATAAATTCCTTTAACTAAATTGCAATATTTTAATAGTTTAAAACGTTTTTAATTAACAAAATCAACTTATCAGTAGGTCCTACGGTAAAAACAGTTATTATCGATCTGATAGAGCACTGAATTTCCTACAATTTGTGTGTTCAACTTTCTTTCTACAAATCTGATAGCTTTAAAGTAGACCACTTTACAGAAAATTAGTAAAATAAACGATGACAAAGATGTATAAAGCAAAGTACAGTAGAAGATAAGGACAATTGAGGACGAGGAGGATGTTGGAGAACAGGGACCTGGAAGAACAGGGAATTAAGGAAATGATAATGAACGCTTAGAGGTTTAGGCTTGGGAACGAAGAAAGGGGAAGCAGATATTAGGGAAAAGAGGACAAGAAAACATGCTGGATACGTTGGAAGGTGGAGAAGAAATTAGAGCTCATTTAGTAGGTGTCGGAAGAAGATGGAAAGCGAATTACTCTTGGGGGAGATATTGGAAAGGAAAACGGAATTAAGGAAACGAGAATGATCACAAGGTTACATCACTAGGGAACGAAGAAAGTGGAAGCAGATATTGGGAAAAGAGAAGGAGAAATCGGAACACATTACGAGTAGGTGTCGCGAGAAGGTGGAAAGTGGTTTAATCCTGGAGGAGATACTGCAAGGTAAGAGTAAAGGAAGAGGATGGATGGAAAAAGAGAAGGAAAACAAACTTGTGAAAGATAGATATTAATTGTAAATTGGGTAAACGAGATTGTGAAGCCAGTAGGCAAAAATATCATAAGAAAGTACTAATACAAGTAAAGTTACATCCATTTTCATTTAGGAGGGCTCTTTTAAATACTACAGATTCAACAGAAGAACAAAAAATATGCATGCACTTTATAAATGTCATTTCAAAAGTGTTGTAGATTCTTTTATAACAGTCTGGTGTTATACCAGAAAACGTTTTAAAGAAAATGAATCGTTGGAAGGTTTTTGACGCGTTGTATAAATTCGCGTAGCTCGAACCCGCGTTATTGGGAGCTACTGGGTGCTACTGTAATATGTTTGCGATCAAAAATACTAAATACTTATAGAATATAGTTGTTTGACTACCTGCACAACACGTAGAAGTACCGTAAATGCATTGTTACTTTACAACCAGGAGCACTAGCGAGAAGGATTGATTATTCTGACCATTCAAGTTGATCTGCGTGTGTATATGTGTGTGCGTGTGTGTGTGGTACACCTACACACGTACATCACGCTACCAGACGCTGGACTAATGGCACGGTACGTTGCTGCTAACCAGAGACGAGGGAGCAAAGCCAACCAGAGCACGTCAGAGGTTACAGCAACTGGCACCTGTCACTATTTCTGATTGTTTAACACTCAGATAGATTATATTGCTCGATATATTTATTACTTCACCTTTACCTTTCCCATTTCCATCCCTCTCTTCCCTCTTCAGCATCCCTCACGGTCGATTCACGTGTTTCATCATTCGTGAGACCTATTCGTCCAGTTACTTGCAAAGTGCCAATAAAAAACTCAACTTTCTGTCATTTTCGATTTTAGAAACTTCACAAAAAATATTATTTTTATGTTTGTTCTTTTTTCTTTAAATTAAATTCGAGATGAATTGTCTCTGGTGATTTCAAAAGTGGGATCATTTTAATTTTGTTTTTGAGATCTCATAAAATATTTTATAGTCTTTTAATGGGATGGTTTGTTTCAGGAGTTTTTAGAACTTTATTTTAGTTTTTCTTGGAAAACTCTTCGGATCTCCTTCTTAAACAAAGAAATATAGTTTGATATAGTTTTATTTTTGTGTATGATATTACACAAAATAGAAAGTGATATTACACGAAATAGCTAAATATAGAATAAGTGTTCTCTTGGTCAAAATCGAAGCTAGATTAGTGTCCCAAATTTTCAGATTTCGATGTTAAAATTTGTATTTTTAACATACGAACTCTACACCGACATCGACCTATGCTGAAACGGATGTTTTGTTTTGTGACAACAAGAATCATCTGTTCATGGCTACTGCTGTTATAAATTTCGGTTTCTCAATCAAAAAGGCGGTGTTAACAGGAAGCGTCTGCGAAGTCTGTAGCACCGCCCTTTGGAGTCCATTTCTTGCCATTGCTGTATTTTTACATTGCCACAGAATGTGTACGATTGTTTTGAAAAACTTAGAATCATTAATTGAGACTATGACAAATATTGTCCTGTAAAGAAAATTACAGCAAGCGATATTCGTTTGTTATAATAAAAACTCCTTGGCAACATCTTCAAAATGTAAAAACTGCGTTTCCTCGTTGGCCTATATATAAATTGTATGTTCTACACGATCCTCTATAATTTTTTTATCAATTTCTTACACAAAGCTTCTCTAGTTACTTATGGCATATCTTTAGGAAACCACTTTTCGGACGAACGCCGGACGCTACGAACTAGGGCGGACGGGGAAAGAAGAGGGGTTGTAAGAGGATGGATCCCTCGTTCTATTTTCATTGAATTGTAACGCGATCAACTTTAGAGCACGATCGTACTAAACTACCGGAACTTGGAATCCTCGGGTCGTCGACTAAGTAGCCTGATACTCAGTAGGTGCAAGGGAGATAGCAATAAACTAAATGACGAGATGTGTGGTCATAAGGAAATAGTTGATGGAGTGTAAATGGTCAGGGGGGAGAAAAGGAAAGGGTGTCACGTGACACTTTTGAAGAGGTGGCAAATAATAAGATACTCTCTCAATTCGGAGCAAACATAAATGATAGATTATGATAGAATATGAAGAAATTTGAGATATATTTAGGAGGGGTGGAATGTGAGACCGATGGAACATCTACTCCTTAAGAAATGAGAGGAAAGTGAACGGATTTAATGGAGATGCTCTGAATTCAAAATAATTAAACCTGCTAAACATATAGGCTAATTAGAGCAGAGGCGCTTGTCTCAAATATTTATTGTGGAGTCATTCTACTATCAATTTTGAAAGAAGTGAGAATGGGTACATAGGAAAAGGATCACAAAATGTAATTAAGCACAATAATATGTAATTCACTATAAAAATAATAACTTACGAAATATGTAACCTTTGTTATGTTACATAAACCTTAAATATACGTAACTACTTATACCGGATGTAGAAGATATTAACGGATATATATATATACATACTACGCCTAGTACATAAACCGTAAATACAGAAAAACTACGTACCATAAAATAGTATACGACAAAGAAAGAGTTATTAAGTTTTATATTATCTCGGACTTTGTGTTTTGTGTTTTTTTTTCTTTCTATTCAGATTATCGTTTAGAACTTTTCTCGGTAATAAAGAGATCTACAACGTATTTGTATTTTCCTGTATTTTTATTTTCTTTTCTAATGTACTATTACAGTATAGTCGTATTGTTGTGCACAAGATACTCAAAGTTCAGTGGCGGCGCATTAAATAGTTTTATGTAGACGCCTCTACTTCTTTTCTAAGTTTCGAATGCGTTTGTTGAAAACCATGTTGTCACGTCTTGCGCTACTTTGTGTACTCCACCCCATCCTTTGGTGTGGTGTCACTTATTTGGAAAAGCAAAACATTCTCTTTAGTCTTGCATCATTTTTGTTACATCTTGTGGACAAACCTCCCTTCCTCCCCTGTCCTTGGTGTGATTTAACTCACTTAAGTAACAAAAATTTCTTGTAAGTTTTATTTAATTTTTTGGTCTTGATTTATTCTTCCTTTCACAACCGAATATTAGATTCGATGTAACGATGAAACGTACGAATCCTACCTCCCCGTATCACACTTTGTGATTCACGTAATTATTATATTATATTAATTGTGTACCTTTCGGCTTTACAATCTACATTCTTAATACATTTCATAGAACTTCAACTTGAACTTCACCTTTCTATTTCCAAAAGTACTTTTCTGCTTCTTCTTCTCTCTTTATTTGCCCTAGTCTTCCTTTATTCTCACTGTTTCCTCACCTCTTGTCTTCTTTGTCTCTTTGTCACTTCAGATTAAAATCACTTCTGCTCTGGCGTTACTTCTCTTTCCTCGTGCCTTTTCTCTATCTCCGCCATCCGCCTCTTTCCTTCACTGCCTCCCTTTAATAACTACACAATATTCTTTTCGCTCATTACTTTTTTCTGACATGAAAACTTAATGTGCTCCAGTGTTTCAATATCCGTTCCGCACACTCTACACATCCTTTTCTAGCTATTTACCCAGTATCTGTTAACTTTCTCCTCGTTTCTCAATCTAAATCTGGCAATCCTTCTCATGTTTTTTATGTCTTAAGTAATGTGGTATCTCTCTCTCCCAAATCCTTCCACACTTGTGCCTTCTTCTCTCTTCCTCTTCTGTCGTCATTCCATTCCTTTCGTAATACTCCTTTCTCTTTTTTGGTACGTAATTATTATATAAATAGCTTACAATGTATAATTTCTTTAAAAATTCGTATGGAAATTATAATTTTAGTTTAACATTATAAATATTTGCTATCACACGCCGCTACTGTCTTTTTCCTACACCCTACAAGATTTTCCACACTATCTTCTTATTCGTTAGATGTTTATCTATTCGAAAGTTTTGTTATTTTTATCTCTATTATTTTTAACAAGTGTTTAAAACAAGTTTGCTGTATAATCTTGAAATTAGGTTTGAAACTATTAACACCTCCCCACTACCAACACACGTAACCCTTTCCCTCCCTCTCCCTCCCTCACCCTCCCTCTCCGTCAACCCCTCACCGCGCAACTGGTACTGATCTTAGCTATAAATATTGAATTTCTAAAACGAATATTGAGCTTTATTAAGCTCGTTACAAAGTTGAGCTTTGTGTTTCAAGATGAACAACATATGTTTTAGTTATATTATTAGTTGAATTAGGTGCTTCGAACTTTCAAGTTTGTTTTGTTGGTAGTTGTTCTTGCTGTAAGTGCTCACACCTTGTTAAGAGACTAAGAGAATTGCATCTAGGTCAGCCAACATTGAAAATTGCTGCACTTAAACTTGGAAATAAATAATTTTATGTTGTAGTATTTTGTGTATAATTAATGAATGATAGTAATGTATTGTTTTAACAAAAATATTCGGCTGTGGTAGGAAAAAAAGGTCAAGTAAATAAATTTCCATATTCTAATTCGGAAAGATTGGAATGTAATTAAATGATACTTAAAAGAAATGCCATATTTTTGCGACTACATATTATCTCTCTTTAACATGCTATACACTATATTATATTACCATCCACAACGAGTGTGAGCGTAAAATTTGAGCTTGATAGCATATCAGGAAATTGTTTAAACATTCATTGAAAATTAGATTGTTCTAAAGTAATAAAATAATCGTTAAAGATTTTCCTTTTCATATTTTAAATAATTTCTTATAAAATTCATCATGCCGCTATTTAAATTATTTATATTTCAACAATTAATTTTCCTTAATTAATTGCAACATCTGTTTTCCACTGCTTGTGGTAAAATAACTGAGAAAACGGGAATTTAAAATCAACTAGCAAATAAAATCCCCAGTTCTAAACAGGGGATAACATTTATATATGTATACAGAGATTTTCTGCAGATTTGTCTGGAGAATTCTCTTCTCTCGTGTTGTATTTTGTTGTTCGTCAGGTTGGGATGTACTAATTATGTTCATTTGTTTTTTAAATAAAGTTTTTAATGTAATTAAATATCTCTAATTACAATTCATAGAATTGTACCAAAAGCTTCCCATTCCCGATTCCCGTTTCCCGTTTCATTATGTTCCCGGCAAAACAAACACCTCTACAGACGAGCTGGAGCGGTGCCTTGATTGTTTTGCTGGAGTTGGGATTATTAGTAAATCTTGAGACGAAATACTGACTTACTGTACCAGTAATGAGGTTTACATAGAGTTGTTTAATGATTAAGATGAAACAGAAGATTGCAGTTATACATTTGTGTGACTGAGATGACAGTATATTATATCGTGGAAAATCTGCAAAACACATTTAGGTAAAGTCCTCTGGTTGGCCACAGGGTACACAGTCGAATATGTTGGCCTCTTTACGAAACGAGCATGCTCGCGGATAGAATCGCGTAAGGCAATGCTTTTTTAAGATATGAAATTTTTCCATAGTCTTGAAAATTGCAAAAGTAAAGTCACTAAAATCACTATAACTTGTAAACTAATGGTCAGAATGTCATGAAATTTTGACAAGTATTATTTGAAGGTTGGCACTATCTAAAATCGTTATGAATTTGTCAATAGTGGTGCTATCTATGTGTCATTCTACGAACTTATTGAGTTATGTGTTTTATTATATATATAAGAAAACTGCTTTGTATATAATATAAAAAGTATGTGGGTGTGGCTAAGTTCTCTATTCTATACACTGTTAAATATACTCTTAAATTTAACACAAATGAAATACGAAAAATTGGGCATATTATCCGTTAATAAATTTTGTTATATGAGTTAATCCTAGACTTAACCGAAGGTTAATTATTAATCAGTAATCAACTGGACTAATTCTACAATACGTAGCAAACACATACCGTATAAAAGGGAAGCTTTATTTAACCCTGTTTTATAATTGAACAAAGTTTTTCCATACAAATTAATCATTCGTAATTGATTTATTGTTTGTTCATTAATAATAATTCATGGGTGTTTAATTTGTTCTGGAATAATTGTTATGATACCCCCCTTCCCTCCCCCGACACACACACACACACATATGCAAAGCGCACAGTTCATTCACAGAGAACAATAAACTTGGCCACCAGGTCCGAAATATATTATTTACATGTTTCACATTCAAATCGTTAAATTGCATTTTACATTTTGTTTAAATGGAGATAGAAATTTAATTGTGAATACAAAACACTGATGGTAATTAGTGCAAACGAGTTAATTTGTATCGGCTTGTGAATGGAAATAAAGGTGTTACACAAAAATCAATGAACGCCATTGATAACTTAGTTTATTGACGTTAAATCATTATATATTTTAACTAAAATGTGAGATTCGCAACATTTAATTGATATTTGGTAACTTATGTATAGGACATCGCAAGCATGTTCAGTTCGCAGCCGAAGGTTTCCATGTAAACAAGGCGTAACTTTTGTACACTACTAAAGGAGCATACGAGCATACCTCAGGCATTAGCAGGGCCTGATCGGGCCCTCACATTTCTCGGGTAACTATCTACTTGGGTATGATATTTATTTCCCTGCTTTGCTTACTTTTGATGTCTTGAGAAAAGCATAGCCCGACAGTCAATACAAAAACTTTAAAATACTTAATGGTGGACTAATTTATTTCACAAAACTTTCCACAAACACTATGCAACCACACTACACGGCTGTTATTCTCCTAAAATTGTCAACTTAAAACATTAATATCTTTTAAACAAATCGATAAAAGATAATGATTTTCATTTCTAAAGTTTCCTAATTCTTTGTTTTATTAAATGTTACTTTTTTAGGTCACTCCTAAGAACGGTTTTTTAGATATACACAAAACTATGTCTTTATGTTTTTTTATTTTATATTTTATCGGCCCATTGCACTTTAATCATGTGCTCTATAATTATAAATATCTCGCTTCACAATCGATGGAAACATTTCATTGTTTTTTTACATTGACACTATATTTTAATTCTATAGATAAGTAGGTTTATGGTCAAACTACATTAAGTATATTAAAGTATGTGTCTTAACACTTTGTAAACTAGTATTCTGTAATGTATATTGTGTTGTTATGATCTAAGTATGCAATATGATTGTAAATATGCTAGAATTTTGGCTTCAGTTGTTTGGAGACATTAATAAATTTTTAACGTATTAAAAGATGGTCCAAATTATTTCGCAATAGAAAAGTCATTGTACTGGAAAGGGAACCTTAAGGCGAAAAGGATATCTTCCCAACAATTGATAACTTTCAGGAGTGGCTACTGCCAACTATAAACAAACATCGCTCCTGTTCATTTTATACCTAATAATTTTTAAAATAGTTTTGTTAACAGAAAGCACAAAATGTTTTCTAGATTTCTGTAAGTGGAACCACTTAGGTTGTAAACACTCTCTAACTCATTTAGCTCCTAATTCAAATTCCGGACCTGTCCTTGTCCAGACCCAAATCCCGGTTGTCCATTAATTAATACATGTTTACAATTTATGATATGATTTGCATAATCTTCTTAATCTACATAAAAACATGATAACATATTACTAAAATTATCACATATAAAATTCATCATTTATGTAAATTTAAATGAGAAAACAGATTAATTTAAAGTGGGGACAACCCGGACTACGCTGAACGTATATCGAACATAATGTTACGAGCATGAGTGCGGAAAAGGTGGTAGGTAAAGGTTTAGGTCGAGGCGAGGGTCAGTTCACGACTACTGCTTATTAATTTAATCGGGGAATTCGGAGGTTGATCAAATCAGAGAGATCAGACGATGTATCTAGGTACCAAATATTAAATTTAACCCTCTGATGAATGAAGCATTTGTTGCGTAGTCTTTCTGACTAGATTTCTTTGCAATATCTATTTTCCAATGAGTATTTGAAACCCATTTTAGTATATAAACATATTATATAACTTTTAAAGGGATTTTTAACGTTCTCCAATTTCTATTTTAAGCTGTAATCTCCACCACATCCACAACACGACTTTTCGAGCATCTTCCTAGTATATTTAGACCCTGTACATTATGTATATTTACAGGTCATCTAGTATGTTACATAAATGAGCACCGGTACCGGTACCGGAAGGGTTCAAAGTTCAAACGCTATGACGTTACATTACGTTATGGGTCGTAAGGTCGTTTTTCCAGTTTTCCTGTTCTTCCTGTTTGTCTCCCTAGTTTCAAGTTTCAGATTCTTACCCTCCCTTCATTCTTCCCATCACCCTTTTCCTTTTCTCGTGGAGATACTCCATGTATGATATTTTTCAATAGCTTCTCTCAATAGAATGTAAGGGGTAATGTTTTCGATGCTCGTTTCGTCGTTGTCCAGCAGACACAGCAGAAATCGTTGTATCCACTGGAAAGTATTGCGATTGTCATTGGAATGAGACAAGATGGGATTGGGAACAGAACATTGTCTTTATGGACATTTTTTATTAAATATATACTTATAGCAATAGCAATTCTCGAGCTAGAAGAACCCTGGGAGACAAACTAAGGTGATGTCGTTTAGAAGAGCTTTACGGAGGAATACTAAATTGCTGTGTTTATGAAGATCTTGTAAAGGGTTACTTTCAGTTATTGCATGTTTGCATAATATCCTAATATATATATACTTATATCAGATAATCCAAATCAATGGACATACATACTATTCCTACGATTCCTACAACATAATTAAATTTGGCTTATTATATTTATATCATTAAGGAATTCTAAAACTTTTTGAATTTTTTCTGTATTGTTTGAAAGTATGTCCTTTAATTCACCACTGATGTTGTGTTTTGTTCTTTGCGTTTGATATTGTGGGCAGGTTATTAGTAGATGATGGACAGTTATTTGCGTCTGACAGTTGCTACACTGCGAAACTGTTGTTTTACTGATTAAATGTTGATGCGGTAGTGTCGTGTGTCCTGTTCTTAGTCTGAAGATGGTTTTATGAATTGTCTATTGCTTTGATAAGAAGTTTCCCATTTGTGTTGACGATTGGAAGCATGGTAAATTGGAGCAACTTATGCTAACGAAAAACATGATTGGCGAAACTAGGAAGAAAAAGTTTGTTAAGGAGAAAAGAAATAGGAAAGGATGGAAATTTAAATTTAAAGTTTGGTTAATGAAATTAAATTAATTAGCGCAGAAATTGATTGTTACAGCATTGTCTCTCTTTGTTCAATATGTTCATATAATCTTCCTCCAAGTTTTTAGTGTGCCCCTGGCCTTACATAAGAAAACACTTTCAATTCAGTTCCCATTCCTATTTTTCAAATATCATTTAGCAAATAATCGGTATTGTTTTTCTACGCAATCCCTTTTTCACCCGGTAGCGGCAGAAGCAGCTAGAACCCTCTGGGGTTGGTCCAGGGGTTAATCATTTTATGATACAACACTTGGCTTGGCTTATTCAGGTCTGGCATCGTCCTCGTAGTCTCACACACCCTGGCGCAGCATAACGGGATTCACCAGGACTTGGAACCGTGTGGGAAATGGGTAACAAGGGCTCGTTGCACGGTCCAGCCATCAGAGGAAACCTGACAGAGACAGGGCTGCACTAGGATAGCTATTTATAAATCACACCTTATATAGTTTACAAAAATTTCAGTTTTAGTTTTTGTTTGATCAATTTCAATTTCTCAATTTATAGTTTGCTGATACTTGGAAACAGTGTTGTGACATTTTGCATCTACTTTCGGATACAGAGACAGAAAATACCTTCTTGTTACAAACTGCATTCTATTTCTATGACAAGAGAACATCAATTCATAATTCAACACTATATTTGTATACATTCCAAGTTTATATATTCTAAATAAAATAACACACTATTCTTATAGTAGGTGGGAGTAAAGTTTAGTCTAGGTTCGTTAAATTTTACGTAAATGCTACATAACAGTATTAGTAAGTTAGGTTATATATATTTAACATTACAGAAAACTACTTAATAGTTAAATAAGAAGTATCATAAGTAAGTTCGCCTCTGTTCTACCCTTGCTATCAGACCGTCAGTCTGTCTGGTAGATAAGGGTGTTTTTTCTTCCATTCATAGTGGGTGACGTAAGGGTAAGAGGGTGGAGGGTTAGAGCACGACCAACAGCTTTCTTTTCCATCAAGGCGTAATAGAGGCAATGGTCGAACGGTCAAACAATTCACCCACGACTTCATCCCCCTCCTCCACCCCCAACCCACGTTCCACCCTTGCGTATTTATAAAGTAATTCGTTGTGTTTTATTTTATATCAAGGAATTATATTTTTGACAACAAACGATACGAGGTTTAATAAATGTTAAGATGTTTTCTAAAAATTAAATTCTTTATATATGTTTTTTTATTTTTATGTTGGTATTTTGTCAAATAACTGTTCGCTAGTAGAGATAACATTTATGTTTCGTTATCTCTGCGGTTGGGACACCTGTCCAATATTTTTTGAAGTTTGTTGCAAAAAATATTTTGTTATCAAATTAATTTTGCAACAGCGCATCGGTTTTATTACATTAGCTATTGTAGGTGTGACATTTACATATTTTTTATGCGATTATTACTAATTAGAAAGCCAGTTTTATACACTTAAACTTTACTTCATTTTTTAAATGGGTTTCTTATCGTAATGTCATAAGTAATTTTATCAGACTATAGCTATCTATATATATATATATATATATATATATATATATATATATATATATATATATATATATATATATAGAACTGAGTTAGGAGCATCTGTATATATCCGCTTTTCTAAAACCACCTTCACAGCTAAGTATGCTTATGAATAAAATAGAGCGACCTTTGTATAACTGTATATGATTATAAAATGCTTTTAAACCATGCGTAGTCTAATTAAAAGCGAAATATTTTAGTACAGGACCAAATAAACATAGCATTTGCAAGCTCAGGCTTGTCAGGACTGGGAAACCTGCAACACCCGTACTAGGCAGCCCTAAAAGAAACTAATTCTTCTTTTCTATCTCTCTCTTTCTAGTTCTAAATCCATTGCAACACTTTAGGTTATTTTAAGTCATATCCTCTGAGAAGGTCTTTCGCAGTCTTATATTCTTAACCTGTTATCTTAGTTACATATATTTAACTTTTATTTAACATTAAAAACGTAAGGTTAATATAATGTATTGGTTACATAGTAAAAATTATCTAAAGTTATATATTTATATATATATATAAACGTATATTTCTGGGGTTAATAAAACTTCTTAACAGATATTACATTTTAAATTATTATATTAGTCAACCATTTTTAATTGTCTTTTGCATTTATTTAATGAACATGAAGCATAACTGTCCCAAACTTCAGTAAATAATATTATGTAACGTTTCGTAAAACAGAATTACGTTAAATAATATAATCCGGTCATTTTAAACATAAAAATAGTGTCAAATAACAAAAATTCCCGGAGAACAAATATTGGTGGAGAGCTGAGGTTTACCATTACAAATAAAGTTTTAAAAATCCCCATCGATTCCATGTGTGCTTCAAAAGTTATTCGGGGTCAAAGATCAAAATTTGAGATCAAAATGTGTTTTGTATTTAGAGGGGATCGTATAATCTGTCAAGGCATTCTGTAATTGTCTTTTTATGTTGTGTTTTTCTTAGATGGTTACATATTGTTGTCCCATGTTGTACTTAATAACTGGGAAGCTGGACTGGAACCCAGATCTTTAACTTAGTACGCTAGTGCTCTTACATTGAGCTCAAAATTTAACAACTAGCACCGTTTTGTGTTCTTATTGTCACTACACATACACAAATGAGTAGAGTATCATTCAACGTTCGCCATCCCTGTCACTCATGTTATGTATGCGTAACGTTAGAGCGAGTGGCCATGTACCAGTATGTTTTGTTTATGTACTTATACAGAATTTACTACCTATTATATTATTTATATACAACATACACACACATAAATAGGTTACTTCAGTAGCGAGGTTGTCAAAGTTGGTTTTCTGTTTTTGGTTTTGGTTTTCGAGTTACCTTTGACTTTTTAATTATTTAGATTAATTTAATAGTCCGGCTCTCATGGATTTAAATTCATTATTTTAAGTAAACTTTATTATTTAATACGTTTTGAATCACAGTGATGTTTGAACCTTGTTTTTAAATGAATAGGGTTAATTATTAAAGGAGGTTATTACATATAATTAGACGAATTCTTTTAACATCATGTGAAAAAGACAAAGAGAAAGAACAAAAATATGTAGCATTTGTGAGGAGGAATTGAAATTGGAGCACATTTAGAGAAGGTATCGCGACAAGGTGGAAAATGGATTAATCCTGGAGGAGATACTGCAAGGAGAGAGTGAAGGAAGTGGATGAATGGCAGAAGAAGGAGAAGAGAGAATGTGAATGAGAGTTAGGCTTAGTTAAATAAGATAAAATGGAACGTAAAGGAGATTGTATGGTAAATCCGGAAAGTACAAATACAACCTTCTCTAGTTAGGACCCTCTAATTAATGTTTTATAAACTTTCATAAAAGTGTACATACAAAAGAATAAGAACGAGTTAAGGCGGTAGTTTATCATAAAACATACAGTACATATATTATTATTTAAAAAGAAAATCAGAAAAACCATGCCATATATAAAGTTGACAGAGAGACAGAAAATATATATTTTTTAAATCTCTGTAACTTGTGAAATCGGATAACTACATTAAAACAACGTAATAGAAATGTGTGTAAAATGCCCCCTTATGTAGATTTATACTTATAGTTTACAAATCTATAATACGGTTCTCGAGATATGAACAAAAATAAAAGAGAAACACAAAAAATTTCATAACTTCTACAGTTTTTATTCCATATAATTGAAATAATGGTAAATCGACGTATTTAAGCAAAATAGTTGCTGCTGTTAGGTAATTTTTAGTTGATTACTAGATCTTCAAAGTTTAAAACCTCTTAAAGTGCTCATTTTACCACACATTAGGCCAATGAAAACCCCTAAAATAATACACATAGGCAGCTTATCTATGTTATCAGGTTATAAGATACTCCTACTAAGATCATTAACTCCCAACACAAGCTAAACTCTGCTAACTCTAGCTTAGGGCAAGGTTCCATAATAAAATAAACACATACAGTCCACCCCTATTGATTAAAACAAAGGTAACTTTCTCTTTATGTAAGTTTTAACACTTCCCAAGAAACATAACTCTCCAAGGGACAATACTTTCCCAATAAAATACAACAGTTATGATCACTTTGACCATTGGAAACCATCCATGATGTTCTTAGTGAACAGGAAGAAGAAGAAGAAGAAAACATACGGATGTATCAAATAATAAAACTGAACTTCTCTCGTTTCAGCTTAAGGCGTACAATAATAAAGACAATAACATTATATCTGACATAGAAGGATGGAAGTTGTTAGGATGGGGTGAGAATTAGGGGGTATCTTTAGAACAGAATGTACAACTCACTTGGGGACGTGCGAATAAGCCAATACCCTTCAGGGAATTCTGTTCGTGTGAATGGATCGTCGTGTGTTTCTTTATAGCGCGATAGTTTTCAGGAATTTCAGTATGAAATAACGTTATTTAGTCTGACGTTTGTAACGTTTCTGTTAAAGATCACGTTAAGATATGACAGGCTTCGTAATGTCTTCGTTTATCGAAGGTCGTTAGGTCCAAAACTTCGTGGGTAACGAACGTGTCTGTACCAGTTGCACACAGTTTCCTGGATGACGTTATTTCATCGCCAATAAATTGGTTTAAACAAAGATAATTAAAATACAGTTATATATACACTAGATTGTTCTAAATTAGTGCTCTTCCAACACGAAATTATCGCCATTGATGTTTTCTGCATACTAATTTTGGATTCCATTCTCCAACCACCTTCCCTCATTCGTGTTTGGTATTATGCTGGTCATGGTCTTCACTTGGACGATCAAAATATTGATACGGTCTACTCCACGATAGATTATATCGTGTCCCACCTCCACCCCTTTGCACCACGCAACTGGATGCCTAAATAGAACTGACAGTCGTTTCAATCACAGACTGGTGGTATTTTGTCATTTGTTTATAAATTAATTGGTTCATGGCTTATGGCTTTATCACTTTACCGACATTCTGCGAAGGCTATATTAAGCCCTGTATATTTACTAATGTCTGTCAAAAGCAAACCCTGTGAATATATTTCAGTTTAATGAGGTAATTCTTGATTCGATTTAATAACGATAACGTTTCACTTCATACAAATGCCTATAGAGCTTTTTTATAACACTAAATGGACAGACAGTACGAATATAGTCAGTAGATGATCTTAATGAATAATTCAGCGTTTAAAGCAGCGCATTAATCTTAATTTCCAAACAGATACTTTTCTTTCAAAAGCCATCGCAGCAAGTGATACAAATTTTTCAATATACTTTCAAAAGAAATAAATAAAAATAAAAGTAAAAATGAATATTCTGTTGGAGAAACTATTGAAAAACTTTAGCTGGAATACTTAGCCGTAATGTAATGTTTGGTACCGTGCAACTAGATCAAGGATATTTAATATTCCATGAGAGAAAGTTTCCGAAACTGCATTAATAGTTCAAAAAAAAAATAGAAAGAAAAGAACAATACGGACACAAAACACTATATGCTATGAATTTTCCAAAGTTCAATTTATTTTCTCCCAGCTTAACTTAATTATGTATAAGGAGCGCTTAAAAGTGGAATAAGCAGATGAAACGGGGAGGATAATGGAGTGGTGGGAGTGAATGGAGACAGGAGGGTGGGGGTGAACTATTTAAACCGTTTGAATTATATTTAGACCACAACAAAGGATCAGTACTGCTGCATATAAGTGTTGAAATATCAGGGCCGGTTTGATGCAGTTCTTAATAAAACAGTAGAGCAGCTGGGAGTGTTCGAGAACACTTTAAAATGTTCTCTGGCATGTCTGTAGGAAGATGTTTTAGACAGTGTGATCCTTTAAAAATCACATCCCTTCAACACAATTACAAAAATTAAAGGGATCACTATCTTTACGTATTCTGACATAAATAAATCGTGCTATGTAAGATTTCTTTCCCATTATTGTTTCTTATGTTTTTAAATAACGTTATCAAAACGTTTTTTAGCGTTAGGCCTGTCTCAGTATGGGACCGTATTTAAGCGACGGCGTATTCGGACGTAAATCGGCGGTTTGAATGAGCTACAAAGCAAACCGCCCTATGTGTGTCACAGATGTCTGTAGTCGTGTATTAGAGGGTGTATTGGAGTTCTTTAACACTTATATAATTTATCATGAGAGCAAACTTTAACTTTAATTTTTATCGATACACTACTGGTATTAAAGGGACTTTAGCATTTATTATATATCTGAGTTCTGGTGGGCGTGAATTTAAATTTAGTTCTATCCTATTGGTATGGGCATCCGTGCCCATGATTCACTGAAATACAAACATAAATTGCATGCAGAACATACCCATGTCGCCGATAGATTTCATTTGACCGCGTATTGCAGCGTAACAACAAGCGATCTTAGGTATCCCCTCCAGTCTGATGCGGCTTTTTGCATTTACAAAGGTTCATATAGGGTATCGTTGTAGTTGTGGTAACGCTTGGATAATATTCGCCTTTATACGCTTCTAATGTGCGAGGTAGTGCCGCCCGTATTCGGACTGCTTTGTAGCGTGCAGTCTGAGAGCTCCAGAGCGATCTCATTACATTTACAGGGTTCGGATAGGTAAAGCGTAGTAGCCCGTATACGTCCGGCAGAAATTCGCTTAAATACGGTCCCATACTGAGACAGGCCTTATGTAGTTAAGCGTTATGATATGTAACGTTATAAAATTGACAAATATTTGATAGCAAATGATATTGTTTAGTAAAAGCGATGTTGCCAGTGTTGCTAAATATGCGTTGAGGTATTTATTATCTATAAAGGCATAGGACAACCGCATAAAACTTATCTTAAACGGTCGAAGAAGTAGATTTTTACATAGTTAACAGCAGAGAACCTTTCTGCTTGTTGGATTTTGCTTATAAACAAATACATGTTAAAACACGTTCTGAATTATTAGCTTTAAACATAATCACTGTCAATTGAAGATAATGTGAAATTAGTTTACTCTAACAACAAAAATAATAAGCTCCGACTCTGTACATTGTAATGCTACATCCACCTCTACGCCCCACGTGCTCTACGTGACCACCACGTGCGCTACGTGCCTTACGCTGTACGTAGCTTTAGATTAAAATTTATTGATTAACTCGACAAAGAACTTCATTATAATTCAACTCAGTCCGTGAAAAATCTCAGGAAAATTCTTGAAATTTATAATAAAATATTGTAACGGTATTACACTGAGAATGAAGGTGACAGGTCACGTGGAAAGGATCGACAATGATTAGTTTTCAATCTTTGTGTACTTTTGGCGCACATTTTCTAATAGAATGATGGTATGTATTGGTATGATGACGTTGTCTTATACATAGTTCAAAGTTGAATTTAATTTAAAAGATACTTAACTGTAAGTACATAGTAGGAAAGTGACTAACAGCGCACGGTGCGGTAAATTCTCGCACTATTCGTACGGAATGAATCGCTGACGTTTCTATTTATTTTATCTATTATTAATTATTATTTTAACTTAGTTATTTTTTCTATTAACTAAGGTAAAACACAAAACATCGATGTTACCTTACACTTAAGTACGTTCGAATGTGGTTAATGAATCAGTTAGCAGAATCAACAATATTTAATTATGATTATAATTCGACACTGATACTATACAATAAAAGCAGTGGACCAATCCTTGTCAACAACTGTTACAGATCATCTATTCATACACTTATAAAGATTTCTCCACGGTAAAAATACAATATATGTATATGTATATGTATATGTATATGTGTATATTTATGTATTGTGAATATTTGCCTGAGAGCACAATGTTCTGCTAGTGATGTCTTCACATGATAAAACAAAAGAAGGATACAAAACAAAAAGTACAATACAAGATAAAATAAAAAGAGACAACAATAATAAAGAATAAAAAAGACAAAAGCTTAAAAAGAAACAATCCTGATAAATGTAAATTCTAAATTCTCTTAGAAGAACTCAATTGAATACCTGGTAGTGGTACTGGAGTTAAAGCTGTTGCCTACCTCGAGGAGTTTTCATAGACTACATAGTTATATACAAGGCATCTTGAGTGGAGCAGCACATCTTGCTTGTGTATTGTTTGCATACTATAAAAATTTAAGTATACCATATATATACGCCTTTAAAATATACACATACAAACTTAACCAGTAGTTTTATAGAAATAATGAAATGTATTATTCAATTCAAATGCATGATAAAGTTTTAAAACGCAGAGGTTACACGGTGGATTAGAAAAAAGAACGAATCTAACCATATAGAGATAGAGCGAGACAGACAAAGATGGCTGTAGAACATGTTCAAACATGCCACAGTGGTATAAGATTTGTTTTTACAGAAAATAAAGCAAAGTAGTTAAGTAGTTACTATAACTACAAAGTACAGTTTGTGCAATTATAAAGGATGTAACTAACCTGAAAATTTAACGTTGATTGGCCGTTTCGGGATCGAGAAAAACCCAATCAAAGTTCGAATCATTTACGTAATGAGAGTGAAAGAGAGAAAAATATATTTAACGTGCAGTTACACCAATTTTTTTATTTTTAACTAGCTGACACGACAGATGTTGTCCTGTCCAAATTTCGATAAATTATTTCGCAACTGAAGTGCAAACGTGAAGGTTTTTGTCGTGTATATGATGACGTCACATATCGTTACAATTTCCATGTTCTTTGAACTTTGACACACTCGACGCGACGCTACGTGACACGATGACGTCATATGTCATGTAGCATCCATATATCGAATTACATAGAGTCTCTCAACAATACTGAATCCAGAATAATGTTTAAAGATTTATGCATTATCCAGGATATGTTCCGGTTTCCCGGTTCTAAGACGCGTGCATTTATTCAATTCTTTTTCCCTGACATCTAGGGAAAGATATAAAAGTGAGGAAAACAGTAAAAACAATGGAAAAACCTTGTAACACTGTATTGATACTTATTGAGAAGGATCATAGTTTGGGTTACAGTGATGGACGATGAACTGTCGCATTTATTTATACATTTTTTTAATGATTTTTACTACAAAATCATTGATTATTTATTGTAGTTACTCTGTTATTAATGTTGCATTGTATAAATCCCAAAAAAAGCAGTTACAGTAATCTGCGGTATATGCAGATTAAAAGAACTATTTTGAAATATTCCAAAAGAGATAATAACAAATCTTTATATTGAAATATAAATAATTCATTCGTAATATATTGCTAATATTTTATTGACAGTAAAACTCACATCCCATTTTACTATATTTAAATATTTTTATTACGAGCTACTAAAATATGATACATATATTAATAAAACAAAATCTAGATCCAGCTCATAACTCTATCAACTTCATAATACTGGTGGGGGTAACTATAACTATACTAACTATAGTTGTGGGGGATATACAACGTAGCGCTCGTAGATGGTAGGTAGAGTGGGGGATACAAACTACATATAGTATAATACGTAGGTAGTTATTGTTTTGTTTAAAATAGATATAAATTTCTGCTTTAACTACATACTCACGTTAACCAACTTTAAAAAAAAATACACTGAAAATAAATTAATTAATTTATGACAGAAATGCACTTCACCTATAAATTCATTAAATATATTTTAAAAATAGAATGATAGAGTGTTTCGTATCGTAGTAACAGGTGTGTACCACCTTTTTCACGTGATTGTTTGATGCAATAAATAAATAAATAGACCTTTTACTTGGCAAACTACTTAATTAATATCACAAAGAAAACATATATTTGGCGAAATCTGTAATCGAAGGCAGCAATTTTATTTTCTCATTAAGTAAAGGAGTCAAAACTGGATTCAAATTTGAATTTACATAGTGGAGACCACCCCATCTTGTAAATAGGTTATACTACACTACTGAATTTTAGGTTTATTTTTGATTATAGCTTCTTTATTAGAAAAGTAACAACAAAAAGTCATTAATAAAAGTTGTAGATAATGGTATCATCTACAAAAAAGCTTTCTGCAAAATTTTTGTGGAACGTATAGTTTTCAAGATAAACAAGAAAAACTGATAACACTGATGCATTTTCTGCATGCATTTCAATTGTGGTACATACTTATCATCTAATACTTCTATCTAGTATATATATACACTGCAGTTACTAGAAGGTTCCGTAGCTGACTACATATTTTAATCTTGAGCAAATGTACTCCCTCAAACTTCTACAAACTGAAAACCCTTCATAAATAAACATAATACTCAAATTTTTTATCTAAATGGTCAATTCCAATTTGAACAATTCAGGATCTTCTCTCTGGAGACATCAATACATTAAATAGACGACTCATTCAATACTTTCATCTACATAGAATACTTTTTATTATGTCATACATATATATTTATATGGTTATATCTATATCTGGTTATAAAATTCACGTAACCATTCAAATAATATTGAAAAAAAGAGGAGAAACAACCAAAAAAAAAAGGTTAAGTGTATTACAGCGAATCGGGATTTCAGAGAATGTCCTTTTATTGAAAAGAAATCAAATTATTGAAGAAACAAACTTCTTTCTCAAGCAAATGGTATCCCCAATACATACACGTTTCTTTCTTTGTCTCGGTCCATTCCTCGGAATTGGAAGGACATGGAAATATGCATATAAATCAGTAGCGGTACATGCACACAGTTTGGTAGATTGAAAAGAACTTCCCAGTAAACAAAAAGCGTAAACTCTTGTATTATTTATTACTTAACGTTTTGTAAAAGGTGTTTATTTTTAGGTTATAATAATCATGATTTAAATTAGCGTAAAACATTTGAATATCAATAAAGAAAAGAGAACGCGCCGCTACTGACAGATAAAGACACATGGTCTATAGGCGACCTAGAATAAATGCAAAGCACCAAATAAAATAAATAATCATATAATACCGTTATACAAAAAGTTTTATGCATTTCTTGTTTGTTTGTTGTTTGTTTTATTTTCAAAAACTTCAGAAACTTTGAAGGTGGAAAATAAAAAATAACTTTCATTGTTGTCAACGGACTATAAAACTCCTAAATTCAACTAGAGATTCAATATTTGTAAGATGAAGAAATTTTCACTCTCCAAAAGAAGAATCAGGAAATATGAGGTTCTTAAAAAGGAAGAGGGATTGTAGTGGAAGAAACATAAAGGCTAAGAGAGGAGGAGAAGGAGGCGCAGGTGCTTATACAGCAACAAGAAAGGAATACAATACAAAAAGAAGCAAGAGACTTGCAGCAGAACCAGACCCACGTGGCATTACCACGTGGATAGTTTGATGTTCTATTTGGCAATTACTGTACTTAACAATTAGACATAAAGCTACCATCACTTTCAAATAAATAATGTGTTTAATTTACAAAATAAATCTAGTGTTCTTATTGGACATTTTACACTCTCGTAACTTGAGTATCTCTATTTGTTTTATTTCAACGAGCTTCTGAGCTTTCAAGCTTGTGAGCTTTAACATCCAAGCTAGTACTTTCAAAGTGGCATATCCGTGCTTTTAAAGTTTCGGATAACAGCTAATGAGAAGTGCAATTATTGATATAATAAAAAAAACTACCCCCCATGACCTCACGTAGAGGCTTGTTTGTGTTGCACTGTTGCAGGGTAGCAGGGGATTGGATAGCACCACCCTCGAAAATAAAAAAATAGTATAAAAACTGTTCTAAAAGTTAGGAGAGTATATTACAGCCACATTAAACTTTAGTAGATTAGCTACAACCCAATGGTTCTCAAATAGTTATTGTAGTTAGTTTATCACTGTAACGAAAGTCAGTTTTTTATATTTTGTTATTAGGTTTATAATATGATGGCCAATATTAATAAAGGAATAGTAATAGTAATAATAATAAGTAATAGTATACTAATAGTAATAGTAGGCAATATATAGTTTGTACACCGAAAGAAGACCCCACATGAAGGTCGAAAGAAATTAGTTTCAAGAATGTAGTTCTTATAATAATTTAAAGTTTCTTATTCTAATCATATGCCGTAGTTAGTAACACCAAGAAATCTATACATATATATCATACGATAAGATCAATACGTTTGATGCGATCTATGCCGACCTGTGGACGCTTACCACTGCTTAAAACACTACCACCCCACATAAATATCAAAGTTTAACAACTACTGAAGGCTAGAGGGCAATTAATTTTAAAATAAACTTTTCATTTAAAAAGTTTTCATCTGATTTCACATTTAATGAGTATATTCACACATTTACAATAACGCATAATGAGGTGAGGGGCGTAGGGGGGCGGGGGCGTTAGGTTTAATTAGTTAGCCCGCGTTAATCAGCTATGCGGCTAATTAGTTTCGTTATGCAGTGTCTGCGCGAACTGAGTACCCCCGTCTTTGTACGACATAGCGCAGTGGTTTGAGAGCTACGAGTTGCTACGACACCAGGAATTCGTGAAGTACTGCTTTAGGCTATGCGCTGCGATAAGCTACGATGTTCTACGCCTGCCATGATGTAGTGGTAATACTGTGTATGTTGACGTGGAATTATGATTTATATTAAACCGTGCTATGTGCTTAATTAATGTAGGTACGTATACATACGCTTACGCATGCACCCCTCTCACTCCACTCTTCTCTCCCACGCCTTTTGTTTACTACGACGTAATAAAATTCATTTGCAGAAACAACAAGTTAAGTATAAAGTGGACAAATAGAATGTAGACGGTGCTACGTCTTCAGCTACGGTTATTAGAACAACTCTATATTTTTAAATGCATATCCATATACATAATTACTTAAACAGGGATTCAAAAGGACTCTTCGATGAGCGGGTAATTTAACAATTTAAATTGAATTAATAATACGTGCTGGTGAGGACGTATCAGCTATTTCTAATAAAACGCATTCATTAAAAGAACTTAGTAAAGTTAAGTAATTGAATTGCAAAGTAGTTTCACCGCAACGTACATACCTTGCAAAGTCCAAGTGTTAAATTAAAATTAGCATGTATATTAAAATGTTAACAGTAGAGAGCAGGTGGACAGGGTGGGCGTGAAGTGTAATCTCAAAACTTTCTAAGCCAACATAAACCCCTCCAACCCTTTAACCACCCCTAAAAATAACCCACTTGTAATATTATATGTTGTGAAAGGGCGAGACGATAATGTAAACAAAATAAATAAATGCAATTATGTAAATTATATTCATTTGACAACGTAACATCAAACGGAACGAACCGAAACGAAGCCTGATCTCCTAACCTGTACGCTATAGTCTCTAGACAGGGGTGGTGAACCCTTTGAGCTTGTTATAGAAACCAACAACTGCAGACACGATTGTCTTAAAACAACTATTGTCCTAAATTACTTGGAAATATATTCGATAGTTCCCGCTAAAAACAACTTTACGGTCCCAGTAAACATTTTGGAGTCACTTTGTTATCATATTGAAGATGCGTATGATTTTTTGTCATGAAACAATTCAATTTAATAACACTCGTTCAAGCGAATGTCTGAAATACGAACTACAAATAACAAAATCACTTCACCTGGCCTCACTACCGTACCAGTATTGAATGAAGTTGTAAATAAACTATTAAAGTGTAACAGAGACAGATATATCTTGTTTCTTTTTCTATGGTACTTCGGTGAAATTAATATGGAATTTTATCTTTACTAAAATAATATTTTCTGACCGTTTCTTTTTCGTAGGTCAAATTGTTTCAAATTGATTTTTTGACTGCTTCACCTAGTTATGCTATTTCACTAAAATCTTACAAAATAAACAAATTAATAAAAAACAAATCTGCAACACAATTTTTAGTTAAAGTCTATTATTCACTGTTTCCATCCGCTGTCGGACCCGACCTGGTGCCTGAAGATAATTAACTCTTAGATGATTTGTTCTGTATTATACACAGGTAGGGTTGAGGTTAGGCTTGAGCGGGGAAAACGGGGAAGTAGAGTAGATTTCCTTAGGGTTATTTGGTGCTGCAAGCCTTAGGGTAAAGAAAGACATGATTTACACAAAACTTTTACGAATGTATAGAAATTTTGTGAAGTTATGAATATACAAATTAATGTTTATATTATTGTGAATTATAAAGAAAAGCTCTGTGTCAGTGTCTGCTTTGTTGCCGTGATGAGAAGGGAAAGGGGAGAGGGAAGAGGCAACTGAAAATTGGAAAGGACAGGGAAAGCAGGTTTAATAACACGGTTTTAAGATTGGGTTAATCCTTGATGAAGTTGTATTAATATCGCAGCCACTCCCTCCACAGACTGGGAAGGGGAGTGAGGGACAACACAAAGAATGAAGTGTTTAATTAAAGCAAGATATATCAAAAGTTTTATTTGATAATTTGATGATCTCCTGTTGAATTTATCTCTTGCTTTAGTATAATGAGAAAAGTTTAGAGTTAGAACAGACTCGTATAACCAATATTAATTAATATGGTCGAAATAAGGTCCTGTACACAGGTCCTGGCAACGAAGGAACGTGACTTATGAGAATAAGTCAACCACTAAGAAGCGGATCTGTCAAAAATGACAAAAACACAGAAAAATATTGATGTTATGTATCTTGCCAATGCAAGATTACTAAAAACTACTATAAAAATCGGCAGCCTGATCATTTACACCACGACCAGACCTCGTTAAAAGTCGACATGTACTATGGCCCCTAAAAGGGATATAAAGAACACCTAAATAGGTAATATACTTCTATTTATAAGCGTCTGAAGCGTTATTACGTCACATGTAGCATAAAATATATAACTTTTTTTTTGTATAAAGGTATAGTTAAAAACAGAGCTAATTTTCTATAAAAATATAAAATCTTCTAAATTTTCGCGAGTGGCTAAATTTATAATTTTTGTTTTTAAACAAGCGTACTAAACGCAGTATGTAAGAAAGAGAGGGGAGTGGGAGCGGTTCAGGATTTCAGGAAGTTTATTGGACGTAATTTATAATAGCCCCGCGTTTGAGTCGCCAAAAAAAAGAGTTCACTCAGATTATATATTAGTTGAATATTGGAAATAGACCAATAGCTTATATACTTTAAGCGTTGTTCATTTTAAATATTCTCTGTCGTTGAAATGCTGGACACATTGGTCTTCAGAGAGATGAACTGTTTTAAAAAGGGAAACAGTTTTCGTATTTTATAGGTCTCTCTGTGTGCTAGACTAAATCGTTGTTGTTCTTTACCTGTCTAGCCATTATAAACCTTAACCTAAAACCTTAACCTAAACACTACACACAAAAACACTACACACAAAAATATAGACCAAGACATCGGTGTTCTGTACCTGTCTAGTCTTTATAGGCCACTTGTAAAGAGGGTTGCAATTTATGCAATCAAAACTTATTTTCACTTGTTTGTAAATAGACCACTATATACTTGAAGCATAGTTTTTTATAATTTGTCAGTATCGTGAAGAAACTAGATACGTTGGTCTTTAGATAGATTTAATCCGGAGCTGGATTAAGGAAACTAACAAAGACTACGGCATGTCTTCAACATCGTAGAAACACACTTTTTTTAACAAGCGAATAAAAAAGAGAGTTCACCTAAAACATGAGTCGATGCAGATCTCTCGTAATTGAACTATAAAATATTATAGATACTTATTGCATCGTAGTTTTTTACACAGATTAACTTTTGTAAGTGTGTCACACCTGATCCGTCATAAATGGAACTATAGATAGTTATCTACTTGTACTTTCGAGTGTGTATGTATACTGTAGCACTACTGGTACTTCCACAAATACGATATTTTATTGCTGTAATTTGATATTAATAGAAGATGTCCAACAGTTCCTACAACGGCCATTTGTTTTTGTTTTTTTCTTATTGTTCTCTTCTTCTTGAACTCTTAACAGAGTCTCTGCCACTGCTGGTTCAACCTACATCCACCTTCTCTACCATCATGCTACCCTCTACGACACCACCCGTCCTCCCTCTTACCCCACGGAACGACTTTAACATTCGGTTTATTTTTTAGGAGAGCTCCTCTGTGCTCATCCCCTTATTTTTCATTATACTTTTAATATAAATTAAGTTCATATCAAAAATTGTTTAAGCGTAAACTTAATTCAAATCGACAGGTCTTATGTTTAAGTTAGAAGAATAAGTAAAGGGTGTGCATTAATATCTTTATTTTAATTGTTTATAACTCTTGGTTATGTGGGCGAATACGAGTATGTATCATTTTTTAATTTTTCAATCTTCAACCCTAAATTTTCTTGCAAGATAAATTCACATTTTCTGACGTTAACAAAACCTTTAATTTAAGGTAAAATAATCAATTTTTATGTACGTATTTATTAGCTATAAAATGATGTTTTGTGTAGCATTCTATCTTATTTCCAACTCGTGTAATAAATACATTCTTTTGTAAAAGCATATCAGCGGATTTTTCATTCAGCGAGTCACTTTCAAAAACGAGATATTTACGTACACTTAAAGATGGACACACAGACATTATATCGATCATTTCGGTGCACATTTTATTTATAAATACGAAGAAACCATCCCCCTCTCCTCTCCCAACACTCTATTTGTACCACGATTTTTACGTCCACTTGAAGATGGACACACAGACATTATATCGATCCTTTCGGTGCACATTTTATTTATAAATACGAAGAAACCATCCCCCTCTCCTCTCCCAACACTCTATTTGTACCACGATTTTTACGTCCACTTAAAGATGGACACACAGACATTATATCGATCATTTCGGTGCACATTTTATTTATAAATACGAAGAAACCATCCCCCTCTCCTCTCCCAACACTCTATTTGTACCACGATTTTTACGTCCACTTGAAGATGGACACACAGACATTATATCGATCATTTCGGTGCACATTTTATTTATAAATACGAAGAAACCATCCCCCTCTCCTCTCCCAACACTCTATTTGTACCACGATTTTTACGTCCACTTGAAGATGGACACACAGACATTATATTGATCATTTCGGTGCACATTTTATTTATAAATATGAAGAAACCATCCCCCTCTCCTCTCCCAATCACTCTATTTGTGCAAAGAAACCATCCCCCTCTCCTCTCCCATCACTCTATTAGTGCCACGATTTTTACGTTCACTTAAAGATGGACACACAGACATTATATCGATAATTTCGGAGCACATTGTATTTATAAATACGAAGAAACCATAGACTGTCTAGAAAATATAGACCAAGACATCGGTGTTCTGTACCTGTCTAGTCTTTATAGACCACTTGTAAAGAGGGTTGGAATTTATGCAATTTTAACTTATTTTCACTTGCATGAAGATAGACCAATTGCTTATATACTTTAAGCGTTGTTTATTAAAAATTGTCACTGTCGTTGAAATGCTGGACACATTGGTCTTCAGAGAGATGAACTGTTCTAAAGAGAGAACACTTTTCGTATTTTATAGGTCTCTCTGTGTGCTAGACTAAATCGTTGTTGTCCTTTAAATGTCTAGCCATTATAAACCTTAACCTAAAACCTTAACCTAAACACTACACACAAAAATATAGACCAAGACATCGGTGTTCTGTACCTGTCTAGTCTTTATAGACCACTTGTAAAGAGGGTTGGAATTTATGCAATTTTAACTTATTTTCACTTGCATGAAGATAGACCAATTGCTTATATACTTTAAGCGTTGTTTATTAAAAATTGTCACTGTCGTTGAAATGCTGGACACATTGGTCTTCAGAGAGATGAACTGTTTTAAAAAAAGAACAGTTTTCGTATTTTATAGGTCTCTCTGTGTGCTAGACTAAATCGTTGTTGTCCTTTAAATGTCTAGCCATTATAAACCTTAACCTAAACACTACACACAAAAATATAGACCAAGACATCGGTGTTCTGTACCTGTCTAGTCTTTATAGACCACTTGTAAAGAGGGTTGCAATTTATGCAATCATAACTTATTTTCACTTGCATGAAGATAGACCAATTGCTTATATACTTTAAGCGTTGTTTATTAAAAATTGTCACTGTCGTTGAAATGCTGGACACATTGGTCTTCAGAGAGATGAACTGTTCTAAAGAGAGAACAGTTTTCGTATTTTATAGGCCTCTCTGTGTGCTAGACTAAATCGTTGTTGTCCTTTAAATCTCTAGCCATTATAAACCTTAACCTAAAACCTTAACCTAAACACTACACACAAAAATATAGACCAAGACATCGGTGTTCTGTACCTGTCTAGTCTTTATAGACCACTTGTAAAGAGGGTTGCAATTTATGCAATTTTAACTTATTTTCACTTGCATGAAGATAGACCAATTGCTTATATACTTTAAGCGTTGTTTATTAAAAATTGTCACTGTCGTTGAAATGCTGGACACATTGGTCTTCAGAGAGATGAACTGTTTTAAAAAAAGAACAGTTTTCGTATTTTATAGGTCTCTCTGTGTGCTAGACTAAATCGTTGTTGTCCTTTAAATGTCTAGCCATTATAAACCTTAACCTAAAACCTTAACCTAAACACTACACACAAAAATATAGACCAAGACATCGGTGTTCTGTACCTGTCTAGTCTTTATAGACCACTTGTAAAGAGGGTTGGAATTTATGCAATTTTAACTTATTTTCACTTGCATGAAGATAGACCAATTGCTTATATACTTTAAGCGTTGTTTATTAAAAATTGTCACTGTCGTTGAAATGCTGGACACATTGGTCTTCAGAGAGATGAACTGTTTTAAAAAAAGAACAGTTTTCGTATTTTATAGGTCTCTCTGTGTGCTAGACTAAATCGTTGTTGTCCTTTAAATGTCTAGCCATTATAAACCTTAACCTAAAACCTTAACCTAAACACTACACACAAAAATATAGACCAAGACATCGGTGTTCTGTACCTGTCTAGTCTTTATAGACCACTTGTAAAGAGGGTTGGAATTTATGCAATTTTAACTTATTTTCACTTGCATGAAGATAGACCAATTGCTTATATACTTTAAGCGTTGTTTATTAAAAATTGTCACTGTCGTTGAAATGCTGGACACATTGGTCTTCAGAGAGATGAACTGTTTTAAAGAGAGAACAGTTTTCGTATTTTATAGGTCTCTCTGTGTGCTAGACTAAATCGTTGTTGTCCTTTAAATGTCTAGCCATTATAAACCTTAACCTAAAACCTTAACCTAAACACTACACACAAAAATATAGACCAAGACATCGGTGTTCTGTACCTGTCTAGTCTTTATAGACCACTTGTAAACAGGGTTGCAATTTATGCAATCATAACTTATTTTCACTTGCATGAAGATAGACCAATTGCTTATATACTTTAAGCGTTGTTTATTAAAAATTGTCACTGTCGTTGAAATGCTGGACACATTGGTCTTCAGAGAGATGAACTGTTTTAAAGAGAGAACAGTTTTCGTATTTTATAGGTCTCTCTGTGTGCTAGACTAAATCGTTGTTGTCCTTTAAATGTCTAGCCATTATAAACCTTAACCTAAACACTACACACAAAAATATAGACCAAGACATCGGTGTTCTGTACCTGTCTAGTCTTTATAGACCACTTGTAAAGAGGGTTGCAATTTATGCAATCATAACTTATTTTCACTTGCATGAAGATAGACCAATTGCTTATATACTTTAAGCGTTGTTTATTAAAAATTGTCACTGTCGTTGAAATGCTGGACACATTGGTCTTCAGAGAGATGAACTGTTCTAAAGAGAGAACAGTTTTCGTATTTTATAGGCCTCTCTGTGTGCTAGACTAAATCGTTGTTGTCCTTTAAATCTCTAGCCATTATAAACCTTAACCTAAAACCTTAACCTAAACACTACACACAAAAATATAGACCAAGACATCGGTGTTCTGTACCTGTCTAGTCTTTATAGACCACTTGTAAAGAGGGTTGCAATTTATGCAATTTTAACTTATTTTCACTTGCATGAAGATAGACCAATTGCTTATATACTTTAAGCGTTGTTTATTAAAAATTGTCACTGTCGTTGAAATGCTGGACACATTGGTCTTCAGAGAGATGAACTGTTCTAAAGAGGGAAACAGTTTTCGTATTTTATAGGTCTCTCTGTGTGCTAGACTAAATCGTTGTTGTCCTTTAAATCTCTAGCCATTATAAACCTTAACCTAAAACCTTAACCTAAACACTACACACAAAAATATAGACCAAGACATCGGTGTTCTGTACCTGTCTAGTCTTTATAGACCACTTGTAAAGAGGGTTGCAATTTATGCAATCATAACTTATTTTCACTTGCATGAAGATAGACCAATTGCTTATATACTTTAAGCGTTGTTTATTAAAAATTGTCACTGTCGTTGAAATGCTGGACACATTGGTCTTCAGAGAGATGAACTGTTCTAAAGAGGGAAACAGTTTTCGTATTTTATAGGTCTCTCTGTGTGCTAGACTAAATCGTTGTTGTCCTTTAAATGTCTAGCCATGATAAACCTTAACCTAAAACCTTAACCTAAACACTACACACAAAAATATAGACCAAGACATCGGTGTTCTGTACCTATATAGTCTTTATAGACCACTTGTAAAGAGGGTTGCAATTTATGCAATCATAACTTATTTTCACTTGCATGAAGATAGACCAATTGCTTATATACTTTAAGCGTTGTTTATTAAAAATTGTCACTGTCGTTGAAATGCTGGACACATTGGTCTTCAGAGAGATGAACTGTTCTAAAGAGGGAAACAGTTTTCGTATTTTATAGGTCTCTCTGTGTGCTAGACTAAATCGTTGTTGTCCTTTAAATGTCTAGCCATTATAAACCTTAACCTAAAACCTTAACCTAAACACTACACACAAAAATATAGACCAAGACATCGGTGTTCTGTACCTGTCTAGTCTTTATACACCACTTGTAAAGAGGGTTGGAATTTATGCAATTTTAACTTATTTTCACTTGCATGAAGATAGACCAATTGCTTATATACTTTAAGCGTTGTTTATTAAAAATTGTCACTGTCGTTGAAATGCTGGACACATTGGTCTTCAGAGAGATGAACTGTTCTAAAGAGGGAAACAGTTTTCGTATTTTATAGGTCTCTCTGTGTGCTAGACTAAATCGTTGTTGTCCTTTAAATGTCTAGCCATTATAAACCTTAACCTAAAACCTTAACCTAAACACTACACACAAAAATATAGACCAAGACATCGGTGTTCTGTACCTGTCTAGTCTTTATAGACCACTTGTAAAGAGGGTTGCAATTTATGCAATCATAACTTATTTTCACTTGCATGAAGATAGACCAATTGCTTATATACTTTAAGCGTTGTTTATTAAAAATTGTCACTGTCGTTGAAATGCTGGACACATTGGTCTTCAGAGAGATGAACTGTTCTAAAGAGAGAACAGTTTTCGTATTTTATAGGTCTCTCTGTGTGCTAGACTAAATCGTTGTTGTCCTTTAAATGTCTAGCCATTATAAACCTTAACCTAAAACCTTAACTTAAACACTACACACAAAAATATAGACCAAGACATCGGTGTTCTGTACCTGTCTAGTCTTTATAGACCACTTGTAAAGAGGGTTGCAATTTATGCAATCATAACTTATTTTCACTTGCATGAAGATAGACCAATTGCTTATATACTTTAAGCGTTGTTTATTAAAAATTGTCACTGTCGTTGAAATGCTGGACACATTGGTCTTCAGAGAGATGACCTGTTCTAAAGAGAGAACACTTTTCGTATTTTATAGGTCTCTCTGTGTGCTAGACTAAATCGTTGTTGTCCTTTAAATGTCTAGCCATTATAAACCTTAACCTAAAACCTTAACTTAAACACTACACACAAAAATATAGACCAAGACATCGGTGTTCTGTACCTGTCTAGTCTTTATAGACCACTTGTAAAGAGGGTTGGAATTTATGCAATTTTAACTTATTTTCACTTGCATGAAGATAGACCAATTGCTTATATACTTTAAGCGTTGTTTATTAAAAATTGTCACTGTCGTTGAAATGCTGGAGACATTGGTCTTCAGAGAGATGAACTGTTCTAAAAAGGGAAACAGTTTTCGTATTTTATAGGTCTCTCTGTGTGCTAGACTAAATCGTTGTTGTCCTTTAAATGGCTAGCCATTATAAACCTTAACCTAAAACCTTAACTTAAACACTACACACAAAAATATAGACCAAGACATCGGTGTTCTGTACCTGTCTAGTCTTTATAGACCACTTGTAAAGAGGGTTGGAATTTATGCAATTTTAACTTATTTTCACTTGCATGAAGATAGACCAATTGCTTATATACTTTAAGCGTTGTTTATTAAAAATTGTCACTGTCGTTGAAATGCTGGACACATTGGTCTTCAGAGAGATGAACTGTTTTAAAAAAAGAACAGTTTTCGTATTTTATAGGTCTCTCTGTGTGCTAGACTAAATCGTTGTTGTCCTTTAAATGTCTAGCCATTATAAACCTTAACCTAAAACCTTAACCTAAACACTACACACAAAAATATAGACCAAGACATCGGTGTTCTGTACCTGTCTTGTCTTTATAGACCACTTGTAAAGAGGGTTGCAATTTATGCAATCATAACTTATTTTCACTTGCATGAAGATAGACCAATTGCTTATATACTTTAAGCGTTGTTTATTAAAAATTGTCACTGTCGTTGAAATGCTGGACACATTGGTCTTCAGAGAGATGAACTGTTCTAAAGAGGGAAACAGTTTTCGTATTTTATAGGTCTCTCTGTGTGCTAGACTAAGTCGTTGTTGTCCTTTAAATGTCTAGCCATTATAAACCTTAACCTAAAACCTTAACCTAAACACTACACACAAAAATATAGACCAAGACATCGGTGTTCTGTACCTGTCTAGTCTTTATAGACCACTTGTAAAGAGGGTTGGAATTTATGCAATCTTAACTTATTTTCACTTGCATGAAGATAGACCAATTGCTTATATACTTTAAGCGTTGTTTATTAAAAATTGTCACTGTCGTTGAAATGCTGGACACATTGGTCTTCAGAGAGATGAACTGTTCTAAAGAGAGAACAGTTTTCGTATTTTATAGGTCTCTCTGTGTGCTAGACTAAATCGTTGTTGTCCTTTAAATGTCTAGCCATTATAAACCTTAACCTAAAACCTTAACCTAAACACTACACACAAAAATATAGACCAAGACATCGGTGTTCTGTACCTGTCTAGTCTTTATAGACCACTTGTAAAGAGGGTTGCAATTTATGCAATCATAACTTATTTTCACTTGCATGAAGATAGACCAATTGCTTATATACTTTAAGCGTTGTTTATTAAAAATTGTCACTGTCGTTGAAATGCTGGACACATTGGTCTTCAGAGAGATGAACTGTTTTAAAGAGAGAACAGTTTTCGTATTTTATAGGTCTCTCTGTGTGCTAGACTAAATCGTTGTTGTCCTTTAAATGTCTAGCCATTATAAACCTTAACCTAAACACTACACACAAAAATATAGACCAAGACATCGGTGTTCTGTACCTGTCTAGTCTTTATAGACCACTTGTAAAGAGGGTTGCAATTTATGCAATCATAACTTATTTTCACTTGCATGAAGATAGACCAATTGCTTATATACTTTAAGCGTTGTTTATTAAAAATTGTCACTGTCGTTGAAATGCTGGACACATTGGTCTTCAGAGAGATGAACTGTTCTAAAGAGGGAAACAGTTTTCGTATTTTATAGGTCTCTCTGTGTGCTAGACTAAATCGTTGTTGTCCTTTAAATGTCTAGCCATTATAAACCTTAACCTAAAACCTTAACCTAAACACTACACACAAAAACACTACACACAAAAATATAGACCAAGACATCGGTGTTCTGTACCTGTCTAGTCTTTATAGACCACTTGTAAAGAGGGTTGCAATTTATGCAATCATAACTTATTTTCACTTGCATGAAGATAGACCAATTGCTTATATACTTTAAGCGTTGTTTATTAAAAATTGTCACTGTCGTTGAAATGCTGGACACATTGGTCTTCAGAGAGATGAACTGTTCTAAAGAGAGAACAGTTTTCGTATTTTATAGGCCTCTCTGTGTGCTAGACTAAATCGTTGTTGTCCTTTAAATCTCTAGCCATTATAAACCTTAACCTAAAACCTTAACCTAAACACTACACACAAAAATATAGACCAAGACATCGGTGTTCTGTACCTGTCTAGTCTTTATAGACCACTTGTAAAGAGGGTTGCAATTTATGCAATCATAACTTATTTTCACTTGCATGAAGATAGACCAATTGCTTATATACTTTAAGCGTTGTTTATTAAAAATTGTCACTGTCGTTGAAATGCTGGACACATTGGTCTTCAGAGAGATGAACTGTTCTAAAGAGGGAAACAGTTTTCGTATTTTATAGGTCTCTCTGTGTGCTAGACTAAATCGTTGTTGTCCTTTAAATGTCTAGCCATGATAAACCTTAACCTAAAACCTTAACCTAAACACTACACACAAAAATATAGACCAAGACATCGGTGTTCTGTACCTATATAGTCTTTATAGACCACTTGTAAAGAGGGTTGCAATTTATGCAATCATAACTTATTTTCACTTGCATGAAGATAGACCAATTGCTTATATACTTTAAGCGTTGTTTATTAAAAATTGTCACTGTCGTTGAAATGCTGGACACATTGGTCTTCAGAGAGATGAACTGTTCTAAAGAGGGAAACAGTTTTCGTATTTTATAGGTCTCTCTGTGTGCTAGACTAAATCGTTGTTGTCCTTTAAATGTCTAGCCATTATAAACCTTAACCTAAAACCTTAACTTAAACACTACACACAAAAATATAGACCAAGACATCGGTGTTCTGTACCTGTCTAGTCTTTATAGACCACTTGTAAAGAGGGTTGCAATTTATGCAATCATAACTTATTTTCACTTGCATGAAGATAGACCAATTGCTTATATACTTTAAGCGTTGTTTATTAAAAATTGTCACTGTCGTTGAAATGCTGGACACATTGGTCTTCAGAGAGATGAACTGTTCTAAAGAGAGAACAGTTTTCGTATTTTATAGGCCTCTCTGTGTGCTAGACTAAATCGTTGTTGTCCTTTAAATGTCTAGCCATTATAAACCTTAACCTAAAACCTTAACCTAAACACTACACACAAAAATATAGACCAAGACATCGGTGTTCTGTACCTGTCTAGTCTTTATAGACCACTTGTAAAGAGGGTTGGAATTTATGCAATTTTAACTTATTTTTACTTGCATGAAGATAGACCAATTGCTTATATACTTTAAGCGTTGTTTATTAAAAATTGTCACTGTCGTTGAAATGCTGGACACATTGGTCTTCAGAGAGATGAACTGTTCTAAAGAGGGAAACAGTTTTCGTATTTTATAGGTCTCTCTGTGTGCTAGACTAAATCGTTGTTGTCCTTTAAATGTCTAGCCATTATAAACCTTAACCTTAAACCTTAACCTAAACACTACACACAAAAATATAGACCAAGACATCGGTGTTCTGTACCTGTCTAGCCTTTATAGACCACTTGTAAAGAGGGTTGCAATTTATGCAATCATAACTTATTTTCACTTGCATGAAGATAGACCAATTGCTTATATACTTTAAGCGTTGTTTATTAAAAATTGTCACTGTCGTTGAAATGCTGGACACATTGGTCTTCAGAGAGATGAACTGTTCTAAAGAGAGAACAGTTTTCGTATTTTATAGGTCTCTCTGTGTGCTAGACTAAATCGTTGTTGTCCTTTAAATGTCTAGCCATTATAAACCTTAACCTAAAACCTTAACTTAAACACTACACACAAAAATATAGACCAAGACATCGGTGTTCTGTACCTGTCTAGTCTTTATAGACCACTTGTAAAGAGGGTTGCAATTTATGCAATCATAACTTATTTTCACTTGCATGAAGATAGACCAATTGCTTATATACTTTAAGCGTTGTTTATTAAAAATTGTCACTGTCGTTGAAATGCTGGACACATTGGTCTTCAGAGAGATGACCTGTTCTAAAGAGAGAACACTTTTCGTATTTTATAGGTCTCTCTGTGTGCTAGACTAAATCGTTGTTGTCCTTTAAATGTCTAGCCATTATAAACCTTAACCTAAAACCTTAACTTAAACACTACACACAAAAATATAGACCAAGACATCGGTGTTCTGTACCTGTCTAGTCTTTATAGACCACTTGTAAAGAGGGTTGGAATTTATGCAATTTTAACTTATTTTCACTTGCATGAAGATAGACCAATTGCTTATATACTTTAAGCGTTGTTTATTAAAAATTGTCACTGTCGTTGAAATGCTGGAGACATTGGTCTTCAGAGAGATGAACTGTTCTAAAGAGGGAAACAGTTTTCGTATTTTATAGGTCTCTCTGTGTGCTAGACTAAATCGTTGTTGTCCTTTAAATGTCTAGCCATTATAAACCTTAACCTAAAACCTTAACTTAAACACTACACACAAAAATATAGACCAAGACATCGGTGTTCTGTACCTGTCTAGTCTTTATAGACCACTTGTAAAGAGGGTTGGAATTTATGCAATTTTAACTTATTTTCACTTGCATGAAGATAGACCAATTGCTTATATACTTTAAGCGTTGTTTATTAAAAATTGTCACTGTCGTTGAAATGCTGGACACATTGGTCTTCAGAGAGATGAACTATTTAAAGAGAGAACAGTTTTCGTATTTTATAGGTCTCTCTGTGTGCTAGACTAAATCGTTGTTGTCCTTTTAATGTCTAGCCATTATAAACCTTAACCTAAAACCTTAACCTAAACACTACACACAAAAATATAGACCAAGACATCGGTGTTCTGTACCTGTCTAGTCTTTATAGACCACTTGTAAAGAGGGTTGGAATTTATGCAATTTTAACTTATTTTCACTTGCATGAAGATAGACCAATTGCTTATATACTTTAAGCGTTGTTTATTAAAAATTGTCACTGTCGTTGAAATGCTGGACACATTGGTCTTCAGAGAGATGAACTGTTCTAAAGAGGGAAACAGTTTTCGTATTTTATAGGTCTCTCTGTGTGCTAGACTAAATCGTTGTTGTCCTTTAAATGTCTAGCCATTATAAACCTTAACCTAAAACCTTAACCTAAACACTACACACAAAAATATAGACCAAGACATCGGTGTTCTGTACCTGTCTAGTCTTTATAGACCACTTGTAAAGAGGGTTGCAATTTATGCAATCATAACTTATTTTCACTTGCATGAAGATAGACCAATTGCTTATATACTTTAAGCGTTGTTTATTAAAAATTGTCACTGTCGTTGAAATGCTGTACACATTGGTCTTTAGAGAGATGAACTGTTCTAAAGAGAGAATAGTTTTCGTATTTTATAGATCTCTCTGTGTGCTAGACTAAATCGTTGTTGTCCTTTAAATGTCTAGCCATTATAAACCTTAACCTAAAACCTTAACCTAAACACTACACACAAAAATATAGACCAAGACATCGGTGTTCTGTACCTGTCTAGTCTTTATAGACCACTTGTAAAGAGGGTTGCAATTTATGCAATCATAACTTATTTTCACTTGCATGAAGATAGACCAATTGCTTATATACTTTAAGCGTTGTTTATTAAAAATTGCCACTGTCGTTGAAATGCTGTACACATTGGTCTTCAGAGAGATGAACTGTTCTAAAGAGGGAAACAGTTTTCGTATTTTATAGGTCTCTCTGTGTGCTAGACTAAATCGTTGTTGTCCTTTAAATGTCTAGCCATTATAAACCTTAACCTAAAACCTTAAGCTAAACACTACACACAAAAATATAGACCAAGACATCGGTGTTCTGTACCTGTCTAGTCTTTATAGACCACTTGTAAAGAGGGTTTCAATTTATGCAATCATAACTTATTTTCACTTGCATGAAGATAGACCAATTGCTTATATACTTTAAGCGTTGTTTATTAAAAATTGCCACTGTCGTTGAAATGCTGTACACATTGGTCTTCAGAGAGATGAACTGTTCTAAAGAGGGAAACAGTTTTCGTATTTTATAGGTCTCTGTGTGTGCTAGACTAAATCGTTGTTGTCCTTTAAATGTCTAGCCATTATAAACCTTAACCTAAAACCTTAACCTAAACACTACACACAAAAATATAGACCAAGACATCGGTGTTCTGTACCTGTCTAGTCTTTATAGACCACTTGTAAAGAGGGTTGCAATTTATGCAATCATAACTTATTTTCACTTGCATGAAGATAGACCAATTGCTTATATACTTTAAGCGTTGTTTATTAAAAATTGCCACTGTCGTTGAAATGCTGTACACATTGGTCTTCAGAGAGATGAACTGTTCTAAAGAGGGAAACAGTTTTCGTATTTTATAGGTCTCTCTGTGTGCTAGACTAAATCGTTGTTGTCCTTTAAATGTCTAGCCATTATAAACCTTAACCTAAAACCTTAACCTAAACACTACACACAAAAATATAGACCAAGACATCGGTGTTCTGTACCTGTCTAGTCTTTATAGACCACTTGTAAAGAGGGTTGCAATTTATGCAATCATAACTTATTTTCACTTGCATGAAGATAGACCAATTGCTTATATACTTTAAGCGTTGTTTATTAAAAATTGCCACTGTCGTTGAAATGCTGTACACATTGGTCTTCAGAGAGATGAACTGTTCTAAAGAGGGAAACAGTTTTCGTATTTTATAGGTCTCTCTGTGTGCTAGACTAAATCGTTGTTGTCCTTTAAATGTCTAGCCATTATAAACCTTAACCTAAAACCTTAACCTAAACACTACACACAAAAATATAGACCAAGACATCGGTGTTCTGTACCTGTCTAGTTTTTATAGACCACTTGTAAAGAGGGTTGCAATTTATGCAATCATAACTTATTTTCACTTGCATGAAGATAGACCAATTGCTTATATACTTTAAGCGTTGTTTATTAAAAATTGTCACTGTCGTTGAAATGCTGGACACATTGGTCTTCAGATAGATGAACTGTTCTAAAGAGAGAAAAGTTTTCGTATTTTATAGGTCTCTCTGTGTGCTAGACTAAATCGTTGTTGTCCTTTAAATGTCTAGCCATTATAAACCTTAACCTAAACACTACACAAAAAACACTACACACAAAAATATAGACCAAGACATCGGTGTTCTGTACCTGTCTAGTCTTTATAGACCACTTGTAAAGAGGGTTGCAATTTATGCAATCATAACTTATTTTCACTTGCATGAAGATAGACCAATTGCTTATATACTTTAAGCGTTGTTTATTAAAAATTGTCACTGTCGTTGAAATGCTGGACACATTGGTCTTCAGATAGATGAACTGTTCTAAAGAGAGAAAAGTTTTCGTATTTTATAGGTCTCTCTGTGTGCTAGACTAAATCGTTGTTGTCCTTTAAATGTCTAGCCATTATAAACCTTAACCTAAAACCTTAACCTAAACACTACACACAAAAATATAGACCAAGACATCGGTGTTCTGTACCTGTCTAGTCTTTATAGACCACTTGTAAAGAGGGTTGCAATTTATGCAATCATAACTTATTTTCACTTGCATGAAGATAGACCAATTGCTTATATACTTTAAGCGTTGTTTATTAAAAATTGTCACTGTCGTTGAAATGCTGTACACATTGGTCTTTAGAGAGATGAACTGTTCTAAAGAGAGAATAGTTTTCGTATTTTATAGATCTCTCTGTGTGCTAGACTAAATCGTTGTTGTCCTTTAAATGTCTAGCCATTATAAACCTTAACCTAAAACCTTAACCTAAACACTACACACAAAAATATAGACCAAGACATCGGTGTTCTGTACCTGTCTAGTCTTTATAGACCACTTGTAAAGAGGGTTGCAATTTATGCAATCATAACTTATTTTCACTTGCATGAAGATAGACCAATTGCTTATATACTTTAAGCGTTGTTTATTAAAAATTGCCACTGTCGTTGAAATGCTGTACACATTGGTCTTCAGAGAGATGAACTGTTCTAAAGAGGGAAACAGTTTTCGTATTTTATAGGTCTCTCTGTGTGCTAGACTAAATCGTTGTTGTCCTTTAAATGTCTAGCCATTATAAACCTTAACCTAAAACCTTAACTTAAACACTACACACAAAAATATAGACCAAGACATCGGTGTTCTGTACCTGTCTAGTCTTTATAGACCACTTGTAAAGAGGGTTGGAATTTATGCAATTTTAACTTATTTTCACTTGCATGAAGATAGACCAATTGCTTATATACTTTAAGCGTTGTTTATTAAAAATTGTCACTGTCGTTGAAATGCTGGACACATTGGTCTTCAGAGAGATGAACTGTTCTAAAGAGGGAAACAGTTTTCGTATTTTATAGGTCTCTCTGTGTGCTAGACTAAATCGTTGTTGTCCTTTAAATGTCTAGCCATTATAAACCTTAACCTAAAACCTTAACTTAAACACTACACACAAAAATATAGACCAAGACATCGGTGTTCTGTACCTGTCTAGTCTTTATAGACCACTTGTAAAGAGGGTTGGAATTTATGCAATTTTAACTTATTTTCACTTGCATGAAGATAGACCAATTGCTTATATACTTTAAGCGTTGTTTATTAAAAATTGTCACTGTCGTTGAAATGCTGGACACATTGGTCTTCAGAGAGATGAACTATTTAAAGAGAGAACAGTTTTCGTATTTTATAGGTCTCTCTGTGTGCTAGACTAAATCGTTGTTGTCCTTTTAATGTCTAGCCATTATAAACCTTAACCTAAAACCTTAACCTAAACACTACACACAAAAATATAGACCAAGACATCGGTGTTCTGTACCTGTCTAGTCTTTATAGACCACTTGTAAAGAGGGTTGGAATTTATGCAATTTTAACTTATTTTCACTTGCATGAAGATAGACCAATTGCTTATATACTTTAAGCGTTGTTTATTAAAAATTGTCACTGTCGTTGAAATGCTGGACACATTGGTCTTCAGAGAGATGAACTGTTCTAAAGAGGGAAACAGTTTTCGTATTTTATAGGTCTCTCTGTGTGCTAGACTAAATCGTTGTTGTCCTTTAAATGTCTAGCCATTATAAACCTTAACCTAAAACCTTAACCTAAACACTACACACAAAAATATAGACCAAGACATCGGTGTTCTGTACCTGTCTAGTCTTTATAGACCACTTGTAAAGAGGGTTGCAATTTATGCAATCATAACTTATTTTCACTTGCATGAAGATAGACCAATTGCTTATATACTTTAAGCGTTGTTTATTAAAAATTGTCACTGTCGTTGAAATGCTGTACACATTGGTCTTTAGAGAGATGAACTGTTCTAAAGAGAGAATAGTTTTCGTATTTTATAGATCTCTCTGTGTGCTAGACTAAATCGTTGTTGTCCTTTAAATGTCTAGCCATTATAAACCTTAACCTAAAACCTTAACCTAAACACTACACACAAAAATATAGACCAAGACATCGGTGTTCTGTACCTGTCTAGTCTTTATAGACCACTTGTAAAGAGGGTTGCAATTTATGCAATCATAACTTATTTTCACTTGCATGAAGATAGACCAATTGCTTATATACTTTAAGCGTTGTTTATTAAAAATTGCCACTGTCGTTGAAATGCTGTACACATTGGTCTTCAGAGAGATGAACTGTTCTAAAGAGGGAAACAGTTTTCGTATTTTATAGGTCTCTCTGTGTGCTAGACTAAATCGTTGTTGTCCTTTAAATGTCTAGCCATTATAAACCTTAACCTAAAACCTTAAGCTAAACACTACACACAAAAATATAGACCAAGACATCGGTGTTCTGTACCTGTCTAGTCTTTATAGACCACTTGTAAAGAGGGTTTCAATTTATGCAATCATAACTTATTTTCACTTGCATGAAGATAGACCAATTGCTTATATACTTTAAGCGTTGTTTATTAAAAATTGCCACTGTCGTTGAAATGCTGTACACATTGGTCTTCAGAGAGATGAACTGTTCTAAAGAGGGAAACAGTTTTCGTATTTTATAGGTCTCTGTGTGTGCTAGACTAAATCGTTGTTGTCCTTTAAATGTCTAGCCATTATAAACCTTAACCTAAAACCTTAACCTAAACACTACACACAAAAATATAGACCAAGACATCGGTGTTCTGTACCTGTCTAGTCTTTATAGACCACTTGTAAAGAGGGTTGCAATTTATGCAATCATAACTTATTTTCACTTGCATGAAGATAGACCAATTGCTTATATACTTTAAGCGTTGTTTATTAAAAATTGCCACTGTCGTTGAAATGCTGTACACATTGGTCTTTAGAGAGATGAACTGTTCTAAAGAGAGAATAGTTTTCGTATTTTATAGATCTCTCTGTGTGCTAGACTAAATCGTTGTTGTCCTTTAAATGTCTAGCCATTATAAACCTTAACCTAAAACCTTAACCTAAACACTACACACAAAAATATAGACCAAGACATCGGTGTTCTGTACCTGTCTAGTCTTTATAGACCACTTGTAAAGAGGGTTGCAATTTATGCAATCATAACTTATTTTCACTTGCATGAAGATAGACCAATTGCTTATATACTTTAAGCGTTGTTTATTAAAAATTGCCACTGTCGTTGAAATGCTGTACACATTGGTCTTCAGAGAGATGAACTGTTCTAAAGAGGGAAACAGTTTTCGTATTTTATAGGTCTCTCTGTGTGCTAGACTAAATCGTTGTTGTCCTTTAAATGTCTAGCCATTATAAACCTTAACCTAAAACCTTAACCTAAACACTACACACAAAAATATAGACCAAGACATCGGTGTTCTGTACCTGTCTAGTCTTTATAGACCACTTGTAAAGAGGGTTGCAATTTATGCAATCATAACTTATTTTCACTTGCATGAAGATAGACCAATTGCTTATATACTTTAAGCGTTGTTTATTAAAAATTGTCACTGTCGTTGAAATGCTGGACACATTGGTCTTCAGATAGATGAACTGTTCTAAAGAGAGAAAAGTTTTCGTATTTTATAGGTCTCTCTGTGTGCTAGACTAAATCGTTGTTGTCCTTTAAATGTCTAGCCATTATAAACCTTAACCTAAACACTACACAAAAAACACTACACACAAAAATATAGACCAAGACATCGGTGTTCTGTACCTGTCTAGTCTTTATAGACCACTTGTAAAGAGGGTTGCAATTTATGCAATCATAACTTATTTTCACTTGCATGAAGATAGACCAATTGCTTATATACTTTAAGCGTTGTTTATTAAAAATTGTCACTGTCGTTGAAATGCTGGACACATTGGTCTTCAGATAGATGAACTGTTCTAAAGAGAGAAAAGTTTTCGTATTTTATAGGTCTCTCTGTGTGCTAGACTAAATCGTTGTTGTCCTTTAAATGTCTAGCCATTATAAACCTTAACCTAAAACCTTAACCTAAACACTACACACAAAAATATAGACCAAGACATCGGTGTTCTGTACCTGTCTAGTCTTTATAGACCACTTGTAAAGAGGGTTGCAATTTATGCAATCATAACTTATTTTCACTTGCATGAAGATAGACCAATTGCTTATATACTTTAAGCGTTGTTTATTAAAAATTGTCACTGTCGTTGAAATGCTGTACACATTGGTCTTTAGAGAGATGAACTGTTCTAAAGAGAGAATAGTTTTCGTATTTTATAGATCTCTCTGTGTGCTAGACTAAATCGTTGTTGTCCTTTAAATGTCTAGCCATTATAAACCTTAACCTAAAACCTTAACCTAAACACTACACACAAAAATATAGACCAAGACATCGGTGTTCTGTACCTGTCTAGTCTTTATAGACCACTTGTAAAGAGGGTTGCAATTTATGCAATCATAACTTATTTTCACTTGCATGAAGATAGACCAATTGCTTATATACTTTAAGCGTTGTTTATTAAAAATTGCCACTGTCGTTGAAATGCTGTACACATTGGTCTTCAGAGAGATGAACTGTTCTAAAGAGGGAAACAGTTTTCGTATTTTATAGGTCTCTCTGTGTGCTAGACTAAATCGTTGTTGTCCTTTAAATGTCTAGCCATTATAAACCTTAACCTAAAACCTTAACTTAAACACTACACACAAAAATATAGACCAAGACATCGGTGTTCTGTACCTGTCTAGTCTTTATAGACCACTTGTAAAGAGGGTTGGAATTTATGCAATTTTAACTTATTTTCACTTGCATGAAGATAGACCAATTGCTTATATACTTTAAGCGTTGTTTATTAAAAATTGTCACTGTCGTTGAAATGCTGGACACATTGGTCTTCAGAGAGATGAACTGTTCTAAAGAGGGAAACAGTTTTCGTATTTTATAGGTCTCTCTGTGTGCTAGACTAAATCGTTGTTGTCCTTTAAATGTCTAGCCATTATAAACCTTAACCTAAAACCTTAACTTAAACACTACACACAAAAATATAGACCAAGACATCGGTGTTCTGTACCTGTCTAGTCTTTATAGACCACTTGTAAAGAGGGTTGGAATTTATGCAATTTTAACTTATTTTCACTTGCATGAAGATAGACCAATTGCTTATATACTTTAAGCGTTGTTTATTAAAAATTGTCACTGTCGTTGAAATGCTGGACACATTGGTCTTCAGAGAGATGAACTATTTAAAGAGAGAACAGTTTTCGTATTTTATAGGTCTCTCTGTGTGCTAGACTAAATCGTTGTTGTCCTTTTAATGTCTAGCCATTATAAACCTTAACCTAAAACCTTAACCTAAACACTACACACAAAAATATAGACCAAGACATCGGTGTTCTGTACCTGTCTAGTCTTTATAGACCACTTGTAAAGAGGGTTGGAATTTATGCAATTTTAACTTATTTTCACTTGCATGAAGATAGACCAATTGCTTATATACTTTAAGCGTTGTTTATTAAAAATTGTCACTGTCGTTGAAATGCTGGACACATTGGTCTTCAGAGAGATGAACTGTTCTAAAGAGGGAAACAGTTTTCGTATTTTATAGGTCTCTCTGTGTGCTAGACTAAATCGTTGTTGTCCTTTAAATGTCTAGCCATTATAAACCTTAACCTAAAACCTTAACCTAAACACTACACACAAAAATATAGACCAAGACATCGGTGTTCTGTACCTGTCTAGTCTTTATAGACCACTTGTAAAGAGGGTTGCAATTTATGCAATCATAACTTATTTTCACTTGCATGAAGATAGACCAATTGCTTATATACTTTAAGCGTTGTTTATTAAAAATTGTCACTGTCGTTGAAATGCTGTACACATTGGTCTTTAGAGAGATGAACTGTTCTAAAGAGAGAATAGTTTTCGTATTTTATAGATCTCTCTGTGTGCTAGACTAAATCGTTGTTGTCCTTTAAATGTCTAGCCATTATAAACCTTAACCTAAAACCTTAACCTAAACACTACACACAAAAATATAGACCAAGACATCGGTGTTCTGTACCTGTCTAGTCTTTATAGACCACTTGTAAAGAGGGTTGCAATTTATGCAATCATAACTTATTTTCACTTGCATGAAGATAGACCAATTGCTTATATACTTTAAGCGTTGTTTATTAAAAATTGCCACTGTCGTTGAAATGCTGTACACATTGGTCTTCAGAGAGATGAACTGTTCTAAAGAGGGAAACAGTTTTCGTATTTTATAGGTCTCTCTGTGTGCTAGACTAAATCGTTGTTGTCCTTTAAATGTCTAGCCATTATAAACCTTAACCTAAAACCTTAAGCTAAACACTACACACAAAAATATAGACCAAGACATCGGTGTTCTGTACCTGTCTAGTCTTTATAGACCACTTGTAAAGAGGGTTTCAATTTATGCAATCATAACTTATTTTCACTTGCATGAAGATAGACCAATTGCTTATATACTTTAAGCGTTGTTTATTAAAAATTGCCACTGTCGTTGAAATGCTGTACACATTGGTCTTCAGAGAGATGAACTGTTCTAAAGAGGGAAACAGTTTTCGTATTTTATAGGTCTCTGTGTGTGCTAGACTAAATCGTTGTTGTCCTTTAAATGTCTAGCCATTATAAACCTTAACCTAAAACCTTAACCTAAACACTACACACAAAAATATAGACCAAGACATCGGTGTTCTGTACCTGTCTAGTCTTTATAGACCACTTGTAAAGAGGGTTGCAATTTATGCAATCATAACTTATTTTCACTTGCATGAAGATAGACCAATTGCTTATATACTTTAAGCGTTGTTTATTAAAAATTGCCACTGTCGTTGAAATGCTGTACACATTGGTCTTCAGAGAGATGAACTGTTCTAAAGAGGGAAACAGTTTTCGTATTTTATAGGTCTCTCTGTGTGCTAGACTAAATCGTTGTTGTCCTTTAAATGTCTAGCCATTATAAACCTTAACCTAAAACCTTAACCTAAACACTACACACAAAAATATAGACCAAGACATCGGTGTTCTGTACCTGTCTAGTCTTTATAGACCACTTGTAAAGAGGGTTGCAATTTATGCAATCATAACTTATTTTCACTTGCATGAAGATAGACCAATTGCTTATATACTTTAAGCGTTGTTTATTAAAAATTGCCACTGTCGTTGAAATGCTGTACACATTGGTCTTCAGAGAGATGAACTGTTCTAAAGAGGGAAACAGTTTTCGTATTTTATAGGTCTCTCTGTGTGCTAGACTAAATCGTTGTTGTCCTTTAAATGTCTAGCCATTATAAACCTTAACCTAAAACCTTAACTTAAACACTACACACAAAAATATAGACCAAGACATCGGTGTTCTGTACCTGTCTAGTCTTTATAGACCACTTGTAAAGAGGGTTGGAATTTATGCAATTTTAACTTATTTTCACTTGCATGAAGATAGACCAATTGCTTATATACTTTAAGCGTTGTTTATTAAAAATTGTCACTGTCGTTGAAATGCTGGACACATTGGTCTTCAGAGAGATGAACTGTTCTAAAGAGGGAAACAGTTTTCGTATTTTATAGGTCTCTCTGTGTGCTAGACTAAATCGTTGTTGTCCTTTAAATGTCTAGCCATTATAAACCTTAACCTAAAACCTTAACTTAAACACTACACACAAAAATATAGACCAAGACATCGGTGTTCTGTACCTGTCTAGTCTTTATAGACCACTTGTAAAGAGGGTTGGAATTTATGCAATTTTAACTTATTTTCACTTGCATGAAGATAGACCAATTGCTTATATACTTTAAGCGTTGTTTATTAAAAATTGTCACTGTCGTTGAAATGCTGGACACATTGGTCTTCAGAGAGATGAACTATTTAAAGAGAGAACAGTTTTCGTATTTTATAGGTCTCTCTGTGTGCTAGACTAAATCGTTGTTGTCCTTTTAATGTCTAGCCATTATAAACCTTAACCTAAAACCTTAACCTAAACACTACACACAAAAATATAGACCAAGACATCGGTGTTCTGTACCTGTCTAGTCTTTATAGACCACTTGTAAAGAGGGTTGGAATTTATGCAATTTTAACTTATTTTCACTTGCATGAAGATAGACCAATTGCTTATATACTTTAAGCGTTGTTTATTAAAAATTGTCACTGTCGTTGAAATGCTGGACACATTGGTCTTCAGAGAGATGAACTGTTCTAAAGAGGGAAACAGTTTTCGTATTTTATAGGTCTCTCTGTGTGCTAGACTAAATCGTTGTTGTCCTTTAAATGTCTAGCCATTATAAACCTTAACCTAAAACCTTAACCTAAACACTACACACAAAAATATAGACCAAGACATCGGTGTTCTGTACCTGTCTAGTCTTTATAGACCACTTGTAAAGAGGGTTGCAATTTATGCAATCATAACTTATTTTCACTTGCATGAAGATAGACCAATTGCTTATATACTTTAAGCGTTGTTTATTAAAAATTGTCACTGTCGTTGAAATGCTGTACACATTGGTCTTTAGAGAGATGAACTGTTCTAAAGAGAGAATAGTTTTCGTATTTTATAGATCTCTCTGTGTGCTAGACTAAATCGTTGTTGTCCTTTAAATGTCTAGCCATTATAAACCTTAACCTAAAACCTTAACCTAAACACTACACACAAAAATATAGACCAAGACATCGGTGTTCTGTACCTGTCTAGTCTTTATAGACCACTTGTAAAGAGGGTTGCAATTTATGCAATCATAACTTATTTTCACTTGCATGAAGATAGACCAATTGCTTATATACTTTAAGCGTTGTTTATTAAAAATTGCCACTGTCGTTGAAATGCTGTACACATTGGTCTTCAGAGAGATGAACTGTTCTAAAGAGGGAAACAGTTTTCGTATTTTATAGGTCTCTCTGTGTGCTAGACTAAATCGTTGTTGTCCTTTAAATGTCTAGCCATTATAAACCTTAACCTAAAACCTTAAGCTAAACACTACACACAAAAATATAGACCAAGACATCGGTGTTCTGTACCTGTCTAGTCTTTATAGACCACTTGTAAAGAGGGTTTCAATTTATGCAATCATAACTTATTTTCACTTGCATGAAGATAGACCAATTGCTTATATACTTTAAGCGTTGTTTATTAAAAATTGCCACTGTCGTTGAAATGCTGTACACATTGGTCTTCAGAGAGATGAACTGTTCTAAAGAGGGAAACAGTTTTCGTATTTTATAGGTCTCTGTGTGTGCTAGACTAAATCGTTGTTGTCCTTTAAATGTCTAGCCATTATAAACCTTAACCTAAAACCTTAACCTAAACACTACACACAAAAATATAGACCAAGACATCGGTGTTCTGTACCTGTCTAGTCTTTATAGACCACTTGTAAAGAGGGTTGCAATTTATGCAATCATAACTTATTTTCACTTGCATGAAGATAGACCAATTGCTTATATACTTTAAGCGTTGTTTATTAAAAATTGCCACTGTCGTTGAAATGCTGTACACATTGGTCTTCAGAGAGATGAACTGTTCTAAAGAGGGAAACAGTTTTCGTATTTTATAGGTCTCTCTGTGTGCTAGACTAAATCGTTGTTGTCCTTTAAATGTCTAGCCATTATAAACCTTAACCTAAAACCTTAACCTAAACACTACACACAAAAATATAGACCAAGACATCGGTGTTCTGTACCTGTCTAGTCTTTATAGACCACTTGTAAAGAGGGTTGCAATTTATGCAATCATAACTTATTTTCACTTGCATGAAGATAGACCAATTGCTTATATACTTTAAGCGTTGTTTATTAAAAATTGCCACTGTCGTTGAAATGCTGTACACATTGGTCTTCAGAGAGATGAACTGTTCTAAAGAGGGAAACAGTTTTCGTATTTTATAGGTCTCTCTGTGTGCTAGACTAAATCGTTGTTGTCCTTTAAATGTCTAGCCATTATAAACCTTAACCTAAAACCTTAACCTAAACACTACACACAAAAATATAGACCAAGACATCGGTGTTCTGTACCTGTCTAGTCTTTATAGACCACTTGTAAAGAGGGTTGCAATTTATGCAATCATAACTTATTTTCACTTGCATGAAGATAGACCAATTGCTTATATACTTTAAGCGTTGTTTATTAAAAATTGTCACTGTCGTTGAAATGCTGGACACATTGGTCTTCAGATAGATGAACTGTTCTAAAGAGAGAAAAGTTTTCGTATTTTATAGGTCTCTCTGTGTGCTAGACTAAATCGTTGTTGTCCTTTAAATGTCTAGCCATTATAAACCTTAACCTAAACACTACACAAAAAACACTACACACAAAAATATAGACCAAGACATCGGTGTTCTGTACCTGTCTAGTCTTTATAGACCACTTGTAAAGAGGGTTGCAATTTATGCAATCATAACTTATTTTCACTTGCATGAAGATAGACCAATTGCTTATATACTTTAAGCGTTGTTTATTAAAAATTGTCACTGTCGTTGAAATGCTGGACACATTGGTCTTCAGATAGATGAACTGTTCTAAAGAGAGAAAAGTTTTCGTATTTTATAGGTCTCTCTGTGTGCTAGACTAAATCGTTGTTGTCCTTTAAATGTCTAGCCATTATAAACCTTAACCTAAAACCTTAACCTAAACACTACACACAAAAATATAGACCAAGACATCGGTGTTCTGTACCTGTCTAGTCTTTATAGACCACTTGTAAAGAGGGTTGCAATTTATGCAATCATAACTTATTTTCACTTGCATGAAGATAGACCAATTGCTTATATACTTTAAGCGTTGTTTATTAAAAATTGTCACTGTCGTTGAAATGCTGTACACATTGGTCTTTAGAGAGATGAACTGTTCTAAAGAGAGAATAGTTTTCGTATTTTATAGATCTCTCTGTGTGCTAGACTAAATCGTTGTTGTCCTTTAAATGTCTAGCCATTATAAACCTTAACCTAAAACCTTAACCTAAACACTACACACAAAAATATAGACCAAGACATCGGTGTTCTGTACCTGTCTAGTCTTTATAGACCACTTGTAAAGAGGGTTGCAATTTATGCAATCATAACTTATTTTCACTTGCATGAAGATAGACCAATTGCTTATATACTTTAAGCGTTGTTTATTAAAAATTGCCACTGTCGTTGAAATGCTGTACACATTGGTCTTCAGAGAGATGAACTGTTCTAAAGAGGGAAACAGTTTTCGTATTTTATAGGTCTCTCTGTGTGCTAGACTAAATCGTTGTTGTCCTTTAAATGTCTAGCCATTATAAACCTTAACCTAAAACCTTAAGCTAAACACTACACACAAAAATATAGACCAAGACATCGGTGTTCTGTACCTGTCTAGTCTTTATAGACCACTTGTAAAGAGGGTTTCAATTTATGCAATCATAACTTATTTTCACTTGCATGAAGATAGACCAATTGCTTATATACTTTAAGCGTTGTTTATTAAAAATTGCCACTGTCGTTGAAATGCTGTACACATTGGTCTTCAGAGAGATGAACTGTTCTAAAGAGGGAAACAGTTTTCGTATTTTATAGGTCTCTGTGTGTGCTAGACTAAATCGTTGTTGTCCTTTAAATGTCTAGCCATTATAAACCTTAACCTAAAACCTTAACCTAAACACTACACACAAAAATATAGACCAAGACATCGGTGTTCTGTACCTGTCTAGTCTTTATAGACCACTTGTAAAGAGGGTTGCAATTTATGCAATCATAACTTATTTTCACTTGCATGAAGATAGACCAATTGCTTATATACTTTAAGCGTTGTTTATTAAAAATTGCCACTGTCGTTGAAATGCTGTACACATTGGTCTTCAGAGAGATGAACTGTTCTAAAGAGGGAAACAGTTTTCGTATTTTATAGGTCTCTCTGTGTGCTAGACTAAATCGTTGTTGTCCTTTAAATGTCTAGCCATTATAAACCTTAACCTAAAACCTTAACCTAAACACTACACACAAAAATATAGACCAAGACATCGGTGTTCTGTACCTGTCTAGTCTTTATAGACCACTTGTAAAGAGGGTTGCAATTTATGCAATCATAACTTATTTTCACTTGCATGAAGATAGACCAATTGCTTATATACTTTAAGCGTTGTTTATTAAAAATTGCCACTGTCGTTGAAATGCTGTACACATTGGTCTTCAGAGAGATGAACTGTTCTAAAGAGGGAAACAGTTTTCGTATTTTATAGGTCTCTCTGTGTGCTAGACTAAATCGTTGTTGTCCTTTAAATGTCTAGCCATTATAAACCTTAACCTAAAACCTTAACCTAAACACTACACACAAAAATATAGACCAAGACATCGGTGTTCTGTACCTGTCTAGTCTTTATAGACCACTTGTAAAGAGGGTTGCAATTTATGCAATCATAACTTATTTTCACTTGCATGAAGATAGACCAATTGCTTATATACTTTAAGCGTTGTTTATTAAAAATTGCCACTGTCGTTGAAATGCTGTACACATTGGTCTTCAGAGAGATGAACTGTTCTAAAGAGGGAAACAGTTTTCGTATTTTATAGGTCTCTGTGTGTGCTAGACTAAATCGTTGTTGTCCTTTAAATGTCTAGCCATTATAAACCTTAACCTAAAACCTTAACCTAAACACTACACACAAAAATATAGACCAAGACATCGGTGTTCTGTACCTGTCTAGTCTTTATAGACCACTTGTAAAGAGGGTTGCAATTTATGCAATCATAACTTATTTTCACTTGCATGAAGATAGACCAATTGCTTATATACTTTAAGCGTTGTTTATTTAAAATTGTCAGTTTAAAGCCGATTGTTGGATGTGCGATAGATTCACCTGCGATATCATTTTGTTATTGACGATTTATGATTGACATCATATTTTATTTACAGGTCTATGTATTGCGGCTCGTTACTTTCGAAGTTTTTAATTCACATTATTTAGACCGTATCGTAGACGATGATATTTGAATTCTTCAGTAAAATTGTTAAAGTACTTGTAAGTTGAGCGCTGGTAATATATCGAAGACAAATATTATAATAATTGGTTCATAATACAGAGTATCGGTATCCTGTACTCTACCATCAGTTGCTTTCTCTGCAAATCACCCTTCCTTATACTCCTCCTCCTCTTTTACAAAGTACATATCTCTCTAAATGTCTTCAGGCGCCTTAAGTCACTTGTTCTTCTTCAAGAATATCTCCTCTTAAACTTTGTAGTGAACTTTGTGAGTAATTCGTTTTCTTCTCTATCCTTAATAAAAGTAAAGTGTTTTTGAACTGCACTGGATACGGAGTAGGGGGTGCGGGGGGCGTTGTACAATCATCTTGTGTATACTTAATACTTATGTGTTTGGAATATATTTATGTGTTTATTATTTATATGATGTATAAATTATAAAGTTGAATTTCTGAGGAGGAATTAAATGTTTTAAGACGCTGAAGAGCTTTGTGTTGTGCGTTAAGCGAAACGAAGAGAAGCATGTGTGTTAGACATACTCCTAGGGCTGTTCAAAAATCTCTTTTATATAAAAACATTACTAATCACTTGACGGATCCTGGTTTAATGGAGTTAGCCACAAATCATCATTTTGAAAGAAAAATAGTTCCAATAAATCTACCCTTACAGCTTACTGTCAAAAAAATAATTTTCCAATTGGAAAACAAAGATAAAATTAAATTCCTACACTGGAGGAGTTTTCGTGTACAGATGTACATTGGTACCGCTGGTGTCAGTGGTATGAGGAAGAGTGGGGAGGTCGGAGGGGGTGTATCTGCCTTGGAGAATTCCGTGGGAACTCAGAAGATAGGTATTTTTATTTTATATTTTTATTTTTTCGTTTTTTCTTATATTAATTTGTTTTTCATTTGTCGTTTCTACATTATCTCACACAAGTAGCTATTACAACCAACCCCCCTGGTATACATAGACCACCCCTTCACCTTTCTACCCTTCTGTCACAATTTAATCCGCCCTCTTAAGGTTCCGTACTCTCGGTTACAACTTTAATACCGACGTTAACGCTCTGTTGCTTCGGACAAAGTTCCTAACACGGGAACGAACAGGATAACCGGGATAAAGGGATGAGGAGCTATTCAGGAAAGAACCACTGAAGAGAAGAAAACATCGAAACAAAAACAAAAACAAAACTAAACAACAGCAAAGCGTTATATTGTAGGGGTGTACGAGTATAGTGTGTCGCCCCTTCCTCTTTGTGGCACAAAGCTAAGGTGTGTGAAGTGTGTCAGAGGGTTAGCAACCCTCTACAACGCATGGCGAACCCCACAGTACCTACCCCATGTGAACACATGGAATAATGGCCTGGGTTATTCAATTGGATAAGGCTAACTTCACGCCTATTGAAATAGACGGATGTTTTAACGCCTCGCCAGTGTCTGGTCGTGGAATCAATTGTCCTAAGGATGTCTTTTTCAGGATAATTAGATGGTGATATCCTTTGTAACAATCCAAACTCGTGGATCCTTTTGCGTTAGACATCACAACATGTTGAAACATGATTTTTTTTTAAATAATCGATAAAAGCACTTAAGAATTGGCTGAATGTTTCGCCTGTCAACAACGTTTAGTTGATAAGATTTAAATTTATGATGTCTCTACTCTTTGGGACTTAATATATTAATAACAACGGATCCCTGTTCCTGGTTTGCGAATCTTGGATCCAGAATTCTAGTTCCTGGTTCATATTTTACGTACAATATAGTATATGTGAACCCCTTTATTCAATTACCCATACACCTTGCGTCATACCCACACCCACTGCCAGGAATGTCTGAAGTATGCAACAATACCGAATCTTGTTATAAAGTAGTGTGTTACACGAAATGGGATATTAAATTAGGGCTGACAATCACTTCGAACTTCACAAATTGGCAACAAAAACACTTTTAGTGCCTCACGCAGTTTATTATGAAACGCGTGCTAAATTCCAAGACAGAACAAGAGTCAAGGAATTGAAAGTCTATAATTTTTAGACAACGACGTTACTCTAATGAGTATTGAAACAAATAGAAATAGAAAGACAATGTAAAAGACAAAAAGAATGATGACCAACAAAGAATGCGGACAACTTAATATCAGAAGCGTTTCAAACTTACTAGCTTGCTACAAGCTATAGATCAGAATTAATTTTTCTGAATAATTTCTTTAGGAAATGAATTTGTAATCTAAAGAACGTCGAATATCGATGGTTTAAAAAAAGTTTTATAACAAAATATCGATGTTTGCTACTCGTTTTCCATCACTATCGGAATCTCTTGTACTCTTGTAGACTCGGCGTCAAGATTGATACAGAAGAACATCCATCATTGCGGCTAATTGTGTTAAGACTAGCGTCTTGTACTGTCGCGGCGCTAGTCTGCGTGTGTGTGTGTTGCCTGTATAGTTAAGGGCCCTGGAGGCTTGTGCTAATGTTAGAGTAACAATAGACAGCGCCTTACGGCGGAAAATCTCAGTACTAACAGCGTTAATCTTCGTGTATATGGTGTTGTTGATACTTTGATATACCATACACCTACTGTAGGTCTATAGCAGAGGTGGTCACAATTTTACAAGGTAAGGGCTTCTTTGATATGCCCTAAATCCAACTACCGACTAAAACAAACAATGCACCAACGCGGATAACAATATACTGTTTCGAAATAATTCGATATACTTTGCAACGAAGTTGTAGACACTTCTCTTTTTACAATACAGATTTCATTTAAGATTACGGCTTCTTCGTTTTGCTTGGTTTGCTTGCCGTTAGACAACTTTTATGAGAAAATATTAAGGAATGTTGTTTCTTGAATAACCCACGAACAAAGAACGAACTGAACGGAAATATATGTCCAACAAGTCACAAACAATCGATAATTGGGTGAAGATGAGGGTCTACTACCAAACCAAGTGAAATTGTGTTCCATAAATAATCAAAAGATCATGTTGCACTTACCGTACTTAAAGCACGGACCCTTGTTAAGACTTTTCGTTAAATCTTCTTTGCTTCTTTTTACCCTCTGAGTTTTATTTCCAGAAGTTTCTAAGACGCTCTGCCGATTTCTCCTATTTGTTTTTACTTTTCACTCTCAATTTTCGCATACTGCATTTTTATGCACAACTTTTGTGTAGAAAATCTGCTAAAGATTATAATTGCTTTTCGTTAATCCGAAGATATTACTCTCTTGAATCAAGTAGAAATCATTTGAAAATACTTAGCGGTGTAGTTTGAATAGCGATTTCAAAAAGACACCAACAGATGACCCATCCACAAAATTTATTTTGTGAGGGTATTTTATTTTGTGAGGGTAATTTATTATATATATTTCCATATATAATTTCGGTGCCCACAATGTACGTCTTGTCCACCCCTGTCAAAATCTCATAACATGTTTGTTCTTCGTTTTGTTTGTTCTAGAATTTTCTAGTATTAACACTTATATACATACTACTCGTATATAAATATTTAGCTTTTGTGGTATATTAACATTACAAAGGCATTATGTGCTTAAACGGTTATTATTTTAAACAGTATTAGCAGGTTGCCTGGGGTGAGTTGAGGTGCGAATGGAAGGGTGGAGATGTAGGCTTGGTTAATACTCTTATGGTATTATTAGAATTGTACCCCGATTTATGATATAAGTTAAATAACATGAAATTCTAGATCTATTATTTTTCGTTTTATTTTTAATGGCCATTATCCGTAGAACAATTTTCCATCTTCCTTCTTTTTAACTTCTTTGTAAAAAACATGTATTTCTCGTTTTTATTCGCGAAGATATTTTGTAAATTTCGCAATTGTGACCAGTGCAGAATTCTTGAAATTAGTAGCAACATTGAAAAAGTGTTTAAAGAAATTGGGTCATCGATTTTGAAAGGAAGGAATTTGTAGATGATACGATTGATTTTGATTATATCTGCAATTTTAAATGTGATCGATCTTTTCTTTCTTTCAGAGCAGAGTACACGGACTTTTCAGCAGCTCGTCTTCCCGCCTTGGTATATGGAACGTAGTAAAGATAGACATTCACTATAGGTAAGTTGTTTACAAATTTTGTTTATAATTTCTTTCTCCGTTTCAACATTATCACCGCCATTAGTGTTGGTTACTTGCTTGGACCAAAAACGATTTCCTACTACGAATTTCTAACTATACTGAACTTGCACAATAATGTGCAAGGAGTAACATTTTAAAAGAAACTAGCACTAAACATAAATAAGGTATCCAATGCCGTCAACATCGCAGAAGTAAAAGCGAACAGTAACAAATAAATATGCTGCCAATCAAAACAACGGCATCTAAAGAAGACATTCCAACCATAATCATCTAAAACCACAACAGATGTAAACGAGGAAGTTGTAAAGTTTCAACTCATCGTTACAGATGGATGTTTCTTTCAAAAAAGAAAGAATTCAATGTATAGAAAACTCCAGGATACGACAAGATAGCTGGTATTCCAACAAAGGTGCAGTTATTTAGAATTAGTCGCGTTTTTCAATCTTCTCTTTGTAGTATCCTTTGTTTACTTCGTGCATTACTGGTCTGGGCACCGAAGAAATGATTGGCTTCTGGTGCCAAGCGACTTTGGTATTCATGTCCGTATTAAGCCATAAAGAGTCTTTGGCTCCCTCCAAATATAGTCCAATTGCGACCAGATAAAATTGATTTCTCGTAGATCAAGAAGAAAGTAAAAATAAGAAAATAAAAAATAACATTATAGAAAAAAAATGAAACAAAAGAAAATTATATTTTATTAATTTTATTGATAATAACGTTAAAGAAAAAAAATGAAACAAAAGAAAAATAAATAAAAAATAATAATAACGTTAAAGAAAAAAATGAAATAAAACAATAATTTAAAAAAAAATTTTAAAAAAATTTGAAAAAAAAAATTTAATAAAAAAAATTAAAAATATATATTTCATCATCACTTTTTTCACAAGCGAATATGCACAAATAATTTTCATAATTTAAATTAATAAATTATGTATCTATTATAAGTAACATATTCGCGGCACTCTCACTTATCACTTTTCACTTTTAATCACTGAACACTAAAACACAACAATTCATAATAAAAATTGCAACAAGTGTCAAGCATGCACAAATATTTTCATCCCAACACCAAAAGAACAGTAGTTTCCAAACTGTGGGGTATGGCACTTAAGGTGCACGGGAATATCGATATCAGTAAACCTAATTCCCTACCTAACACCTATATTTAACTAAAAACCCGAAAAAAAAGGAATAAAACAGACAGAGTGGGGAGGAGGGCGTTACTACTTATATTTGTAGTTAAGTCAAGTTTGGAAACTACTGTAATAATTAAAAAGCACTTACCGGAGCTCATTGTCACTGCTTTTGGACCATGAAGTGAGCTGAAATTAAAGAAAATTGATTAGATAAATATTTAAAACAAATTAGAATATATGTATAGTATAAATAGTTTGATAATTACCTATTTTATAATATCCTAATGCAAGACGGCTCCTGCCGCTAAAGATGAACTCCTACAAACTGCTACAAACTGCAAGCTGAAAAAAAACTGCAACAAAAATAATTATTTTATAAAAATATTTACCAAATATATATTATTAATATGTTCATATAAATGGTTTACTTACTTTTTAACTAAAACCAAAGACCGGTTATAAATCATGCAGGCAGTGGGGTACGAAGGTCCTGTAGTCCATCTGTAACAACGGAAAAGCATTGGTTAGAAAATAATTATCAATTTTAAATATTAATAAGATATCGACGTTGAAATCTGATAATACCTTCCGTCTAAAAGTCCAGCGCACGAAGGCTCCCAGCCTCTGCTTCCCCGTTGCACTTATTTTAAAAAAAATTGTTTAAAGTACTGTCACATTTAATGTTTATTGTCTTTTCACTTTAGTTTAAAATATCTAGGAGCTTATCCCGCACTAAGCTCAACTAGCACGAACCGAACCGAACCGATTTATTTAAAAAAATTGATTGTTATTAATTAATAATTAAATTTCAAATTTCTAGGAGCTTATCCCGCACGAAGCTCAACTAGAACGAACCGAACCGAACCGAACCGATTTATTTAAAAAAATTGATTGTTATTAATTAATAATTAAATTTCAAATTTCTAGGAGCTTATCCCGCACGAAGCTCAACTAGAACGAACCGAACCGAACCGAACCGATTTATTTATAAATTTTAAGTAGAATCTGTATATTGTTTAATTATTATTCATTTATAACGAAATTAGTAGCTTATCGCGCACGAAGCTACATCGCGAAACGAACGAACGAACGAAAGCTGTAGGGAAAAAAACAAACATACATTTCAAAAATATTTAACTAATCCATTAAAAATTATTTTTTCCAATTCAAAAAAGTTAAAAATTTCTAAAACATATTAAATGTTTTATTAAAATTAATTGGAATTAATTTTTAATGAATTAGCCGACACTTGTTACAATACCACCACCAAATAAATGTAAAAAACTCACGGTCTGAACTCAGCTATTAATTATACAGCAAATAGATGCCATCACAGCGCCAAAGAAGTCTTACTTGCAGCAGTCTTGTCGATATCCTGTAAGAATTCAAAAATATTTAAAATTTATTGTAAACTATAATTTCAAAATATTGAGAAAAAAATTAAAATCTAAAAAGTTATAAAATTAATTCAATTATTGAAAAAAGATAATTTAAAAAGTATGCGATGGAAATAAATGAGCATATAATTTTACTACAAGAAATAAATTCATATTCAAAACGAAAAATGAAATAAAAATTTTATTTTAAAAGAAAAATATTCTTAGCAAAATATGTTAATAATAAGCAAAACAAAGTACTTACAATATAAACAGAATCAAAGTCCTATGGTCCTCCGCGTCAAAGTCAATCCATCACAGGTGCACGGCCAGAAGTTAATGCTGGACACACACTGTCCCATGATCACAATTACTACTTATGTTTAGCATTGAAAGCAGATGAGGATATAATTTTACTAGAAGAAAAGAAAATGAATTAGTTTCATAATAAAAAAAAAATCCACATCCAAAATGATATGTAAAGTAGAAACTGTAATAATTCATAAAAAAGAATCATCTATAATATATAGAAGTAAAATTATTACAAGTTAACAAAAATGTAACACACATATCTAAACCACAGAAAAAACTGCACGGTCCTAAAACAGGTTAGAACACGTTTTAACGTTTGAAATGATAAATTAATTAAAAATAATTAATTTAAAAGAAAAGCATTAATAGCAAAATGTGTTAATAAATAGAACAATAGAAAGGTACTTACAATATAAAAACAATCCTTCACGTCAAGGTCAATCCATCACCGGTGTACAGCCAGAAGATAATGCGGGACACACACTGTCAAATACGCAAGGCATCGAGATAGACAAACCCACAGACGCTCCCTCCAAATATAGTCCAATTGTGACTAGATAAAATTGGTTTCCTGTAGATCAAGAAGAAAGAAGAAAGAAAAAATTTAAAAAAAAAATTTAAAAAAAAAAAGAAAATTTTTTTTCAAAAAATGAAACAAAAGAAAAATTAATAAGAAATAATAATAACGTTAAAGAAAAAAATGAAATAAAACAATAATTTAAAAAAAAAAAATTTTAAAAATTAAAAAAAAAAAATTTAATAAAAAAATTAAAAATATACATATAATCATCACTTTTTTCACAAGCGAATATGCACAAATAATTTTCATAATTTAAATTAATAAATTATGTATCTATTATAAGTAACATATTCGCGGCACTCTCACTTATCACTTTTCACTTTTAATCACTGAACACTAAAACACAACAATTCATAATAAAAATTGCAACAAGTGTCAAGCATGCACAAATATTTTCATCCCAACACCAAAAAAGCAGTAGTTTCCAAACTGTGGGACAAGGCACTTAAGGTGCACGGGAATATCGATATTAATATACCTAATTTCCTACCTAACACCTATATTTAACTAAAAACCCGAAAACCTAATTCCCTACCTAACACCTATATTTAACTAAAACCCCGAAAAAAAGGGAATAAAATAGACAGAGTGGGGGGGAGGAGGGCGTTACTACTTTTATTTGTAGTTAAGTCAAGTTTGGAAACTACTGTAATAATTAAAAAGCACTCACCAGAGCTCATTGTCACTGCTTTTGAACCATGAAGTGAGCTGTAATTAAAGAAAATGTATTAGATAAATATTTAAAACAAATTAGAATATATGTATAGTATAAATAGTTTGATAATTACCTATTTTATAACATCCTAATGCAAAATGGCTCCTGCCGCTAAAGATGAACTGCTACAAACTCCTACAAACTGCTACAAACTACAAGCTGAAAAAAAACTGCAACAAAAATAATTATTTTATAAAAATGTTTACCAAATATATATTATTAATATGTTCATATAAATGATTTTGTTTACTTACTTTTTAACTAAAACCAAAGACCGGTTATAAATCATGCAGGCAGTGGGGTACGAAGGTCCTGTAGTCCATCTGTAACAACGGAAAAGCATTGGTTAGAAAATAATTATCAATATTAAATATTAATATAAAATCGACATTGAACTCTTGAATTACCTTCCTTCTGGAAGTCCAGCGCACGAAGGCCCCCAGCCTCTGCTTCCCCGTTGCACTTATTTTAAAAAAATTGTTTAAAACAATGTCACATTTAATGTTTATTGTCTTTTCACTTTAGTTTAAAATATCTAGGAGCTTATCCCGCACTAAGCTCAACTAGAACGAACCGAACCGAACCGAACCGATTTATTTAAAAAAATTTGATTGTTATTAATTAATAATTAAATTTTAAATTTCTAGGAGCTTATCCCGCACGAAGCTCAACTAGAACGACCCGAACCGAACCGAACCGATTTATTTATAAATTTTATGTAGAATCTGTATATTGTTTAATTATTATTAATTTATAACGAAATTAGTAGCTTATCGCGCACGAAGCTACATCGCGAAACGAACGAACGAACGAAAGCTGTAGGGAAAAAAACATACATCTCAAAAATATTTAACTAATTCATTAAAAATTATTTTTTCTAATTTAAAATAAAGTTAGAAATTTCTAAAACATATTAAATGTTTTTCTAAATTAATTGGAAATAGTTTTTAATGAATTAGCCGACACTTGTTACAATACCACCACCAAATAAATGTAAAAAAACTCACGGTCTGAACTCAGCTATTAATTATACAGCAAATAGATGCCATCACAGCGCCAAAGAAGTCTTACTTGTAGCAGTCTTGTCGATATCCTGTAAGAATTCAAAAATATTTTAAATTTATTGTAAACTATAATTTCAAAATATTGAGAAAGAAATTAAAATCTAAAAAGTTATAAAATTAATTCAATTATTGAAAAAAGATAATTTAAAAAGTATGCGATGGAAATAAATGAGCATATAATTTTACTACAAGAAATAAATTCATATTCAAAACGATAAATGAAATAAAAATATTATTTTAAAAGAAAAATATTCTTAGCAAAAGGTCTTAATAAATAAACAAAACAAAGTACTTACAATATAAACAGAATCAAAGTCCTATGGTCCTCCGCGTCAAGGTCAATCCATCACAGGTGCACGACCAGAAGTTAATGCTGGACACACATTGTCCCATACTTACAACTACTAACAATTACTACTTATGTTTAGCATTGAAAGCAGATGAGGATATAATTTTACTAGAAGAAAAAAAAATGAATTAGTTTCATAATAAAAAAAAATCCACATCCAAAATGATATGTAAAGTAGAAACTGTAATAAATTCATAAAAAGAATGATTTGTAATATATAGAAGTGAAATTATTACAAGTTAACAAAAATGTAACACACATATCTAAACCACAGAAAAAACTGTATGGTCCTAAAACAGGTTAGAACACGTTTTAACGTTTGAAATGATAAATTAATTAAAAATAATTATTTTAAAAGAAAAGCATTAATAGCAAAATGTGTTAAAAAATAAAACAATAGAAAGTACTTACAATATAAACACAATCCTTCACGTCAAGGTCAAAGCATCGTTGAAGTACAGCCAGAAGTTAATGCCGGACACACACTGTCCAATACATAAGGCATCGACATGCCCAAACACACAGACACTAATCCACTTTCACATAACTTAAATCACATATTGTTATTTGTCACTTAATAATTTGTTTAAACAATGCACTTAATTCACCTGTAATTTTTTTATAAAGGTTTACAAAAAAAATTACATAACCCATTCGTCATTTTATTTTTATTGCCGCCATTTTACTTTTATAGCTGAAAAATTAGTGTTGCTGCTGTTAAATTAATTTTATTGCGTTGCCTGATGTTTAATTAATTTTGTTGTTCTACCCGATATATCGATACTATCGATACTCACTGTGTTACCAGAGATACATTTTTTCGGCAGTCCATAGAATTAGTAGAAAAGTGTTACCATAATTTTGAGCGGTTCAGAAGTCAATGCGATTAAGTCCATAATATTTCTATGTGTGCTGGAATCAAAACATTTAAAACAATTAAAAATGAATTTATAATTTCAACTTATATGGTATACATAAGTACATAAATTGAAAGAACCAAATCAATTTTAAAATATTCTAAAGAGCACTTACAATTTAAATGTTGAAATGTAATGTATTTGACAGTACAGACGGCCAAGAGCATTTAGGGTTGGTGCCAGACTTCTATGTCTTTGAGTTGGATCCCTGGACAAGCTGTATATTGTCTGTGATTAATTGCCATCAAAGTTTGGACGGCGACACCTGCAATAAACCACACGCAGCAGGTTGTTAGTGATAGGACTCAGTTATATAAATTAAATAAGTAGAAAAATATAACACATACATATAAAAACTAAAAACCTATATATATAATTAGAAAAATCAAAAAACCTAATAAATTTTAAAGTATTTTGAATAGTAGTTGCAAATTCAATTTGGAAATATTGTAAGAATTTATAAAAATTGAAAACTTGAATAAATTTTACAATATTTTAAATAGTATTTATTATTCATTTCAATTTTAAAATATTTCCAACAATGAAAACATGAAAATACACTCTTAAAAATATTTTCATAACATTTCTGAAGCTTATTTTAATATCAGTGTATTGCAAAATAATTCAGACACCGTATATTAATTTTTATAACATACCAGTGCATCTTAAAAGAATTGATTTGTAAAATTTAATTTTAAAAAACAAAAATTCTAAATAATGCATCTTATAAATAATTAATATACCTGGTTCTTAATTTTAATATGCATTTGTCTATTAAATTTAAGAACATTTTTAACAGTGTACTTAGAGTTACGGATCTTTTTATAATAAAGGCGACTTGAGTAGCTTTAGGTTCCTCCTTCTTCAAAGGAATATGGTTTAGAATGTTTCTATTTTGTATTTATTTAATTTAGAATAATATGTTCAATTTAGAATTAAATGTTGTCTGTTCAAAGTACGACACTAAAATGATCATTAGTTTAGAAATTGGAAAGTTCTGAGATTAAAAATAAAGTGGAGTAAGTCAATTTAAGTACCCCCCTTTTAGAAGGTATCAACAGAAACAACAAATGTTCCTAAAGCAGCTAGAGTAGCGGTCATTTATAAATATAGATATAATTCAAGTTAGAAAATTTTAAATAAAATTTTAAATGCATGAATTAAAAATAAATACATACATATACTTGGTTAAAAAAATGCCCCCCGCTGCCCAACACTAAATCAAAACGGAAGCGTGTCCGTACCAGCCGTATGAACTCCTACCTGCAGATCGACGTAGCACTAGGAATTCATAAAAACAACAAGTTGGGGCAACTGTAACAAATGTAAACAACATTCTGTTATGAAAAACATAAAGGCAAAGAATATGTGCGTATGTTTATTTAGAAAAACAATTCACTTACAATTTACAAATTGTAGGCTGAGTAGAAGTCTGGTACGGCAGAACTAGAGTGCAGCAGGACATGAAGTTTTCCGTCGCTGGACTTCCAGATAGTAAACACTGCACCCCCTGTAAATGAAATATTTAATATGAGATGTTCTTAAAAAAGGCATTTCATGGTTATAATAAAATTGCTTACAATTTAGAACATCGTCATATGCACAAGCAACTTTGAACACTGTATTATCCTCCAGGAGTTGATAAATAAAGTAGAAACTGTAATAATACATAAAAAGAATGATTTATAATATATGTAAATGAAATTATTACAAGTTAACAAAAATGAAACACAAATATGTGAACAGTAGAAAAAAATCACATGGTGTTAAAACAGGTTAAAACACGTTTTCAAGTAGTGAAATACTAACTCGATAAAAATTATGATTTCTAAGTAAAATTACAGTAATAATAACTAGACAATTATGGATTTAATACTTTTAACTAATTTCTAGAATACATACCACTCACTTTAATTTTTTATTAATATTTTTGTGGAAATACCTCATTAGACTTTGGCCACCATTAATAGTTTAATCAACTCGAGTGAATGCATTAGATAAGAATGAGATGCGCAGTCAGTACAACGCATCGATGAAACAACGGCGAAAAATTAATTGCAGTGGATTATTTTTTTAACTCTATGTATTTAGGCGGACTTTAGTCGTGTTTTTATTTTTGAATTTTAAACTATGGATTTTATTTGATCATATGGCGTAGTACTATTAATTTTATATGTGTATTTTCTTTTATAATATAGTTAAATATTTTGAAATTTTGGCAAGTAAAATTAAAATTAGTGTTTTACTTGTGATACCTTTAAGATTTCATTTTAAACAGAGCCGTATTGTCAACAGTGAGTGCCCTTTGTATTTTGTATTTCGTATTATCTGTACATACGTAATTTTTACTCACACTGCAACCGATTTTTTGCGATTTGTGATTTTTTGATTAAATTTTTAGCATATTTTACCATGAGATTAATTTTTTATTTGAATGTATGTATTTAATACGTCCATTTATATGGTTCTAGCTGATATTCGAACCTGGTTAAAAATCATATAATAAAGAAAAGAGAAGTATGGTTAGAAAATAAGCATGAACTGTGGATTAGAACTAGTGCATTGATAAACATTAAAGTAAAAATTATTATTTAATTATTTAGAAATTTGTAAAATAAAATTATAAAATGTTAAATATGTAAGAAAAATATTTGATGGTGGCTATGACGAATAAAAGTCAAGGCAATAAATTTTGAAATATTCTAAAGAGCACTTACAATTTAAATGTTGAAATGTAATGTATTTGACAGTACAGACGGCCAAGAGCATTTAGGGTTGGTTCCAGACTTCTATGTCTTTGAGTTGGATCCCTGGACAAGCTGTATATTCTCGGTGATTGATGGCTATCAAAGTTTGGACCGCGACACCTGCAATAAACCACACGCAGCAGGTCGTTAGTGATAGGACTCAGTTATATAAATTAAATAAGAAGAAAAATATAACACATACAAAAAAAACTAAAAACCTATATATATAATTAAAAAAATCAAAAACCTAATAAATTTTAAAGTATTTTGATTGTAAGAATTTATAAAAATTGAAAACTTGAATAAATTTTACAATATTTTAAATAGTATTTATTATTCATTTCAATATTAAAATATTTCTACGAATGAAAACATGAAAATACACTCTTAAAAATATTTTCATAACATTTCTGAAGCTTATTTTAATACCAGTGTATTGCAAAATAATTCAGACACCGTATATTAATTTTTATAACATACCAGTGCATTTTAAAAGAATTGATTTGTAAAATTTAATTGTAAAAAACAAAAATTCTAAATAATGCATCTTATAAATAATTAATATACCTGGTTCTTAATTTTAATATGCATTTGTCTATTAAATTTAAGAACATTTTTAACAGTGTACTTAGAGTTACGGATCTTTTTATAATAAAGGCGACTTGAGTAACTTTAGGTTCCTCCTTCTTCAAAGGAATATGGTTTAGAATGTTTCTATTTTGTATTTATTTAATTTAGAATAATATGTTCAATTTAGAATTAAATGTTGTCTGTTCAAAGTACGACACTAAAATGATCATTAGTTTAGAAATTGGAAAGTTCTGAGATTAAAAATAAAGTGGAGTAAGTCAATTTAAGTACCCCCCTTTTAGAAGGTATCAACAGAAACAACAAATGTTCCTAAAGCAGCTAGAGTAGCGGTCATTTATAAATATGAATATAATTCAAGTTAGAAAATTTTAAATGAAATTTTAAATGCATGATTTAAAAATAAATACATACATATACTTTGCTGAAAAAACTCCCCCCGCTCACCTTGCCCAAATCAAAACGCAAGCGTGTCCGTACCAGCCGTATGAAGTCCTACCTGCAGATCAACAACAAGCCCCAACTGTAACAAATGTAAACAACATTCTTTTATGAAAAACATAAAGGCAAACAGTATGTGCGTATGTCTAAATAGAAAAACAATACACTTACAATTTACAAATTGTAGGCTGAGTAGAAGTCTGGTATGGAGCTGAAGCACCGTGTACATTCCAGGCTAACTAGAGTGCAACAGGACATGGAGTTTGCCTTCGCTGGACTTCCAGATAGTAAGCACTGCGTCTACTGTAAATGAAATATTTTTAAGATGAGATGTTGTTAAAAAAAACATTTCATGATTGTAATAAAATTGCTTACAATTTAGAACATCGTCATATGCACTAGCAACTGTACGATCCTCCAGGAGTTGATATATAAAGTAGAAACTGTAATAATACATAAAAAGAATGATTTATAATATATGGAAGTGAAATTATTACAAGTTAACAAAAATTAAACACACATATCTGAACAATAGAAAAAATCCGCATGGTGTTAAAACAGGTTAAAACACGTTTACAAGTAGTGAAATACTAACTTGATAAAAATTATGATCTTTAATAAAAATTACAGTAATAATAAGTTGACAATTATGGATTTAATACTTTTAACTAATTTCTAGAATACATACCAGTCATTTTAATTTTTTATTAATATATTTGTGGAAATAACTCATTAGGCTTCGGCCTCCATTAATAGTTTAATCAACTCGACTGCATGCATTAGATAAGAATGAGATACGCAGCAAGTACAACGCATCGATGAAAGAATAGCAAAAAATTAATTGCAGTGGATTATTTTTTTAACTTTATGTATTTAGGCGGACTTTAGTCGTGTTTTTATATTTGAATTTTAAACTATGGATTTTATTTGATCATATGGCGTCGTATTATTAATTTTATATGTGTATTTTCTTTTGGAATATAGTAAAATATTTTGATATTTTGGCAAGTAAAATTAAAATTATTGTTTTAAGTGTGATACCTTTAAGATTTCAGTTTACACAGAGCCGAATTGTCAACAGTGTGTGCCCTTTTGAATTTTGTATTTTGTAATATCTGTACATATGTAATTTATATTCACACTGCAACCATTTTTTTGTGATTTTTTGCGATTTGTGATTTTTCGATTAAAGTTTAACATATTTTACCATGAGATTAATTTTTTATCTGAATGTATGTATTTAATACGTCCATTTATATGGTTCTAGCAGGTATTCGAACCTGGTTAGAAATCATATAATAAAGAAAAGAGAAGTATGGTTAGAAAATAAGCTTGAACTGTGGATTAGAACTAGTGCATTGATAAACATTAAAGTAAAAATCATTTTTTAAATATTTAGAAAGTTGTAAAATAAAATTATAAAATGTTAAATATGTATAAAAAATGTTTGATGGTGGCTATGACAAATAAAAGTCAAGGCAAATAAATAAATAAAGTAAAAATTACATCTCATGATAAAATTTACACAATTGAACACAATTCGCTTTAGTACCAAACGACTTTTACACATAGCGTGAATCCGGCCCTGTACAAAAATCATTTAACTGTAAACATACTTGAATAAATCAAATATAAATAAAATAAAAACAAATATTAATACTTCATAAAACGTGGTTCTCGCGATCATGATCTGTAACCCCCTACCTTCCTCCCTCCCCCCTCCGCGATATCAATAACTCCGACAATATTTTCTTATCCCCATAATTTATCGTGGGTAACAACATTTGCTTCAATATTTCTTATTTATTTCTATTTCTAAGATCTTAAAGGGTTAAAATATGAAGGGTAGGATCGTCGTAGATGTCCATGATCGCGGTAACTATGAGAGGGTGACCAGTGGCTATACAGGGCGGCCACAAACTTAAAAAAGGAGTAACAAAAAAGGGTCCTGTAAGCCCAAACGCTCCAATCATTGATTTATATGGAGTCCATTTATTTAACGTGTCAACCCACTTATGCCCTAAATGTGTGATATATGTATGGGAAAAACTGGAAGACAGGAAAACCTGGAAAAAAGTAAAACTGGGATAGACAAAATGATTCAATTCTAAATATAATATTATTTGAATATGTAGAAGTTCAATATAATGTCGAATTATTCCTATAATTCGTATTTTAATATACAACGAAGAGAAAGGAAGCAGATACTGTGCAAATAGAGAGGAAAGGATGTGCAGGGTGTGCAAAAAGATAAAAAGCGAAAAGAATATTGTGCAGTTATTAAAGGGTGGTAGTGAAGGGAAGAGGTGAATGACGGAGATATGGAAAAGAAGCGAGGAAAGAGAAGGAATGACTTAGTAGAAGCAGAAGGGAGAGTAGCAGGAAGAGTGAAGCAGTAGAGGTTTAAATTTATATGTTTTGTTTTTATTTTTATGTTTGCTTTTGGAAGTAGTAGTTGGATATAAGAAGCACTGTATGTAGCTGTATGTAGCAACTGACATATTAGTAACACTTTTTATATAAAAGAGAGGGCAGTTCATACCAGAAAAGAGGGTAGGATTCGAACGTGACGTCACGAGACTACTTATAACTTTTGATCCCTTTAATAATTAATGCTTTAGATGATATATCCTATAATATTGAGGTATATTAAACATAATTTGACATTTGAGGTCCTGATAGTAAATTCTATCAATACATAGTACAGTTTTATAGAAATTAAAGCATGGTGCAGGACGCAATTACCATATTGATGATTTCCAAATAAAAATGCACAAGCACAGTTCTGTCCAACCAGCAGATAGAGCAATTAAAAGTATTTCAATATTTTATAGTGGATTATCTATATGTATTAATAATAAATTTATGTTTTATATTGAACAATATGTAACAATATTGATGACGTAATGGAGCGCGGCAAATATCGCATTGTGCATTGTGTGCAATGTTGGCGCTGTGAAATACGACGGTGTGTGATCGTGTGGGGGGGAGAGAGGGGGGTTCTACGGTGTCTGTAGGATCTTAGAAATGTATGCTGTTCTTTAATTTCTAAATTTAATAGTTTTAAGTTTAATTTTAGTGCAAAATGAAATAGTAATTGACTTGCCTGAATTTTTCTGCTTTTACAAACTAAAATAATGTGCTCCATTAACCTTTCTACAGAATGGACTTGTGTCCTCATTTTTCAGAGGTTGCTTTTCCAATTGTTGATTGAAATTGGTGTTAATAAATGTGTATAGGCATTTTTATTTTATTAAATATCTAAATGTTGACGGAGATATAGCAATTAAAAAATTGAATTGTAGTTTTAGCGCTACGGATGTCGGTCAGTCAGATAGCGGACGACGGTCAGTTCTGTGTTAAGTATTCTCTGTAGTATAAAGAGATAACAACTTAGCGGACGTAACGCTACATGTATTGGAATTTTCTATAACGTTGGATCCCTTTAATAATTAAAGAAAAACATGACAATTTTAATTGTTAATTTCTCCTAAAATATAAGGAGTTATTTAAAAATAATTGGTCATTAAGATATGGGTCACAAACCCAGAGACATAATTCTGTTTGGCAGATAGTTTTTTAGTGAAAACTGATAGTATCATCATGCTATTGATAACAACATGCAAACTATTACTGATAACGATTTGTTATCGTTACGTCGTCCCGGTCAGAAGCATTGCAGTTGCATTTACAACAACATAATCTGCTAGCTGCTAATTAATATTCCATAATCCGGGTATTTCAATAACCCTGTATAGTGGAGGCAGGCGTTGACAACAGTTTTGATGTGTAAAAATCACGGTAATTTTTATGAACTTTTCCGCAAATGCAAAAATAAAGAAATACACTCGACAAATGCAAAATGTAAAGTGATGTATGTTTAATGTAATATATTTTACTTAAGGTACGGTCTCTTTGAGATGATACCGAATTATACATATCATCGCCGAGTGTCTGGTTTCTACACTGCGTTGGTTCCCCCACCTAGAACGTTGTTTTTGATGTGTATAAATTGTCAGACTTGCACTACTTTAAATCCTGTGCAGCCAAGTGATATTGCAGCCTACGTAGACTTCCAATTTGTCTTCCCATGGTCCCACAGATATAATGGGCTTGTGTACTCATTTTTTAGTGGTTGATTTTTCTATTGTTGATTGAAATTGATGTTAATAAATGTGTATTGGTGTGTCTATTTTATTAAATATCTAAATATTGACGGAGATATAACAATTAAAAGTTTGAATTGTAGTTTTAGCGCTAGAAATGGTCGGCCATATTTGTATGACGTGAAATGCATTTTAACGTCAGTTATTTGTTGAGTAGGTCAGTGCTGTGGTAATGTTTTGTAGCTGTTTGTAGTCGAAATAATCAAGTCAAGTCAAAGAATAATAAGTTTTTATTTTATTTAACCCTGTTACGGCAAACATAATATTGAAATTTGATTGTTCCTTGAAATATAAATACATATAGCAGAAATTTAAGAGCTGTAAGGTTGGTAACCTTACACAAGGATTGTGATGTCACATGCACTTGGAATGTGTACAACGTTGAATCTCTTTAATAATTAAAGAGACAAAATGACTTTTTTAATTGTTAATATCTCTTAATATATAAGGAATTATTAAAAAATAATTGAACATTTGAGGTTCTAGTAACCCACTTTATCAATATATAGTACACTTTTATAGAAATTAAAACATAGGAATATGTTTATTTAAGTAAGTGGTCAACGAATAGTAATATTTCGTTGACCATCCCTGGATTTTAACACCAAAAATAATAAAGAACTGATAATTCCTATACGCGCATAATCGCTTTGGGCTTAATGTTTAAATCATTATAATAAATATTTTCAGTGTTATTATTTAATTAGGTTAACAAATAGCATGAGGTCCATTCCATTCAATCCGTGCCGAATTAACCGACCGGCGAATTAATTATCATAAATGAATTAATCCCCCATCCCTCCCCTACATACAATTTGTTCATTGCTTCACATACGAGATTAAATATGTATTAAAGTATTTCTAGCGCTAGCAAAACAATAAATTTTCGATTGGCAAGAAAGTAATTTCGCTTTTTCAATGTGAAATGAATGTAATTTTTTTTATACAAGGAGTGGACTTGAATCAATTATTTATTTACTATTTTTTGAGGTAACCTTTTAACTTATTTCTGACAACAACATCTGAACCTAGTGCAATTTAGAGTCACCATCTAAATAAAAGTGTTACTTGTTTACACATGTTTTTAAATATAGCAAATATTCTACACCCGAACATTCGATTCGGGTTTTTACGAGTGCCTTCGGACGTTCGAATAAATACTATTAGCCTTGTTCACGTTTTGGAAATTAATACCAAAACAATTTGGTATTTCACAACAAGTTTCTATCCCGTACCTGGTCTTTATCTTAGGGTCACTCAGTTTGGGGTGACAGGTAGCATTCAACAAACAAACAAACAGTTTACTTAAATAATGTTTAAGTCGGTGTGGTACTTATTAATAGGTTTAATATTTTAGATTACTTATGACGTCACAAAACTAAATGTAAAACGTGCTTCAGATTTAAAAGAGAAAAACTTCAGAATCACCCTGTTGTGACAACCTACTTTAAAACTTTTAAATATAATTTATTTTTTTGTAAAGCATAGTTAATAATTTGATACCACGCAATCTGTACTTATCTAATAACACTAACTAGATGATTATCAAAATGGAAAGAGAAGGGTAGCTATAGTATACGAGAGAGAGAGGGGTGTAGGAGAGATGGAGAGATGCAATATGCAAAAGTAATAAAAGTTTTAGTTTAAATTAATTTTATAATGAAATTATTTTACAGGTTTCACAGTTTGAATGTGAAATAGCTTCGTAAATTTGATTTTTATTTTATTTGGATCTGTGATATTTTGTGGTTTTATGAATTAAATTCATTTGTAACTAAAAGTTTTATAGTTTTATTTTAGTTTTGCAGTTTGAATGTCTGCTGTATTCACTTGTAACTAACACAGAACTGTGTTAGCGGTGTATTAGCTTTTATCAAAAGGACTTTGGTATTATTTTACATTGTATCGTACGAACAAGCGATAGGTTTTCATCGAAGAGAGAGATAGCTGCCGAGTGTCAAATCTGTTTCTTTCTAGGCGAACCGCTGGTGCTGGCTTGGTTTATAGGCGGTGAGGTAGGGGGTAAGCAAGCAAGCAGACGCAGTGCTCAACTAGAAAGAGACACAGATGACTTTCAGCAGTTATCTCTCTCTAAGGTTGCGAACTTCCTTAGAATGTGATATATAATAAAACTGCTAGAAATTCGATTTAGTTACCATTCCATGGCTCCTTCCCCTCTTTCTCCTCCCTCTCCTCCGGTAAGTTCATTTGTTTTAACACGAATTATTGTTTAGTCCGTTAATAATATTAGTTAAACAAATAAATCATTATTACGTAGCAATCAATTTAATTTCATTTAAAATTCAAATATTGAAACAAGTGGCAGTAGCAAGGGATGAAGGGTGCAAGGGGGGTGCCCAGGGGGTTTGTTTCGATATAAATATACATCCCTATCCTTCAAAAACGTTGAAAACAAAACACAGCGCTCTAAAATTACAATTGACAGGTTAATGCCGATGTAGATATTACAGAGAATATTGTAATTTAATTATTTCGATGAAGAACTTTTCATCTACATATTTCTGTTGTATCTTTTCGCTAATTTAAGGTTTATTTAACATAATTAATCACTGTGGGGCGCATCCCTAAATGTACAATGCCATTTAGGGAGAGGGGTATGGTAAAAACGTTAAAAAATAAGCATATTTTCGTTAATGTTTTTTGACGCCACAATTAATATATAATTATTTCTATAATTACTACATGATAAAACGACATTTGAAGAATACTTTGTGAAATTTTCATAAATAAATATCAAGAAATGAGGCATTGACAGCGAATCTCCGCAGACGTCACAAAAAGAAAAGTAACATTGCGGTGCCACTCATAACTCATCACTGGATTATCTGAATTCAAAAGATCAAAATGATTTCATTAGTTAATTAGTTTCTTCAGGTAACGCTGTGGAGTTTTTCTTTTTTTTATTGATTTTTCAATTTTTTACAGCACTTAGAAGTCAAAATACCGATTTTTCATGAAAAAAATTAAAAACTTTGTTATTTTAAAATATGTTAAAATTAAAAAATTAAAAGAAACTCAACAGCGTTTCCTCGGCAATTATGTAAATAAAGAGTGTACAAAATTTCAAAAGAATCGGTCCAGTAGATTTTGAGCTAGAGAATCCGCATTTTCAAGTTTCAACGTAACACGAAAACAAACCAGAGAGGTGAAGACTTAAAACTCTATATCTCCGACAGTTTTACTCCAATCGACTTCAAATTTTTACGCAATAAACTTAATATGTTGTACATTAATATAAATAAATAAAAAAAATTCTTTTTTTTTTAAATTGAAATCTTACCCTCCCCTTAAACAATTAAAGTGGAATTCAAGAAAAAAAGTAAACCTGCACACTGCGTGTAGTGCGGTATAGTGTACGCTTATCTTCAGTGAAATATCGTTTAAATCTGTTGTACACATTGCAGTAACATTTTTATCATAATATGAATGCAATTCAACTCAGGCTGCATTTAAGAGAAGCCCAGGTTCGCTGCTTGCTACACTGCAGCGCTAAATAAAATACAAAGAGGCAATAACTCATCAAGAAACAAGGTTTTTACCTCAATGGCATTCTGTAGTGGTATATACCTCTTTCTCTCTCTCTCCCTCACTAAACCTTTAAACCTTGTAACTGTTCCAAACTTCAGACATTACAAGTTGATGTATTATGTGTGTTTGCTGGTCTGTTTGTGTTAGAATCTCTGCATATGTTTCAGGGGTATAAGCTAATACGTAGATATTTTCGTAACTAGAAATTTTGGTAAGGTCATGTATGTGTTTGTGTGTGTGTGTGTTGCCACAAATGTTCATTCTGGAAGTCTGGTTGAATGCAGTTCTTGTGGCTGACAACTTTGTTGCTAAAGTTATCGAAATGGGGTTGTGAATGACTTTTGATTAGAGATTTTAACAAGTAATCTATTACGTTAATTACTTTTAGGATGGGTGATAAATTTGTGTGAAAGAGTAAGAAGAAACCACGCACTCTACTTTATACAAAATAACTAACATTTACCCCGTCGAAAAGCGACGTTTGTTCTATATATACATTAAATATTTATATAACTTCTTTATTTAAATGTTTGCATTAAATATTGAAAGATTGACACGCCAAGTTTCCTACCACCGTTCCACCGTGTAGAACGAATGTTTGATCCGAATGATTTATTTATTTTATTAATTTGTTGATATTATTGACACTGACACTGTTTAAGAAAAACTTTCAAGTAAATAGAGAAACTTTCAAGTATAAAACCTTCCTTTGTTGGACGATTCGTGCACCAGTACATGGCATGTGGTTCAAGTGTGTGATGGGGTGGGAACGTTGGACACACCTAGTTCCAGCATAGACCAACGATGCGTCCAATGTTAGAACGTGTTCATAGCATCGTTTGGAGCCGGCTTAACCTATCGGCGCGTTTGTTTACTTATCAGATATTATTATTAGTTGTAAAATGTAGATATAGTCCAAATCACGATAGTTCGGCGGTGACTTATACTTAGAAGGGCTTATAAGAGCGGTATAAATCTATAATAAGATAATGAATTGCATCTTATTCGTTTCTATATACATTATAGAAAAATAAGTGAGTCAGTGCTTTTTAGTTTATACCCCACAACTTGTTTTAAGTATGAGTCGCCGCCGAACTCTCGTAATTTGAACTATACATATACATTTTGCATGCCATCAGAGCAATCAGATCTCCGTCTCCGTCAGATTTTAGTAGTTACACATACGATAAACGGACAGTTCGTCTGAATCGGAATCTGATGTGAAACGGAGTATATTACGTTTAAACTAAAACGACTAAAATACATATTTCGTGGATATTCCAACCAACAAACAACAAACAAATTACAAGATTAATGCGCGAATCAAGTATACCGCCTCTACACCATTCCGCATCCCGCTTCGCCGCCATTTTAATGACGTCATGTCATTTTGATTTATAGTCTTATTTATACAAAGCTCTTAATCAAATAAACACTGCAGTACTGAATATAACATTAGTTTATTAAATTCATGAAAGCAGCAAAAAACAATAATAATCGCGTGTATCATCAGAAATAATAGAGCGGAGCGGAATGTTTAGTTGTTACCAACCAAACAATGTACAAAACAAAGTATAACAACATAACAAACAAAAAAACACTAACAAACAGTAGTTTTGGTGAATGTAATAATTCTCAGAAAAAGTTTAGCCATGTGTTTAAAAACAAAAAAAGAAAAACGATGTAATTTCATTGTGTAAGCCGAAAGGATGATAAACTGACGGCGATGGTAACAACGACGAAAATAGCTATTACTGGTGAACGCATTGCCAGCGCTCTGGCGGATACGGATGGAACTGTAAAATATAATTCATGTGGAAAAAGTTGTGGTTAAATAGATAACTGGGTGCCCCGAAAATATTGTTATCTACTCGAAAAGTTAAATCCTTTAATATTTCTGTTTTTTGTGTGGTACGGAGCTAAGCTATATGTCTGCTGTGTTAACAGCTGAGGTTGTTATATTTTTAAACACTCTGTTAATATTTATTACACATATTTACAACTATAACCTGTTATTCGCCATAACTCAAATATGTTTTGTATAACAAATAGCTATAACATTTTATGTACCCACAAAAAGTACAAAAATGTCCGACGTATTCCGTTGCATGGCCGACCCGATGGGTCGGCACCCGGTTTTTGGAACGACGTAGTGTTAAATGCGCCCCGAAACATGATGCTGCAACCGCACCAGCATCCCTGACCCCTGACCCCGCGGTGGAGCTTCAGACCATCGGATTATTACTGGCTCATTGCGTGCCACAGCTATCTAGCGAAACGAGCGAAAGCACTGGCGACTTACACTTTGGCGTATACAATATTATAAACTTTTATTTAATTTTTTGGGTTAGCTATTTATTTATATTAAGTTTATTGTGTGAAAATTTGAAGTCGATTGGAGTAAAACTGTCGGAGATATAGAGTTTTAAGTCTTCCGGACTCTGGTCTGGTTTCGTCTTTCTTTGAAACTTTTAAACGCGTTTTCTCACACTTAGCCTTTCCAGAGTCGGTATTCTCTCTAGCTCAAAATCTACTACACCGATCCTTTAGACATTTTGCACACTCTTTCTTTACATAAATGCCGAGGTAACGCTGTCGAGTTTTTCTTTTTTATTTAATTTTAACGTATTTTAAAATAACAAAGTTTCTGATCGGTATTTTGACTTCTAAATGCTGGAAAATATTGAGAAATCAATAAAAGACAGTGTTACCTGCAGAAACTTATCAACTAATAAAATCATTTTGGTGTTTCGATTTCAGACAATCCAGTGATGAGTTATGAGTGACACCGCAATGTTACTTCTTTTTGTAACGTATGCGGAGATTCGCTGCCATTAACTTATTTGTTCGTATTTAATTATGAAAATTTCACAAAATATTCTTTAAATATTATTTTATCATGTAGTAATTATAGAAATAATTATTTATTATCTGTGTCGTCAAAAAACATTACCTAAAATATGCTATTTTTGTACTGATTTGATCTTCAATTAATAATAAAATTGACGAAGACATAACAACGAGGACACTGTGAAATACATAACAGTCTCTGCCAGGGTTATTTTAAGCTAGGAGGGGCTCTTGACGACCGACTGACCCGTCCGTCTCTGTATTCTATTCTAGCTAAAGCAAATTCGCAATACTCATACATCTTTTTCAATTCTATAAAACAATAAATAAAACTATTAAGCGTAATATTTATAGCAATAGCAATAAAACCCTATAAAATAAATCAGAGCTACAGATTTGATGCTTAAATGTTTTGTATAAAATTCAAGGAGGCGTCACGGCGCACGGCAGGCGATGGACGGAAGTCGAGCGCGTTTAGCGGAAATGTGTTTTTGTTGTGAGTTATGGAGGCCTACATAAAAATGTAGAGGGTATGGTCTCTCTCGTAGTGGAACCAACTACTTTTAAGCAGAAACTGCATCTCCATATAGTAGACCATTCCCTCTCTCGTTTCCTTTTCCTTTTATGATCCATTCGATAATCAAATGCGAATTTACAGACGCTTGCATCTAGAGAATCTAATTTAATTTCTAACTTTTGTATATTATTTCATTTTTCTTGCATGAAAGACTATTGATGTTGACCAATTTACTTGTATAAATATTCCTACTCTAAAATGAATCGATGTAGCATCCCTGAGGCAATTCTCTATGCTTATCCATATTGATTAGATCCATTTCTTTCCGGCATTCACCCGTATATTAATATCAGTATCTGTATATCATGCCCTACGATCCTCTTCCCACTCCTCCTGCTAGTTCATCATTTGTAATTTCAGCGTGACCAGTCTGGATAATCCTTAAAGCATATTATCCAACGGACCGCCGCGCTGGTCTGCTCTAGTCTGTATCTTTTCATCCATGCGCTTCTACACTATTTGTCGACGATAGTTCTCGCAGGGCTGGATCAACTTACAGTGGTTGGCATCCAAGGAAATCCTTATAGTATCTTAACTGAAATTAGAACTCGAACAGACCGAGTTGTGAACCATCCAAATATATTAGTAACTAACCTAAAGGAAGACAGGACTACCTTCAGTAGACTGAAAAGGAGGGTGCCTCAAGACTTAATTAAATGAAATAATAAATAAATAGACTATAAGTACGCTTCGTTGTGTGTCACCACCCGAGTCTCCGAGCTATCTAGCTATGCAAACAATCTAAGTTTAAACTTATGAGTATATGACCGCAAACACATCCCCGTATCCGTTGAACCGGACCTGGGTATTTGTCCATAATACCCTCTGATCCCAACCCCCTCCCCCTTCCCCCGGCCAGCACGTTTTCTTGGCCTGCCCTTTATCAATGTCTACCAAAGAATTTGTATTATCTGTTCTGCATATTCCCATGGTTATAGTTATAGAGATATTTTTTTAACTCAGTGTAAATATAAAAGTTTTTACGGTGGTTTAATTTTGTGAGATATTGCACCACTCGTTATTCGTTGGGATGGGTGGGAAACCCTCCCCCTTCCTCCACGTCTCTCGTCATCATGACTATTACCCATTCTTTTACTGGTACACCTCTTTCAACGCGGTGAAATACATTGACGGTGGAATTTTAGACCATCAATTGATATCCCTGGAAAAGACAAAAATTCTGCATTATTGGCAAAGCAAAATATACACTACCATCATATGACTCATTCAAAAACTAATACGATTAAGTCCAAAAAGGTTATCAAGATAATTGATGCTTTCTTAATACATTGAAGAAAGTAATTAGGAGATCTATATGGTCCTTCAACAAGAGCGGTTGTTTTAAGGATGTTCCAACAAGAGCGATCATTTTAAATCAATAGAAAAACTAAAGTACGACAAAATTGGTTTATTTTTTATTGCACGCCACTGCTATAATGTGTCAGGGAAACGCAGGGCTATACACCGAGCCATAGACCATTTGAAACAGGAAGAATGGGAACGCAGGAGCAGGAGCAGTAGCAGGAATATTGCGGACTGCGATCTGCTTCTGACAGGGATATATATTTTTTTACATGATTCTGTAAATTTTACTATTATGTTAATATTATTCGTATTATGTGTCACATGAGATGGCTTTTTCTCTTCTTCGTTTTCTTTTTCTTTTTGTTTAAAAGTTATTTTGTATTTTTTATTTTTTAATTTTTTAGATAGCTGAGAAATAAGACATTGCTATATTTTAAGGTAAAAAGTCTTTCTCAGTTATATCTTTGTCCTTATTTCAAAAAATATTGTTACACACACACACACTAGGGTATCCTGTAAGGGTTTATATGCAAAGTTAATTGTCCTTATATGCTAAGAAATGTTTGCTGTCGTTTCTATTGATTCAATTCTCTTTACGTGTTACTTTTAACGGTTGATGAGCTAAAGTATCTTTCACACCTACTGTTTTGCTTGAAATTTCATTTTTCAGTTTCATAAGTATGCATTCTTCAACTTTGTTAAAACTTAAAACATGAAACATGACAGTACAGTGGTCCTTTTGAATCAAACAAGTTTATAACCTACAAATACAGCCACAACAACAATAATATTTATGCTAATTACAGGGTTTATTATTTTAGAGAATAGTTTCCTCCAGTGCAACGAGGTGAATTCCTCCACATCCAGCATTTATCTCATTCTACTCCCATTGTGTCACCCCTCTCCTCTCCATGCTTCACGATCTATGTTGCAGTATTGCATCCTCATAACTCACAGAGCATTTCAACTGTGAGTTCATAATGGTTGGATATATTTCAAGAGGCCAGTATCCGCGCTGCACACCGTCTACTGTTCAAAAAAGAGCACGGATAGAAACTTGCTGCTGGAAAGTATATACTGGTTGTTTTAAATTAATGCCTATACTCAAGTATAGGCTATTGATGTTGATGGTAACATCTCTTAATTATCAGGATCACCTGTTTGTTACAATGCCAACGGCTTACTTCTCTCGTGGTTTACATTTGGGTTTCTCTTTATACTTTATATGCCAAACAAAGGGGAAAAGAATGCGAAAATGATTGCTAGATTCAGGCTGAGGAATGAAGAGAAAGGTATTACTAGAAGAGAAATTATGTAGCATATGCGGGAAAGAAGAGGAAAAATTAGAACACATTAAGTATACGTGTCAGGATAAAGTGAAAAGTGCATTAAGCTTGGAAGAGTTATTGTAAGGAAAGAGGGAAGGACGGAGGTAAGGAGAAATAGAATAGGGAAGGAGGAAAAATTTGGAAAGCGGAGGAAATTGTAAGGAACGATTGCAGGAGAAGAGAAGCAAGTAGATAGGTGATAAAAATAAGGAGAAGGCAGTGGAGTATGATAACAAAGGAGACGAACATTAAAAAGGAAGAAGAGAATTTAAAAATGTATTGTATTTTCTCAATATTTGTCCTACCTTTACACCTACACGTGTTTGACACTGTGTAAGCGAGAGGTATAGCGTCTTCATAATGCGTTGTCCTCTTCAAATCCCGAGTAATTCGAACCATGTTACCACCATCTTCCATTAAGTCAATCATATCCAATTACTTATGTTTACATGAGCTTAGACTTCGTTACAATATTTGTCGATTTATGTACATAATTAATTTCTGCGTATTGGTTAATGAAGCAGACATGTGTATGTTTTAATTACAATAAATTATTGATGAATATGTCGTCTGTATCACTTAATACATGCCGCTATTAAAGTAAGATAAAGACATTTGCGTCTAGACGACGTAGATGCCGTAGATGACATAGATAGCGAAGAGCCGTAGACAGGAGTGTCATGAGTTTGTAATTAAATTAATATTTAGCTTTCTCTGGAGGATTATATGTGTGTACTTTGTAATGCCATCTTTTGAATAAATTGTCAGACAGAAGAGAACGAGTTCACTCTCAAAGAAGCTCACAACTTATTAACTGGAAGTCTGAAAATGTTAGTCAATATTTTGTATACTTAAAGAGTAAATGTTTTAAAGGTAAATCAAACATATTCGTGTTATGATACTAGAACTTCGCCCCGTCGTTGTACAACGTGTATATGAAATTATATCTTTACTTTTTCTCTGATATTTTTCATCATGAATTGGACTATTGTGATAATCATTTCTTGTAGCAAAGTAACAAGCCGGAGAGTTTACAAACTGCATCTTAGAAGTCTCTAAATTATACTTTTACCAGGATCTCTAGTAGGGAACTTTACCGATCGAAACTAAGATCGCTTTCATACATCTTCCTTTGTTAAATATCTACCTTCATTAGATACCTTAATTTCAACACCTGTTTATTTATTCATTATCTAAGCAAACAACTTCGACAGCAGCTGTCTGCGATACAGCTGTCAAAGTTACCCAAATCGTTGCATCTAAATTCATAATCGCATTTCCTAACATTTCACTATGATAATTCTAAGCAAACCAAACTATCTGAGCAGAGTAAACACTAATATCCGGCGAATCCTAAATACTTAAAGTTGTTCCACTTCTTCTCCGATGACGTCACAAAGCTGAATATCCTGGTATCAATTCACCCCTTCTCCCACTTCACTACTCCCGTTGTATTTCCCAAGCGACAGCTTTGATTTCAACCATGGATCGCTCTAGAACTGTATTACTGTATCAGTGCTCATTTTTCTGTACAAAGCGATGTTATTATAACATAGACAGGCATGGGGATTTGTTTTTCTTCATTTTTTTTTTTTTTTTGTTTCCCAGAACTTAGACGTTAGGCGACTCCTTTTGTAAATGGGTAGATCTCTTGATTACTTATTTATGAGTTGAAAACTGGTATTTTTTGATTTCTAAATTGTATAATAAAAATTGTGTTGGGCAGACGTCTTAGTTTGTTTATAAATAATAGATGGCGACATATTACAACATATTAATCAATGAATATTACTTGAAAGTCGTGTTTTTATTATGGTAAATTAATAGGAAAAACCTTGATCCAATTGTTGTCTAAGATCACTTTGACATCTGCAGATTCATTCGACTTTATTTAAGCGATAAAGCGCCAGATATTAAAATTATTTGCATAGGCTTTGTTTAAAGTCACTGTTAAAAAAATTATGCCAAAAATTGTGTAATTTTGTTGTTTTTTTTATTGCCAATTTACATATTACAACCTTGCCAGATTCTGTACTTTAAATCCACGTAAAACTTTACTATTTGATCTAGAAAAGTCTTCTTCTACTAATTTACAAATACATCATAATTCTTTAACCCTTAAAAACCGTTCTACATTTTGTTTAATCTTCTGAAAAATCTTCTTAACTATTTTTATAGTTCTATCAATCCGAAAAATGTTATTTTATATTTGCAATTATAAGGAAATACGTCACAAATGCTAGAACTACGTAACAATTAATTGTTTTAATATTACATAACCTCAAAATATCCGTAACTGTATATACAACAGCTACAGCAATATAAAATTCTTAAGCATATTCTACAGTAGCGACTTATGGTACCGTGGAAATAAAACAGAACATTTTAACCGCAAATTTCAAACTATATGTTTAATTAGGTTTCGTAACAGCTAAATAAATAGCTACAGCAGCGACTTATGGTACCGCGGAAATAAAACAAAACATTTTAACCGCGAATTTCAAATTACATGTTTAATTAAGTTTCTTAAATAGCTCTCAACATTACATGTTACAGATTAATTCTAGCATATGTTATATTTTTCTATAGTTTGGAACTTTTATACTTTTTTGATTTATGTAGCACAGACAATGGTACAAGGTTTACCCTCATAGAACGTTTGAAAGACATTCATGCAAGAGCTCGAGGACTTTAAAGTCTTGACAATGTCTTCCGCTTCCAGTTCATCTATTTACCTAATCACTTATAACCATTCAATTATTCTGTAAAAGAATTTATAAAGAGCACTAACTTAGTAGAGAGATAGTAGAATACACTGTTAATACATCTCCAATTTATAAACCATTTCAAGGAATTTAACTGTATAAAAAAATCCAAATTTTTAACCAATAATGAAATGTTAACTTGAATTTTAAAGGAATCAGATTATTTTTCATTTATTTTTAACAGTGCTTTACAATCATACAAATGTATAATAGAGTTTGTCTCAAAGGTTAGTTATCTTTGGAACTGAACTATTGGCATTGGGATAGAGTTCAATTTTCAAAACTAGCTCACAGTGAAGCAGGGACGTTTTGTGACTGCAGGCATATAGCAATTCAAAGCGAAATAACTAATGTTAAGAGAAATAGGAAGGCAAAGGATCTAGGATATGGTAGGAGGAATCAAGGACATTACAGCATATTAAGAGAAAGTTTCTTGCACAAATGTATAGCATTCAACTAGAAAAAAGTGATTCACAATCAAATTAACGCTGAGAATATGTTACTCTTTCTTCAACTTTTGCCATTATATATCCATAAAAAGAATTAGACATAGCAAGTATTAGAAATATCTAGTTATAGTTGGGAAAATTTTGTAGGAAAAATATATACGTAGTCTGTTCAAAAAATAAGGAGAATTTTCATTTTTCTCAAAAAAATATTTATTTATTCATCAATTTCTATTTTGTCCCCTTCAAAGTAGTCCCCCTCAGATATAATACACTTGTGCCTGCGTTTTTTCCAATCCTCGAAGCAGTTCTGATATGCACTTTTTGGTATGCTCTTGAGCTCTCTCAGCGATTCGGTTTGTATCGCCTCAATCGTCTCAAAACGCCGTCCTTTCATGGGTCTCTTCAATCTGGGGAACAGGAAAAAGTCGCAGGGGGCTTCGCTATGATATTACAAAAATTCTATGAATTAGAATATAAGAATCTGTCAGCCAGCTGGCGTTTTAGCTGAGTTTTTCTTCGAAATTCGAGAAGTAAGTTGTCCTTTCTTGCTCTTACGCAATTAAAATTGCACCAAATCAAACTTAATGTTTCGTGGAGCCTCAGTTATTATTTGTATATAGTCTAATACGAATGCACGCCACTGGATCATGGATTTTAGAACTTATTTGATAACCCTGCTAGACTATGAATGGTTATCAAACATATCTGAAGCAGAGTCTACCTCAAACCACCATCGTTGAAACTTCGATCTCCATCGTTCGATGCGCTGTGATGCCGGTGGCGACCTCATGGGACGCGAGTTGAATTATTGAGCCTGTTGCGACTTCCCTATAGCTTCTGATCTGTCCTATATCTTAGTATCTTCATTTCCTCAAGCATCCCACGTACCCTTTCTATTCATCTTCGATGCAGGTTGCTCTTCTTTAACAATCTTCAGTGTACTGTATTTGATTGCAAGGATACTCTACTCAATTCCGTCACCCCCATCACCCCCGCCATTGGATCAGACCAAGCGGAATGAACAGACCAGGTAGACATACAATCTTTTAACTAAATCCGATTTGGAGAAACAGGGAGTAGTTATTTTTAAAAACAACATTATTCGAGATCCACCGTTACCCGTAATAGAGAGGTTTGTTTTCCTAATGGGGCATGTAACATTTATAGAGCAATTACGTAATTAAATCTACGTCTGTTTAACGTTTTAAAGTAGTTATCACATTTACTTATTGATGCGGTTTATTTCATTTGATGCTTACTGCGTTTTGAACTAAGGAATTTGAGAACTGGGGGTATGATTTGTATTATAATTATGTAAAATATATGTTACTATAACCTTTCCAACGCCAGGACGAATGCTATTTCCGTATTTGAACAATAAAAGCCTAATTCAAGCCGCTGTCAATAAAGAGCAGTAAAAATAGAAGATAAAAAAAACAAACAAAACTAAAAACTTTGTGTTTTTACGATGGAACTATAAAAGTTTTACATTCGGTTTTAATCGAACATAAGTACGTACTCATATTGTATCCGTTTCCGGTATTTGGAACTTATGTGTCGCCCTGTAACTGTAAATGGAATGGTCTACAACTCTACTAGCACAAAATAGAACGATATCAAAGAACGGTCGAGTTCTTTTTTCTTCTTTTTTTCGTTCCTCAATCGTTAAATAGCTTTAGTGGTTGTTTTGTGAAATGTATTTGCAGAGTGGAGCAAAATATCGAATGGTAAAGATGAGCTGGTTTCTTCTGGCATATCAACAACAACATGTTGAACGTCTATTGAGAGAGTGGGACAAGTTCACTTTAAATATAACGAGGTTAATGCATATTTTCTTTGGACTGTTTTGGAGCGAACCCAGTAAACATTTTGGAATAACTTTAACATCATATTGAAGATGCGTATGATCCTTTTTTCATGAAAGAGTTCAGTTTCTCACAGTCGTTCATATGAAATGTCTATTTTATCGGTTACAAATGGCAAAACTACTCCATCTGCCGTAATACAAATGAAGATAAAGATGATGCGAACTATAATTGATGTGCAATAGTGATAGAAACGTCATAAAAAGGGACACTTCACCAAATTGTTTATTGGGAATCAACGATGCTTAAAATACCGTTGATATAATTTTGTAGAGCTCAACTGACATTTGATTATGTAATTCTTTAACCTCAAATTTTAGTTTTAATTATATTGAACATATCATAATTATCTCAATTTCCAAATCTTGAAATTCTTTAGCTAATCCTCTACTATTGTACAGTGATATGATATTCACAAGAATTTAATCTTCGTAGCAATTACATCGAAAGCTGGGAGATGTATAGGCTGGTGCTGTCAACACAAGCAAGCTCATACAGAAGGAGATTTATGTCCCAGATTTATTGCAGCAACTTTCCAAGTAATGTAATTGTGAATCCAGCATTTGACAATTTATATAATATATTCAACATCACCCTGTATTTAAATATAAAGCATTCTAAAGTCATATAGTATTAAGGCAGTAGTAGGGCAGCTCATAGAGCGAAGATGGTGAACCTAAAGCAAGCGTACCTTGAAGAGAATGACTTCATTTTGTTTGTTGGGTGTTGTCGTATCCAGGAATTATGAATTTAGTTGTTTTAAGGACGTCACAAGCATCAGTCGTGCTCAGCCTACAGCCTATATTATCTCTCTATATAAACTAACATGTATATAACATGTGGACTATAAAAAAGTAGTTGATTCACACTACTCTGTTTCGTTTGGCATTGTCAAGTTGCAATCTTCTAATACAAAAGCAGCTTAATTTTAGCATATTTTATAAAAAGAACGAATACCGCTTGCTGTAATTTCTTTACAGGACAATATTTGTCATATTCTCAATTAATGATTCTAAGTCTTTCAAAAGAATCGTAAGAAAATTACCATTGTTATATCACAAAACATCCGTTTCAACATAGGTCGGTGTCGGTGTAGGGTTCGTATGTTAAAAATGCAAATTCTAACGTCGAAATTTTAAAATTTAGTACCGCAAAAGTATTGAAACTTTTTCTACGTATAAAGGACATTAATAAATATATATATTTTAATTTTCAAGAAGATCAGAATTATCAAAAGTGGTTTTCTTTAGAATGGTACTTTTACATTATCAGATCAGACTCTACAAAAATTTGAACAGAGATCTGGTGTGAAAGTATGCCATAATGTGAAATTATGGTTTGCAATTAGTTATAGATAATAAATTAATAAGCTTGTGTACCATGAGTTAATTTCTATAAAACTATTGTGCTATCAAATTGTGTTAAATGGGCTTTCAAGTATAAACCTTTACAATGATAAAATAATTCACATATAGCACTAGATTCTAGTAAGGTTTTCAACCCCTGTAATAGACCCTAGTATCAGAATATCAGACATATACATATAAACATCCACCAAATGTATTCAGATCTTTTTAAATTTTGTTTAAGATGAAAACTCAAAAACATTAGATTAAGGCCTTTTGCCATTGAGTACATTGTGTACACTCTCTAAACGTAGAGTCGACGACTCAACGCCTCCCCTTCCCTTCCCCCCCCTTTCTATATTTTGTACTAGGACCTACGTCCCACTTCTGACACCAACTACATCCCACTTCTGACTACCAACTATGTCCCACTTCTGACACCAAATACACCCCACACCTGACACCATTTTTCACTCATTCCATCACGTTTTACCCCCTCTCTTTCAAGTTTTCTCAATCCCCATGAGGTTTAGTGTAAGTATATCAGGTTCTAAAGGGAAAGTAACGTTAGTAGTAGAAGGTTTACAATGTGAAGTGTTTAAATCAGACTTTTAGAACTCCGCCCCCCTTAAGTTAGATTTATTACTATGCTAAATGGTGATAGTAATGGCTGGTTTACAACTTGTCAAACTAATTTACGTTAATTATTTAGTTAAAGTTAAAGTGTTAAGTTTTGTTATTATATTATGTTAGAAATTATTAAATATATATTTAAGATATGAGGATTAATTTGTACTACCTGTGTTATTTAATCCAAAAAATGTTTAAATAAAAGTTGAAAAACATTAAAAACCCTTTTAAATGAAGTATAATCTTAATATATATAAATTACGTGTCACGTTGTTTGTCCGCGATGGACTCCTAAACTACTTAACCGATTTTAATCAAATTTGTACACCGTATTTGATCGAACTGGAAAGATAGGATAGCTTACATCTCAATTTATGATTGCAATATTATCTTATTGCAAATTATTTGTCTATTAATTATCTGTTAGCTCCAAACGATTTTAAAAGATGGCGACATCTGTTGACTAGATTGAGTAAATATTCAATAGATGGCGCTATGTAATGTAATATGACAAAAACGTTAGACACAGCAACGCGTGGCCGGGACAGCTAGTATGTTTATATACTATAATGGGTTTAAGATATATGATCAAAATTGCAAGCACTGTTGAATGTAATTCACTGTTTTAAGTATAAGGTCGAAAACATATTTTCGATAATGTTTTTTGACGACACAGATAATATATAATTATTTCTATAATTACTACATGATAAAATAACATTTAAAGAATGCTTTGTGAAATTTTCATAAATAAATATCAAGAAATGAGTTAATGATAGCGAATCTCCGCAGACGTTACAAAAAAGAGTCTCATTACGGTGTCCCTCATAACTCATCACTGGAATATTTGAAATCAAAAAACCAAAATGATTTCATTAGCTGATAAGTTTAAGCAGGTAACTCTGTCGAGTCTTCTAACAGGGTCTAAAAGTAAAAAGAAATATTGTCAAGTTCGGCAATTAAAGAATAGACTCTCTTTCGTTCTCTCCCACATTTTATTAAATGCGTCAATGCGTTTGTAGATGATTACCTTTAAGACCACTTTAAATTGAATATCACTGTACAAGCCTAATAAGAATCCAACAGCGTATGCACAATAAACAAGCTTACAACTAAGAACAGTTATTTTTGAGGCTATATTATTGATCCCCCCAAATTATTTGCGCTCAGGTAATTTTGCGGTTCTGTACATTATTTTGTATTTCATATATATAACATAATATCATATTTTGTTGTTTACCAAGAGTACTGGTTTTGTTCCCATAGTTATTTTTGTAACATTCGCTGTAGAAACCGTAGAATTCTTTGGTTTTCTTAGAATCTCTTTTCACCATCAGTTCCAGACAGCCAGACTGTTTACCACGAAGTTACCTGGATTCTGATTTGGTCCATCAGACATCCCACCTTCCCCTCCCCTTTTAACACGAACACAACTTTATTATTAAAGACATTTGTATGTGAGAGGCGAATATTTTTATTTTGTAAAACGCTGTTTTATTATTTTCAGCGCCACTTAATTTGCACGAATTTATGGTGAATTTATCTGGTACGGTTTTGTACTTGCAGTGTTTTAAGTTAAGTACGTCGTAAGAATAATTTTATATTGTGCAATAAACCAGATCTTGAATAAAATACGGAAAGCTTCATCTTTGCTGGAGAATGTTGGTTGTGACTGATGTGTCACGTCCACGCTCCAAGTTTGTGTGTGCCTGGATTTCTGGAAGTTGAAGATTATGTATAAATTAGGACGCTATTACTTTAGACAATTTTTATGAGTTGCAGATCTTCCAGACGGCTATAAATTGCTCACTCACTTTTAGAGGTTCATAAATGAGGTATGATTAGGTATTTCTGTAATTGGATTTCAACGGGGTGATATAAATGACAAAAGTAATGGTTTCTTATATTATTACCTAGCTAAACTCGGCTATGACAGAAGTCGCTTAGATTCTGAAAGGTGAAGTAGATATCTAGATTTAAAGAGGGGAAGGAGGTTAATAATTAAGCACACTTTATTTCTATAACCAACCTTCATTTGTAAACACAGAACCCGTTATTATTTCAGTATCAACAAAAAGGAATCCATTAGCAAGCTATTAATAATAAATTCAAAATCAATTTACAAACCTAAATTTATACAACAATTAGTATTGTTAGTTCTATTTATAGAATTAAACAGGCGATCTTCTGCTTCAATTAAGTAACACAATAATTACCGATAGAATATTAATTAAGCATCTAAATAAATAATTAATAATGATTGGAACACAATATTGAAATTGAAATAATTTCGCTAGAACAATCCAGCGTGTTTATTTCAATTAAATGTTATAAATTCTTTATCAGAAAATCGACAGGGATAGAAATAGCAACCTATAACCATAGATTTACTTGAAAAACGTGAAAGAAAAGGTTTGTCTATATATATGTCGATATCAAACAAAATTTGAATGCAATATTTCTAAATATGGCCGATTCTAAAGCAAAGAAGTATTATGTATTCTAAATATAGAAGATAAATCTAATTTTGGAATCTTGCATTAACCTTTTGAACCCGCGTACGAACGCACACACGGGTTTAATTCTTACTAATGGCGTGGGCGTTATGAAACGTTAATATTTTTAGATCACGTCGATATTAAATAAATTTATTACTTGCGATGACATTTATGGAAGGTTATTTTTAAATACGCCCACTAATAATGATTTTAAACCGTTTTTAATTGTTTAAAAACACTATAAGATCAGGAATCGTTGAATATTTTGAGGTTATATTCATATTTTGACAAGTTTTAACTTGTTATGACAAGTAAAGTACCCATAACCTAAAAATAATTGCATCAAATCCGTATTATCTTATTTTCTCTAAATATGTCCCAGTAAATATGCTATTTATCCAAATTACTTCCTAACTTGTTCAGAAACAATCCAAACAAACAAAATAACTATCTAGATTCAATAGCAAGACTTATGTTCTCTTTTCCATGTTCCCAAACACACGAGTACCAACCATAGAGACTAGAGTTCCCGAACAGCAGAATAGGTATCTCTCTATTTGAAGTAGCAGAGTAATTTAAAACAGCTTAAACAGTCTTTAGAATGTTGGCATGTTGGCAACAACTATACTATATGAATATAGCTAAACAATATGTAATGCTAATACCAAAATACATAATGCCAACAAAATAAAGTTGTAGAATACATATAACAAATATACAGAATTACTATTAAACGTAAAGTAAAACCTGTTTCTCTATTCTAGCTATGTGAGCTATATTCATTCTATTTAGTGTTGGTGCTTTTCTCATGGTGAGGCTAAACACAAGACCATACCAAACCAAGCAACGGTAGAAGATTGTATGTAACTGTCAGAAATTTAATGGAATCTAACAATGCGAAACAAACCGTAACAAGCTGGTACAGAGTGTCTCGGGATGTTGTTACAGGTTTTATTAAAATAGATAATTCGGTTGTGAACCATAACTGTTAGAAGAAAAAAAAAAAGAAACGTGATTGTTTGTAGGGAAAGATATAAAAACTGTACTATCGACCATTAGGGTACATTAAAAGAGTAGGGGTCGGGGAAAAGTGAAAAGTCGACTACCCTGGAGGATACATTGCAAGGAAAGTGGGAAGGAAGAGTAGAGAGCAGGAGGAGAAACGAGGGATAGTTTCTAATAGTAAATTGCAATGTATACATAAAGAAATAAATTGAATTACGTTCTTAACATTTATAAACTTAGAAAATGAATTGAGAAATAAATGTAAACAGATTGTAAAACCAAAAAGGCATCCAATAAAATAAATACAAATACAGTATATTGATAAAGTTGGCTATCAGAACCTCAGATATCCAACTATTTTTAATCAATTCGCAATATTGTAGAAGTTATTAAAGATTGAAATAGTCATTTTTTACCATTAGGAGTAAAAATTATAAGATATTTTAAGAACTGTAAATTTTTAATCAAACTTATGTGTTGCTTTTGAAATCAAAGACTTTTACTTTAGTAATTTACATACACATTATAATAATTACACTGTTTAACATAAATCATACTATCTTACCTGAGCCATTGGCATACACTAAATGAAAGTGGCTATAACTAATATATACCGTTAGCTCATCTGGGCAGAATGCAGTTGTATATCTCTGGTCAATGTTACCAACTAAAGAAATATAATTTCTTTATAAATTTATAAAAAATAATAGCCTAATAAATGTCATTCCTTCCTCATAGTCTTCTTCACTACCTTTACCATCATTGTTAAACAAGAGAAGTCCAAAAGAGATGCAGAATTAAACGTCAAAGCTGTTTAAATTTTAAATAGATATATCTCCATCAATTTCTGGATATTTACTAAAATAAAAACACCAATAAAATTCACTTAACTTTCGAGTCACCCTACAACGGTACCCCATCTGTAACAAGACTTATAAAATTACAAAATTGTGTAAAGATATAAAATGTAATAAGGAACGCAAATAAAAAGCAAGAAAAAAAATAATGAAAATAACATGTCACACTTTTTTGAATAATCTACATTTTTAAGACATTACTCGCACTCGTACTTGTCATTTTAATTATTCATTTATTTGTGTTCTGAGCAGCTTCCCGATTACGACCATCCCGACGACCCGACTTGCTTTTGATGATGACGCTAGCAAAAGTATCTTAATTACGCCTTATCCAACGTTATAACGAGGTCATAGAGGTAGAGCGTCGCGGCGCACTGTTAGCGGAAAACAGTGACGGGCTTAATGATTTATTGCAAGGTCTCTCGATATATTTCCATAAAAAATCCATAAATTCAGATTCTGTATGTGAACGAGACGAATTTTATTAAACATGTCGAGACAACTTAAAAAGTCCGGTCGCAAAAACATATATATTCTTTTCAACGAAATTCAGCAATAACTCTAATAAACTAGATCATTCTAACGTATATTTGGAGCTAACTATTGTAGTTTTATTGATACAACCCTGCTGCCCCTTCCCCCCTAAACCAGTAGTAGTGATCCACGCACTCAACCTACCACTGAAATCGCACCGCTCAAAGTATTTATTCTGTTTAGTACGTAAACAAAGTATGCTACTATAAATAGCATCTAAATCAACACCTTACTTAAACCTTAGTTGTTCCTTTCTTAAAATAACACTGCGTTATAATTTCCAACAAGATCTTCGAAGACATATTGTCTTCCTCCGAGTTTATTCCAAGGACGACACTGCTTTCTGCCTGAACAACCTCCAACAAAACTGGTGACATTTTAGAAACTGCTGGAGACGAAGTGGGTTCATTCCCTCTTTATATACATCCTCATCCTCCTCCCTTTCGAACCTCATCAGGCATTGTATAATTGTTATAGACCATCCTAGGAGCATGAAAGTAGTGGTAAAGGGGGTGGGGGCTGTGGTAAGAATCGTGGAACTCTACCATTGTTATTACTCGAATGAAATAAAAATGATTTCGTCGACTCATCGGTTTTAACATTTATTTTTTCTACTTGATATAATTAATAATTTAGTCACTAAACGTTCGTTCAGGCAGGAAGTTCTTCAACAATTAAACTTAACGATTTCATTTTAAATGCGGTTTTATTTTATATATTTAATTATGTTATTCTTAACACTGCATAATTAGGATTTCGTTTTAAAATCTCGTGTTTTTCTCTACTTTGTTTTAAGCTTGAACCGACCTACTTACTCTACTGTTGTAACATCAGAACGTGTGTGAATGTTCTTCTATATTTTTAATTGAAACTTTAAAGCTCCAATGTAGAAATTAATAACACCAGTCTGGTAAAGGGGAGGTTTTGATCGCACAATTCACGTTAATTCTGGTCCCTCTTTGCACATGAAGATTCTTGCGATTTCTAACCTAAGTTTTTAGTAAAAAGCTAAGAAGAAGAGACAGGGAGATACAACAACAGGAAAGAATGGAAAAAATTGAGAAGAGCAATTACAACAAAAGTTATAAATGGATTTGGGAGAGAGAGATACCAGAATACTTAAAAGAAAAAGACACAAAAACATGAGAAGGATTGCCAGATTCAGATTGGGAAACGAGGAGAAACGAAACAGATCCTGTTGTACGGATCGGAAATAGAAATATTGAAGCACATTAAGTTTTCATGTGAGAAAAAGGTAATAAGCGAAAAGAATATTGGGCAGTTATTAAAGGGAGGCAGAAAAGGGAAGAGGTTGATGGCGGAGATAAAGAAAAGGAACGAGGAAAGCGAAGGAATGGCAGTAGAAGTAGCAATTTTGTTTTTATTTTTATAAGGATAATTCTTTTTTCTTTTGGAAGGAGTGAGAATGTTTAGATATAATAAGGATCAAAATTGAATTAGGCACAATGATATGTAAATAAATGAGTTAAAGCACAATATGTAGGGTTAAGTGTTAGTTATGCCAAGAACTTTAATTTAAAGTTTGTTTTTATACGCTCTTTTCTGTGTTCTACCATTTTTGAGAATTTGATTACAGTACTGCAAGCAGATTGTACATTTTTCTGCCATATTCATGAGCTCTATAGTTAATTTGTTAGTCGTTATAGTTTGTTAAGAAGTCGTTATCTGCGCCAGGGGCTGTACTTACCGCAAACTGCAATCAGCGCGTCATTCAAGTTCAGATTATTAATTAACTTGTTTCACATCAAAGGTGATAGGAAATTACGCCAACGCGCGCTGCTGATGAACACAGCGCGTTAACGTAAGCGTCAAGTGTCAATGGGATCTAAGAAACATATTAATTGAACTTTGGGATGTTACCTGTTAATTAGAATTCCTTCTAATTGATGCTATATTTCCAATAGATATTATAACTAAGTAAATGAATTAATGAAAAACTTTGCAGATTGAATAAATTAATAAGCATGTGTTTTTTAACGTAGAAGTATATAGAGGGAGAATAAATGAAATTAAATTCTTAAAAAAAACATTTTTGATGTTTATAGTATAAATATGGAAGCAAACAAAATAAACCGGAACATAATGTATACTTGTATTATAATTATTAAATTAAAACAAGTACATAGTTCCAATTGTTTACACATGGAACGCGGTTAAACATAACCTCAAAACTGGACTGTAAATGTTTACAAACATGTGGAGTTATTTTCAGACTTTTCCTGGTTATATGTTCTATAAGGACATCATAGTCAGAGCCATTTGTAGGATAAATATTTTGAGGTTATGGTAGCTGTCAAATATAACGTTTATTTATAGAAAATTATTTTGTAGGTTCCTCAAATATTAAAATACACTCCATTCATTTCAGAAAAAGTAATTATTTTGAAACTACTAATAAATTTTATTTGAAGTGAAGACACTTTAGATAAAGACCTTTTCCTCATAAACTTTACGAGGGTTGGGACAAGAGGAGGAGTGAGATGAGAGGCTAAGAGGGGAGATCTCATTGCTAAGAGATATCATAATTACACAGGAAATATTAAATTTGTTTTATTGCCAAGAAATGAGTCAGCAAATATTTTTTATCTTTTTATTTTTTTCTCTACTTAAAATGGATCGTTAGTTATGAAGTTGCTTCGGTACTTAACTCGGAACTCCGCTGCATCGTTACAACGTTATTCACCAGGAGTCGTATCTGTGTGTTCCTGCCTCTTCCTGTCTTATTCAATTATGTGGAATCGCGTAATTATGTACGTGTTATGAATTATAAAGTATACAAAGATTTACCTAAAGGTGGAACACTGCAATATAAGTTTCAAGCTTGGTACAAGCTAATTTCAAGGTTTTTTCTACCTCTCACAAAGAAATTGTTACAAGATTCAACGTGCTAGCGTACTACAAGGTAATTAAGGCAACACATCTCTACTTGGGTTGTCAAATCACTAAAATCTAACAATGACTAGGATACAGCAAGATAGTGCAGCCTGCTATACTACGCTAGCGACCCCCTAAAGCCTCCGCCCCCTCCAAATACCCTTTATATATACAAATACACAAGACAACATATAAATGTTTCAAATTTAAAATTCAGAAGTGGGTAATAAATATGTAATTAAAGTCAGAATATGAAAACATGTTCTATTTGAATAATTTCGGAGAATGCCGTTGAAGGGAGTGTAGAGGGTAGTAACAAGAGGGAAAGGAGTGAGGAGTTAAGGATAGTGGGAGGTGTTTTCCTATTTTCATAAAGCCGGTGTCGTTAATTATATATTGGTAAACAGAAGCTGCTTGAATTCCTGCTCCTCATTAGAAGCCGCTGAAATACTTATGAGGGGCAGGTCGTAGGTCGTCGAGGAGAAGGAGGAAGGGGACATATTTAAGGCAACTGTGTTTTACTGAACAACAAAACATATTTTGTAAATTGTATACTAGCTGTTGTAATATTGATGAACTTTGAGAGATAATGGAAATATTAGCTTGAGCTAGGGTTGAGATCCTTAAATAAATTTATGAATAGAGTTTTTTGCAAGCTATTATTAACCTCGCACGCATTGCGTAACAATTAAGTATAGCTTGATATCCGTTTTGCGTTATTTATGTCACCACACATACATTTTCTTATGAACCAGTAGAAGTACCCTCTTCAAAAGACATCTTCTTATCTTGCAATTTGTTTTCCTAATTACAATCTCCCAGTAATGGTATTCCTTCAGAGGTAATCTTCAATTGGTGATTGCTTTGAAACTAGTTCAACAGACCGACCGTTTGCTCTTCCCCCTTATTGACGAAGGGTCCTTACTCTAGAAGCATCAGATCTTTCTACTCAATAGTTTTCATTGATGCTTTGCGGCTAGGTGGGATTCGTGGGAGATCGGATCAAGTAAAGGAAATGAGCCCCTATGACGGGACATGTGTAAATCGGTTTGTCCAGTGTAAATCTTTCGTTTCATGTTATATGCGACTTTGATAGCTTCAACCGAAAGCAACCAAATTGATTTCTAAAACCACAATTAGATGTCGTTTTATGTTATCTCTATCAAATTGTTCTTAGGAAATCTGTTGATGGAGATTCTTTTCCTTTTTACTGCAGCGAAATTTTGCATTGTTTTAAAAATTATAAATGTAACACCACTAAAACTACTGTAAGTCGTAATTGAATGCTCAGAATGTCATGAAATTTTGATACATGTCATTTTAAGGTTGGTACTATCCTAACATCATATGGATTTGTCGAACTTATAGAGTGATATGTTAATCTAGGTGCACTAATGAATAGGTCGGATGTCGTAATCAGTTGCAGTGTGAAAATGCCCTTAAATTGTATCGACCTAATTCACAATTCGTCAAACAAAATTTAACCACATGTTGGTTGGTTTCCATTTCCAAAAACCATCAATTATCTAAAAGAGATTTTTTTTTATTTTCCAAATGTTAGCAAGTTTATAATTAAAGAAAAGGAAGCTACCCTATTGAGCTATGTGCACAAAAAACAAGGGTTCCTGAGTGACAATGAAAAAATAAAATAAAAAAGTAAAAACATAACAAACTTTATAAATATTTTACATAAATATAAACACATGTCAGTCATGTGTACATTGCAGATAGCATCTGTTTACACAGTAAACTCTGCCACCTTGCGTGAATGAGCGTAACTACCCTTACACAACCATCCTCTCCGACCCATCCACCTTATTTTGAGAGTAACCTTTTTCATTCATGCTATAGAAAACACATAAAAATGTGAGACCGTTTTAAATCTATTATCAAACTATATAAAATCTTATCAGCATTTTACCAGTATATGGTCATCCCCAAAACCCCCTCCTCATCCTCCAGTTGAGGAAATAACATCGCGCTTTATTGCGGCGTGCGGAAACCATATGTCGGCAACAAGAAATAGAGGAAGAGGGAACAGTGGATGAGAAACCATATTAATCATAATATATCATTTGATCAAAGAGAAGTCAACGTATGAATAATATACAATCGCTAGAGAGAAAGAGAGATAGAGAGGGAGAATTACATATTTTTTATAATAGGGGTAGGTTTGGTGTTAGTATATTATTATTTCAGAAATAGGGGATAGAATTAACTTTAAATAACACTCTGTCAGTGCTTTAATAATCACGTGTATTTACTATCTAGATCAGGGGTGTCCAAACATTTGAAGTTAGCTAAAGTTGGGAAAAAGGAAAAATAATCTCGATTACTTCTTTCTTCTGTAACGTCTTATACACATAGATAAAACATGTGGCAAAATTTGATTTGATGTAGAGTTTATTAAAGCAATAAATCCCATTGAAGCAATCAATCAGTGGTCATTTCAAAACTATTATTATTATTATTATTAAGTCAATCTTGATTGGCATGTTGATGCAAATTAAAAAATGCCTTAAGTAGTGAGAGAGTGGGAGGAGGGCGTAAAGGAGTTACTAACCACTCATCCTTCTTCTACTCATGTCACCTCTTTCTGTTCTCCAGTTCCCCTTTCCTGCTTCAGCTACTTCTATTTCTTTTTAATTCTACTCTGTAATTACTCCTTCCTTCCTTCCTTTCTATGGTTCTTTATCATCCTCCACGTCTCTTCCTTCTTTTTCTACTAAAACTAACCTAAACAGTTCGGATGGTCTTCTTTTTTATTTCTTTTCTCCTTTTCTTACCCTTTATTTTCTTGTTCCATTCCTCACACTCATTACCTTCCTTGCTTTTACTCCTCGTCTTCAACAGAGTACTGATTTTACTTTAATTAAATGCATCATCATTTTAAAGTATATATTATGAGCGTCACCAGAAATATTTGTATTGATTTATCATTTAACAACAAGCAACATATTATGCCCTCTAGTAACAATTTACAATTGATTCAAACTCTTACAACGAGCAGCATTAACGTCTTTATTTATTTTTGTTATTAAACTCAGAGTACTTTGTTACGTATAACCCAACTCATCTCTTCTCTATCTCTACACTATACCACACACCACCCTCTCTCTCTCTCCCTCCCCGTCACCCTCCACATCGTATTATCTGCACAACCACTATTAGAAGGGCGACTCTATCTTAATCACATTAACACATAACAAATAACATAATTTGAGCATATACACCATCTGTACGCTGTATGCTATACCACTGTGGGTGAAACGATGTCACTTTGTCTCTGTCTGATATATACATCTGTCTCTGGTATATATGAGCAGAGACAATATGGCGGACGACTGATATAGAGAGTTGTATAACTAAGTTAATATCTTTTGTAATTAATTGTAATGAAATGGTTGGTGCTATTAAAAATTAATTGATCGCACAATGTGGAAATGAAGTTTTGTTAATGATAGTTAGTATTATGCTACAGATTACGTAAAAGGAGAAGGTGATAATTAGGCGTGTTAATAATACAGTACTAATCATTTTTAAATTTGTAATATGTCGTTTGTGGTAATATAGATGGCACTGTTAAGGTTTTCGGTAGTTATTCGATATAGCTACACCTGATGTTTTGAATCTTATAAAAAAAACTATTAGAAATTTATTTTACACGCAACGAGAAAACGGAGTATGTTGCGATAGTGACATCTAATGTTAAACATACATATATGATAAAAACGTATTATTTTCACTATTTCCATAAATCATAACAAGGCAGAGATTTATACTCTGCTATTTACATTTATTCTAAAACAACCTAAGCAATGAAACGAACGAGATACATTGTTTCTATCTCTACTTTACATTACGGTATCGCTACGCTGCTACGGCTTCTACGGCGCTACGTCACGGTGCTACGATGCTACGGTTTCATAACAATGCTCGTCACTTTAACGTATTCCCACAGCTGTAGTCCAAATCACTATATATCATGAATAACCAATGTGGCATCAGGCACGATCGCGTGGTTACCATCACCGTCGTATGGTCATTCGAGCCGGATACCATATAAGGATGGATAGTCCACAGCTCATACCGGATATGGAAACTACCGAGAGACACGTCTTTGGTTTGGAAAGGGTTGCAGAGTATTGGACAAAAACTGCTCGCTTGATAGTCGTCCTGCCATTTACTTGATATAGGAAGAGAAAATCTCATAACATTTATCGTATTTTTCCGACTGTTTGCATGTGTCATGTTGTCATTGATAGAATTTGAATTTTATCGTATTTTACAGATAATGGAAAGTTATAATTTTGTGAAATATTATATTGCTTGTTCAGCTACAGTAAAATTATTAACTCGTATACCAATGAAAAACATCTCACTTTAATATATCCTTTAAATGAAAAGATGCCTTCAGGAGAAACCATCACTAACGTAAAAGAATTTTCTTTAAATAAGTCCATGTAATGGTCTTTTACCAGTTAACAAATAATGCAGTTCAATTGGAATGGAAAAAACCCAATTACCACTAATACCCGAACATATTTCCAACAACATGGAATTCGATATATTAAATCACAGTTCTCGTTGTACGAATATGTGAACGCAACGCAATTCTCTGTATAAAGTAGTGTTAGAGAGACGGTTTCGGCGTCGGTATGTTATTCTGTTCTCCACGGGAATTAGGGTGGTGGTGTACATCAGGATAAAAATGGTGACAGCTTTGGAATGGGTAGGAATTAGTTAGCGACTTGTTGGTAATGTCACGTCCAGCCGGGGCGCTAGGAAAGGATGGAATCGAACAGTGGCATAGGGTGTTCCAGTTAATACATGGTTTGTAGATGGAGGGTGTGAATTTTGGGTAAGTACAAAGAGGTGGTAATCCACACGCACTTGGTCCCTGAATTAAAATCAACCATTAGAGCAATAACTCTTAGCACAGTTATTCTCGTACCACGGAATTAAGCCCTTTCTTCTTATTGATATCTGGAGCTCTAGTTCTTTTAGTCCTAAGCAATCGTCATTACTGTAGAATAACAATATTAGAAAAGAGACACTCACAAATTTAGATGCAAAGGATAAACATCTGCAATTTTGCACTTCTCCCATCAAACACATTGGATCTATCGTATCAAATATATAGGAAATAAAGTTTTCTAAAAATAAAGGGGCCTGATAATGTCTTCTTAACCTTTCTTTACCCGCTATACGTTTCAATAAAAGAAAATATCAAATAAAACAAATTATACAAATAAGAAAACATATTATCTGTTAAAAATATTTTGTGATTGTCTCTCCATCTGTTGGTATTCCAGTTGAACAACCAATAACAAAACGGACAATAAATGAAGTGGAAATAAATGGTAACTGGTAACTGGTAACTGGTAACTGTGTTAACGGATGCGATCGAATGACGTTGATGGTAACGGTGACTGTGACAATCATTTTATAAGCTGTATTTATTTCGCCGAATAAAAACAACAATATTATTTCCATTATTTTGACATTTCGTTTATTTTTATGAACACAATAAGTATCTTTGCGAAATAATGGAACCGTCTTATCGTTGCTACCATTATTATTATCGCAGTCGTTATCATTCTTGCCATTTTTTAAACACAGTCGCTGTATTTGTTTCTTTAATATATATATAAAGAAGAAGTTGAAGGGTTGGTAATTGAGGTTTTAAGATAAAAACAAACTGTACTTCTTTCCTTAAATTTTGTGTTAAATAATCCATCGGGGTCTTACTAAGAAAACAATTGGATTGGATTGATTCTTTAAATTTTGATTGAAATATATGTATCCATATCCATATTTAAGGTTTGAATTTTGTTTTACCGTTTAATATTGTTGATGTCACAGAGGCTGTAGCATATAATAATCGGCGCCCTTTTATAATCCCGTAGCACACAGTAGCATTACGTAGCTCAGAGTAGTATTTCGCAGAGCATTTAGTAGCTCACTGTAAAACCGTAGCATTTCACACAGTAGCCCTAGTAGAAATATAATTTCTTTACATTAATGAAATCCTTTATAATGTGTACCTTCAGTTTAATGGTTTATTTATCACCTAATTGCGTACAAAACGCATCTATACATTTTGAAATTAATATAATAGGCTTAATTATATATATACAAGACTGTATATATAGATATATAATTTATTTATTGATCACCCCGGGGATAACCTAACAAATATGTCCCAGAATACAATTATATTCTGCATCCATACAAATCATATAGCGCACCTGCCCCCCTGTCCTCCTTCCACCCACTAGTTGACATTACCATACACCCCCGTTCACCTATCGATACAAAACCTAACTACAGAAACACATGTGGCGCTGTGCCACCCATTGCCACCCGTTACACGTTTCACGGTTCGAAATATGTTCGGATAGTTATGTAGGGTGGCGCCTCGCTGCGGCCAGTTGACAAACTGATTTGTTAACGACCATATACACACGTTCTCGCCTTCATTAGGCGAAACGATTGTGTTGTTATGGACTTTATACGTTTCCAGCAATAGTAAATATGAACATGCAGGGTATTAGGTAAAACGAAGCTAATATTTAACAGAATATTCTATAGTTAATGCTATTTTAGTAAGTGTTTTAGTTTTCGAGATATCGATATTTATATTTTGTTCGCCACACATTTGAATTGGTTGGTAAATAAGACCTGCTGCACACTGCAAGCGTATTTAAACGAACTTTTACGCTTTATCTATCCGAACCCTGTAAATGTAATGAACCCTCGCACACTGCAATCGACAAAGCCGTCTGAATACGGGCGTTATGTAGCTCTCATACTGAAAGCAATAGTCTCTTTCATAACAGTGGTGTATCGATAAAAATTAAAGTAAAAGTTTGCTCTTATGATGAATTATGTTAGTACAAAACAACTCCAATACACCCTACAGTACACAAGTTTGACTTGGCGTACTGTCGTATCGGTACATGGTATGTATGTATTGTGAAACACAACACATGCAAAGAACACAGTAGTCGGACGCTTGAAGTGTGCGACAAGCCTAAGGCCTGTCTCAGTATGGGACCGTATTTAACCGAATTTCTGCCGGACGTATACGGGCTACTACGCTTTACCTATCCGAACCATGTAAATGTAATGAGATCGCTCTGGAGCTCTCAGACTGCACGCTACAAAGCAGTCCGAATACGGGCGGCACTACCTCGCACATTAGAAGCGTATAAAGGCGAATTTTATCCAAGCGTTACCACTACTACAACGATACCCTATATGAACCTTTGTAAATGCAAAAAGCCGCGTCAGACTGGAGGGGATACCTAAGATCGCCTTTTGTTACGCTGCAATACGCGGTCAAATAAAATCTATCGGCGACATGGGTATGTTCTGCATGCAATTTATGTTTGTATTTCAGTGAATCATGGGCACGGATGCCCATACCAATAGGATAGAACTAAATTTAAATTCACGCCCACCAGAACTCAGATATATAATACATGCTAAAGTCCCTTTAATACCAGTAGTGTATCGATAAAAATTAAAGTTAAAGTTTGCTCTCATGATAAATTATATAAGTGTTAAAGAACTCCAATACACCCCCTAATACACGACTACAGACATCTGTGCCACACATAGGCGGTTTGCTTTGTAGCTCATTCAAACCGCCGATTTAGGTCCGAATACGCCGTCGCTTAAATACGGTCCCATACTGAGACAGGCCTAAAACAAATCAAAACGTCCGAATATTTGCTTCAGCCATGTATGACATTAAAACATAACATACAATTCTCAGTATGAACATATCAGAACGTTTTTTACCCATAATTAACAATTTTTGCCAAGTATTTATGTGTAGTAAGCAAGTAAGTATCATAACATCACTTTTATTTTATTTTTTAAACGAATCCGTCAACAGTTACAACTGAAACTTGTAAAAAAGCAATCTTTTCCCGAAGAACACCCTGTTTATAAAAATTCGTTGCTATTTTTGAAGTTTTGATTTATTTTCGATTTAATTTTAATGAGCATTTCGCTTTGTAATGATTATTCCACCCTTCCTTCCACTCCTCGTCCTATTGATATCGTCGTGAACTATTGGACAGCAGTGATCCAGCAGTCGAGTGCTCGCGATGAACGGAAATCATATTGGTCATCTAGATTCAGTACGAGCGTATGCGCTTCTATATTGGTTTTTTAACTGGCTGGAAAATGGTTCTCAACTTCTTATCTTTCATTTTCGTTATATAAAAAGTAGCCGTCAAAATTATATCACAATGAAAAAGCAAATATGTTCCCATTAAAAGGAAATCAGCACACGAAATTCGGATTTTTCGAAAATTACAAAAGTAACATCACTAAAACCGCTGTAACTTGTAAAATAATATTCAGATTTTCTTGAAATTTTGACACATATCGTTTAAAGGTTAGTACTATCCAAAACCCATATGGATTTACCATTTATATGTCTTCCTACGACCTTATTTTGTCTTATAAAAAGACAACGAAAACTTTAATATCATATCCGAGACTGCATCCTTCCCCGCAGACTATAGCCGTCTCTTTTTAGTAACAAATTCATCAACGTAATAAATTTTAACTAAAACTAATACCAAGTATGATTGAGAAACAGCGTTATACAGAGCTGTATATATTTAAATAACTGTATGCAAAAATATCTAAATATAACAATATAAAGCTAAAAATTAATGACTTCAGTTACAATACACCAGACTGTGATAAAAAAATGAAACGAAAAGCTAACAAAAAACTCACGAAATAAAAATAATAATACTTGTAAAAATCATTTGATTTTTGTATTACTCAGTTCGAAATTATGTATTTTGTGGTTTAATTTCCTTTTAATAATTTAGTAAATGTAATAAGAATCGAGCTATTCCAAAAAATAGGCAAATATTTCCCACTATTCTTTTACTGATAAAATAATTAAAATGCCTATAACCAAACTCTGCAAGAGCTTTTGAAGACGTCATTGAAAATAGCAGTCTGAGTTAGCAGTCTGGTCCAAACTAGTGGTTTGAAAATGTTAGCAGTCTGTTGGACCATTATTACTAAGCACTAGCACTAACTTCAAAGACGCGTACCTCCGAATCTTATATATATATTTATTGTTTTGCAAGTAAATTATAAATATGCATACTATACTTTATACACATGGCAAACTATGTCATTTAAATATACCAGATCAGACTGCTATCTTCACTATATATGACTATACACCCTGCAGTTTAGACTGTTCACATCGGCTTGTAATTAATTATAAAATAAACACAGTGGAGTACAGTCTAATAGGAACTGGTTAGATGGTGGATGGTGGATGATGAGTGGGTGGAATGATAATAATTGAATGTTTATTTGTTGTTTTCAGGATCTCGGAGTGCGGTGTGCGGCGCACGGTGCTGCATCCCTCCCCCTCGTCTTGCTATGTCCTGGATTGTAATCATGACTGTGGGACTGTTATCGGCGTTTTGTCAATCCTCTTCGTTTGGATGTCCCATCGAATGCATATGTCTTTCGCAGACACAGGTAAATTTCTGTATAGAACGATGTAGGATGGTGTACGTTAACAGTGATGTCCAAAATGCCCGACGTTATAACTAACGACTGTTAAAAACGGTACGTCAAAGTATTCGTCTTAAAAATACAAAACTGGTGTCCAGTCGCGGGGGTAATTGGGAAGATAAATGGGTAAATAATTAACTTCAGAGCAGGACAACAAATTAAATTTATATCTTTAGTAAAAATAAAATTAGAGAGTATAACAGTATATTTTAATTGCTTCTAAATTTTAAGTTATAAAGGTTTTATCTGGTAATTTAGGAATTTCTATATGTAATCGCCTTATTATTCTTTAATAATATTATATATTTCGAATTCGTGGCTTTCTAAGTAGAAAATTAACATTTCTTAAATTACTTTTTTTTATATAATTGCGTTCGTTATGCTCGAAGTAAAGAACTGCTTCATTACATTTTAAATACCTACGTGCGCTGTGTTTTATATATGATGAAAATGTATAACATTTGGTAATTTACCCCTTCAGTTTTCAAGGATGGCAACTACTGTTACAGGCATATAGTAAATCAGCGTATGTTTAAAAACAAATCACAAAACTGATTGATCGAATAAACATATATCCAAAACAGAAATTACATACAATGAACGTAAAAAAAGACAAATACAGAGTACAACACACAAACGAATCTGCACGAAACGAAACAAACTAGCATGAGTTGAATACGCGCAAAGCAAATGAAATACTTTTAGAAACATTTCCAATTATAATTGCATTATAAACTACAGGGTACATCTAAAAAACATGTCTAAAAGCATTTAATCACGTATTTTTATGATATTACTGTTCAACAATTACTGCAGAGTGTATTTGTAATGATTAGAACATTTCTAAAACTCCAGAAAAGCTGTATTGTTACTTTTAAGGTTATGAAACTGCATTGTGCAATAAAGAGGTTAGAATCTGTCAAAATCCCCACCATATCGTTCTGAAAAGTATCATAACTCGTTGTCATACCGTGTGTGGTGCTATTTTGCATAATTTTCAAATAAATTCCATACAATATGAGGTAAAGTGATGGCCTCATACATCCATAAAACGAACTAATGCACCGGCCATTTTAAAATGAACGTCAGCGCTCGGTGTATGTCTGGTTGCGCTCATCTGTTAAACAGGAGTAAATATCAGATTTGTAATAAAATTTAAAAAATGTTTCGGTCCGTTTATTTACAAAACATGTTAGCCAACTCAACGGAGCTGAAAACATGAATAAAAAATGTTATGGTGGAGAGTGAGAGAAGGAGGTAGGTTTTCGGTATATAAATAAATAGTGTTATTCACTTTAGGTGAAGTTACATAAATTCTCAAACCATGAGCCTTATTTTGTAACTTTTTCTCTGACATTTCATTTTTAGGGGTTGATTTTTTAATTGTAGATTGAAATATAAGTTAATAAACGTATATTGGCGTTTTTATTTTATTAAATATCTAAACGTTGACGGAGATATAGCTATTAAAAATTCGAATTTTAGTTTTAGCGGTATAGATGTCGGCCATGTTTATGACGTAATATGTCGCACTATTAAGGGATAGGTCAGTTAATTGTTATATGTATAAGCGCTCTGTGTTAAGTATGATATCTCTTTTACGCTGTGTTGTTCACAAGCCCATTCTAGTAAAAACGCTTAAGATGAAGCATATATCTTCGTGGAGCCTTGACCTCCTTCAATACTTTTCGGCGTTTCTTCCTATTTGCAACTACCAATTTCTTTAGATCTTCCTCCAAAAACTTTACCGCGTTGTAGGGGGTTTTTATTAGCACACTCGCGTTCTATGGAAGGTTACTGCGAAGGTTTACTGTAGTTCATCCCTATCAGAAAACACCCGACTAGAAAATTGCAGGCTGACTTGTTTAAAGAGTTTGACAAGCGCGTTCTAAGAGTCCCGGCGACTCCCCCAAGTTTAACATTATGAGTGAGATGACTTTGAAGTTTATTTTTAATAATGTTTTGATATTGAAATACGGTTTCGTATAATATGTGGCAACGGTTAACTAAATAAATAAAAACATAAAATAATAATAAAGTTTTGACAACTTTAAATGTGTTTACGTAGTTTTAAACCCTCTCTACTTAAATGTAATTTGTATTCTATAGAAAATTAATATTCAATTTCTTTTTCAGGTTCTTTGCAATACTGGAACGCTGACAGAAATCCCTGTAAAATCACTACCACCAACTGTAGAACAACTAGCACTAAATAAACATAATTTCCCAATAATAAAAAGTGACGCATTTAATGGATTACGAATGCTGAAAAAGCTGTCATTAGACAGTAACAATATTAGCACAATTAAACCATTTGCTTTTCGCGGGCTTCCGCGTTTAACGGATCTCTCTATACAACACACTCCCCTAACAGCTATAGGTCAGTTTTCATTTGCTGGAATGCACAACTTAACGACAATATTACTGGCACATAACAAAATACAACGTATTGAAGGTTATGCGTTCGCCGGGACATCTAACGTCAAGTTTATAATACTGACACATAACCCTATGACTAAAATAGATACATCAGCATTCTCTGGTTTGACAAATGTAGAACATTTAGTATTGCCATCTGGTATTAGAGCTATAGAACGTGATTCATTTAATGGACTAGATACTGTTGGACTTTTAAAGTTGGCATTCATGGATTTAGATGCTTTACGACCTTTTACATTTCGTGGTTTAAGTCATGTCAACGTTTTATCTATACAAGAATCTGATTTAGGTATAATTAGAGCTGATGCTTTTGAAGGTATGAGTCACGTAGCTAATTTAAATCTATTAAATAATAAAATAGATGCTATACAAGAATTAAAAATTAAAAATAATAACCATGTGAAGTTGCTTAAGTTGTTTGGAAACCATTTGTTGGAGACACCAACTGTAGGAGCTGTCAATTTAGTAGGGTTAGAATCGCTTATTGTTGCAGATAATCATTTTCCATGTGATTGTCATATACATTCGCTGTTAGAAGGCCCGCTAGCTAATTACACAAACCAACAAGATAATTTTATAGCAAAAAACTATTGTATTTCACCGATGGAATATAACGGTAAACTTTTAAAAGAAATTGATCTTTTTTCTATCGGTAGATGTCAAGAGCAAGTGACCAGAGAAAACTTAGCTTCTTCTTTAGGATTCCCATTGAAACTTAGCACATTTTGTTGTAGGTATAATACATTTCTATCATTACTAGTTATATTTTATGTTAGTTAAAATAAACACAATTTAGTTTTTTATATTTAAAAGTATGGTGAGAATTTTCATCAATATATTTCATTTTAAATCGAGCTTAATTTTAAATTTATAAATAAATTCAACTAATGTCACACCAGTGTAGAATATATTATATGCTATTCATTACTGTCCCTCTATTCTAGCTCATACAGCTGCATGTTATAAGGGGTTTTCATAATTAACGATTTGTCACAAAACTGCTACAGATGGTGCACACAAACTACCATTTTTTATTTCCTAACAATATTTCTAGTTCGTTTATATGTCGCTACGATCTATGGATAGAATATGTGTTATTTAAGTTGCATACTATCCAGGCGTTCAGTTGAAATATTTTAAAACTTATATTTTAAACTTAATCAATCACATCAAAGTTATATAATTATCGAACATCGACTATACACGAGATTTGATAAAAATATACGCGAATTTCTTTTGCAAATTTTAAATACACTTTACAGTCCAGTTTCACACTTGCTAGCTTACCACAAGCTAATTCTAAGGTTTATTTCCTACTACTCATACAAAAATTGTCTTGTAGTGAAAGTGTTACACTTTCTAGCTTACTACAAGCTATTTAAAATGTTACGTTTTGTGACAAATTGTAACCCATTTTTACCGTAACACGTTCAAAATCTTTAACTATAGGGTAATTGAAATTAATTGTAGTTCTATTTGCATAAATTCTTACATCGTCGTATTCTATTAACCACATTTAAAGCATTTACTTTTACTTTTACTTTGCTTTTTGTTTATATTTTGTGTAAAAATTCCAAAAACGAATTAGAACAGCAATTTTATAATTAAATTTTAGCCTATAGTTAAAGACCCTGAATGTTTTAATATTATTTTAATCATTTCACTAATTAGATAAATATAGTTATACAGTTTTGCATAATTATTGTGACGTGTTAGATAATATCTATCAGTTGTATATAGTATGTAAAAACAAACACATAATAAATGTAACAAAGTAATGCTGAAAATATTGTATGATTAAATTAAATGTTAAAAATAATTGCATATAATGTACAGATAGTCAATTGTCAGTATTAAATCTAGCTTTAATAATATTGTATTAATATTACTTAGTGTATATTTATTTGTTGAAAAGCAATTGTGCCAAATATGCTTGTAAACTTTGCTCATTAAAGATCATCCTAGTAGACCATAACATGAGATGTGAATTAATAGTAAAATAAATACGGATCAAGCTTGAACAAACAAATTGTTATGGTTTACTAGTGTGAAACATAACCTAAAACTATTTAAACATAACCTCAAATGATCAAGAATACCTAAACTTATGCCGACCACATTTATATAATAGTATTTTAAAAAATAATAATGTTTAAGAGCTACTTTTGTGCCAAATGTTATAGCTAATTTCATATTATAACTAACAATAATTTGATTAATAAAATAAAAATGTTTTTAACTTGTCCATTTGTTATTTAGAGTTACCTGATGTACTTTGGATTGAATACCAACATAATAAAATTTAAAACGCGTCTGTTTATGTTAGATGTAAAAAGACTCTCTCTGTATATTTCAATGATATTGAAAAGTCTCGCTACAATTTTCAATTATTAAACAATTATCAATCAATATTAATATACGAGTGATCGAATATAATCATTCTATGTATACGATTTTTATTTATAAAATTACAGTGCCTAATGTCATGTATTATGTATATAATGTAAATAATATATAAGATAAATATAAAAAGTATTAAAATTGTGTTCCATTACTAATTGTAAGTAATATATAAATAAATAAATGTAATTATTATAAAGTACAGGTCTTTTTACTAACTTTTATTTATGTTTTGGTGAATAATACGCCTGAAGTGATGGCAACTCAACAACCACAATTCTTTTACTTGCAATTAAATGCAAGAGGTCATTAAGACATCGTTCCAAGCAGTCACTAATTCGTTAACTGCATTAACGATAAACATTATCGTTAACTTAACGACGAATAGACGACCCCTCTACGAAATGCGAATCTTGGTACTGACATCTATACATCAGTAGCGTAACTTAATAGACCTTTATTAATATGGTAATGGTCTGGAAAGGTTTCTACAATTTAAATACATTTAATATTAATTGTTATTAGTTAAAGAGATCTTATGATTAATTAGATATCAGCTATTCTCTGAACTGAAGAAGTAACTGCTAATAGATCATGTTTGCAAAGCGATTGAGTAACATAGCGGAAAATTTATTTAGGATTCTTAAACTTTAAGAGCGGTGAATGTGATCCATAACATCATGACTTGAACACAAACCTGTAAACCTACTTAAAGTACTACTAATTAATGCTTTTAATGCATATTCACGCTAATTAAATTTAACTAATTATCCAGAATATAATGAGATTGTGGCAATACTAATACAGAGCGACATCTTTCATTACGTTTAGTTATGACTCAGTTGTTTATGTTTAGCAAAATAAGCTTGTCAGACTGAACTGTCAAAGTTTATTTGCGTTTATTACTATTTTCAAATGTCTAGAGTAACAAATTTGTTTAAATTATTTGAAAATCATGCTAGTGTTTATGGAATATCTCCATTTAAACCATCTATTAAATATGTTGAAGAATTGAATCTCTGGCATTCATATTCGTATTCAGATATTCTAGTGAATTGTAACAAAGTTTACAACACATTACTTCAAAACTATGGAATGACTGATAAATGTAATATTGGTATATTTCTGAGCAGTAATAACCCTTCAATAGTTCCTGTTATTTTAGGGTACGTTTAAACATTCCTAATTTTATTAAGTATAAAACATATTTAATTGTAGTATTTGATTTTAGGATACACAAACGTCAGGATGCATTTATATGCATTGATCCTAATGCAGACACAAAAACAATTAACCACATAACAGAAACACTAGATTTGCAATGCTTTTTTTGCCTGAATGATTATGCTCTTGATGATTCGTACAGAGTACTAGAAACGATTATTGTATTTGGAGTTAAAGTGAATTTAGTTAAGATATTTAATACCAAACACAATGTTAAATTTCGAATACCAATTGACTACAGGATAGCATATCATGTATTAACTTCTGGATCAACTGGAGAACCAAAGATTGTGTCCGTACCACATGAATGTATAATGTCGAATGTCACTTTCTTAATTTCAAGATATGGTGTCATGCATAATGATCGAATTTATTGTGGAACACCAGCTACATTTGATCCATTCTTAATTGATCTTTATATGGCAATTACAAGTGGAGTTTGCTTACTTATGACTTCCTGCAGTATTAAATATGATAAAACTGACTTAGGAGCAGTGTTATTTAAATCAGGAACACCTGCAACAATTATTCAATTAACACCATCTGTATTTTTTCTATGGACCACACTCTTTATAAGAGATCATATATTGTGTGAAACATCTCACTTAAGAATACTAGCTCTAGGCGGCGAGAAATTTCCAAATTTGAAATCTTTTGCAGCGATAAAACATAAAGAAAATGCAACTAAAGTATTTAACTTGTATGGCATTACTGAACTATCAAGTTGGTCCACAATTCATGAAATAGATTTCAGTAATGTAAGAAGTAGCCTTCAAGATCTTGTACCTCTTGGAGATTGCTTTACTGATACGCTACTCGATATAAGATACACTAATAAGGTGGAAAGTAAAACTGGAGAAAGGATGGGAGAATTATTAGTTGGTGAGAAAATACATTTATTATAATAAATAAAATACTTATTCGTACGATACACTGGTAGTTTTTAATTTCATGGTGTTTTTCTTTTTACAGGTAGTTTTACACGAAAATGTATTCTCGAAAACGAATCAGTTTCAGAAATTTTGTCAGATAAAACCGCTTGTTATCGACAAACAGGTGATTTAGTGATAGTACGCCGTGGACAAATATATTATGCAGGTCGTACAAATAACACCGTTAAGCGTTATGGACATTTTATTAATTTGGATTCCATAGAAGCCCGTGTAATCAAGTGCAGTTACGTTAAACAATGTTGCTGCGTTTGGTCTGAAGAATTAAAACATTTATGTTTATTTTATAAATCACATATTCTAATGAGACAAGATATAAGAAGAAAAGTGCATACATTTATTAAAACTGTACTAAGAGATATAGAACTACCTGATTATATATATGTTAAGAAAGCATTAGCGTTATCAAGACATGGAAAAATATCTAGAACTGTTTTAGAAGACTCACATATTAGAAAATATAACAAGGGGATAAAAATTCAAAATGTTGATTATATATTCGATATATTTAAAGAGGAATTATCGTGTATTGATATGAATTTAGACTTTATATCCTTAGGAGGTTCTTCTATAAACGCAATACAAATTAAAAATAAACTGGAAGCTTCATTGAATTATTCAATACCTGATGTTTTGCCGTTATTATTAGATAATAAGACTTCATTATTAGAATGTATTCAGTTTGTTAAAGGTCAAGGCATTTTTAGTCCAAATTACGCAGATTTAAATATTGTTGTATCTCACTTATGGAGTTTTGAACTTAAGAAATGTATTGATGCTACTCCTACACATTTCTATAACGAAAAAAGTAAAACTGATTATATATCTGTTGGATGTCATTCGCATGAATTGATTACTGTAAATGCAAATACCAGACAATTGATCTCTCATATTGAATTATCCGATAGAATAGAGTCGCCAGTAACGTATACTGAAGGAGCTTGTGCGGTAGTTGGTTGTTACGATGGATGCCTCTATTGCTTCAACTATGAAGAGGGGATTATTCGATGGTGTTACAAAGCCGAAGATATGATTAAATCCAAGGCACTTTATCATTCCTCAAAAGTTATAGTTTCATCGTATGACAAATGCTTGCATTGTATTGATTTTGAGGTAATAATACAAAAACTCAATTATCCATTTTTTGAGGTTATAAATATATTTATATTTTAGAGTGGAAAACTTTTATGGAAAACTGAAGTAGCAACAAAAGGAGTGTTAGCTAGTCCTTGCAGATCAGATCGCGTCCCAAATCGTATATTTACAGCTGGTCTTGATGGTACTGTAGCATGTATCACTGAAGATACAGGGAAAATTATTTGGAAAAAGGTTTATCCTCATCCAATATTTTCATCACCATGTATTGCTGATGGCACAGAAGATGTGCTTCTTATAGTTGCTGAAGTTTCTGGTACATTGCATTTCATAGATGTACAGGGAAGAGAGGTACATTTTCTTTTATAACATTTAAACATTTAACTAATAGCTGCACTTATAGTATGACTTTGTTTCTTGTTTCAGCTTTGGAGTTATGATACCAACGGCAGTGTATTTTCATCAATAAAATACACATATCAAAATAATGAACAACTTATATTTTTTGGTACACATAGATTAAAATCTGTATTTTGTATGAAAATAAAACCATTAATGCCTCCTGTTGTAAAATGGGAATGTAATATGGGTTCGTACACTTACTCAACTCCAGCTGTATTTAATTATAATTCTAAACAATATGTTGTAGCTATTACAACTGGAGGCAGTGTTAAATTTATATCAGTTCAAAGTGGTAAAATTAAATGTGAAGAATATATAAGAGGTGAAGTATTTTCATCTCCAACTGTATTTTTAGATAATATATATGTTGGCAGCAGAAATAATCATCTATACTGTCTGAATTTCAAAATAGATTAGTTTTGTATTTTCATATAACATATTAACTATTTATTTTTTAAATAATTGCGAAAAATAAGTGTCTTCGAAAAGATATTATTTACACAACCGTCTACTGTTGTTACCATTGTCTCAGAATTGATGTGTCTATGCTTTATAACTATATTAATATAATTTAGAAATATATATATTTAAAGAAAGATCTATAGATTTTAATACAAATGATTAATTAAATTATAACTCATTTCATTGTCTGATAATATTACTGTCTTTATATGATTCCTTACAAATAGTAGCACAATGTACCTCTACCTATAAATGATAAAAATATTTTATGAAAATAAATCATATTTAAAAAAAAATAATAGTTATTAATTTTCTTATAGAATATGCTAAACTAATGTTTGACGATTGAGCCTCTGTTTGTAACTAGCTTTAAATAAGGTATTATCCACGCTAAACACAGTTACGTGTATTTAATGTTTATCTTACATAACAAAAAGTACTCGTAGTTGGACTATCTAACTTTATTGATAACTAAACGATTATAAGTGTTGCCTAGTGTTGTGATTATCAATCATTTTTATGATTACATACACCTGGCAACTCTATCGTTAACGATAACGTTTATCGTTAAAATAGTGAGGAAATTTGGCTTCTATTACATAAACGATTTTACCAAGTATACAACCTTTTGTGACCAATTGAAAGTACTTAAAAGCATATTATAAATTAAATAAATTCGTAATATTAAACATGTGTTATTAAGGTTGCGTTATAGTATTTACAGGTGCAACGCAAAGAAATAATATTTTTACATACTATGACAATGAAAAATAACTAGCAATGGTGTAGCCCATATACGAGGCCCAAAGTAGGTGATTTAATAAATAAATTTATTACAATTTCTATAAAGAAGTGTGTACTCCTTCTTTATTACAAACAAGAAAAATATATTTCAATTTGATTAAATTGATTGCTTCATGTAATTAAATTGATAAAAATAACAAGTGCGCATGATATAATTATCATAAAAAAAGTTTATGGAATAATTATAAATGGTATTGCATTGGATTGTATTTCGAAACTGTGTCATGATAACAAACAAATACAATAAGAATTGGTTGGTATTTGATGACATAGAAACAGAAAGAAAAACATATTTTTTGGAACTGAAATTTATTAATATCAAGGATACAGATGTGGACATATTAAAGTAATAAAAAATCAAACATTTGTCAGTCACTAGGATAGGTTGATGGTTCTTACATACGGTATCTTTATTATAAATCATACTGTACCGATGCCTTAAAAAAGGCAAGCGAAAGCTACACTGATTACTGAACTGGAATGCTACAATTATTTATTTATTTTAATATTATTTTTAACATACATTATTACATTGCACTAGCTTTCACAAAATCATAAAATTACACATCTAATTATTTTATATTTATTTAAGAAAATTCATTTATTTCCAACATCCATTTTTTGTGAAATTTAAGCAAATCAGTATTGTGCAATTTATGCAATTTTGTTCGATTTTATTTTAAAGCAAATAATTTTTCTTTTATATAATTTAATATAAGCTACTGACTTTTTGGTTTTTGCATATTTTTTTTTTCATACTTTACTTAATAATAGAACATGCGACAAAATTATAAATTTCCTTTACCATATTTTCTTTAAATTTATTAAATTACTAATATTCAAACATGCAGTTATTAAATAAAAAGTTATGTATTTCTTTAGCTACGGGAGCAAATATGATTTCGTTTGTTTTTATTATCATTTTTATCATCTTTAATAATTTAAATACCTGCAGCGTGAATATGGGCATAATTATATTGTTAACAAAACAAACATTTAGCTTATCAGACGAACTGCAATTTGTTTTTAGCTTCTTCCATTACCGAAAGAAACTAAAACTTTACGGTTAAACTAGTGCATACAAAAAAAATCTAAATACAAATATTTTATATATTATTTTTATCTTTCAAAACTGAAAGCATTTTTTGATGCTTATCTCATAACATTACTGTAATACAAAACAGCCTTAATGATATCAGGAAATAAAAAAAACAGCCCCGAGCTATATTGAGTATGATATTATTACTGCTCCTCGTCTCCCAATTCTAGTTTAATTTTAGAGAAGTCAAATTCTTCTCCAGTTCCTCTCTTGAAGATGTCCAGAACATCCAGACACGTTGTTTCGAAATGCGTTGTTGCGTCATAAGACTCAGAGATGAATATCTGACTTTCCAATCCATTGTCTGTTGGTTCATAGTAATCTGATACAGAAACAAACTTCTGACGAATGGGCCCCAGGAGTTCGAGTCCAGGTTTAATCTCGTTTTCAGGGTTGTCTGTTTCCACTGTGGTCGAGACCATAGCAACGAACCATCCCTTCGCAGAAACCTGGTGCGTGTAACTGATGACTGATACGTAGATATCGGAGCCCCTATTCACTTGTTTCTGGGGGATAATAATTTGCGTGGAAAGGGCGTCTCGAGTATTCGGTGCTGGATGATCCATGAGACAAATGCATCGGATGACTTGGCCCTTCTTACGAACCTTATCTGGAACGTAGCTGGGGTCGCAGTAGACTTGTTTACACTTCGCGATTTCAGTGCCAGACCGGACGCCTACAACTTTACCTCCTTCACCTACAACAATCTCGTCAATTGGCTTGTCTAACATGTAGGTGCCCCCGTAGATTGCGGATAGACGTGCGAAGCCCTGTGGGAGCTCTCCTAAACCGTACATGGGATACAGATATGGTGATTTGCCATAGCGCGCTAAAGAATCAGAGTATAGTTTAATTCGACGAATAGTGTTGACTGCAGGTTCTGCTAGATAATCGTCGTCTCTGTAAAGTGCAAGGGCGTGGCCAGTGAAGTCCTGGGTGTTACGATCTAATCCAAATTTCTCGTATAATGCTTGCATTGTTGCGTTCTTGGGATCAAAATCTTTCCACGTTTTGGGGTCATCTTCTTGCATATCTTGTACATATATTAAGAAATTACGGAATCTTCTCTTCTCAAACATGCCCATTAAATCAGATGCTAACGCTTCTTTTTGATCAACGGGGACTTTTGATATTTTGCCTCCCTTGTAGACATAACTGCCCTCCACGGACTTGAATTCTAAGTAACGCGTCACGCCCGTATGAATTAGTAGTTTCACAAGTAAACCATTAGCCATTAAAAACTTTGGAATAAGATCAACATTCCAGTCGCGGCCGCGGCCATAGGTCTCATCAGGGGCGGGTGCTCCAAACCGAGAAAATAATTCTTCCAGCGGTGTGATGGAAGCCGATTCACCACCATAATACTTGTTTCGGTCGATATGTAAAACTTTCTTACCAGAAACAGATAACATACCACTTAAAATGCACTCTTTTAGGCCTGTGCCCAACACAATTGCATCGTATTCCTCATCCATGATTAATAAAGTTAATTAATTTTCACAAATATGCACAATAAAAGATGAAGGTAATCTTAATGCCAGACTGCCAGTTGCTTAAAACGTCTATACGTCATCTCTTGCGATTAATAGCAGAAACCAAAAATCCCTGCACGCAATAAAAATGTCATTACCGCTATGTTTCAAGTAAAAAATATAATTAAACTTAGTATTATATAAAAAATACTTACTTAAATATGATGATAAGACACCAAATATTCTATTATAAAACCTAATTTAGAGAGAAATATTCAAAATAGAAATAATCATAATTATTGATACCATGTGTTTGACATTGGGATTTTATCAATACATTGGCATCACTGAATTGTATTGCGCTTGCGTGACTGGCGTGGCTCTGCTTGATCTCGGTAATGGTGGGGGAGAGTCATTGAAATTTTACAAAGTAAACGTATTCAAACATAAGTAAATGATATGATAAACGTGTGAGGACGTATCGAGATCCGTGTTTAAAGTTATCGTCTAACTGACGATATGTGTAAAAAGTTTTATATTAAGATGTTAATTTAAAAATAAAAAAAAAATAGCGTGTTTAAATTGAATAGTGTTTCATGTTTTTGTGATTAAATTTTGAAAGTGTGTCAGTGTTTGGTGTTTTATTCAATTCAAAGAAGCTCTTTGACACAAGCAAGAGATCGTTTAAATGCTAGTGTACTGTTTACAGATGGTCGTTGCACTTTATAATGCATTAATAATACCATGGTGCGAAAAATCCTTAAATCTATAATATTAGCAAATCATTACCTAGTATTTTTCTACAGGTGCTTGAACGAAAATAAATAAATAAAATTGAAAATTGTGAAAGACTAGCTTTTTTAACGAAAATAACGGCACTTCGTTATTAGCATGTCTGCAGACAGTTGTTTAGAATTAAACCCACCATTGGTAACTCCTGGAGGGTCGTCAAATACAGAGAATATATCAGATGAACATACTTATGTTTTTCCTGCACCAGGACGTGGTCACGCACGATCCGTTAGCCATGGAGGTGGTATATCAATCACAACATCTACTGGTACAGAGAGGCGACCCTCTGCTCTTAAAAACGCAAATCGCGGACACCAAAGGGCCATGTCTCATGGACAAATCGTCGATGGAACTCCAACACGACCAGGACACAATCGAGTGGGTTCTAAAACAGATTTTATATTACCACCAGGTCATAAAGAGCCTGATCCTACACATCCAACAAGTGCCATATCAGCTGGGTCTGTTAGGGGGCACTCTAGACAGGCCTCCAGATCCGAATCAATATATACTCTACGTCGATCAGAAGTACCTTCTTGGTGGAGACGGTTATTAGGTTTCTTATTACGAAGAAGTACTAAGTTAGAAACTGATGACACTCGTCGAATTGTTGTACCGAATCATATGGTACCTCCTAAGACACCTAGAAAAGAACATCCCAATGGGAAACGTGTTGACAATAAAGTGCGAACAACTAAATATACATTTTTATCATTTTTACCGAAAAATTTATTGGAACAATTTCATAGGATTGCAAACTTATATTTTATATTTATTGTGCTTTTAAACTGGTTTCCTGCTATTAATGCATTCGGTAAAGAAATTGCTATGATACCTGTCATTTTTGTGCTTGGTGTTACTGCTGTCAAGGATTTATTTGAAGACCGACGACGAAGAGCATCTGACAAAAGAATCAACAACTCCACGTGCAGAGTATACAAAAGGTATGTTCATTAATCTATTTCCTAGAATAGACGATGGTATTTATTTTAAATTGTTTTACTAAACAAGTTGCGGAATGAGCACACGTAGTTTATTCGGCCAATGCATAGCATTTCTCTAACTATCACTTCCTTGTTATTGCAGTAATAATAATAACAATAATCTGTTTTATTAAAAATTCATGTCAATTTATAAATAAGGTTATCTTTTACTTGTGCTGTCAAGTAAATATGAGATGTCATGCTACTTTACAATTTCTTTCAATTCAATATATTGTTTTATGTAAGATATGAATAATTCGCTAAATAAAAATATATCACCTAAACGTAATAAAAATAATGAAGAATTAATAAAAAAGAACTATATATCTTTATTACCATTTTTACATTTATTATTATGGAATAGTAATAAACTTATAGATATATTATTACTGTTTTATTTTCAATAAAATTAATGTTAGTATTTATATATTAATTTTAATTGCAGTATAATTAATGTTAATGCGTTTTTCTTTAGTTTATTTTGCATAGTGTATTTTAACAATAAAATAATTCAGACAATCGCATATAAATCTAGATATATTAGTAAAAATTCGTAACAAAAACAAAATTGCTTTTTTGCATGGCATTGCACAACAATGGCTCTTTTTTCATATTTATTCCGTAAAATAAATTAATTTCATTGTCCGATTGTAGCATATATCAACCTTACTATCATAGCTGTCATATTAGGATCTTATCATGCAAGGAACTGCAATGGGTTTTATTACAAAACATCTACAAAACACAAAGTGGTTTGTGGCAGACTTATTGCTTGATAAGAATAAACTTTCGCTTTATTGTTCTGGCACGTAAACATTGAAAAAGGGATATACATATCTATTTGTTTACATTATCTTTGTTAATTTATTTATTTATTGTTCATTTATCACAAGTTTATAATCATAGCTGAATAAAACATCGATTGTACCTTAAATAAACATTTACTTAACATAATCTAGTAATATTTAAGCTACAAATATTTGCAAGACTTCATTGATTAAGGGTATTTCAGAACGTCTAGCTTAAAATACTTAGAATTTGAGTTATAGCGGACAGAAGTTTATACTGTGCTTTTCACTTTTATTTCTAATCAAACATGATTCTATGTAACGAGTATGTTATTCACTTCCCGAATGCTAATATCCGTTTCCGTCATTTTTAATTCCAGTTATATGTTTTCTATTATTAGATAAACTATTTTAAATATATGTTATTTCATTTCATTAACTGATAACTCATAGTTAAGAATGTCAACGGTGGTTTCTATTTTGGTGGGTATTCAATATAATATTTTGTCAAGAACAGGGACTTCTTTTGCACGAACTGTTAGGTTCTTTTCGTTATTATAGAATCCAATAAGAACAATTTATATAGTTAACAATAGCTAGATAGAAATATATGTAAATGTGTAATCATGTTTCCCAATACTGTTTCATATTCCTATTTTTTATTTATTGTTTAAAATAAAAACAAAGCTTGTAATAATAACCCGTGTCACATTATATTGATGCTAAACCATTTTGCAATACAGGGTGTTTAATAATAAATGTTTTTACTTATATTTTTGTTCTGTTGATACCGAGTGTCTACTACTTAAGGCTGTATTTTTAGCATCGATTTAGAACTGCGTATTTGGTATTATACTCCACAAGGATATCTAACTTCTACGCCTTAGTAGATTCTCATTCTTCCACCTACATAGCTTTTATCAGTATCCTATTCATTTGCCCACAATAATGATGTTTTTTTTGTTTCCATTGTTTACATAAATTTAATTGCTTTTTATTTTAACTCTGGTTGTTTAATGTTTGAACAATTTTACGCGCCAATGGATTGTCTGACCTTGCTGTCAAACGTATAAGGAAATGAATAATGAAAATTATATTGTTAAAATTGTTTTTTGTTTACCAATAAAATGGTATTCCATAAGTATCGATTTGCAAAGAATTTATAAAGCAACTTAATCTGAATTTAATCTGTATTTCATATTAAAATTTATGTTAGTATCGGTATATCGGTGCAGTTCTAGCGAGGTTATATGCGTATACTAAAAACAATAATATACATAATTTAACATTTAATTTCGCTACAACATGTATTTTATTGAAATCAGTAGTCAAACTCCCGTCTCCCATTCCCAACTTCTTGTATATTGGCGCCTCTCATTATTGGTTTGTTTGGTGAGAATCAGAAATCGTGTGTTTCGTTCGATTATTCGTGTTGTTCATTTTATTTTGTAACAGAACTACCGAGCTGTGCTCAGCGGTGAAAGTTGTATAATGAAATCTAAATTCCATTCAAGGTTTCAAGTTCCGTAGGTTATATAAAATAGAAAAATTATTGAAATAATAATGAATTGTACAAAATTAAATTGTTTTAATTGTTTTGTCAAGTATTCTATTAATAATGGAATCTAAATTATTTACTACATTTGTAGACGAACACGCATGTCTCTCTTAAGAATTTTTGGTTATCATCTGGTAATGCGTAACCGAGAAGCACTTATGTACCTGGTATGCGAGCAAACGAGACAGCTATATGGGTATTTATCTATTAATAAACCATGGCAGAAAAGATAAGTTGGTACTAACAAAATTAATATAGGAACTAATTATATTTGTTCATTCATTATTTCTGTCTGTATTTAGTCATTGTTTATAAATTTATCAATATTATTTTTCCAACAAAAGCCTGATTATATCTATAATTGTAAATTAAATGCATTTGTTTTGTTACCTGATTTAATATATATATGTACAAGGAACAAATAATGAATCATTAGAAATTATGACTATTAGAATGTCATATATTTTAGGCGTCATGTCGACTAAAACAATAAAATAAATAAATAATGGAGCATATCAAGTTTTTACCTGTAAATTGTATTATCTTTGGTTTTTGATTCGCTCTGATATCAATTTTTGATTGAGATAGATTAATCACCATTGTCTGAACAAAAACACCAATGTTTACACTAAACATTTTTGTCTTTAAAAACTGTTTTAGTAAACAAAACTTTTAGTCGGTTTGGTTTGAACACGCAGTTTTGTTTTTTGTACGATTTTTGTTTGATAGTACGCTTGTCAGTTGTTGTTTATCATGTTTATAATTTTCATGGGACACACAGAAAAACACTAAAAACAAAACCAGTTTGTTCTCGAAAAACAGAAGTGTTTTAAAATAAAACAAAACATGATTTTGTTATGTTTTTTTACAACAAAACTGTTTTCAAACTGTCTCTCTGGTGTGAAACTGGTATTACGTTTTAAGAAGAACAAGCAGAGTATCTCAGTGAGTTTTTAAATAAAAAATATTTAACACGGATTGTATAGTAACCGTATCAAAAGTTACTATATATAAAATGTTAATTTATTTATTTTAAGATTAATGTAATCGTAATTGAGAATATTATAAATAGTAGCTTCAAGTAGCAGGTGGCATAATAACAATATCTCCACGTAAGAAAAGAAAAAGATTGTTATCAAAGTACATAAGTCGTAATTGTTTAAAAAATCAGCAGTTGTCATTATCTGTTATAGAATGAAACGGAAAGTAAAAATACCAAAACTTTATCGTAGTAATGGTTGCTCGTATGGTGACGGATCGTGTGTGTGTGTGTGGTCTAAGTACATATTATTTATAATTAATGGGAAGCAAAGCGAATACAATGTCACAGGGGACCACAGATGTAGTATAAAGATACACGTGGTTAAAAGCAAACAAGAAATAACTGTTAAATATTATTTAAAAGTTTTAAGAAGTAAAAAGTATAATTATGGGTTTAGAAAAAGTAAAGAAAATAATAATAGAGAAATGTTTTGGAGGTACTATATCGTATACTGTAAAGCAGGCGTCCTAAAACTACGGTCCGCATAGTTATCTTATTATTTCTAGGACTAGTTTATTGCGAAATTGAAAATGAATTCTTATTTTCTTTGAGGAAAAGAGAAGAGATGTGGAGGAGGAAAGAGAAAGATTTGAATCGGATGGTTTTATCAGATTTTGAACGTACTCGTCAGATTTATTTATTCAAGTAATTTAAATAATATATTTAATAGACAAAACTTTCTAATAAATGCCAGCCCCCCTTAATATTGTGTCCATGAACAGGTCGATTTGTGAGAATTATCTTTTTCCAATTCGATTCAATCATAATTCTTTCTATGCCATTATTTCCTATAAAATATAGGGTGTCACAAAAAAAACATTACGATAAGTCCTATGGGTCTTAAATATTTGCTGATGCTAACAAAAAGAAATTTGCTTACCCTTATGCCGATTTCACACCAGAGAGACAGTTTTGAAAACAGTTTTGTTTTCATAAAAAAAAAACAAAATCATGTTTAGTTTTATTTTAAAACAGTTCTGTTTTTCGAAAATAGTCTGTTCACATTGAACAGACTGGTTTTGTTTTTAGTGTTTTTCTGTGTGTCCCATAAAAATTATAAGCATGATAAACAACAACTGACAAGCGCAAATGTTCACAAAAAACAAAACTGCGTGTTCAAACCAAGCAGACTAAAATACAACAACAAACGTGTTTTCCTTTGATCTTACATACTCCAGATGGGAATGTGTTTTGTTTACTAAAACAGCCACAAAACACAAAATGTTTTAAGAACTGTCTCTTTGGTGTAAACATTGGTGTTTTTGTTCAGAAAAAACTGTTTTTGTTCGTATTTTATTGGACTGTGTCTCCGGTGTGAAACCGAAACGAATGCGTGATAAATTGGAATCCTTAATTTTTTTAAATTAATATTTTACTTGTATATTTATTTTCGAAATACCCTGTAGCTGCCAAATGTGGATTAATATGAATAATAAATACGGTTTTGAATTTACCGAAAGGATTTTAGTATGAATAGAATATATGAGCATACGAGCTATACAGGAGTGTGTGCTGTACTCAATGTTTAACAATGCCCTTATGAATTGAATAGTGGCTTTTGAATTGAAGTGCGGTTAACCATTGTAGGGCGGTATTCCATGTATGTGTTATTATGTTCTATAGAACATACAATATTATCACCTTTTAGAATAGAAATCTAGATTGTCAGTGTTTTATTTAGATTCAATAAGAGTAAAAATGTTTACTTAGATGTGTCACAAAGTGTATAACTCATTGAGACGGTTTAGTCTTCAGTGTCGCCCAGTTTTTAAAGGAAAACTTCGTGATTTTTTTGAAATTTTCTAGTTGGTAACAATATTGTCGCAAAACGATAAAGATATTCTTGATAAAACCCGGATCTGAACATAATTATGCGTTTGATAAAATTGCAGCCGGAAGTGTCGGTTTTTCGTCGTTTTATCTACAAAGCCATTCAACATTTTTTCTTAATTTTTTTAAATTATATAATTTCGTGATGGTTTTAATCAGTATTTTGGTTAATTATTTTTTTTATATTTTATTTTTGATAAAACGATAGGAAAATAAAACGCTATATATATTTCATATTTTGTGCAATATATACCAATGGTTCTTAACCTGTTTACGAGCCATGTCACTGTTATTTTAATCAAGAATTGTCATAGTTTAAGGACCCCTGGCTTTTAAATATATAAATTTGATATGAATAATTAACTAAGTTTATCAATTAATCACAAAACATATTTCTCAACTGTATACGATTAAAAAAACGCGATAATTTAATAAGTATTTATTAATGATGTCTTCTATATGTAGAAAGCGTAAGATTTTGATAAGTTATCAATATTTAGAACCACATATAACGATTACAGCAAGGAATTATTACTTATTTTTAATTTTAATTAAAGTAATCAGCATTTTCCGCTGTATGACATCATTTGAAACTACTTAGCATTATTTTTATCATGCCTTCTGAAATATATAAATATATATTTTTAATCGTTCATAATGATAACAACTTCGATTATATCGAATTTATCGATAAATAGAAATCGATATACCTTTTTATCATTTAATAAAGGTATTTTATCTAATTATTGTTATTTTAGTTAAAATCCTAATAGCATTAGTTCGAAGAGTAGCTATATTCCAGAATTTGCCCATATTTGGTTATTTATACCAAGTAAAAATGGTTTGGGAAAGAAATGAGAATTAGAAACTGAAAGTGAAGATAAAGTTACGTCAGCGTCACTGTCTGTCTCGCTCAAACTTCGTAAAACGACTCTATCGGTCTCACTGAAATTATAAACTTACGACCTTTAGAAAGCTTTAGGTACACTATAATCATTTTAAAGTTAGTAAGAAATATAAGTATGTGGTTAAAATCTGGGTTACTTTGCAAAAGAAGAAATTGTCCAAAATTTAAAAAATATTCTATCAAGTGTCATACCATTTTGGAATCCTTATTAAATGCGCCAACTTTTAATGTTACTTGCTAAACTCGCATAGTACTTTTTTTTTTCAGTACAGTCACTCAAAGTTGGGCGAAGAATTTATCTTGAATATTTGGTTGGAAAAAAAGTGTCAATATCTTCCAAGCTGGAGCAGTTGGCTTTACATTTTAGGCAAGAGTTTATAGAAACGTTATTCAGGATCACATAACAAAAATTTTTTTTAAAAAAAGTTTAGAATTGTAGCATTAGGAGTGAAAAGACTGTCACAGGGTGCAGTCTCTTTTTCTCTTTTTTTTTAAATACCAATAATATTTAAAATATTCAACTTAGAATTTTTTTAATATTTTTCTGATAACTGTTATTACTTGGCCTACGACCCACTTCCGGCTTGACGTCGATTTATGGGACACCCTGTGTCACCCTTCACATATTGCTTTCGTAACTTTTTTGAGATTCGTAAGACAATAAGAGTTTTGTCCCAACTTGTCTTTTAATAACGTACTTCGCCGAAAAGTATATAGTACTTATGTATTACATTTGTTATGTGTTTGATAACACAAGTGACTAATAACGGTAATGCCTGCCGTTTTTATCTTTATTTACTCGGTATATCATTTTTACTTTTAAATATATTACCACTGCTTTTGTTATCAGTGTGATCTGTTTAGTTTTATTCTGAGGTAAAATTATAGCTATTATAGAGATGTGGGCTACACCAACGCCTAATACCTTTAATAAAGTCATCGTTTATTCGGTTTTCTTTCTTTAATGAAAGGATTCAGCTCCGAAATTAGCTGAATTCGACTCTGACTGCAGGAAATCTATTTTTTTCATACATCATATTTAAAAAATTCAAGGATAAATATATGTTTCATTCGGTGTAATAACACGTATCTACCCTAAATAATAACAAAATTGTTTTTATAAAAATGAATCCTCCAAGCATAAACATAATATGTTTTTCAATGTATTACTACAATATACCACTCGAAAACCACAATAACATCATTAAGCTTATTTTTTTCTTGAATTAAAAATTTATTTTGAAGGTTAGAGAAGTTAAACTCTATAATTATTTAGTAATTCTTTTTATTATTTAATAAAAATTTAAATAAAGACATTTTTTATGTATTGTTCGTGCCACTGTCGTGTGTGATAGTCTGTTGTAATATCCATGTTTTGTTGGATTTCTGAAAATTCCCATTACACCTCAAGTACTCAGCGTTGACCCACTAATGTTATACAGGCTAGATAGTATCAGTGAGGCTCTTTGACTAGAAGCATGAACAAAAGAAGTTCGAAAATATGTTGGGCTTACCAAAAAAATGTAGAAGCTTTAGTTGTCAGTTAAAATAATATTACATTCATGTGAAAAAATAATTTAATAACATTTTGTTTTAATATAAAACTAATTGTTATTATCAAATCAGAGAAAATAGTGATTTTATTTTAGCTTTAGCGTATTCTTCATCAGCGGAAGAATTAATTTCGTTAAGCTTTTCCACAAATAGTTCAAATTACGAGAGTTCGGCGGCGACTCATACTTAAAACAAGTTGTGGGGTATAAACTGCCGTATAACTAAATGGCACTGGCTCTCTTATTTTTCTACAATGTATATAGAAACAAATAAGATAAAATTCATTATCGTATTATAGATTTATACTGCTCTTAAAACCTCTTTTAAGTATAAGTCGCCGCCGAACTCTCGCAATTTGAACTATACTTGGTAACTCTCTCTTTTTTTTATGTTTTTTTGCTTTTTACGCACTATAAATTTACCCCCAAAATTTCTTATTGTTACTAACTGATATTACTATTAAAATCAAAGTCAAGTACTACTAATAGTCAAATATTGACGTGGCAAGTTTCCTACTACACGGTGGAACGAATGTTTGTCTCACATGATTTATTTATTTTATTAATTTGTTGATATGATTGGCACTGACACTGTTTAACAAAAACTTTCAAGTAAATAAAGAAACTTTCAAGTATAAAACCTTCCTTTGTTGGACGATTCGTGCAGCAGTGTATGATATTTTATCAAGTGTGTAGTGGGGGTAGAAAAATCCTTTTTGACGCGTGTCACACTTAGTTCCAGCATCGATCACACAATGCGTCCAACGTTGATGTTCGTAGCATCGTTTGGTATCGGCTTTATTCATATATGTTGCCCACTCGGCTCGTGTAAGATGTGCAATGGTTTTTCAAAGATTTTTTTTAAAGAAAGAAGGTAGCAGGTGTTCCTAATTTACGTTTAAATTTATCTATAATTTATTTTATTTGCACAATTGAGTACACAACACTTTTTCTACATTTATGTACTTAATATATATAACAAATTCACAAAATTTATAAAAATACTGTTACAAATTATCACATACTACAATAACATAATGTAAATATGTCATTCTATACGAGTCCTATGTATATAGTCAAAGATTTTATTGTGCGTGGTAAAGTAGTAGTACTAGTATGTATTGTTGGCTGACAAATTCACTTAAAAGCAAGCAGACGTTAACATAACGTAGAAATATGTATTGTTGGTCGTTAAGCAACGATTCGTGTGTGAACCAAGGTCGTCCGTAAAATGACATATTTGTCTCTTTGCGTATCGTGTGAAAATTCATAAATTATCTTCTTTAGTAGTAAATATATTTACCTGCCTCGTTTTCGACAGACCTAGATAGAAAATGTAACGCTTTAATTAGCTCGCAGTAAGGTAGCAAATGTTAAATTGCACCGCAAGATAATTTATATTTGACAAGTAGAAAATGAACCTTGCCGTTAAGTTATGGCTAACATACTTATGATTTACGAGAAACAGAAGAAATTTTAGACCTATCTTGATCCTAAAATGAATATTTGCTCCTCTTTTCATCCTAAAAGCAGTAAAGTGAATCTCGTCTCATCCTAAACGTTATTCTATGACCCTCGCTTCATCCTACATGAAATCATGATCCTTGTCTTATTTTAACTCGAACTCTGTGAACCTCAGATGATCAAAAGGATTGTTTATACCTGTTTATGGGGGTACGATATGAATTTTATTGTTAAGGGATGAATATGAAATAATGAGTTAGAGAGAGATCGATAGATGCATGTGAATATTTTTTGTTTGTTAATAATCGAAATACATCTAAAAACAATAGTCACGTTTCTTGAAAATGAAACCAGGCTAAACAATAAGTTGATTAGTTTTTAAATAAGTCAGGGAGTGATAATCTTTTAGTACAAGGTTTGTAAATTATTTAACCATATGGTAATTTTAAAACTATCTAAATTGCTTACAACTAAAGCAATGTATCTAATTTTGTATGTTAATTAGAGATACATATTCAATATTTTAATTTTACAATGCACATATTAGTGATAAACATTTGCGCACCAAAACAGTTTCAAAATAATAATTTGAACCTAATTTAAACAATAATATCGATAACCGGTTTTATAAATTGTTAGATATGGGTGAATTCTGTATGTGACGTTAACAAAAACCAATAAAATGATTCCGGTTTTGAATCTATTCAATATTAGTTACAGGCGCATTCATTTTAATTAATTATTTAAATTCAACTAAATCTGCAACTGGAATCCAAAACAATTAACTCGTTTGTTTGAGAGATATGTTTTTAAAAATGATTAATTTTTATGTTATTAATAAATATTATGAAATACTAGATTTTATTTCCTTTAAACTTTGACACGGCACTTTAGGTCGACAAGGAAATATATTCTATTAATTTAATTGCCAAATATTTTTAGAACTCGTAAAAAAATGTAATCTTAATATTAATGTATCTGTATTATTTATTTTCCTTTGGTGAGGAGTCTCTTTTACCAGATTGCCGACCGCGAGTCGGCATTAACAGGAATAATTCGGTTAGATAATAAGCAAATTAATGCACAATCAGTTGTATTGTATTTTGCGAATGGTAAATATAAAATTGTTATCAATAATTCATGAACCAGACAGCGAAAAAAATTATGTAATGCTAAAAATGATACACAAAGTTGAATTATAATATGTAGCATTATTGTTCGATAACTGAAGAAGAAAACAACCTTGATAAATGTTGATTTGAGAAGAGTTAAGCAAAAGAAAATTCACAGAGATATTAATAACATTTAATATATAAGAAATGACCCTCTTTCATTGCAATAACGAAAGTACATGACATTAATATCCCATTAGTATATTTCAAAAGGTAACTCACAAATTACTTTCACGTAAAAGGGTTTTAGGGTTGTTTTATCTATCAAAACCACTCCCATTGTCCTTGACCCATTGTGTGACACTTGACAATGGTGCGTGCTCAATCAGTTACCATCAAATATACGAGTAAAACAACCCCCTCATGTCCACAAAGCCTGTTATTTTGTTTTTTGAATAGTTAGTACCTTGTTTTTACCTTTGCGTAGTACCCCGCCCCACCCTGTCTACAACATTATGCGGCATTATTGTCAGTGGTAAACATTCCTCCATATTACTTATTATGAGGCGTCACACATGCTCGTATCTGTGTTACTGTAAAAGCACTACTCTGATTTATTCGTAATGGGCTTGTAATACTCATTTTTTAGGGGTCGATCTTTCAATTGAGAGAAGGAGGTAGGTTCTCGATGGTGGTGTTTGGTATATAAATAAATAGTGTTATTCACTTTAGGTGAAGTTACGTAAATTCTCAAACCATGAGCCTTATTTTATAATTTTGTCTCTGACATTTCATTTTTAGGGGTTGATTTTTTAATTGTAGATTGAAATATAAGTTAATAAACGTATATTGGCGTTTTTATTTTATTAAATATCTAAATGTTGACGAAGATATGGCAATTCAAAATTTGAATTTAGGTTTTAGCGGTATAGATGTCGGCCATATTTATGACGTAACATGTCGCACTATTAAGGGATAGGTTAGTTCTTTGTTATATGTATAAGAGTTCTGTGTTAAGTATGCTATCTCTTTTACACTTTTTTGTATAAAGCCGTTGAATTCTTTTATTTGTTAATATCTCTTAAAATATAACGAGTTATTAACAAATAATTGGACATTTAAGGTCCTGGTAGCTAACTTTATCAATATATAGTACAGTTTTACAGAAATTAAGGCATGGTTCACAAACCCATTACATAGTTGTTCAGGTTTAATTTCTGCAGCAAGTTATAAGGGTTAGCATCAATTTGTCAGCATGGAAATATTGAGTGGAATATAGCAAAAAAGAAAAGATGAAAGCTAGCCCAGTAAACAATTTGGTGAAGTGCCCTATTTAGTGACGTTTCTATCACTATTTCACTTCAATTATAGTTCGCATCAACTTTATCTTCATTTGTATTCCGACAGGTGGAGTAATTTCGCCATTTGTAGTCGATAAAGTAGACATTTTATATGAAAAAATGTGAGAAAGTGAACTATGAATGAACTCTTTTATGACAAAAAAATCATGACGCATCTTCCATATGATGTCAAAGTGACTCCAAAATGTTTACTGGGAGGAAGGTTGCTTTTTAAACAAACAACACTGAAATGCGGCTTATGGCATGACTATGGTAGAGAACATTAAGATTGCATAAGACTTCCCACCGCTTCCATGTTTCTGTCAATAAATCCAGTACCTTGATTGGTTTCCATGCTACATCCTATTAATTTTTTCATTCAATATAGCATAAGTAACAAACTGGTCTAGTTTCGTGCTTGTACTCACAACTGCATAAAATTTATTTCTGCTAACCTCTCACACTATCTCCACCAGGGCAACATCATTTTTTTTGTGTTTTATTAACACGCAATTTGTTATAATCTAGACTTTTAACAATGTCAAAGTATCAAGCATTTACAGTAGTGACACACCGCAGTTCTGGCATACCTGTATAACATAACAACTCCTCAGTGACATTACGTGAAAACCTACAATAAAATAGATAGATATATATTGCATCATTTTTTATGATTTATGGATAAATAAAGTTTCTAGGAGAGCGATGTCGCCTAATAACATTATTAGGTATGACATACGACAACTGTTTCCAAGTTTTGCATGATATAAATCTAGTTTATGTCTTTATATTTGGAAGCCCTTACTTGTTATGTCAGGAATATAATAGAAAAAACTACGTCAGGACTACTTGAGTTATAAGATAGTATTTCAAAATTAATAATAAGAGAAGGAGGAGTAAATTGTTCTAGAATGTGTAAATTAATTTATTATTTGAAGTACTTGAATAATGTAAAATTTCTTTTGATGTTAATAAACTATTAACAATTAAAAATGGCTGCTAAGAGCCTGGGCCTGCGTTAATGTGTGTGCCCTAACCGCCTGTAAGTTGTTAATCTATGTATTTTTAAATATTTATATTAAAATACGACATTAGTTTATCTTAATGTTGCGTTTAACCTTCACAATTTAAAGGCAAAGCAAATAAATGATATTTCAAAGTAATAAATAAATAAATGATACATTAAATAGTAAATTTATATGTTCGGAGTAAAGGGTGTGTGCAAAGTACGTTTAATGTCAACTATTTGAGTCATTATATACACACTGGTAAAGGAAAATTTGTGCCTTTGACCAGATTTAAGTCATCATCTTTATATTTTTATTTGTATTATACGTTTTATATAAATTTATAATATTATTGTCCATTATTATATTTCTATGGTAAATGAGGACGCTGTGTAATGCCATTGCTGACATTCATTTAGATGGCGATTCATCCACAGTATGTCTTCTATCCTTCTAATAGCTCTGTCTAGCATTTGAATCGTTTTATAAAGTAAATTTTCTTTTATAATGGTTTAAACCAAAGGAAAGAACTCATTATCGTTTCTATCTATCTCCCTCTAACTCATTATTTCATATTCACCCCTTAACAATAGTTAATCTATTTCTTACACCCATCTAAGTTTCAAAAAGATCATGATTTTCATATAAAATTGTTTAGGACGAGACGAGGTTTACTTAACTGTATTTAGTTTGAAAAGAGGAGTATAGCTCCCTTTTAGGATCAGGATAGGTCTAAAATTTCGACTCGGCTTTAGAAACTGAACTTGAAACAAAAATATTGTAGATTTTAAAAAAGATAAACGACTTATAATTTAAGTAAACATTTGCTGATAAATTTAAGTAATTTACACAATTTGTTATTGATCAATTCACAATTGGCGGACTCCTTACAATCCAAATAATTGTTATTGATTTGATCAATATTGGTACGTAGTATTCCTTCTTCTTTAGACCGTTGTTTACTTAGCTTTAGCTTCAGTCTTACCTGATGTCTCATCTACTAGTAATGTCATTAGAGCTAATGGCACGATACGTGTACAAACAAACCTATTATGTGACGTCACTAAATATTATTAGCTTGGAACTTGGATCAGTAGACAAACAGACGGTGGGTTACTGTGATAGCTTGATATTTGGTGGAATGTGCATGTGTATGATGAAACGATACTTGGCCATTTTTTATCGCGAAATATAGATGGCGATACTATACAGCAGGTAACATATTATCAAAGAAACCATGTTTTTTTTATGTTTAAATCGTTTTATGTAAGCAACTATAAACGCGAATCAAAATCTAAAGCTGCAATTAGTTAGATGATTAACGTATCTAAATTTTAACGTTTCTTCCACTGACTTTTAATGAGTTGGAACCGCAAAAATAAGTTTTGAAAATGAATATTGCTATATTTTCTAGTTAAATTTCAATTTTTCAATCGCCAAACACCAGTATTTTACAGTAACCAAAGATACGCCACAGGGAATAAGCAGTTACTTGGAATTATAATGGTAAAGTTATTTTCTGTTATTATTTCTGTGGCTGTATTTATGGGTATATCCTACTGACAATGACCTGAATCGAACTGCCAATCAGCGGCCTCCTCCATTGTCCATGGTACGCTCCAAATGTCCGCCAAACATGCACTTAGACCACTTAGGGTCTTCTATAATAACCTATGAACTATGAAAATTGTTTTCCTTTCATAAATTATTCGAAATTTAATAAAAATGTAACCGGAGGAGCACTACAATCAGTAAGCAATGACGTCATCGAACAAATGATGGAGATAAGTCTTTCTATTATAACCCAGTAAATATTTTGGAGCATTTTGGAGTCACTTTGACATCCTATTAGAGATGCGTATGATTTTTTTGTCATGAAAGAGTTCATTTATAGTTCAGTTTCTCACAATCGTTCATATGAAATGTCTGTTTTATCGGCTACAGATGACGGAACCACTCCACCTGTCGGAATACAAATGAAGAAAAAGTTGATTGAAACTATAATTGAAGTGCAATAGTGGTAGAAACGTCACAAAAAGGGACACTTCACCAAATGTTTACAGGGAAAGCACAGATCTGGAAATTAAGGAAATTAACGTCCACTTAATTAGCGCAAAGAATGGGTTTTACCTCTTGTCAACGTTGGAAAATCATTTGTCACTTTTTAATATAAATACCACTAATTGTTGTAAAAATCATTTACAACGTCGATGTAAATATAAATTGCTCTAAATCAAAAAATTCCTATAGTTAAAAAGTTCTAAATTAAAAATTAAAAATTAAAAATCTAAATTTATGTTTACAATAATTTTTCGATTTCGATTCAGCAAAACAATAATTTATAATCAAATCAAAATTAATATTAGCTGCACGCAAATAATTTCAAAATGTCGGAAATATCAAAAACTTTTCAATTTACAAGTCATCATAAATCAATTACCAAACAAATGTACACAAAGGAAATGAAAATGAAACAAGTTAATTATAGGATTAATAAATGAAAGCAATCATTATCCTGTGATATTGCCCAATAGGTAATAGCCAGGCAATACATAATTTTATTGATTTTCTAGAAATGTCAAGTGTGGTGGATGTTTTACCTCGAGAAAGTCGCTACGGACTGACCAGATGGGTTGGGTAACGAAAATCAATCGAATTATTCGCTTAGTGGATTATTGAATCAGATTTCAAACAGATTACTTCAGTTACGGGTTGGTATATATTGCTTACTAATTCATAATTCATTTTCAATCTGACTTTAGAAACATTTGGAAGCGAAAATATTATATAATATTAAATTAACCAAATCGGTTCAGCCGTTCGCAATTAAAGCGCGGACAGTTTTGACATTTAATTCTTTGACATATCAGTAGTAGATGCTTCGGCAATTGTTACAATGAATTAAATTTCGCTCGAAAATCGCTTTAAAGTAATAAAAATCCAATGGTGAATCTATAAAAGTTACATTTTCGTCACGTCACAAGCAAATTTGCCGCATTTGGCTTCTAAAAATCCAAGAGAGATTGTTGTAAAGCCTTTGCATACCCAACGTGGTACTGTATGGTACGCTATATGGTTTGAAGGCGTGATTGTGCCGGAAATGCTTGAAGTGATTGAAAATTTTGATAAAAGAATCGACATCTGTCAGCGTGGTCGTGGTGGACATTTGTCCGATATCATTTTTCATTCATAATTAAAATTTCAGAATCATTTTCATCTAAATTTCTTGTTTTATTTTGTTTAAAAAAAAAAATACGACGGCAGTTTGTAATTTTTGGAAAAACCTTGCCTCTAGCTAGTGTATAATATTCAAAATCTCACGGCTAGAATTCTTAAGAAGTAAGTCAACTCAACATGGGAGCTTTATAGAGCGCCACACGGACATGAAGGCACGCCACATTTCCATATCACGTTGCGTTGATCTAATAGCGCTAGTTAACTGTTCATCGTACGATTCTGCAATGTGTTATTATTCCACGAGTAAATTACTGTTTATTGTACCTTTGCGGAACTCGAACGTGTACCACGGTCACAAACGCAGAGCTGGACATACACATCGGTACGCGCTGCCACAAACGATAATAATAAAACCTTATCAATTTAAAATAATATTTAAATTAAGCCAATAAATGTTTTATAAGAAGTAATTAATTTCTTAATTGTATTAAAGATATAAGATAACGAATACGTTGATGACACTGTAGCGTCCGCTAAATGGTAAACAAAACTATCTTAAAATGTCTCAATGGCCAGTCCTATCTGCTGTTTTTATTTCAATGCAATAATTATATAACATTCATTGAAAACAGGTTGAAAGAATTCGTTCGAAATATGACAGTTCCGACGTGCAAGTCGCACTAGTGTGGATGTGCTGTACAACATCTTCCAACAAATATTGGATGTCGCATGTTTAAGTCGCACGTATGTGTACCATACTTAACAGCAACTGTTACAAGATAGTAAACAAAAGTATTCTTAGAAATCTTCCTTCTTAGAATATTTATATTTAATATTTACGTATTACAAAAGAACTTGAAATATGCAATAAAATCTCTTCCTGCTTTATTATTTTTTTATGTTTTTTTTTACAACCTCTTATGTTTTCTTAAGAGTTTAATGTGTCACTTCATGCCGGTCAAAGGGGGAGAGGGGAAGAGAGTGCGCGGTATGGGACACCCACATTGGTAGCTTTAATTAGTGGTTGGTTTGGCAGAGATTGTCGCCCCGAACATAAAAACTCTGTTAAACATATCTGAACGTTGTAATGTCTGACACAATGTCTAGAAATAGTGGCACGATTTTATAGATTAAAGAAGAAAATAAACTCACACCCTCCATCTTTATTGGAAGTTCTAAAATTACAGTTTTACCCCTAAATTAAATCTGACTTTACAACAGTAAACGATTGTAAATGTTTGTAATTTATTCGTGTAGGGCAAAGGGCATTGTTCTGAAGTTTTTTGTAAATGTCTTAAAGACTCGACCTATTTTAGCAAAGCACAATATTTATTTATTATTGGTAGCGGCTGACTTAGTCAAAGTTGTATTTTGTGCAGGTCGTGAAATTCTTTATACCGTTCTCGAGATATATCAGAGAGAGTGGACACTTGCTACCTTGCACAAGCTAATTTTAAGGTTCATTTTCCACTTCTCTACTATCTTACTTGCTATAACCTTGCAAAATATTTCTACCTAGAAAATCCACAAAAAAATCCCCATTACAAAATTTTGTGAGGGTTATTGTGTTCCAGATAAATTACGCCTTTATTTTTAAGACAGTAGCCGAATGGAAGCGCTTTCCACGCCGTAACGTCAAATTTGTATCCAGAAAAGAAAACTTGCCCAAGTACCCCGATACAATGACGGATTCCTTTGATTATGTGGAAATTTTAATTTGAAAATTTTTGTGGGGGTTTTAGTTTTCAAGATAAACTGATTACATCCTTATTTTTAACACAGCAGCAGAATGGGAGCGCTTTTCATCCCGAAACATCAAATTTGAATCCAGAAAGAAAGTTTACCCAAATGCCCTGATACAATGACGGATTTCTTTGATTATATGGACATTTCTTATTTGATAAATTTTGTATTCCGTTTATCAATTAACCGGTATTCAGAGCTATTAGAGCGTCAATTTGCTTAATGATCTCTGTATGGTCTCATCGTGTCACTAGAGAAATTCAATTCAAATTGGCTTTGTTGGAGCCACTAATGGTAATTGCCATATTACGTCTACCAGTACAAGTCTATGTCTAATCACATAATAAAATTACGGAAGAATGTTATGAGAATACAAATGAATTATGAGTAAATATTTTAATGTATCAACTAGCGAAACACTCGTAGTAGACTATTGTGGTGCATAATAGCAGAATCCCACGCCCAGATCACGAATTCACGACTAACAAATAAACTCACGGAATTTAAATCATCTAGTCAAATCACAATCTGAATAACAAATATCAAATTAATGAATTCGGAAAAAATTGTTGCGATTTTTGTCAGCGTTTGCATATATTAACAGGGAATAAAATCTAGTGTTTGATGCGAGTGATGCGGACGTGTGGACGGTTACCTTGAGAAGATATATTTGATGTTTCCGCAACCTGTTGGAATCAGTATAATTTTGGAGATTAGTGCGTAAATTATGAGGATTAGGGAGCGTTCATTAATCACCACATGGTTCCATTTTTGCTTCTTCCTTTCTCTCTTAACATAGCTTTTACCATGACCTCTCTAGCCTCTCTTCCATGGAGAACAAAACTCTTTAAGAATTATTGGGTATACAATCTTTTTCAATTACAGTTAAAGGATACTTTTCTGCTTGCAGTTTCTTCAATGTATAAATGAAGAAAATTACTACATTGCTCTCCCCTTACTGCACTGTCTCCCTGCATTATTCACAAATTCTCGCACACAAGACGCACGCTCCGTAGCGACTGAATTCCCAATGAAACTTTCAATCAGTTTTAATGTTATTTTGGAACATCCTGTACAATACAATCACAAAAATGAACAGCGCAGTGTTTTGCGCAACTATTTACATAAATATTTAAAGTAGGATGCACTATTTGTATGTGCAGTCTTAGTTTAGTTTGATAAAACAGCTGTCTGCTTAATATAATGCTGTATAAAGCTGAACAAATACTCGTAGATAAGCATAATATTGTATGTATTTGTATCCGTTGGTAAGAGCTGCTGCTACTACCATTCTAAGAAAACGAAAACTAACCTGCAATCACGCGATATGTGACCACAAAAGTAGTGTAGCATCTCTAAAACTATGAGCCGTTTTACCTGTTCAAACTTAAGAAAAATTCATGCTGTTCACCCTTTTAGAATCTCTATTCTAAGGTATTATAAGTTTGATATTGCAGAGTAGCGAAAACACCAGAAATTGAACCCTATGGTTACATCTGGTGATGGAGTAAACGAGGGGTGATGAGGAGAGGGGGGCAACAGCATAAGGTTCGGGTTTCATATTAAAGGATTTGTTTTTCCCCGTAGACGATTTTATTTTCGTTCTGTAAGAAACTTTATAGCTTTTGTCTGCATCAATACCCAGCGGGAATCCGAATCCGACGCCAACCTATAAATTGTAATGAAATTACGAAAATACTGCAAAATATATGGCAAGTTTTATATATAGTACACAGAACTTAGCTCTCTCTCTCCCCCCCACTCTGTACTTATTTGAGGTGGAAGGTTTTTCATGTTATTTATTTCATGAAAGTTTTAGACAAGTTGGTAGAAAAATGTTAATATAATAAATTCACAACGGGAAAACTTTTTCATAAACTTGTATTAAGGAGAAACGCTACTGTGAGCCACCTTAATTTCTGTGCCGACATTTATTTTAGTCTCTCTATATAATATAATAACACCCTGCTTCTCCAATAGTGTAAACAATTAAATATTTGAATAAGAGAACCCAGTAAACATTTTGGACTCACTTTGACATCATATTGAAGACGCGTATTATTTTTTTGTCATGACAGAGTTCAGTTTCTCACAGTCGTTCATATGAAATGTCTATTTTATCGGCTACAAATGGTGAAACCACTCCACCTGTCGGAATACAAATGGAGATAAAGTTGATGCGAATTATAATTGAAGTGCAATGGTGATAGAAACGTCACAAAACAAGACACTTCACCAAATTGTTTATTGGGAAATTGCTGAATTTAAGGTGGCCTTGAGACAGGAATGTTTCTTGCTTTTATTTACTTCTGAGGTTACATCCAGACGTCAGCAATTTTGCTTTTCATTTAGAAGTGTGTCACGATAGTAAACGTTTAATTTAGATGACATAATTGTTAAAATAAATGGTTTTTTTTATAACGATCTTTTGAGACACCCTATACATATTGTATCGTATGACGTTTTCTTGTAATGAGTAATGCAATATATTTGTATAAGAGTTTGTTTATGTCATCTGGATTCATAATCAGCAGATTTATTATATTTTACTAGCCTAGTTACATTTAGGTTATTTTAATTATGTTTCATTTACACGTGTAATTTAATCAAACTAATTGTAACTATTAGTTCAATAAAATTTTTGACAAAATTCCTCCAGGGATATGCAAACATTTGCAATCGCTCGGGTGTGGCAGAAAGAAATTTAAATCTACTCCAGGTAGTTTTATGCCGGTTTCACACCAGAGAGACAGTTTTGTTGTCAAAAAACAAACAGTCCTGTTTTTCGAGAACATATTGTTTACACTAAACAGATTGGTTTTGTTTTTAGTGTTTTTCTGTGTTTCCCATAAAAATTATAAACATGATAAACAACAACTGACAAGCGCAAATGTTCACAAAAAACAAAACTGCGTGTTCAAACCAAAAAGACAACAAACGTGTCTTCCTTTGATCTTACAGACTCCAGATGGGAATGTGTTTTGTTTACTAAAACAGCAACAAAAGACAAACATATTTTAAGAATTGTCTCTTTGGTGTAACATTGGTGTTTTTGTACAGAAAAACAAGTTTTTGTTCGTCTGTCTCTCTGGTGTGACACCGGCATTACGACCGCGACCCTTCTGCTTATTGGAGCTTTATCATAATTATAAACAAAGTACAAATATTTCACTTACCAAACGCTTAGCACCATTCATTTTCAGAGCTAATACCTTCGTTTTTCACGTATATTTCCAAAAGGGAAAAAAATTTCCTAAAAAATTTCGTATAAATTTTGTAGAGCTTAAAATTATGCATAAAAATTGTCACGACTTATACTTCTATTCATTATAGTTTAGTAGCTAGAGCTTTGCAAAGTTTGGGTGTGAATGGAAATGTTTAAAAAAATCATAATTAATCGATGTATTGAAGTAATTAAATTATTAAACTATATTAATGAGATCTAAATGACACATACGAGTATACGGGCATAATCAACAGTTGGATGCATAAATATTAAAATACACCTGCAGCGATACCAGCTTTATTATTCCGCGATGATAAATTATGATATATTGATTGATTTGATAACCCGAGAGAGTACTTAGCCAGCTCTATCCGAGTAGCCGACACGTATCCCTTTATACACGTGTACATATATTCTTTTTCTTCTCTCTGTCATATTTAATTCATGCCTGATAAAAGAATCGTAACATCTGGTTTGAAATTAATTTCGATAACATATTATCAGTTTATGAATTAATGTTTCATCCTGGCAATATTTTACCGTGTATATTAAAGGTAAAACAGTGGTAGAAAACCTATTGCAATTTTACTTAGGTGAAATTTATATATATACAGTTTTATAAATGTAGTTTTATAAAATCAGAAATTAAATTGTGTCAAAAAAATAGTGAATAGTGAATAGTGAAACAATACTGTCAGATTTTTGTTTGTAATCATATCTTATGTACCGTACACATACGTGCGACATCCAACATTTGTTGTAAGAAGTTGTACAACACGTCCACACTAGTGCGACATGCAACTTAATATATCGGAAGCTTTCATATTTCTAACGAATTCCTTCAACCTGCTTTAGAAAAAAATATGGTTACAAAACAAATGTAATAAAACTCGGTACTTTAACAATAGACCCTTGTTAACATGGGTTGACAAGGGTCTATTGTTCAGGTCGTAAGACTATCCACACTGAAATTATAGTAAAGACTGAGTACTCGACCCTTTTGTTTGGGACCATATTCACATTCTCTTTGATAAAGACCAACTTCTTTTTGAAACATATTTGTTTCATAAAAATACTACCTAGAGTTTTTAAAAATAGCAAAAGTAAGGGTTTTATTAGTGTCGCATGTTTATGTCGTTAAAAGTACAACACATTTAGTACACTAATGTCTAAATATTGTCTACTTATGAATGAAAATATATAAATGTTGGATGTCGCATGTTTATGTCGCACCTATCTGCACCAAGCCTTAGAAATAGTACAGCTAATAAAAGTTGCTCTCGTTGGTTACAGCGGCTTAACGTTGTCTACTACTGATCTGGTCGATGTGGGAGGGTATAACAGTCCTACTTTATTATTACTGAATACATAATGCAGCTAGTATTACCATCAGCTGTTTAATGCATTTAGAAATACATGAACTTGTTTAAATATTCACCTTGTTGATGCACCAAAGGTAAAATACCATTGATCATTACTAGTAGGGCGGACAGAGCTGCCGAAACATAACCTCACATATTTGGAGGTCTCAAACTCTCTTATTCCTTAGCATATTACAGCTGGATCATGTTTTTGCCCGGTGTATCTCACAAGTAGTGTTTTTATGACCTTGGGGTTTTTTCTGTTCGCATTTTTCTTATACGGTTTTACCTTGATTTCTGCGAAACTCTTCTTAATAACTAATGCTGCTTGTTAATCCGTCTTGTTAATCTCTAGCTGTAGACAGGATCTCCAATATGATATTAATATGTGATTAAAAATGCACCAGATAATTAAGAAATGATTCGCTTTAACCCTGAACTTACTGAAAACATTGTATTTACTTGGAACGTTGGAGAGGGGCACATATTGACGGTCTCCCCTTGCTTTTTGCTCTATTTCTACATCTGTCTTCAACTCTGTGTTGTGTGTGTATTGAATGACCAATAGTTTAAGTGTATGCGACTGCATATGTGTGTGAAACTTACTAGAAGCGGAAGTATATAGAATATTGATTAAGAAAACTGTAAAGTTACAGGGTATCGAACAGGACCGCATTTAAGTATAGCTATAGCAGGAACTGCTAATTTCGCTGATAACTGTTTGTTCAGCAACTAAATATTTTAGTCTGGCATGTATTCTTGGCGTAATTATTAGCGATATTGCGCTCTAAGACTCTGAGTACAACACTGGTGCTCCTCTGGCTTCAGTCTTATCTTAATATAAACAACTCTGGAATGCGTACGGAGCTCTGCTTTAGAGACCACTCGAAGGAGTGACGTAATCTGACTCGTGGGTTACCTTGGAAAGGGTATATGCTCCTTTTACCATCTGGTCCAAGGCCTTGCAGACGACATTCGTTGTATAATCGTTGATTGAGCTACATCTTGCTTTCTATACGATTCTTATATTTGTTAATAAATACTATTGTACCAATATATAAAACCCACTTCTGATTTGTCCCGTATTTCCCGCTGAAACTCTGTAATTATTATCCAACTGTTGCTTTCAGAAATTTTATATGAATATGACAGTGTAATTAACAAGAATATTTTTAATTATATTGATGTGTTCTGTCATATACTACTCCCATTTATTAGATATTTACTATACAGCTATATATATCAATAACCGTAATGTCTTTCACAGTTCCATTAATTATCGTTAATAACAGAGCATCAGTGTTTTTTTAATTACCGGTTGATTAATCATTGTATTCCTTAATGAAGCGTTAGTTATGTTGTTTCATATCATTGTTTTATAATTAAGCATAAACTTGTAACACATATCAATCCGTTTTATTTTACTCTGTGAATGCATCCGATTTATGTGCTGTGACTATCATGCCTTCATACATTGTTGGCAGCAATCTATCGGTGTTTTATGATTGTTCGGTATTTTACACAGTTTTCAAGTTCGCGTGGTGACATTGCGACTATTTATGCCATATCAATATGAGTCACTTATCAGTGTAATCACAATAGTACTGCATTCATAGAGGTCCAAATGAGTGGTTATAATGCTTGCAATTGTTTTGTAAAAGCGCGTGCAACTGTGTAAATACTTTCTTTCATTGATGTGAGTCATCCCAATAAATGCATTAATTGAATCCGGTTTGGCGCACTCCGATTTCGATATTTTTATTTCGATAAAAAAATCAAAACTCAAATTTCCTGCTATTCCGACCCTCTCTCTTCGTTCTTGTCTCATTTTGCTCACTTGGAGTCACTTCGCCATCATATTGAAGATGCGTATGATTTTTTTGTCATGACAGACTTCATTTACAGTTCAGTTTCTCACAATCATTCATTCATGTCTATTATATCAGCTACAAATGGCGAAACCATTCCATCTGTCGAAATACAAATGAAGATAAAGTTGATGCGAACTATTATTGAAGTGAAATAATCATAGAAACGTCACAAAACAGGACACTTCACCAAATTGTTTACTGGGTAACCTTTCTCTTTCATAGAACTTTATACTTTTTCACGAAATTACCTTTTTTTCAAACCTACACTATTTTTTAGGGTTTCTATATTTTATATCACGTTTGACGTCACAAATCGCCCCCTCTCTCCCCTCACAATTTATGGATCACAAATGATAATGATAAAAAAAACATAACGAGTTAATAAGCCCAATGTGTAACAGTGTTGCAAGATTAATAAAATTTTACCTGGAATTTGTAATCTATGACTAACTTTATTTTTTTATCAGTACCAAATAATTTGATTGATTGCAAAATGTGTTTTCCGGTTTTTTATCATAAAAAAATGGATAAAAAGTAAAATATCAACAACTCTTATCTTTAATTATAACAGGTATAACAGAAAGATATTGTTCGACCTTAACAAAAGGCCAATGTCAGTTTTTTTCTATTAACTTATATTATTTGTTTTTTTTCCAAAAAGGAAAACGTAAGTAGGAACTAGAGTCAATTTTCTTCATTTATACATTAAGGGAACCTCAAGAAGGAAAGGATGCTTTGATTGCAATTGTAAAAGATTATTTCCCAATAATTGATAACTTGCGTACGTGGCTAGTTTCACCATTTAAGACACAGTGTTCATTTTACACCCAATAATTTTAAAATAGTTTTCTTAACAAAACATAAAATGTCTTCTGTACTTAGTAGGAAAAAACTACATCCCATCCAAAGGGAAGAGTAGTGGGGGTCATGATAAAATCTAAGAGACCAAAATGTTCCAAACGAAAAAAAATATATATATAACATTATCTTTATAAAAATAAGAACAAAACTGCTACTGCTATTGCATCGCCCTTCTTGCTACTCTCCCTCCTGTTTCTACTCTGCCATTCCTTCTCTTTCCTCGCTCCTTTTCTCTATCTCCAACATCCACCTCTTGTCCAATATTCTTTTCGCTTATTACCATTTTCTCACATAAATACTTATGTGCTCCAATGTTTCTATTTTCGTTGCGCACATCCTCGCTATTTGCCTAGTATCTGTTTCCTTTCTCCTCGTTTCCCAATCTGAATCTGGCAATCCTTCTCATGTTTTTTGTGTCTTTTTCTCTTAAGTATTGTGGTATCTCTCTCTCCCAATCCATTTATATCTATTGTTGTAATTCTCTTCTCAATACGTTAAATCACATATTATGGATTAAGTGAACGGGTTTGCACTATATTCAGTGTTACCAACCCTACTGTTTTAACAGTAGATTTGCTGTTTTCACATTGATGTCCCTGTTTTCTGTTTTATTCCTAATTTTTACTGTTTTTCGATTAGCGTTCAGCGCCACCTATTACACTATGCAAATATTTTTTTGATAACGTGAAAATATTGAAGATGAGGCAATTGAGAATGAAAGTGGAAAATAATTTTACTTTGATTTTTATTTTTTTGTTGTTGTGATTATTAATATAACAATGTATGTGAGTTCTGGTAACTAAGAAAATTGTTCATTGTTTTAATTATATGAGCAAAAGTATGAAATCTGCCTTTTTTTTCTTTACCTACTGTTTTCTCCTGTTTTTTTTTTGCGAGCTGCTGTTTTTTAGTTTGTTGGGGTTGGCAACACTGACTATATTACAAGCCTTACCGTATCGATGTATTCACATATTAATGTTTTGTCTCTTTCTTTTCAGGTAAGCCACGTCACTCTTTCACAACACATGTAAAGTACAATGTTGATGTCAAGGACTAAGGATCGCAAATGCGTTTTTAATGGATGGTTGTTGGAGACGGCAAATCCACTTAAAACTTTCTTTGTCCCTAGTTCCAAGTACGTGTACGTCTTGAATTATTAATAAATAGCATAAGTTACCTGCATACTTTTCTCACGAGTGAAATGCAAACTTTATATTAATTCTTTAATACACACAGAGATTTTCAGTAACGGGGACTCAGAATTCGAGGATTGTATTCCCTAATATTCAACACAACTTTCGAGAATTATTCTTCTTGGATTAATTTTCTATGTTGTATTAAAACCGAAAAGAATTATTCCTCAGTGTGGCCTAGACTTAAATCACTTATAAAATACCATTATATAATATTGGTTTTCAATTTATTTGTTGCTTCTGGTGTAGGCGTCTATGTTTTTCCTTAGCAACATGACATAACCATACAAGTTTTTATAAATTATATTTTATGGAGTTGTCAATACCTTAAAGCAACTGTTTTTCGATGAATTGTCTGTCTTCAAGGTCAAACAAGTTGCCGTCTAATTATTCTCAATCTATAAAATAAACCAGAGACGAACTTGGCATTTGTGATCGACGGATAGGGAAAACCTATCGTTTCCGTCTTGGTTTATTATTACATAGGATAATAATTCTTTCTTTCATCTCACTATATTCATTAAGCGCTCATATGTCTGTCTCACTTGCTCTCACTACGCATTGACAGATGCTAACCAAATTTTTTTCATTAATATCTCAGGGTTTTATATCTGTAGTGCGCGATCGCTAATCTCAGTTTTGAGCTACCACTTCTTAATAACAGACTCTAGAAAAAGTTTTTAAGTTTTGAGTTAAACTGTTCGTCTAAAATTCTTGTTTTAGCTAATTTATGTTCCAGGCATTTGCCATCTTCCGATGGTCCAGTCTTTTGAATCGGTAACGTGCAACTGATATTCTCTTCTTTATACAGAAGGCCACGTCACCATCTAGATAGAAACCTTGTCAAGAACAAAACGACATCATCAGTCGTAAACTTATTTTTATTTCGTCTCTGTATTTGCATAATTATAAAATTTATTACTTAATAACATTATGTTCATGCTTCAATATATGTTATTCTTTTTCTTAGTTTTGCTACGGAATTTTTTTAATGTAATGTCACCTACGATATGGACTTCAATTGAACAATACAATACACACACGAGTCATTATGTTAATAGAACAAATGCGCCTAAATTTAACTCATTGATATTCTTTATATGTTCATTATAATATATTAACATGGCGGCCAAATGTCAAGGATAGAAAATTTGCTAGCATCAGCTTTGATGTCTGAGAAGTTTTGTGTACACCAGCGGTACGCAAGATGCTGTTCACGGGCCGTTGGTCAGTGATCCAAATCGTGAGTTTAGTTAGACCAAAATTTAGGGGGGGGGGGGGTTAAGGTTTCAACATTTTATTTATTTATATTATTGTACAACATATTAAGTTTATTGTATAAAAATTTGAAGTCGATTGGAGTAAAACTGTCGGAGATATAGAGTGTTGCGAATGGCTCTAACAGTATAAATACAAATTTTGAATTTTTCTGATACCTAGTAGCGTGAGAATATATATTTTCTAAAATTGACCATGTAACAGCGAACTTGTCCATCACTGCCATAGATGTAATACTAAAAGACCTTCAGAAAAGAATGTTGTTACTAAATATAAATAAATATATCGCTCGTCTAGTTTATATTGAATTCATAGTTGCAGCACAAGTATTCATTTCAAATATTTTAAAATTATTTATTTGTATTCATAATTATTACAGCTCCTTTAAATCACAATTTAAAGATGTTTTCTCCTTAATTGTTGAGTTAAGTTAACCAGAAGATAACAAAATGGTGCGAATTAATCTGGTTTTTAAATCAAGGATTAATTCACCAATCTAGGATTAAATGAGCAGTATTTACGACCGGTATTAGTGCTCGACTTTCGTCTGTCCATTGTTCCTTCTCCCAAATTATTCAAGCAGAACAGAACTCTCCAAACTAGGCAATTTGCGGGAGGAGTGGGGTATACGCTCTTTAGATTTTGTCATTTGTTATTTATAGTTTTTTTTATTATTAATTTGCCATTTAACCAGCTTCACGGATTAGAAACATAGTTTTTTAATCTTATATTTTATCTTAGATTTGCATTTCGTTATTTTAAAGATTGTTGTGTCATTATTTCATGATCTACTTTTAGTTTTTTGTACTACTAATTTATTTTAATTAGTATAAGCGATTACGCTAGTTTGATTCATTAAGTATAGTCCGTAACAGACAACGTTTCATTTTATTTATTATTAGCTGTATGTACTGTCAGGAATAATTAGGATTTACTAATTACAAATCTTAAACTGTTTATAAAATTAGTACAAATATAGATACTGTCAACAATGTAAGAATAGATTTGTATAATGATTTAGATGATTGATGGTCAGGTTTGATCACACTAACACTGTTTAACAAAAACTTTCAAGTAAATAAAGAAACCTTTAAGTATAAAACCTTCCTTTGTTGGACGATTCGTACAGCAGTGCATGACATGTGGATCAGGTGTGTTGTGGAGTAGAAAAAACCCTTTTGACGCGGGTCAAAAGATCGACAACAGCCCCAACTTCTTCTAACATGAACGTTGGATACACTTAGTTCTAACATCGGCTACACGATACGTCCAACCATCAAGCGTACAACGTTGGAAGGTGTTCGTAGCATCGTTTAGCGTTTTCAGTGCCTGCTTCGTTGACATAGAGCCTAATTGGTTAAAATAACACGTATCTAACACCTCAAATACACCTATATTATGCTGAATACTACTTCGGAACACCCTGTACAAATAACCTGTATGATCTCATATTTGAAAGTGTATCGCTCATAAAAAAATCGCGCTATTCAAAAGTGACGGTCGCACATACAACGAGACAAAACCACTTAAATCACTACGTTTCTTAAATGCAGATCACAAGTTGGTCAGTCACCATCAGATTTCGAAGCATCCGGTTCGAAAACACTATCAATATTTTGATAAAAATCACTCCAGTCGTAATAGTGTGACTAATTTTCAAATCACTCTTTATTTTCACATGATAATGAATCCCCATATCTTGTTTGCTCTTGTTGAATACCTTGAGAATCATGGGATTCAATTAATTAGTGGATTTGTTTGGAGTTTTTAAAATCCTTCGATTAATGATCATTAATAAAGGTTTTTCACTGAAAATGGTAGAATAAGGTTATTATCAAGTTTATTGAATGGCAAATAAAAAAAACATATAAATGTCGTCTTTATTTGTCCGGTTGGCAATGTCGAATGTTTTTGTAGTTACATTTCTGCATAAAATTTAATATATTTAGTGTGCTTACACACTGCAACATACTACGTGTAATCGAGTTGTTTCGCATAAACACACTTTGAGAGACACTTACAAATTTCACTAATTTGTTTATAATCGTTTGTTTATTGAAACACATGGAAATATTGATTGACTGTCCTCGCACCCACACACCTACCGTCGTCATCCTTTGAGTTGTAAAGTCAATGTTAGCGTTGGTGGGCAGCTGGGGACCGGATCACATGTAAACATCATTACCGAGAGGGTGGTTAGGAGTTTGAGTGACACCACCACATGGGATGGGGCTCCACAAACTTATTACCAAGTGATTATATACCAATTTTCATAGCATTATGTTTATAGGTGTTTAAAGAATTTGTTTTCAAACAAATTGATTGCCGGAAACTTTTATATAGAAACGATAATGAACCGGTAAGCGCTCTGGTCATTACAGATTACTGTAAATGTCAGTGTTTAGTGTGAGGTGAAGTTATAAGCACTTGATGTTACACGGAGGTACATTCTGAAATTTATCAGAAAGTTATGGATTGTAAGGAATATATTACATGACACCTAAATATACCTGATAAAATTTGTTTTTTCGTGGCGAAAATTTGTTTTTCTCCGCTAAAATATGTTTTTTTGCGGTTAACTTTAATTTTTCGTTACTTGCTACTACCACCAAAATCTGCATCGATGGCGGCTTCAGGCAGTATCACGGCCAGACCCAATAATATGTTGTTTCGCCGCTAATATATGTTTTTTCGCCGTTAAAATATGTTTTACTGCGGCGAAAATTTAATTTTTAGCCACTAAAATATGTTTCGAAATATAGCCGAACCGCTGCCTCAGGTTTGGCGGTGAGGTAGGGGGTTAGTAAGCACAGGACACTCGTCAGCTATCTCTCTCTTTGCCTTTATCGCAGTATTCAGCCTCTTGCGCACTCTATTCTTATACCTTTATACTTATATCACACATCAAAGTAAATTTTACTGAAAAAGTATTTTTTATACAATTACTCAACAGTGCTCCTCAACTTTCTATAATCTCGTAATTACGAATTAACATTTCGACTAATAGCAAGCAGTCCATCACCTCAAATCAATGGACACTAGGAAATACTTGCGCGTAACGATTTATATGAAGCTAATATTCCAATTGGGGTCAAGTGTATTACAGAGATTTTTATATAAGTGATATTGTAATTTGTTAGGCTAGGCACCAAATTTATATATTACTTTACCAATACTACAAAGTTATATCATAGTAATTGATGATTTAATTAGAGAGCTAAAGTTTATTACCAACCGTTATATATTTATGCCAGTCATTGTAGTTGCAAGCATCACAAAAACTGATGTAGAGTGATTTTCTTTACTCTGTGGTACAATCAGGGCGTTGGAAGGTATCGTTGGGTCCAGGAAAGAAAGGTCTATTAACGCTTAGCACAATAAAATGTGCCTCTATGATTTCGGGAAGTATAATTAGATTCTGCTCTATTTGTTGAATTTTCTACTACCACCAAAATCTTCACCGATGGCGACTCCAGACAGCGTTAATTACTTTAACATCAATTTATTAATAATCAATCTAATTGGATATCTATATCGTGTATTCTCTAAGCCTGATAGTCAAATTTACAAATGTTCCGAATCCAATATCCTGTGTCAATCTACTGTAAAAGTTCCGCATGTTTTTCTGAACAAAAACACCAATGTTACACCAAAGAGACAGTTCTTAAAACATTGTTGTCTTTTGTTGCTGTTTTACTAAACAAAACACATTTCCATTTGTAGTCGGTAAGATCAAAGGAAAACACGTTTGTTGTTGTTTTTTAATGTGCTTGGTTTGAACACGCTGTTTTGTTTTTTGTGAACATTTGCGTTTGTCAGTTGTTGTTCATTATGTTTATAATTTTTATGGGACACATAGAAAAACACTAAAAACAAAACCAGTCTATTCAGCGTGAATAGACTGTTTTCGAAACTGTTTAAAAATAAAATATGATTTTGTATTTGTTTTTTGACAACAAACCGGTCTCTCTGGTGTGAAACCGGCATTATCCTATGTCCAGGTCCACGGGTTGCGAAATCGTTGCATCGTCTGCATCATATTGACAGTATATTGTTTCAAAAAAATAATAGAAACATAAAGAGCTTTTCGAAAGTATTTTTCCGTGACTAATCACAATCTGATGTCAAATAATAATTTTGAAGAACCCTTTTGATGTTGCTAATAATAAGTATGATTAAATCCAGCATTATATTTCATCTTTGTCTCTACTTTCTTGACCTCTTTTGGTATTTCAGAAACTGTGTAACGTCCTCTAAATTATACAAACATGTGTTAATATATCAACACATGTTCCACTACTACTATCACACATATAACATATTCTATACATGTGTTTATGTAAGATTTGTAACGTTTATAGGTGTATTAAATAATAGCTCTTTGTTTTTTGGAAGTTTGGACATTTTTAAACGCAACATATTTTGTGTAACATACTTCAAAAACACTAACGCATCAAGGATATAGAGACTATAAAAAGTTGTACGTAAAACGGGACTGGATATGAAAGAGTAAAAAACGTAAAACGGAAAAGAAAATATATATTTACTAAAGAATCATGACCATTATTGACTGATCTGAATAAAACGTATACAGGATCAGGAGCAGTCTCGTTGGGCATGTCCGCGGTAACACGCCGATTGTGTCGCACATGCCTCGCTTCCCCCTGCTTCCATTTACAGTACGGTTTTATACAAATTAAGATTTGGTTCATCTTTCTTTTATTAGTGTCAATTAAAAGTCAATAATGATGTAACAATCATTTATTAATAATCAATTCCAATGGAATGTCACGTGTCGAAGGTCTAATAACAAATCTCTAAGTGTTATGTCGCCAAAACCAAAACCCTAAGTGTTCCCCGTGTCCAGCAGTTACCCTCAGCCACATAAAATTTTGAAATTTTGATTTTTTTTATTAATAATATACTTAATTATTCTACAATTCAGAATATGAACTTGCTCCAAAGTTCCCTACCGGGCCCCCAATTTTTTCAACGCCCCCTTTGAATTTCTAATTTTTGAAAAATATCAGCATTGACCATTATAATACACATACAAAATTTCAGCTTTCTATCTTTTACGAAAAAAAAGTTATACAGCAAAAAAGAGCCCAACTTTTTTTTCAGTTTTTCCAAAATTACGGGTTTCCAGGATATTCAGGGAAATATCCAGAAATCCATTCCAAAAGTCTTAGAATTTTTTCTCTACGAAATAGGAAATTTTCAAAAGCATTGACGGAGCCGTTTTCGAGCTACCATACAAAATTCACTACCAAACATATAAGAATATAAACATACAGTTGGAACATTATAATATAGGACTGATAATTAGAAAAACTAAAAAATATGCAAAATTAAATTAAAGAAAACTGACCACCTGATTAGTGGAATCTATAACACCTGTATCTATTTTATAAATACTTATAATCTTACATTCATATAAACGTAATTAACCGATTACAAATTATGGTAAATGTAATTACTTTTAATAGATTTATGACCGATGAGACCACATTTTTAAATATTAATTATTGTATGTGGTATATCTTAATTAATAATTGTTGTTTTGTTTTCCTACTCATCAATATCATTAATACAAATGATGTGTGATTAGCCGGTGGACGATGGCGACGTTATCTAAACTGTATCTAAATCGTCGTTGTCGTCGTTGTATAACAAAAGATGTATATCAATATATACCACATGGTGTTTACACATATATAGTCTAGTAATAGTTAAAACAAATCATATATATTATGTAAATTACAATGGGCTTGTGTCCTATGTCTTAATTTCTACAAAAGTGTACTATATATTGATAAAGTGGGTTACTAGAACCTCAAATGTTCAATTATTTTTTAATAACTCCTTATATGTTAAGGGATATAAGAGATACAAAAAAGTCATTTTGTCTCTTTAATTATTAAAGAGATTCAACGTTGTACACATTCCAAGTGCATGTGACATTACAATCCTTGTGTAAGGTTACCAACCTTACAGGTCATAAATCTCTGCTATATGAATGTACATATATGTATATATATATCAAAATATCAAATATTATTTACAGCTATTTCAAGGAACACTCAAATTTCAATATTATGTCTGCCTTAGCAGGGTTAAATAAAATAAAAAATTATTATTCTTTGATTTGACTTGATTATTCGACTACCTACAGCTACAGAAGATTAGCACAGTACTGACCTATTCAACAAATAACTGACGTTAAAATGCATTTCAAGTCATAAAAATATGACAGACCATTTCTAGCGCTGAAACTACAATTCAAACTTTTAATTGCTATATCTCCGTCAACATTTAGATATTTCATAAAATAGACACGCCAATACACATTTATTAACATCAATTTCAATCAACAATTGAAAAATCGACCACTAAAAAATGAGGACACAAGCCCATTTTGTTTATTGCCACCCAATTAATCTGAAAATTTAAATCAGAATTTAATTAGGTGAATTAAAATATTGACTATTTATAAGCACCCTGTTTCTTTTATTATTGAACGTACTCTAGTTATTCTAATTGAATTATTATGTCCTTACAAAAGTGCTAGACGGCCTGATTATACTATTAACACTATATACTACTGATAACATAATGGCATAATGGATTGATTGATATGAAAACTGTGCGAAATAAATTATTCAAGTAAATATAACTGAAAGCAGACGCCCTCCCCTGGCCCGGCTTCTTCCCCTACGTGCTTGTGTGCACTGGTTTTTATACGGTGTAGCTAATGTCAGTAGCGTAGGGATTGCATTTGTAAAGGGGTTGCGTTTTTCAAGAGGTCATCTTTCGGTTATTTATATATAGGTTACAGTTAAAGAATTTGTTTTATATTTCTTAAGGTGAAACGATACTTGGTCATTTTTTCTCGCGAAATATAAAATATTCATTTTCAAAACTTATTTTTGCGGTTCCAACTCATTAAAAGTCAGTGGAAGAAAGCCTAAAATGTAGATACGTTATTCATCTAACTAATTGCAGCTTTAGATTTTGATTCGCGTTTATAGTTACTTACATAAACCGATTTAAACATAAAAAAACATGGTTTTTTTTATTAATATTTAACCTGTTTCACCTTAAATATATTTTTTAATACTCCTACCACTTCATGTTTCTAACTGCATTTATAATCTCGTTAAACTAACAATAAATAGGTGACAGCAGTAGCAGTTGTAATATTATTTAAATAAGAAATAATTGGTTTCATTTCAAGAGAAGGTTGGGCAGTAGCACACAACGCGACCATAACATTTCCCTATAAAAAATAGCACAACAGTTTCAAATTACAAAATTTAATATTCATAGATGTCTCACTAATGAACGGGACAATCGATCTACCTGTCAATCACGTCAATTACTTACATTTTTTTACGAAAATACTTTCATCGACCCGAGTTTGGGAGTTCCTTTTTTACAAAACATTTCTCGTCTGTTTTATGTTATACTCGTACAAGAGCATAATATAGTTTTCTAAGTTCGGACTTTGAGACGTTCAATATTAAATTGAATTTAAAACACATATTAATCAAGTGGGCGCCATTAAACGGCGTGGCTATTCTCGTATTTTTAGCAACATGACTTAGTGCCGCTTACCAAATAGCCGCTGTTGGCTGCTGCTGATAAAGAAGGCTATGTTAAGTAACAACTAAACTCGCTTTGACCCGGTCGCTGAAAATCGTGTGGAGATGTATTGACCACTCGCGGTGGCCGGTCGTTATAGGTTCCTATGGTGCGTGCCCTGTTTAACGTGCAGAATGTTGATGAAACAATATTTCGATATTTGACCCAGTGGCTCTAAAACTTATTATACTATTAGATCCACTGATATATTTAACTGATCATTTTAGTGTAATTCAATAAAGTTAGGGATCTCATAATTAAATGTCAATAATTACAGAACAATCGCAAGTTTTAGATTTGGAAATTGGTAAGAAATAGAGAGGAAAGGAGTGCGAGGGGTGCTGGAGAGAGATAGAAACGCTAGAGCAACACCTTAGGGGTCAAAACGACAAAAAATAAGCATATTTTCGATAACGTTTTTTCACGACACAGTTAATATATAATTATTTCTATAATTACTACATGATAAAATAACATTTGAAGAATACTTTGTGAAATTTTCATAAATAAATATCAAGAAATGAAGCATTGACAGCGAATCTCCGCAGACATAACAAAAAAAAGTAACATTGCGGTACCACTCATAACTCATCACTGGATTTTCTGAAATCGAAAAACCAAAATGATTTCATTAGTTGATTAGTTTCTGCAGGTAACGCTGTTGAGTTTTTATTTATTTTATTGAAAGTCAAAATACCGATTTTTCATGAAAAAAATCAGAAACTTTGTTGTTTTAAAATACGTTTAAATATAAAATAAATTCGACAGCGTTACCTTGGCATTTATGTAAAGAAAAAGTGTGCAAAATTTCAAAAGAATCGGTCCGGTAGATTTTGAACTAGAGAGCGCACCGACTCTGAAAAAGCTAAGTGTGAGAAAACGCGTTTAAAACTCTATATCTCCGACATTTTTACTCCAATTGACTTCAAATGTTTACACAATAAACTTAATATGTTGTACAATAATATAAATAAATTTTAAAAAAAAGTTACCTTGAAGAGTTTTCTTTGAAAAAAATATTAAATGGCCTATTCACAATATAGTTGAGAAGCGGTGTTATTAATTTCGTTTTATTAGAAGCACTCGACAAAGATTTTAATTCTATTTCTGTATTGCCATTAACATTAACATACAAGTTACAATTTAGAAGAAATTAATTAAGCATAGCTAACGCATACAGGGTGTGACGAAATATTGTAAAAGAAACTTGCAATATTTTAATAAGTAGCATAGCTAAGAGATAGCATTAATGTTATGTAATAATAATTACCATAGATAACTATAATGGGAATGAATCATTTTAGGACCTTCCGAGAATATGATATAAATCTAAATTTGATAAATTTATTGGTTCTTCATTTTTCAATGTTTCCAGGAAGACTTCGTTATCATTATTTAAAAACAATTCAGGAAATGTATTAATGACTTTTTCGTAGTAACAAATTGAAGTAGATAACACACCAAAATCAGGGATTCCAAACCAAAATTATTCTAAAGCCTAGGGAATCACAAATTTTCTTCTAGAATGGGCTTGTGTCCTCATTTTTTAGTGGTCGATTTTTCAATTGTTGATTGAAATTGATGTTAATAAATGTGTATTGGCGTGTCTATTTTATTAAATATCTAAATATTGACGGAGATATAGCAATTAAAAATTTGAATTGTAGTTTTAGCGCTAGAAATGGTCGGCCATATTTGTATGACGTGAAATGCATTTTAACGTCAGTTATTTGTTGAGTAGGTCAGTGCTGTGGTAATGTTTTGTAGCTGTTGGTAGTCAAATAATCAAGTCAAATCAAAGAATAATAAGTTTTTATTTTATTTAACCCTTCTAAGGCAGACATAATACTGAAATATGATTGTTCCTAGAAATAATATTTGATATTTTGATATATAAATACATATAGCAGAGATTTATGAGCTGTAAGGTTGGTAACCTTACACAAGGATTGTGATGTCACATACACTTGGAATGTGTACAACGTTGAATCTCTGGTTAATTGTTAATATCTCTTAACATATAAGGAGTTATTAAAAAACAATTGAACATTTGAGGTTCTAGTAACCCACTTTATCAATATATAGTACACTTTTATAGAAATTAAGACATAGGACACAAGCCCATTACGAGACGATTTTGCTCAAGAAATTCATAATGATATTTATCGTGTCGTGGCACAGTGACAGAAATATGGCTTCATGACATTGGGTTCAGAACCTTCGTTAAAAATAAAATATTGAAATCAATCTGAACAATCCAGTCCATTGGAGTGCTCGCACGTGTTGCCACCGACGCACTGTGCGCTATTGTGCCGGGATCGTGACCATCCTATTGGGATAACACAGGTTACGAGAGCGAGGCACCATCAAGGAGATCACACCAATTACCTAACACCATCTATTAATAGACTACTACTCCGACGACGACTACATTGTTGGTATTGAAAGTGACACAAAAAGAAAGAACGATTTCTTTAGTTAAGTGGATAATCTGTATTTATTTTTAAAGCAGTAGTTCATCTATTTTTAAACAACAGCATTATACTGTCGACAATTTATAAGTAAGCCTTTTTATTTTAAAACTAAGAAAGCGCTCAACTTTAAGCAGGAGTGATTATGGATGGAATTAAGTAAAGGGTGAATATAATGCGGAAAGATCCATTTCCAAGAAATATACATATAAGAGATTGAAACATTGGAGCACATTAATTTTGATATCAGAAAAAAGTAATGAGCGAAAAGAATATTGTGCAGTTATTAAAGGGAGGCAGTGAAGGGAAGAGGTGGATGTCGGAAATAGAGAAAAGGAACGAGGAAAGAGAAGTAACGCCAAAGCAGAAGTGATTTTAATCTGAAGTGACAAAGAGACGAAGAGACAAAGAAGACAAGAGGTGAGGAAACAGTGAGAATGAAGGAGGACAAGGGAAAATGAAGCAGAAAGTACTTTTGGAAATAGAAAGGTCTAGAATAGTTTTAAGTTTAATTTCAAGTGGAAGTTCTATGAAATGTATTAAGAATATAGATTGTAAAGCCGAAAGGCACACAACTAATATAATATTATACTACATATAAGCCCAGCGAATTAGGAGATAAATCGGAATATATACATACCACTTACCGATACGACAGTACGCCAAGTCAAACTTGTGTACTGTAGGGTGTATTGGAGTTGTTTGGAACTAACATAATTCATCATGAGAGCAAACCTTTACTTTAATTTTTATCGATACACCACTGTTATGAAAGAGACTATTGCATTCTCTTTCATATCCTTCCAGTGTATTCGTTTGGTTAACATTCGCTGATGTAGACTTCCATTATGAGAGCTACAGTTTGCGAGGTTCATTACATTTACAAGGCTCAGATAGGTAAAGCGTAGTACCGCGTATATATCCAATCGAAATTCGCTTAAATACGCATCTGAGGGCTCAATAGTAAATAAAACGAAGGACCGTATATCACTGAACCTTATTGATTCAACATGAAGTCGTAAATAATGTTTAAAACAATTATACTTTTATGTTATTCCCAATGACTTAACTGGGAATTCAATATTAATATAAATTTTTCCATAATTAGTGCCATGTACTATTTGCTGTACTGTGTCGTGTTGGTAGCGGGATTTATGTCAAAGAATATAAATTATTTCGAACCGTACTGTACTCCTCCGCCGGCTGCCGAACAATTAATATTGTCCCACTTCTGACTCGCACTACACTGTAGTATTATTGTAAAAGCCTGTTGTTTAGTAACGTTTTCATACCTTCTTAAGATTATAACTTGAAAATTGAAGCTATTACCTTTCTAGATATAGAGATCGCTGCAGAAATATTGATAGGAGTTGAGAATTACTGTATGTATATTACCGAAATTCACGCTTTTATAGTAATAGCCGTAAGTTTGTACGTTATTTTGAAAGGGATGAATTATGGGTCGCAACTCGCTCAACATGGTGGCTAGTGGTAATATTTCATTGTCATAATGTCACACGGTTAATCAATCTATCGTGCAGCACAGGAGAACGTTGTGTGACATTAAACGTTGAATGGTCATCACGAAATGACAATGAAAGTGTTTCAAGACTCCATGGACTTTTAGCGCCTGTTGGCCATTACTCATAAGCTATCAGCAACATGCAACGAATAGAGGCACCTGTGTATTAGCTGCATGAAGACAAACATGGTGGACAAGGGAAGCGAGAATGCATGTCGAGGCATGAGTTGTTGTTACAGTCCTTTGATGGAAGATGAAAGAAGACTATGTTACGTCGGTTACCAGAGAGACAGTTCATTAAAACACGAACAAAAACACCAATGTTTACATCAAAGAAACAGTTCTTAAAACATTTTTGTTAAATAAAATAAAAACTTATTATTCTTTGATTTGACTTGATTATTCGACTACCAACAGCTACAGAAGATTACCACAGCACTGACCTACTCAACAAATAACTGACGTTAAAATGGCCGATAAATATGGCCGACCATTTTTAGCGCTGAAACTACAATTCAAATTTTTAATTGCTATATCTCCGTCAACATTTAGATATTTAATAAAATAAACACGCCAATACACATTTATTAACATCAATTTCAATCAACAATTGAATAATCGACCACATATCATAGTTCATATTTCATTGAAGCGTCCACCTGGGTTTACATTTACACATTTTCTGTATACTAAACGTTTATTGTCATACGAGTGTTCAAATCCATAGAGACATAACACAGCTAATGACATATTTTATTAATTTGTGTCACATAATTCAAGAACATGTTAATGGTCACGTGACAATCATAACAATACTTTTATAAATATTAATTTTCAAATATATTGAGTAATAATTAATAATAACTGTACTTCCCTATAAACTATTATATTATATGGATATCTTAATAATTCATAAGGTTTGTAATAAATAATTTTACTGTGATTCACTTTAGCGCAGCGATTCTCAAGTTATACAATGTTTAAACTGTTTTAATATTCTTAAGAACCTTGTCATGATCTGTCGTGCCAATCTGTTGTACTAAAATACAACATTCAAAATCGCAATCCTTTTAGAAGTACCGCCGAAGAATTGAAACATTTTTGTTTCATAAAAATACTACCTAGAATTTGCGTCCCAAAAGCCGTTGCATCGTCTGCATCCCTTCTCTAAATATCATAACATATGTCGATTCTTATTGAAGGTAAAATAAATTTCAAGTTAATTTAAATAAATATTGCACCAACCGAAGAAGTATTTAGATTTGTTTGTCATATAAACAATTACAATAGACAGGAAATAAATTACAAATCAAATTAACCAGAAGTACGATTATAATTATTGGAATAAAACAAAAATAAATCTTCAATTAGCTGAACATAAAACATAATCACGCCAGTATGGTAATAGTGAATACACCACACATAGAAAACTGGTAATGAATGTTATGATTTATTAAAAAAAAATAGGAAAATACAGACGGGGGGGGAGGGAAGGACCTGGACGTGACCTTGATAGAACAAATAGACAATAATCAATTCAGGTTTATAAAAAATAGCTTAGTGAAATCACAGGGCGTCTCCAAATATGGTCGAATAGTCGTCACTAGTTTTTATTTGTTTAAACTTGCAGTGTTTTGATCAACGACCATCATTAGTGTTAGCGATTCGGTCTTATCTTAACATGAACAACATTGGAATGCATATAGAGCTCTGCATTCGAGACCACTCGAAGAGAGCGATATAATCTGACTCGTGGGTAACCTTGAAAAGGGTGTACGACCCTTTTGCATATGGTCCAAGGCCTTGCCGGAAGACATTCGTTATATAATCGTTCATTGAGCTACATCTTGCTTTGTATACAGTTCTTATATTTGTTAATAAATACTTCTACACCAATATTATCTTCGACTTATGATTTGTAATTAGTAAATCCCAATTATTTGTGACTTTTTTTTGTTGCAAAGAATTTTCGTCCGAAAAATATAATTTAGGTGTCGTTGTTTTTGTGTCACCCTGTAAAAATCAGTGACAATTCTATTATGAACACGACACAACAACAAGGGATGAGGTTTGTGGTTTTTGCCTTGGGGCAGTCCATTATATATGCTTTAACATTTGTCAGTTGGAACTTAATGTGCTTTTTATACAATCAATAGAGCTTTTTCTATATGTATGAAATATGGTACGAGTATGTCCTTCTTCCATTGTTCATTGTCCAATGTCATTGCAGACAAATGCTTTACCACCTGCAACAGATGCGTCAAACCTTTAGCTAGAGGACTATTAAACAATTTTTGTAAGTAAAATAAAAATTCCCGCTAATTTTTGATTATTAGAAATAATATATATTTTTAATAGATATTGAAAAAACATATGGAATTTATTCAGTGGTGTAGCTACCGCCGTATCAATGATACGGGGCCCCAGGGCAACAGGGGCCCCAAACGCGGTAAGCAAAAATTCGTAAAATGCTATTCACAATCTCACTTAAACTCTAACGCCGTACTTAGCTTAGTTCTTAGGAGTGTTAATTGTAAGTAATAACGTATAATCAATATATAATTATTTTAATTCAATGCGAGCGTTTTTGTTCCTTTTGTGAAAAATCTTTTCCCATCTTTTGGGCCCCCCAACAAATTTTGATACAGGGCCCGTCTAAGACACGCTACGTTACTGAATTTATTTGATGTTTCTGTCGTTATGCTTTACATTCTTAAGATTAAATATGATTTATTTCTTCGGAATTTTTAAATAAAAGAACCAAAAAACATTTCTCTCTATTGCTTGTCTTTCATTTCATTCTACGTCCTCTGCTTCCTCTTGTTTCCTCTTTCTTCTGCATTATTTTTTGCAGCTGCACTTCTGAATCCCTTTTCCTCGTCCCACTCCTCCCCCCATTACCTTTCGCATCGTAGACTTTGTTATATTAAGATTGCAACATGTTTGCAGACGTTATAAAGGTTAGAAACCACTGATTGAATCGATATGTTCTTTCTTCTGTATTAGTATAGTGTCAACAAAATATCTATACAGGAAAATCCCGTTTTCCAAATATATTTTTCGAGGAATTTCAAAAAAAAAGTCTGCTACGTTTTGTTGGAACCATTCCTAACTATGACTAAATCTTATTTTATAAATATTTGTTAAAATAAAGTAAATAAACACGAGTAGGCCACAACAAACTGCGACACTGATGCCGAAGCACATGAACGCCACCACGGTCATTCCAACGGATATTAAAATACTTAGTATTAATTATTATTACAACAAATAAATAAATAAATACAATTGAGGCATTAAATGCGATGACGAGGCAAAGAGACCGCATAATGCTTTGGGTTGTAGCACGTCCTCTGTGCTTATTATTTCAACTGCAGTAATTAACATAAATAAATTAGGCTTTTAAACAAACAATTTATAAACCACAGTGTCCGCCAAAGTTCTTGTAATTAAGGCCAAGCAATTATTTAACTTTCTGCGCAAGAGTGTATCAATAATATATGACTGTTTTGTTCTTTGAATAAAATATAAAGTAACAGAAATTTTTCGGATTTTGTGTGTTTATTGTGAAGACAATACATGGCGAAAATTTGTGAAGTATGGCATAGTTCAAATGGCCGCTTGCTTTGTCTTGTAGACGACCATTTGTTTGGACATAGTTCTCGAAGGCTGTTGATTTTGTTTTAAGAAAACTACACCACGATCCTCTACCACTCAGATTGTAACGCTCGACAATGAAACAAGACTAGATACAACTAGCACCGGTTACTCTCTTCAGTTCTTAAAAATTCATAGCTTTATATTGCCAGGCTTCCACACTTATGCAATGTTTTAGTGTTAATTAAAACGAAAGTGAAAGTGACAAAGCATCCACGTCATTTTTGAGTAGATACTGCCAGTAAGTTTATATAAATTAAAGTTATAAATGTCACCGTTGTTAGATATAAAGTATACATGCATACTGTTACCAATCTATACGTACATAATTCTAACCTTGAAATATAGTACAATCATAAGTGCTACTAGTGCAGTCATAACGACTTTCTTTGCATGCGAATTTAGTTCAGTTTACACCGGCTGATAACAGCTGGTCGTTCTACTACATTAGCTAGACGATTTCAATTACTGACGTGACTGGTATCTACATACATTCACACACACACAGCTATACATATATACATGACACACATGTAAAAGAAAAGGATACATATGTGTGACTTTTTCTATATGATATGTTATTGAAAATATAATTACAGTATCAACTATCTGGTCAATAGCAAAATAAGTTCTTTTTTTTTTTTTCATTTTAATGAACATATAATTCGTTAAACATTTCCTTTTATTTAGATATGTGATGTTAATGGAATATATATATACAGGGTGTTCAACAGAGAAGTTCAAATTTTGATTGAAATAATTCAAATAATATTTTATCGCATATTTATTATGGTATTTTATCTTATATGAACTCTTACGGAGCTTATGGTCTCACTTGTCGGTTAGAAAGTGTTACTGGATGGAATTACATGAATGTCAGTTTCATAGAGTCCGAAGTGTGTAAATAAATGACTAAATGCAAATTAATTTTAGACGAACTAAAATAGATTTTGGCGCTGACTGTATTTTACATGCAAACGGTGATAGATTGCACTCTCAGGGGTTAAGGGGTCTAGAAATTTAACTGTAACTTAAATCGGCTCCAAACGATGCGGTGAACGTTTGATTCAAATGTTTCCCTCCAAGGAGTGCGTCAAATAGTGGAAGATTGACATGGCAAGTTTCCTATTACACGATGGAACGAATGTTTGATCACACTGACAATGTTTAACAAAAACTTTCAAGTAAATAAAGAAACCTTCAAGTATAAAACCTTCCTTTGTTGGACGATTCGTGCAGCAGTGCTTAATATGTCGATCAAGTGTGTGTTGGGGGTAGAAAAAACCCTTTTGACGCTGGTCAAAAGACTGACAACAGCCCAAACTTCTTAAAACGTGAACATGAGAATCGAAAGGAGACCCTTTTTATAATTATAATCTTGTAAATTTAAATGCTCTTAGAATTATCCAGATTCCTTCAAATTTAAAGGCGGTCACACACTGAAAACATAACTTTCTTAATACTATTTAATCTTTTAGGGACAACACCATATAAATACCAATTTTAAGACAAACTTGAAGTAAATATATTGAGGAAAAATACCGAAAAATAAATTCTACAGAGATTTAATTTTTCGATATATCATCAACTGTCTATGGTAATGCGTCACTATTCAAACTTTCAAACATTTTTTTCTATCACACAACTTTTTATAATCTGACAAAAAACAATATTTATGATGCGGTGAAAAACGCCCCAGTACTCATAATAATAAATTATTAAACAACAGGTCCCTACCCTAATAACCTGCCTATATACCTACCCTACCTTTGTATATATATATATTTATACACAACGCCAACGTCCTATGACCCTGCCTATAGGTAGGTCACTTCGCGTTCGAGGGTCAGACTCAGACCTGAATCGTTCAATTATTAAAAAGAACGAACTTCATACTTCAACTCATATCACAATGTTTTGTTTACAATTTATGGTCAACGGCGTGGCGTTACTCTGTTACGTGTATTTTCCTTTTCCATTAATAAATAATAATAATCTTTTTGTTTTCTGTGGATGACATTAATAATTCAATACTGTGTTTGAAGGAACGGATTAATGCATAAATAATGAAGCCGGTATAGGTATTGTCATAATTTTATTGCGGTAGAATCATTAAAAATTGATTTATTCATTTAATTATTGTGAGAAATAATTACCCGGTAAACAATTACGTGTATTTAACATAACAAAAATTACTTAAATGATTTTATTTAATATACAACGTCTTGTGGCCTATTATACTGCATTTTATACTCGCTTTTAGCATACTCAAAAACTTTAAACGTAAAAACCTTCAAAAAAGTCCTTTTTAAGAATAATAATAAAGTAAGACTTTAGATTCAATATTAATAAGATTAATAGGTTAACCATTTTATGAATACGGACGTATGAACTACAGACTTTTTCAATACAGTAACGAATCGATTAACATTAAAGTAGAAACTTCCTCTAAACTGAATTGCACATTATCTGTTACAGTGTGAAAACACTCTCAGGCGATAATATTTGCCGACTATGTCAATCCGTTTAAGATTCCCAAGGTCAGAAAACGAACAAAAAAAGAACCGACATGCAACAAAGACTTACTTCTAAAACTTAATATTGACAGCCTACACAGCTTAATTGTAAATTAACTTCATTATTCTAAAGTTTATTCAGCATTTATTATTTCTAAACCTAGTGATAGACACTTTGACAGGATCGCATCGAAAAACAACACCTGCACCACGACCTTGAAAGTTACAAAGTATAACATAAAATTTACAAGAAACAGTTATTAAAATAGTAATTTCTTTTCTTATTTTTAATGAAGAAAAGTTTTATTTTCTGTTTGTAACATATGCTACTTATTAAACATTAACAGAGAAAATTGTTAAATATTTAAACGCAAAAAAAGTTGTTGCAGTTGTTGTAGGTTGTTGGATGTATATATGGTACATATATCTGTATAAAATATTTTACATAATATATATACGGGTTTAATTAACATAAAAGTAAGGCTAAAACATAACAGCCAGTATAATTTTATTACGCAAATGTTATAAATAAATTTAAAACAATGAAACTAATTTGGGTTACATATAACAAACCATCATTGCGAAAGGTTACATTTTTTAAGAGTTTATTTACCCGAACGCGAATATACTGGTAGCAGTTACTCGTGTATAATGTACAAAATGATATAAGTAAATAAGGAGGACCAAAAATGTTTGACCAAATAAAGTTTCGAGAAAGATTGAAACCAAAGTACCGAATGAATCATTAATGGCAAGCGTCGATTAGTAAGGAGTCATATAAACAAGGAAAATGGTAGACCACTTTGCGTGCTAAATAGTGAACGCATTTTAATTTGATTCATTAGAATCTACAGATGTTTAGAAACAAAATGATACGGTTTTTAAGAGAGCCTCCTTAGTCCTTGGGAACATATAAGAATGCGTATATCCTTGTACAACAAAGTTAAAATTATTTTGCAATGTATATTTATGTATATTTTTTTTATTTTCAGTGAATCAGAACGGTATAAGAAGGTCTTATGGCGGGATGTCCGGGTGGGGGACCTTATACATCTTTCAAACAACGAAATCATTCCAGCAGACATGTTACTATTGCGATCATCTGATCCTAACGGGCTCTGCTACATTGACACCTGCAACCTTGACGGAGAGACCAACCTCAAGCAGAGGCAGGTTGCTAGAGGGTTTGTCGATAAGGTATAAAACTTAACTATATTGACTCACATTTATTTTGCAGAATTAGTTTTTAAGGTAACCTACATATTTTTCAGCGTGAATTTTGAATCACCAGTGGTTTACATAAAACTATGTATTAAAGCATTGCGGTAAAAAAAAACCACGCGGTGCTGCCTTAGTTTTATTATATAGATATGTATGTATGAAAACCGAGAATAATATATGGCTAGTTAAATTGGCATAGATTTGTAGTTATGTGCAAATTGGTGTCAGAATATTAATGAGATGGTTTAGAACAAAACGAATGTCATCAACAAACACGCTAGCTCACACCCGTGGACTGTGGTCTCCCATACTCCCAACAGTCTCCAACGATATATAGAAAGTCCACCTCCACGGGTTCGAACATTAATTGTTGAGATTTATTAGAAAACTTTCACGCCAAATTATAAACAATACTTTTCCTTGTACAGCTTTGAAATATTTAATTACAAATTAACCTGTATTCGGTTAATCTGCTGATTTGCATATAGAACTTCTGGTTACAACTTATTAGGCATATTATTTTAATTACTTGCAAATCAAACCCAGAACCTGCCTTAATAATTCGCTATCAGAAATGTTACCTGTTACGTAAACCATTGCATCTAATATAAATTGATCTTGAAACAACCTGTTTATAGTCATAAAGTAAGACCTTTTTAGATGAAATATTACATGAATGTAATACGTTCTAATTTTTACAATCTTCTTGTTTTATTTCAGCAAGATGTATTTACACCTAGTAAATTCACAAGTCGTGTAGAAGTTGACGCCCCCACAACAAAAATTTATCGTTTTCATGGAGCCATCATTCACAACTCTGGAGAGCGAGTTCCAGTCACCACAGAAAATCTACTCCTCCGAGAATGTCGCCTAAAAAACACAGATTTCATTGAAGGTCTAGTTGTCTACGCAGGACATGAAACTAAAGCTATGCTGAACAATGGAGGACCAAGGTAAAACATTCCCCCTTAATCACTGAATATCTTAGTCACGTTAGCAAACGCTGCAATAACACCTTTATAATAATTGACTGTTCAAACACAAAAACACAGTCTAACCTTGACCTACATTGCGAGTACAGTTTTAAAATGGAATCTTCACACCTAGCCTATCATCCTCTCAGGCAACATCAATTCTTACACAAACAACAAATGATAATATTGTTTAGGAAGTACAATAAATTCTGATTCACGATATTTATTTCTGTATTTGCGTTTCTTTATAGATATAAACGTTCAAAATTAGAACGTCAAATGAACGTGGACGTTATCTGGTGTGTTATTATCCTCGTCGTGCTTTGCGTCATCGGTGCTGTAGGCAGCAGACTCTGGCTTACCTCTTTTGTGGACCCTGTAAGGAATATTGTCCACGGAGTGCCTTTCTTGCCATTTGAAGTTAATCCCACCTATGAAGGGCTGCTTACATTTTGGACGTATATTATTATTTTACAAGTAAGTATTTTATTAGTAATGCAATCTAAAGCAGAACGCATACTAGAAATAAAATAGTCTGTTTATTCACAGACAAACTCACAGCCAAATTATTACCTTTATTAATCTTTTCAAATGGTTTTTTCTTATTCTTCTTTAATAAACACCTTATCCTTGGACATGCAATGTTTTTTCTTTAGATTAATACCTTTTCAAAATATCTAATTTCAATTTGGGCGTACATCTTCTTCCGTCTAACAACAGATTTATTTAAGTTACTTCCTTACATTTCAATCAAAACAGTAAAAATGATGTAATATTTATTAATTAGATACAAAAATTAGCATGTGACAAAATGCCTACTTAAAAAAGAAGGTCGAATACAAACAATAAATATCATATAATAAGTATAACTATACATATGCATGTAGATTGTCCATCAAAAACAAAATTATTTACGAACAATTAACAGCTATCCCACACAGGTCAGGCAATTGTCTACATTCACCAATTGTCAATATTTGACCTGCCATTTAAACTTGATACGTTGCTGTATTTTATGCTAATTCAATTATCCCACGTTGTTTTTAATTGATTTTATTTTAGCACGTAACTTATAGTACATATACATATATATGAATGTGTCTGAATGTGAAATTACTAAAGACTAACATTTCTGTAAACTGACCATTTCCGTTTTACGGTACGCTCCACCAATTTTATGTTGAACTATTTATTCTAATCTTGTATTTCTTTATTTTCAGATCATGATTCCACTTTCTCTATACGTAACAATAGAACTGAGTAAAATTCTACAAGTATTCCACATTCACAATAACGTAAATATGTACGACCCTCTGACAAACAAAAGAACTGAATGTCGTGCGCTAAACATCACCGAGGAATTAGGCCAGGTTCAATACATATTCTCAGATAAAACAGGAACGCTGACAGAAAACAAAATGATATTCCGCAGATGTGCAATATCAGGGGTGGATTATAATCACCCTAGCAGGGAACAAGTTCCACCCAGGCCCATATCTGCCACAGCGTCACCTGTAGAACCGAACGTCAGGTTGCTGGAGGATTTGTCGCAGTATCAGTTGCTGCACGTCTTGGATAAAACAACAAATAGAAACACAATGCATGCGCAAAGGATTCAAGAGTTTCTGGTGGTGCTAGCTGTCTGCAACACAGTGGTCGTCGCCCAGACGCCTCACAGAGACTTGATGAATGCAAGCGGGGTAATAGAAGCCATGGAAGAAAGCGCCAGACCTAGAATAGTGGTTGAACCCCTGGAGCAATGTCCCGAAGCAAGTTCAACGTCTGTAAACAAATCACTAAACGACAGATACACTAGACTGACAGAATCCAGGTCAATTACACCCTCCCCTCCACTAAACGCAGCAAATGCATTTCCACCGAATGTGTTAAACCTAAAATCAAATGATACAGCGTATCTACGTAAGAAAAGTCAAGTGCCATCTTTAACACCAATAAGTTCTGTCGAAACAACCCCCACCACTGATACTCCAAGATTTAATCCAAGATCTCCTATAGATGAATTAGATACACCGCCAACGAGACCAAAAATATTAAAAATTCCATTTATGTCAAAGAATAGACACAGCAACAAAGATATATTAAATAGTACATCAAACTCATCATCACCGTGCGAGAGTAGACCTATATTTGAAGCGGAGAGTCCAGACGAACTAGCTCTAGTAGATGCTGCCTTTAGTTATAATTGTAGATTAATTAGCAGAACACCTCAGAACGCATGTGTTTCCGTTCCAGGACAAGGTCTAATTGACTTCGATATTCTGCATATACTACCATTTGATTCAACTAGAAAATGTATGTCGATTGTTTTGAGGCACCCTGTGTCACGGGATATTATATTGTACACAAAAGGAGCCGACTCCACGATCTTGCCTTGCTTAGCGCCGTTCGACCATGATTCCGATATGAGAGTTTTAGTAGAACGGACGCAGACACATCTAAATGCCTACGGAAGACAAGGATTGCGAGTTCTAGTCATGGCAAAGAAAAAAATACCACATGCAGAGTACGCAGAATGGCTGCGAAAACACAACGAGAGTGAACTGGCCACGGATAGCAGAGAGCGAAGGATAAGAGAGTCGTACTGCAAGTTAGAATCTAATTTAACATTACTAGGATGTACTGGTATAGAAGATAGGTTGCAAGAAGGCGTCCCGGAAACTATTTCAGCATTATTGTCCGCGGGAATTGTAATATGGGTTCTAACAGGTGATAAACCAGAAACTGCGATCAACGTATCATATTCAGCCAAACTGTTCTCACCACAAATGGATGTGTTAAAGTTGATGGCCAGATCCAAAGATGCTGCAGAAGCCACCATATTGTTTTATTTAAATGAAATAGAAAACCAAGGAAGTGGGGGTGATCACACATTACCAGGAGTTAGTACAATAACGCCTAATAGAATGGCACCCCCTATGTCAGCTGCTAGTAGTGTTTCACAAATAAATCCGCGAATTAAATCTAAAACGAGAGCTTTAGTTGTAGATGGCAAAACATTAACATTTATTTTAGACAGAAGATCGAACTTAACAAAGCCATTTTTAACATTAACTAAATATTGTAGTTCTGTGTTGTGCTGTAGGGCTACGCCCTTACAGAAAGCTTATATTGTGCGAGTTGTTAAAGAAGAATTAAATATGAGGACTTTAGCTATTGGAGATGGTGCTAATGATGTGTCTATGATACAAACGGCTGATGTTGGTGTAGGCATCTCGGGTCAAGAAGGCATGCAAGCTGTAATGGCGGCAGATTTCGCATTATCCAGGTTTAAGTTCCTTGAGAGATTTCTACTGGTACATGGACATTGGTGCTACGATAGGCTGGCTAGGATGATTTTATATTTTTTTTATAAAAATGCTGTAAGTTATTATAATTTGAATATAAACATTTAAAAATGTAAAAATCATTAATACATTTTTTAATTTTTTAGTGTTTTGTGTTCCTGATATTTTGGTATCAACTATTTTGTGGTTTCTCTGGTGCTGTAATGATTGACCAAATGTATCTAATGCTCTATAACCTCGTCTTCACATCGATGCCCCCACTAGCTATTGGAGTTTACGATCGGGACGTACCTGAACATTTACTTATTAGTAGACCTTATTTATATAGCCAGGTAAAATAGCTGCCATCTTGATTTTGTGTCTGCCTCTTTTTGATATCTTTAGTTATTGTTTCAGCAACTAAAATTGACCAAATATTATTTTTAGGGTCGACTTGGTCTTAGCTATCGGCCGTACTCATTTTGGATAACTATGGCAGATGCGTTGTATCAAAGTATCGTCATATACTTCGTTGCGCAAGGTGCTTATGAAGGATCAGATGTCGGTATCTGGGAGTTTGGCACAACTATTACAAGTACTAGCATATTTGTTATGCTCCTGCATGTTATCATAGAAATGAGATCATGGGTAAGCTTGATAGTAACTTAATCTAATAAATTTGTTCTTTTTTAGACATATTACAAACCGGTAAATGATAATTTACGCTTGTGAAGTGTAATTTCGTTATTAATACTGAAAATAGTGCTTTGTGATAAGTGTTCATGTTCAACAAGCAATAATTCTTCTTTCAGACGATACTACATGTGCTAAGTTTGATGTTCAGTTTGGGTTCCTTCTATGTGTTCTCCTTAGTATATAACAGCATATGTATTCAGTTTTTAAGCCTACCTTCAAATTATTGGGTGATACATCAAGCAATGGGTTCTCCAGTGTATTGGTTAGTGATTATCCTGTCTGTGGTGTTGGCCTTGTTACCCAGGTTTGTTAATTTTTAAATAAATGAATTACGAATGCGTATTTAATAGTTTCTTTAATATTTGTAAACATAATTTTTAGATTATTTTATCGTACGATACAATCATCTTTATATCCAAATGATGCAACTCGTGTCTTAATACAAACAAGAAAGGATTTAAGGAATAGAGGTGAGGATCTTCTTGTTTCATGGTCAAGGTCTACTTCGGCCAGTTCGATTTACAGGTATGTTTCGCAAAACATACAGACACTTTCAATATTTTGATACACTTTAAATATTTACTTTTTTAAAAGCACTTTATTTAATATATATAATTTTTTTGTAATTTAATTAATATAAAATATATTTTATAATTTTCAAAACAACAATTTTACACATTAGTTAAACTAAATCTTTTTGGCCGTTGTATCCGGAACCGTTTTATGTTCTTCCGTTAAAGGTAAGCGCATGTTTTGGGTATAGGAACAAAAAACTATTTATCAAAAAAATATTTTGTTCTAAACATATGACACAAAGCATGTTTGCAGAAACTAATAATTCGTTTTCATATCAAATAACATTTTAACATTTCGATTTCAGTTTCATTAGATTATGGGCCGGTCGCTGAAGTCATTGTTCTATGACAACTATGAGTTCAGTAACCGGTCTTTAATATGGTAAATACAGCGTACGTTTTATGTTTCAGGCCTATGTTTTCTTTTTGAATAACTTTTAAATGAAACACAATTTTATAATTTATATTTATTGATTGATTGATTAGATAGTCTTTGATTACAGCCGAGCAAGTGGCCTCCTCGTTTAAGCATATTTGTCATAACATTCTCGTAGACTTCTTTTTAATGTTGTCATTAAGCATCAAATTTTCGCAAAATATACATCATAGCATGATTTCAAACGTTAAATTTTAATTGCACTGACGACGGCCATATTTAAAAATTAAAATAGTAATCATATGAACAAAGCTCAGATAATGATGTTTCATTTTGTAAATAAAGATCACAAACATTGAGTAACTGTGTTTTAAAAAATAATGTGACAAATTGATTGAATAATGCTTTTGTTTCCTTTTCTAGAACCACAGATCACGGGGCTAAGGATAACACTATGACAGCTGTTGGGTAGTTATAATCTAAAAACTGTGTTACTTGTGCATTAAATAATAAATTATGAATAGTGGCCTTTACATAATAATATCAATAATATATAGAAGATAATATTGACGTAAAATCATGTGGCTGTGAGCATATATATATGATATAAATAAATAAATATATGCGCTAATATAGCTAAAAAGGGACCAATAATACAACTCATGAAAATAGATCCATGAAAATGAAAATGGTCTAATTAAAGTCTGACTCCCCGGACTAACTAATTGTTCAATATTTTGTAAGTTTTTTTTTTATTATTTTGTATAAGTTATTTTGTAATTATTTTGTTTTTATAAGATTTATATACATATATTTTTTTGTAAAACATATTATTTGTTATTTTTTCAAAGATATATACATAATTTATAACGTTTTAAATTTTTAATTAGTTTTATGAAATATTAGACTAATCAAATAAAATAAATTACTAATAAAAACTTGTAGCAATATGTGATCATTATTGTTTTTATACGTATTTTTCAAATTGTTATTTTTTTTATTTTAAGTTGTAAATTATTGCAGTATTTTCGAGAGCAGAATTAGTAGTATATTCAATTCTGGTCTTTATGTATATGTATATTTTTATAAAGAAAATAACGTAAGCAGCAATTATTGCCATTTTAGTACATAAAACGAGAGCAAAACTATATTTCTGTAGCTACTGAATTCTGTATCTTTCTCTAAATTTTTCAAATAAGGAATACAAAGATTTTCTCTCAACAGAGAGATTGTACGCGATTTATTTCTTTGATTGATTGTGATTTTAAAACTAGTATGCCTGAATTACTGGCAACACACAACTCACATATTGTTATTCACGCATATTAAAACATGAACGTATTATTTACGTAATTGTTATGTGATAAACGCATTTAAACATAAAATATGTGTAACAAATACTTCGAATGTAGATCTAATAAACAATAATCATTAAAAATATGGAATTTTATAGTGAGCAGAGCTGCAAGAATTTGTTTAATATTTCTGTCGTTTTTTGTATTATTCATTTATATAACATGAAATTCTAAAATTATTATAAAAAGCCTCTATGTAAAAATGAATCGGAAACACTTAAAAAAAACAATTAGCATTTAAATCATTACATTGCCAAGTGTATATTTTGTACCTATATACTTTAATTTCACTTTTAGAGTAATAGAGAAATATTTTTACTTACTATTTATTAGAATACCAAATACTAGAACATCTAACTATTCTAACATATTTGTATTTTGTGCTTGCTTTCAAAATTATTTAACTAAGAGAATCAGAAAAACGTAAATTATGTCAAATTTAGTAATTTTTTTAAAATTATATTATAGTTGCTTTAAATTTAGCTCTTCTAATCTATTCCTATGTGTAAATATTAAAGTATATTTTAGTATTATATATAATATATAAATGATAACGTATAGCTCTTTTGAAAAACGCCTAAATTATAAATAGATTTTAATCTAAACTAAAAAAGATAATCTTTTATAAAGAAAAAAAAAGAAAATTTCTCATTACCTCATGAAAAATTAATAATGGTATTAAGTCTGAGAGAAATCTGCTTTAAAAGGTAAATATAATAGGCTGAAAACCGCACAATATCACTGTAATTGTTCTTAAAGTGTTCGCTTAGTAAACCATATTATTTCAAATGTAATTCATTTTGATTTCAGAATTAAATCGAAAACGAATTCATCAAGAAAATTAATTTCTGTTCTTTCATACGGTTACTGGGCAATTTGTAAGTTAGAATATTGCGTTCATTGCTAATACTTTGCAATAGACTCAACATTTTAACAATACAAGGATGCTCTTAATACTTAAGTTATATTTTAGAGAAAAAGTCAATACCTAATTTTAAAATAATTTATTATAGTCTATAATAATATGCAGTGCTTAAAATAAAAATGATGAAATAACCTTCAAAAATTAAGTAAAATTAATAACATTGGCATATATAAAAAAACAAATTATTACTAATTTAGATATTATATTATTCAGTTATTTTTCTTCTTTAATAAAATCTAAGGAATTGAATATATATAATAATAATAAATAGCCATTTTACTTAAGTTTCAAGTATTAAATTTGTTAATTTTGATTAGTGTGCTTTCATATTGGAACAGACTACTTTTTCAGTAGGGTGTATTGGAGTTGTTTAACATAAACACACTTCATAATAAGGTTTGTGAAACGAAAAAATCTGTATTTCATACGTCAATATTCATGATATAGTTCAAACTTATATTATATTAGTTTCACAACAGTAATACTAAACAACTGGAATACACACTACTGTAAAAGTCTGCTCCAGTATGCAAGAGCTTTACAGATTTAAATTATAATGTACCTTAATATGTACCTAATGTATCACAAATTATGAACTTAATACTTAATATCGTATATAAAAACTATATCAAATGAGTGCTCAGTAGATTTAATATAAATAAAAACTGCAATTAGTGATTGAAATATATATGAGAGGTATTTATATGTACAGACTAATTATGTAATGTATAATAAGTATGTTAAATAATATATTTTTATTAAAAAATAATATGTTTACAAAATATAAAAATTTAAGTTTGAGAAAAAGTCTCATAAACTTATTAAGACAGCGGTGTGGTCTACATAAATAAAGCTACGATATTCAGCATCAAAAATACAAAAAATGAAAGGTCCATGAATGTAAAAAAGTTCCATAAATGCTGGAGAAGTTTATATATGTATATATAATAAACAATCCACTTAACTCTAGGTATTACATTTCATATTACTTCATCTTTGTTTCGATGAGATAATTGAAAATGGTTTTTAATTTTGAAATCAGCATAAGAAACTGCACTAGATAAGAAGTATGTCAAAAGAAAAGGTTTAAAAAAAAGAAAAACCAAAGAACAGTGTTTATTAATACACATTTTTATTAGCCTTCATGTTCTACAATAAAACATCATATAAAATATTCAAATTTAATTTCTTCTAGGTTTAATTTCAGGTGGAATATATCCTTCATCTATTACTCTGGGCTTCTTCTTTTTACCAGTGTATTTAATTGGATAATATACTCTTTTCGCATCTATATCTAAGTCCATTTGATCTTCTCGCTCGAAGAACCATAATTTTCTTTCCTCTTCTTCTAATTCTTTTCGTTTCTTTTCAGCTTCTGTAACTCGTTTGGCTCTAAGAAGTCTTTCCAATTGTTCTCCTAATTTTTGTTCTCTAAGTTTATTCCAATCTTCATAAATCTGTAATAAAAAATATAATTGTTTTAAATTCATATAAAATGATTAAATGTGTTTTATTAACAAGGAGATAATTTGTAAGTATTTTTAGATACTATAAATGCATCAATTGTGTAATATATCTTACCTTGCATTGTTCAGATATGTCTAATTGTTCTTGTGTTTTTACAGCAGCAGCCACAGAGTTTTCTAAATGGTTCTCAAAACCATCAGCAGTTTTTAAACCAGCAAGTAATGCATTTAGTTGATTAATAACATCTTTATTCGAGTCATCGACTGTTACTCCTTCAATTTCTTTCTTAATAAGATCCAATATTTCTGAATACACAGATTTGTCCTTAACAGTTTCAATCAATTTACAAGCTTTATCATACTTCTTATAAAGTACAAGCCCCAATAAATTGCAACTATAACCAACATTTGTGTCAGTTTTTGAACCAAACATTGACAAAGTTTTACCAACAAGTAGTTTGGAATCTTTTATATCAAAATGATCATCGTAGAAGTTATTACGTAAAAATTTAACTCTTACTTTAATTTCTTCTTTTTTCTTTTTAGTTTCAACCACTTCTTTTACGATTTCTTCGAATGGTTCTGGATTTTTTAAATAGTGGTAACAAGAATATAGGGCTAAGTTATTTGTTATTGAGTGTGACCAATCTTCTTGTAACATCACCATACTTGCAACTCTAGCAGCAGTTTTAAAATCTCTTGAATTTATTGAACCATCCATTAGTAAGTTTGCTGTGAAACTGTCAAGAAATACACCATAATTTAAACGATCATTTAATACGTTAAGAAGTTCATCATTCTTGCCCGTCTCGTGGAAAGCTCTGATAACAGCATGTGATGTAGAATCCAAAGTATTACCTGTTTCAGAACTTAACCTCAATTTATGCAAAAGGTCTGTTACTTCATCGAAATGATGATCCTCATGAATAACATTTGCAAATATATCTACATCTATAGCACTGGGTTTACCATTTTGTTGAATACCCTGCTCTAACTCATAATATAAATCATCTACTTTAACTTTTTGTAAAATTGGGGTTAATTGTCGTGCCGACCAAGCTTCTGTACATTTATAAGATTCTGACAGAAATGTTCGTTTTGAATTGAATATATTTTTAACATTTTTATTTGTGTACAATCGCGTTATATATATTGCTTTATTTTTCCACATTTTTAACAATCAACACTTAAATAATATCCACAAAAAGTTTTGACATATCCTTCTACAGAGTTTTATTAATTACTAATGCCAACCTAGCGAATGCTCAATTTTTTTGATACCAACTTGACGCTTAATAGAAACTCGAACAAGACTGTCTAATTTATAACAAGCACAGTTTTCAAAACACAGGAAATAATTAATAAAAACATTTGAATTATTTTAAAAACTATATTATTCATGAAGTAAATATAATGTTAAGGCACTTTACAGTTTATAATAATTAGTTTAGCAAATAATTTATGACTATGAGTAAAAATTTTATGAGTTCATTATATGTAACTTATAAAAATATTATTAGACTTTATTATAAATTAAGAATTAATGGCAGTAACTTTAAAGTAATTATGAAATCAACTTTGCAGATCTATTTATGGACAATTATGCGAACTCCTACAAGGCCCCAAACATGTGGCGACTGTTTTCATTCAAAGCGTTTCTTTCCACTAGAAAAACATGTTCAATTCTAATAAGAACGCACGCTATAATGCATAAACTACGTCTCCAATAAGAAATTACGAAGAACAAATCCCTTTCGGTAAGAAGCTTTCTAAACATTGCAATAATTATTCAGATTCAGCCTCTAACCATCTATCTCTATTAATTGTTACATTCTAAATAATTTAAATATAGACAAGAAATATCATAATTATAACAAGTTTTAAGTATATGCTATTGTTAGTGAAAATTAAAAAAAATTAGATATGATTAAAGCGGTGCATAATTTTCTCAAGTGCAAGAAGACTATTTATATTTAGAAATTAGTACCTCCTTCACTAAAAAAATGCTATTTTTGTAATTAAAAATTACAAATATTTAGGCAATAGAAATTCTGATCGATTACCAACATTGTAAACATATAAATTTTGCAAACCCTTAAATATTTTTCCATCATTATTTAAATAAATTGAAAATAGAGCTATTGTTAAAAAATTTGAAGTTTTAAAAGGCACATATTATTAACAATTTTTAATATTAGTTTTAACAAAAACTGAACGTGTAGAAATTTAATGAGTGTCTTCGTTTCTTTCCCAATCTTTCGATACAGATGAATCAATTATTTGACTTTACACAGCTTTCTTTGGTGTATTTTCATGTGCTCTTCGAAGGCGACGTCGTAATTCATTTGGAAATTTCTCATAACACTTCTTACAAACTGGTTTTTCATCGCATTCATAAAATTTACTTTTTTGTGTCATTTTAGTATCGCAGACGGTGCAAGCGAAATGATGAACACACCAAGCTTTATTGAGAGCAGTGAATACTAAAAAATAATTAGGTAAGTTATAATATTTTTACAAATATAGGTTATTTGATTTAAAATAACATAAACTTACCATCACCCGCAATAACCTGGTTGCAAACAAAGCAAAGATTACCAAACAATTGATGGTAATGAATCTCACAATAAGCCAATCCTTTCTTTTCGTAATGGCGATGCCCCAAAAATGGTTTTTCACATTTAGCGCACACGAAATGCTAGTGAAAAGAATATCTTGATTATATTAATGTTCCAATAAATCATAAAATAATTATGTAATGAAGATTATTACCTCTACATGCCAATGTTTTCCAAGAGCAGTTACAACACGTTCCTCAATTGGTCTGCGGCAAGCACCACAAATTGGGATTCCCATTTTATCATGGCAACGTAGGCAATACAATTCGTTCTGTAAAAGATTTATGAATTTTAATATTGATTAAGAAACGCCACCATTACTCTATAGCATTATGGGTAATGCTATCCGACTATTTTAATGCTATGTGGATGAAAACATCTCCGCTTCCTTACCATATCATTATTAGCAAATCCAGGTCTGCTGCGGACCTCCCTAGCAGAGCTATCCAGCTCTATTCCACAAGCAGTGCAATTAAAATGATATCCATGGTAAACTTCACCCCTAAACCGTAGGGGTGCATCGTCAATTAGCCCATGGCATTTATGGCACACATGTTTGCCAAGTCCACGAGCTTTATCCTTGGCGTTACATTCATGGCAGAGAGCCCTTCCTTGATTGCGAATAAATCCAGTATCCGCAAGTTCTTTAGAGCAATGTTGACATCTAAAACAACTTGGATGCCAACTTGCAGCCATTGCTTTTATAACACGACCAATCACGAATTCGCCTAGAACAGAAATAATTATACATTTCCTAACAATTAGAAACTTTACAACAGTAAGACATTACAACTATTTTACCAATACATTACTTAATATGTAAGATTATATAAGCTTACTTAAAAAGCTTTATTAAGTTCAGAAATGTAAATTTATATCTGAAGATAACTTTTGATATGTAATCTTACATTACATTTACAAAACATTATGCAACAGGTAAACTTTTTCATGTTAAATAAACTTTAAATATATGTAACTGGAAATAACATTCCGTATTCAGCATTTTTAGATAATCTTTGAGATTTCATAAGAAGAATACTGCAGAAGCAGATGTATACGAACCACATTTGTTACAGCAAGGTGCAAACAGTACTTGGAAATCGTGGTCGCAATATTTACGGCCCTCAAACTCGTAAAAAATCCCATCGTTGAATTGGCGAAAGCATTGTGCGCACCTAAAATAACAAGTATATTAATCATTTAATAAAGCAATACATAAACAACCCAGTTGAATTAGATTCTTACACGAAGCATTGTGCATGCCACAATTCTCCATTGGAGTTGACAATCTTCTCGTGTGGTTCAAACCCGTCCTCACACCGAGAGCAAAACATGTTGCTCAACGACATATTTCCTTCCAATCTGCAAGTAAGTTATTAATATTAATATAAATAAATATAATACAGAGCAAATAAAATTATTAGTCTTACTGTATGTATTCCACCATGATTGCAATTATTGTAATAAGAACTTTACAAATAAAACTATATAAAGGGTAACCGCAAGTAATCAGATTTCCGTTAGGAAAATCAGTTAATTAACGGATGTGACTAATATAGTTTAAGCAGGAAAATTGTTATTACAAATAAAAAGCCAACGCCTTTTAATATTGAGGTTATGAACACATTAAAAATAATAATATATACACATAATAATAGAAATATAGTGATATGTTTATCAAATAATTGATTTCTAAAAAGCAGACGGTGTTAAAGTGTATGAAGTATTTTTGAACATAGTTTATCAAATCAGTAATGGGAAGCTTTACAATATGAGGAAGCGGTTATACAATATTAGCATTGACAGTAAAGTATTTTTGATAAAATGTTGTTGTTATCTTATTTAAACAGTATTATCTAAATACAAGCTTACCCAGGCATTATCACAATGTTGAAAATTTCAAACTGAAAACTGGACCTTTAAAAGAATGTTGACAGCTGTAAAAATGAGTCCCCGTGTATATACATACATATATGTAGTTAACATCAAATAATTTGTTAACTACTTATGAAACTAATACAAATAAAACACACGTAAAAGAGATGAAACTATATTGTTCTCTATAAGTATCTTACCTTTATTTTAACTATACTTTAAAACTACTATTTGCAAACTCTACGCCCTTTAAGTTTACTAATTATTAATTACGTCAGCTATCTACCAATCATGGCACTGTGCCCATATACAGAAATCAAAATAATTATGACGTCAGGTGTTCATTATTTAAATGTGGGATAGCAAAATACTCATATGTTAATTTTTAATAATCGTCTTATTTAATAGCTTGTATTTAAGCATGATACATTGAAAACTTTAATAGATCTTATTTAAATGATCTTCTTCGCGACTGCTCCTATGTATGTTTACTCCTGCAACCATGCAACATGCTTAACACTTTCTTAATGAAAATATTTTGAAGATTAGCATTCTTATTTAATTTAGGAGGATTTATAAAATTATTTTTGTTCATCTAAATGTAAACATAGCATTTTTAAATTGTATTTTATTAGATAAGGCTGTGAATAGACTGGCTCGTATATGATTGCAGTGTAGTGCAACAGTTTGCAGAATTAAAAATTTAATAAAACAAAAGTTATAATGTGTTTTTTTTATGTAACTTTACATTATATTAACCTAAAGTATATTATGTAACAGGTAAATCTTTTTATATAAGATATATGTAATTATGTTCAGCTGAAACATTCATAAATTTAAAAATCTGTTAATGAAAATAAAAATCCCATTTATTAAAATTTTATTATGTAACAAATTAAAAAAATAAATATACTTTTGTGCGATTAATCGTAACATAAGTAAATTATAATGATTATAACATTATTATTATTTTAATAGAGATAAAATAGCTAGTGGTATAGTCATTGTCTGGTCATCAACTAGAACAATATCGAAGGTATCCATGTACACAGGTAGATTTGTCTCCACCTAAAACGATTTTGTATTTTAAAATTGGTGCACTATTTGAAGTAAAATTCTAAATAAGTTAACTTACATGGTCGTAGAGAAAACCTATTTTAATAACAGCTTCTGAATGAGGCATTCCATCAGCCATCTTAGCATCCCCTAGCGAATCTCCCATTACAATTACATTAGCTCGTTTTTTCACAGAATCGGAATAATCTGTTCCTACTAATGCAGTTTCATTTTTGTTAAAAGTATGAATTATAGGCCGTCCTAGCCCATTTAAATACTCATTTTCGTATTTTAAGAAATTGGATATTACCTGAAATGATATTTAATAAATGTTTGATTGTATTATCCAGTTTTAATAAAACAAACATACTTCAAATTTCTTTCCAAGCACACAGTTTCGTTATTGGGGCTGTAGTACATTCTAATAAATTTTGTAAATTAAAAAATAGTGCTATAACAGTTATAGAGGACATCTAATATAATGAGCAAAGTGTACATGGAAAGTTATTTATGTAAAATATAATAAGCACCTTAACATTTGGCAAAAGAACGTCACAGGTTTTAAGTATGGCAACTACAGAATCTCCTAATCCTGCAGAAAACACAAGAACAGGAACTTCCGCTTTAAAAAGTTTATCAAACATAGTATTAGCCCCACATCTGTATAATACAAATTTTGTTACTATAATGTCATAGATATATTAATCTTAAGATGATACTTTACCTAAGAACGTGTTTATAATCACTTGCTGCTTCCTCAATATCTTTTGTAGAAAATTTGAAACCCCTGAAAATTAAAAAAAACAAAGATAACGAAAGATAAATTTATATAATTAGGGATATTATTATCACATTCTTACTTAAGTAACTGCTCAGACTGTGTCCACCATTCAATCATATGGTGAATTTTTTCTTCTTCTGGCATATGTGGATCAATTTCAATAGGACGATATTTATTATATAACTCGTTTGACTTATCTAAATAACATTTTGGAATCGTCTTACACTTATTAAATAAACCAAAACTGGATATAATTTTACCATTTTTAACATTTTGTTTTGTTATAGTAAAATCAAAATCAGTAACAACTTGTAAATTATTGAATCCACCACTTATTAAATTGTTTATAATATGTTCAACCTTTTTAGGATCTTTTATTTTAACATGAGCAGCTTTAAATTCTATTAAGCTATCAATTGTAAAAGACATTTTAAAATATTTGAACAAGTGAATAATAATTGCTTTAAAACAAAATTATAAGTTACTATTAATAACTGATTAGTGTGACAGAATGTGAAATAAATATCTAAATTCACAAATATCAATATAATTAAGCACTTATAAAGTATAGATACCATTAATTATGTTTTTTTAAATGATAAAGAACTAGAAGACCTTGTACTTATTAGTTAAAAATAGTGATAAAGAGCTCCAAACATTTGACATATTTAGAAATTTGCATAATAGTTATTTTGACTTATATAATCTCCTATGTAATGCCATCTGGATTGTAAGAGAAGCAGCAGCAGGATATGTTAGCGGGCAGTACAAATTAATTAGAATATAAAAAGAAATAACTAAAACCAATTAAATAATATTAACAAAGTAACAGTCCATGCCATATTAAAAACAAATCAGTTTATTTTTATTATGATTAGATATAAAAGAGGTAAAAAGTTACATAGAAAAAGAAATGGAAAGTTTGTCTTAATACAGGTTTACTGGTGGCAAGATTATCGTTAGATAACATTGTCTTGCTACTTTTCACTTGTTAGATTTAAGTTGTAAGGTTTATTTACTTTTAATTTGGGTAGCACAGGATTAATTATGTTAAGAGCTTCTACACCTTAAACAAATATTGATTCAGTCATGTCAAACGTACCAGGTACCGCGGAACCATATCGATCAAACAACTAAAGGTATTTGGGCAGTCAAACTCTATGTGGAAGACTCCTTAAACAAGAGAAATTATTTAACAGTAATTTTAATGAGCAAAAATTGTATAAAATGGGCGGCAAGTTTTGCAAACAGTGGAAAAAATCAAAATCGAACGCTGCGGTAGGTTCCGTATTAGATCAGGTAATAAGTCAAGCAGATGGAGCGGAAAATCAGTGCCTGTTGTATAGGATTGCGAATTATAAAAAAGGTAGAATATATTGATAACGGATCATTTGTTTATTGTTCTTCTGAAACAGAAGTTATTGTTTGTTACAGGCGGTGAATTAATTGATGCCTACAATTCAGGAGGTCAAGCGGAAGTTGAGAAATTAATAAGGGAACAATTTGGCATACTAATGTATTGTGATGGGCGTGGACAAAAAATTAATAGAGCTGAATACTTGAGATGGAAATACCGCGATTGTGAACAAGTAAAATAAATTAAAATAATATAATGGAATTTGTGAAAAGAAATAAAGAAGAAGTAATGTTTTTCAGGTCATGGTTCCCATAGAAGCATCCCTATCTCCTCATGATCCTTTGGGAAGATGGCAGGACCACGAAGCTTGCTGGCAAATGCGTTACAGAGGGTCCTTGGGAGAAAGTTTACTTCACGTTTTAATTATCTGCGACACCAAATTACACACGCGTCTGGCAAGGACCTTGCTGAGATGTTTTCCAAGATTATCTCTGGATGTTGTTGAAGGAGAAGAATATTTAGGTAATTGTGGTTCAGAACTCTGCTTTAGTTAAAGATTTGCTAATATATAAATAATGTATTTCAGGTGCAAGTGCTTTGCATTTGGCAATTGCGTACTTCAACAATGAGTTGGTTCAGGATTTGATAGAAGCAGGTGCAAATGTAAACCAAAGAGCAATAGGTAATATACAGGATTCATTAATTGAAGTGATCGATTCAACTGATAATCTCATTTTTATTTTTAGGAAGCTTCTTCCTTCCTCGGGATCAGCAAAAGGCTAAACCTGCAAAGCACACTGATTATGAAGGGTTGGCATATTTGGGAGAGTATCCTTTAGCATGGGCGGCATGCTGTGCCAATGAAAGTGTTTACAATTTATTGCTAGATTCAGGAGCAGATCCTGATTTAAAGGATTCATTTGGAAATATGATTCTCCATATGGTTGTTGTTTGCGATAAATTGGTAAGCTTTGTAGTCTTAGATAATTACCTAATTTTGTTTGATGATTTTATAAAAATATTGATTTCTAATTCAGGACATGTTTGGCTACGCTTTACGCCACCCAAAGTTACCAGCAAGTAACGGAATCCTAAATAATAACGGGCTGACTCCTCTAACATTGGCGTGCACTCTTGGAAGAGCTGAAGTTTTTAGAGAGATGTTAGAACTCTCCGCTAGGGAATTTTGGAGATACAGCAATATTACATGTTCAGCATATCCCTTAAATGCTTTGGATACCTTACTTCCAGATGGACGAACAAGTAAGACATATTTATTGTATTGAATTGGCTACAATTAAAATACTCTATGATTGTATAATATATACAGATTGGAACTCTGCATTGTTTATTATCTTGAATGGAACTAAGGAAGAACATTTGGACATGTTGGATGGTGGAATTATTCAAAGGCTGCTGGAAGAGAAATGGAAAACTTTTGCGCGTGTATGTTCCTTGAAAGGTGTTTCTTTTGCAATTGGGTTGCATAAAAAGCAACTAATTTCCGTAATTTTTATTTATTTTCAGAAGCAGTTCCTTAAACGACTTCTGATATTGTTTATTCACCTGATCTGTCTATCAGTTGCCGTTTATCTGCGCCCTGCCGAAAGATCATCGCCTGTTGTAGACGGAGCAAAGCCTGGAACCTCCAGTAACGATAACGACGATGATCCTGAAGACGTTAGAACAATCGTCCGCTATGTCTTTGAAGTTGCTACTATCCTAGGCGTATTGAGCTACGTCATATTCCAACAAGGAGACGAAATTAAAAATCAAGGACTTGGTGCCTTTTTGAAACAATTGGTAAAACGCTTTATCAAGTAATGTAACGAAATCGTCCACAATTTATCTATTAAATTTCATATTGTATTATAGACAAGAGCCCCAGCCAAAGCAATTTTCTTGGTGTCTAATCTTTTAATCCTTGCTTGTATTCCTTTTCGATTTATCGGTGATCGCAACACTGAGGAAGCTATTTTGGTTTTTGCTGTTCCTGGGTCATGGTTTCTTCTCATGTTTTTTGCAGGGTAATTATTTCTGTTACTCTTCCTTTATTATTTATGCAATCTTCTTATGCTGTGTTTTTTCTCAGAGCTGTTCGACTAACGGGGCCTTTTGTCACGATGATCTACAGCATGATTACTGGAGACATGTTAACCTTCGGCATTATTTACACCATTGTTCTCTTTGGGTTTTCGCAATCATTTTTCTTCCTCTATAAAGGTAAGTTCATAAACTACATGTTGGAAGAAATTTTCTAGAGCAGTTTTTTCATTTTAGGATATCCAAATGTAAAATCAACATTGTACAGTAGTTATCCAAGTACCTGGATGGCTTTATTTCAAATAACCTTGGGAGATTACAACGCAAGTATAACGTCGTTTAACGTAGAAAAACATTTCGAGGTATAATTTTATCTAATTTGGTAATCATTTTTGTTATAGTATTCCGAATTGAGTAACACTACATATCCCAATCTCAGTAAAGCAGTTTTTGCGATTTTTATGGTGTTTGTACCAATTCTGCTCCTAAACATGTTAATCGCTATGATGGGCAACACGTATGCTCACGTAATTGAACAATCCGAAAAGGAGTGGATGAAACAGGTAGGAAATTTCATCAAAAATAACTTACGAAATAAAGTTTAATTGTGTTTTTCTATTAATTTCCAAGTGGGCTAAAATTGTGGTAGCTTTGGAAAGAGCAGTGTCTCAGACAGATCTTCATAGATTTTTGGAGGAATACTCAATTGCTTTAGGCCCTTCAGACGATCCTCGTTATGAACAAAGGGGAGTTATGGTTATTAAAAGCAAAAGCAAAACGAGAGCCAAACAAAGGAAAGGAGCTGTTGCAAATTGGAAGGTAATATAGTGGTAATTAAAAATTGATATCTTTGGCTAAATAACACAAGATTTTTCTTTCAGCGTGTTGGAAAAGTTACTATATCTGCTCTTAGAAATCGCAACATGACAGGGGAAGAATTAAGGAGAATTATGTGGGGTAGAGAATCGATTTGTACCCCAACTAAAGGCCCTATAATAATGTTAGTTTTTTTACCATCAACTTTAAGTACAATGATTTTTGCAAATACTACTATTTTTTTTATTCCTTCAGACCTAGTTCCGAAATCGATGGACCTTCTTTGGCAGGTGGATTTGGAGGAGCCCTAACTGCAGCTCTGGATGTAATGGCATTCACACATGATTTAGATTTATCTGGAGCACAGGGATTACAACTTGCTGGAGCTGGAACAATTATTACTCCAAAAGATGCTACTAAACTTTCCGCGAAAGATAATGCACCCGTTTCTGGTCATTCAAAAGCAGTTGACAAATTACAAGGTAAGAGATTATTCGATTTTTTTAAATCTGTGTTCTAAAGTCGAAGTTTTAAGACAAATTTGGGTTTTCTTAAGGTATCTTAACTGCTACTGGCGCATTCGTCATCGCTGGCCGTGAAGGACTAGATCCGTTAAGGGAACTTATCCTTATGGCTGATTCACGACATTCGAGCTCGTAAGTTTCATTAAAGCCGTTGGAAGATTTAAGAGCATTACATCTTACATCTTTCTTCTAGTAAAACTTGGATCGACAGTGTTAATACGTTGGCGAAAGCAGCTGCAAACATGGAGGAACTTCCTCAGGCTGTTATTCAAAGCGTTAAAGCAGCAGACACTAAAAATGCGATGGCTGATCTCTTTGGGATACCTGCAAGGGAAGATGCACTTCCATCGAAAGATGGGCAGGTGCAGTTACCACCAACTATAGATCCAAGTGATAGTGATGGATTTGGAGGTTTGTTTGATATACATAACTTTACTTCCACAGCGGAAAAGCATGTGATTTAGCAAGTTCTAATCTCTTGGATAATTACTAATTAACAGAACCACCGGTATTGGGCAGGGGTTCTCTTCTTCGGCGTGCTAAATCAGCAGCAAATCGTAATTCAGCTAGATCAGCTGATCGAATCCCTTTATTTTCAACAATGGAATCTGATACAGAAACAGATGGTAAATTTGGAATAGAAAATTTGGCTATTTCCGTTGTTACAAAAAACTTTTTGGATTATGAAACGGAAAGAATAAAAGATATCAAAGATTCAACTGGAAATATTTATGTGACGACATCAGGTGGTACAGATTTACAACAGATGTACAAACATGTAAACATGGAGAGAGTAAGACCGAGTAATATAGAAAACGCTATCCTGGGACCTAGAGAAAGGTAAGATTAGGTATTGAAAGTATATTTTTTTTGGGGTGGGAATTAGTTTATTCAAATTATCAGAGCGAATTATCCAACAACTGATGAAGTTCGTCAAGCGAACGAATCGAGATTTGAAGCGGCTAGTCCTTACTTTCAACAAAGTCTGCGCAAAGGAAAACAACGGCCTAAGACCAGACCAAAAACAGCTCGGAATAACAGGTAGGATGCAAACTGTATGCTAGTTTATAAAGCAGAACTCAATATGTTCTTTTCAGGATTTCACCAATGGATAGTTCTGGGAATAGACGAACTGGTCCGTATTCTGCACCAACTTTGGGACCAACGGCTTCTCCTCCAGATCCATTAGAACCGTGGGCAACCAGAAGTTTGGCTGATATGAATACAATCCTCGCTTGGCAGTGTGACAATGACTTTAGTAACACTGATAGTCCACCATAATTCTTTATTTACGTTAGACGTTATTGTTAAATTAACTATATTGTTGCCAGATGAAAAGTATCTCACAGAATAAACGTTATTGACAATTACTACTTCTGGTAATACTTTTACCTAATTTGTATCATTTTCATCAGCTCTATCTTATCATTTGACTTCTATTAATATTAAGCATCATTCAGACTTTTTAAGGGCCAAGAAAATTAATTGTATCTAGTTGCAATTACTCTCCAGTGAAAGCAATAGTATCTAGTCGCAATTGCTCTCCGGCGGTATCCTGTCGCAATTGCCTTTAAGGAAGACCTATTTAAATCGTTAATACAGCACTGGTAATGTATTATAATTGTTATCTTTATTTAATATATACTTTATATCACACGCGTGTTGAATGATAAATTAGTGTGTCTTGACTAACTGTATTTTAATTTCCCCTTAATTAAACTCTGATTAGACGTCTCTGGTTTAAATTTACAGTTCAGTGTAGTTCAGGGTGTTCATATGTTTCCCATCGCTGTGGTCCACTGGTATCGCTGGTTGTTTCTATTGCGACGCATTGTGGTGCGTTTTCTGTGACATTTAGTGCGAAGGAGTTTCACATTTATTTAGTTTTGTGCAGTTTTGTGGTTGTGATAAAACAAATCTCCTGCTGCTTATTAATATTTACTGTTAATTTTTCGTATAAAACATTTATAATGGCTGATGAAGACTATGATGGGGACGAGTAAGTTATTAAACTGACATGTACATGTGTTTGATAATTTCTTTTAATATTTAGTTAGGTGTTTTATCTTTATATTTGTCTTTTTAGTGTAGTAGACGATTTCGATGATGTTGAAGATGATGAAAACATCGAAGAGATGGAACAGCAAGAGGTATGTATAACATTTGTAAAGCATAAACTTACCTAACCTCAAAATGTGACATGAATTTTGTCTGTTTTAGGAGGAAGGAGAAAATATAGGTATTCTTGCACCAGGTCAAGCAGGAGGTGGTGTTAAGAAGTCTGAGCGTATTACAACCAAGTACATGACAAAGTAAGTTTATTGTTCATAATAAAAATTAATTGTCATGCTGTCAGCATTACTTTATTATTGTTGTCACCTTTCAGATACGAAAGAGCCAGAGTCCTTGGAACTAGGGCTCTGCAAATAGCTATGTGTGCCCCAATTATGGTTGAATTAGAGGGTGAAACAGATCCTCTTCAGATTGCCATGAAAGAACTGAAACAAAGAAAGGTATTTTTGTATAAACTTTCTATTATCTGATAAGGATTACAATAACATTGTTTTATTTCAGATCCCAATTGTTATTCGACGTTATTTGCCAGATCATTCTTACGAGGACTGGAGCATCGATGAATTGAACATTGTTGATCATTAATTAGTTATTCCTCAATAATAATATCTCTTCGAATAAGTTTCACTACCCTTATCAAGTGGTGAAAGTATTCTTTAATGTTTAGCTAAGTATTTTTATAATATATAGATTAGGAATATAATTTTTATTTACTTACTTAAATTTTAGTTTTAGCAATGTGGGGATTTATTTATGAAAATATTTAGCATTTAACCGTATATTTGTTTTGTTTTGTTCTGAAAGTTAGTGATGTTTTCTTTTCAATAAATATATTGCATTCGAAAAGAAGTGCAAAACTAGGGCAACATTTTTACGAATAGAAAACACCATAAAATTAAAACCTTAGCTGGAAATAGTCTTACAATAATTATTTGTATTCATAAGGTTTGTTTTGAGGTAAATTTTTAAAGGAGGAAATTTGAGACATTTTTAAATATATATAAAAAATATTAATATTATAGGCTGAATCCAGATATTGTCAATAAATTGACTGTAAAGTAATCATGTAAACACATGCCTTAACTCGTAGGGCTCAAAACTGCGGCTTGTCAAGGCTTTATAAAGTGCATGAATTGTTACTGGATGTAATTGAGTTTGAGAGTATTAAAGATTGGATATATATGAATCTATTGTCATACATTTTTTTGCATAATTGTCAATTTTTATTTACTAATGTTTTAGATTAAAATAAAGTAAAAATAAAAAATAATATCAAAGAAACAAACCATTTTGTACAAGATTACTGTAATGTACTTTTTCGCTAAATTTAGATAAAGTATGTTCATAATAATGATTATTAATTGTAATTACACTTATACAGATCACATATTAGTCGATTGGTTATAGAATTAATTACTAATTACTTATTTATATGTGTTTAGTTTCATCTATAAATCAAAGATGTCACTGCTACTAAATACACAAATGCTGCTTGTCAGTCTAGAAGAAGCAACTGAATCACCAGCATCAATTTCAGTAACTTTAGTGCGGTTGATGTGTTTGGTTAGTGCAGGATTATTCACGATAAAATGTGAATTAAAAATAAGAATTAATTTCGATTAATTTTTAGTTAATAAAACTGTGTAATTATATATTGTGCTTTTAGTGATTATGTTATCGGTTTTAAATAACTTTTTTAGTGAGTTTTCTTTAATAAAATATTAGTTTTGTGTTGAAAATTTGCACCTGGCTCCACTAATCTAAAAGGTAAACAACATTTATTTTAATTTTTTAAGTTTTGTGTGTATACTTAATTATATATTTTATTATTCATTTATTTATAAAACTTTCTGCATTATTACTATTTATAATTGCGATTAATTAACTGTTTGAAGTATATGTTTTTTAAGATTAATTTCTTATACAATAGTCCTTCTCGGTTAATTACTTTGAATATTAAAATATATTTTTAGGTTAGGTTGTTCAATCAATAAAAATCAATAATTATTTTTTTATATTGATTAACAGCTTGTTGTTATACAATTAGACGTGTATTCTTATGCTTTATATATATTCCTTGTGATGCGGTTTTGCTTTATTATTATAATTTCAATACTTTATTATTTTTCTCAATTATCTATGGTAGATAACATAATGTAAATAACATTTTTCACACTATTGATATATATTTTTTGATATAAACAGATAGTTTATTGATATATAATTCCTGTATCTAAACTAAATATATAATCAATAAGTGTTAATCCTGTTTGTTATGGGAATATTGATTTTATATTGTATCGAACCCCAAAATAGAAAAACAAGTAATACTCGATAAAACTAAATTTCCAAAAAAAAAATGTTATCTATTATAAATCCGATAATGATTTTATTATTTTTAATCTTTTGGAATTCCTAAAACTTAATTATTTATTTGTAAAAAAAAGTACATGCGTGGAAAGGATTCATTATGAATTTAAATTAATTATAATTTATAGATAGTTAAAACTTGGTCATAAAATGGGACCTTTTAATATTTCTGTTTACATCTTCAATTTTTTCTGGGTAGGGGTTACTGAAAATACGGAAATGTGTCATTTATATGTCAACAGTCTATCTGCAAATTGACACATAAATCATAATTTAGTGATCTGAGATAATTGAAAATATTAATAGCGATGCTTCATTTTAATAATGTCTGTGGTCAGATAAAACCTAAATTTTACATTTGTAAATAAAATGCGTATGTGATTATCACTTAAAAGGTTACCATAACAAAAATCTTTGATAAAAATACTGTGCCATTATTTAAATTTTCGGATTAGATAGGACTTCAAGAAATTTCTCAAAAAGAAATTCTAAAAATAAGAATCAAGAATCTCTCAGCTTCTTGCAATTTGATTTCTCTGACATTTTGTAAATGTCATACTTTTAAACTTTGTTTAAGAATTTAAAATGCATATTCTTATAAAAAGTTGTTTTTATTTTTTATCAAACTGTCGCATTTTAAAGCACAATGGGCGTTATGTAGGTTGAAGACTGCTTATTTTATATGGATACCTATATAAGAACACACAATGCTTTCAAAGAGAACAAGTGCAGTGTCGAATTAGGATATACGGTTTAAAAATTCACCAACTGGAAAGTTCCTTATATTTGCAAGCAAATACAAAAAAAAATGTTTGAATTTTAGTTTGTATATATTTGAATTCGGCTCTGAATACGAGGTTATCTGGTTAGCAAGTTTCTGCAAAATACCTAATCCAGTATTCAACAAAGTCTTCACCATTCTTTATGCAAGAAACACACACACATACATTGTTATGTACATTACATATATATTCACAAATATTTGTAACTGCATTATATACTGAGCTCAACATCTCCATATTATTATTCGTTGCTTTGTGTTTTGTACTCGTAATTTGCACGTGCTATTTATTACTTGTGCATTGTGAATTGTACTAATTGCAAATATGAGCTACCGGTTTGAGACTAGTCAATACTTGGTATCAAATAGATTGAGAACCATTGCTACAGACGAATAAATTGATATTATATGCAAATTTTTATTTGAAGTGCATTTTCCTTATTATACGACTACGAAATTGACAGATAAACAAAACAATGTTTGGCGATGAAATAATTTCACAATTGATAAGGTGATAAAAAACTAACCTTCGTAATAGGAAAAATATCAGCTGTGTATTGTTTGTTATGAATAGGATTTGATTGAATATATCGGCCGCGCATTCCATTAGCAAACTGTAAAAGGTAAAATCACCTAGTATCAACTCGTATGTAGGTTTTTGTTTGGCCATGTATTGTCGGACCATGGACGATAGAGCTGGGATCGGATCGCATTGCAATGGAATGTAGGCAGAGCGGGAAATATGCAAATTAGATTGGTATGCAGAGCTCAAGCAAAATAATTTAACAAAAAAAAACCTGTTTAAAAGTAAATATTTATTTATGTGTGTTGTTTTTTTATGTGGATTCACTTATTGAAAAGTGATAGTAAATGTATTGCATCCAGTTGTATAATAATTTGGTTAATATATACTGGTACAGATTAGATTCAACTGTATCTAGTAGTAATTGACTTTCTGGGGACCTGGGTTTAATAAAGAAGGGTTGGCTTCTAGTTTTTATATATGCTGTAAAAAAAAATTAGTCGATAAAATGATTTAGACGCTTCTCTTTTAAGCTAAGCTGCACTGCCAAAAAATACTGCCCAGAAATAAATGTAATAATTCAGTAATACATTGAATCATATAAATGTACATGGTGATTTAAAAGTCGCACGGAAATTATTATTTTTATTATTATTACAGAGGCGTCTAAAGAATTTTTTCGACAAAGTTTTATTTGTAGTGTAGGTTTACTTAATAGGCGAGATTACACTTACACTTTTCGTTGCCTTATCGTTTCAAATTATCATTTATTACATCCAGATTATTGTAATGGCTTTTGAATACAGGCTTGTTAAACACCAGGAGGTTAAGCGCCTGGAGGAATTTAAATAATAGAATTACATTGGAACTGCTTAAATTTTAGCAGGTGCTTCTATTGTGAAATGCTTTATAATATGACAGACCTAACCTGACGCTTTAAATATTTCTTATTGAAAATTGTTTGACAAGTATAAAATGGTTCTGTCAACAATAAATCCAAATGTAAATGACCTTAGTCGACCTTAGACAACCTAAATATACTTATCTTAAAATATAGTTAAAGCTTTATTGCTAATACATATTAAATTGAATTGAAATCGTGTTGTTTTGCATGTTACTGTAAATGCATGATTGTCGGTACCTATAGATAATATAAATATAAAAATAATAAATTAATTCTTATGGTATTACCCGAGAAAGTTGCAATAGCTGGTGTTTTAACAAGAGTAACATTACTTAACGACAAAGTATCTGGCTTTTACATTAATAATTTATATTACATGTATATAAATACAGATTTGTAAATAAGCTAAGAAGCATTATGAATAAGTTTATTACGGTAGCAAAACAATGGACTTGAACGAATCGGATCGCGTGGTGGCAGCCCAAACAATGGGGAGTTAGATTTACATAACGAATAATCAGTAACTAATATATGTGTGTGTGTGTCGCCATTACTGACCTTATTAGATTTTCATATTTATATTCATTGATTCTATCATTGATAAACTCTATGCAGTCATTTTACTATCTGCACCCGTATAATGCAATAATCAGATTGAATTGAAAGAAGAGTTACTTGAATGGAAATATTTCACATTACGTTTCGCACATTCTTTACATTAGTTTTGCAACTACTTTGCGGGCAAGTCAAGAGAGATGATAAGTATATAAGAGCATCTGATAACGAAACCGCAAGTGGGTTTTGTTACTGTTACATTATGTAATTAAAAACACTTTTAAAATATATCGAAATATTACAAATCATGTGTTCATAATTTATGAGATAAATAAAGAGTAGGTTTCATTGAGAAAAAAGAATGCAAATCTAAGAAAGTGGGTGGTGGGCGCTAGGTTACAGACATGGCGATATTAGGCGGGGCTCATACACGTATTTCATTACATTAGACATTAGCTGTTCGATGTAAGTAACTGTAGTTTCACATGATTAATATTCCCAGAGTATTGACCATAAAATAATGCAATACATATTCATGTTTTGTATATATTGGAACTGTGACAGATATCGTTAAGGCATTGACATTAGATTTTACACAGAGTATCGTATGCTTTTGTAGATCTTTAGACTTTACAATCTTCGGTAATTGGTTCGGCCAGCTGGGCTACCTTGACAAAAATGAAAATTGTAACTGTCTACAATTGAATTTGGTGTGAGAAGTAAAAAAGAAAATATCCTTTAATACAAACTATCAGAAAATATCGAGTGACATCTTAATTTTATTATATTAATTTTGTTTTTACATCATTTTCAATATTGTAATTAACAAAACGATGTTATTTTTAATGGGCTTGTGTCCTCATTTTTTAGTGGTCGATTTTTTAATTGTTGATTGAAATTGATGTTAATAAATGTGTATTGGCGTTTCTATTTTATTAAATATCTAAATATTGACGGAGATATAGTAATTAAAAGTTTGAATTGTAGTTTTAGCGCTAGAAATGGTCGGCCATATTTATATGACGTGAAATGCATTTTAACGTCAGTTATTTGTTGAGTAGGTCAGTGCTGTGGTAATGTTCTGTAGCTGTTGGTAGTTAAATAATCAAATCAAATCAAAGAATAATAAGTTTTTATTTTATTTAACCCTGTTAAGGCAGACATAATATTGAAATTTGAGTGTTCCTTGAAATAGCTGTAAATAATATTTGATATTTTGATATATAAATACATATAGCAGAGATTTATGAGCTGTAAGGTTGGTAACCTTACACAAGGATTGTGATGTCACATGCACTTGGAATGTGTCCAACGTTGAATCCCTTTAATAATTAAAGAGACAAAATGACTTTTTTAATTGTTAATATCTCTTAACATATAAGGAGTTATTAAAAAATAAATGAACATTTGAGATTCTAGTAACCCACTTTATCAATATATAGTACACTTTTATAGAAATTAAAACATAGGACACAAGCCCATTGGTGTCATTATGCATATACGTATATTTTTTATCTATTATACATTGCTATCTATTTTTATAAATATAAATACTTAACCAATTGTTATAATTATAGCATAATTTAGACAATAGAATGCTAATGTACATTTAACATTAATAGCTGTTTAAATATGGACCACAGATTAAAACAAATAATCCTTTATACTTACTGCATCTAATACCTGACGCTACTGTTTCTTTTGTTCGTTTCACTGTCGTGTAGAAGTAAGAAGGGCCTCCAATACATATGGCACTGCTTATAGTGAATTAGTTGTCATGACCTCTACTACAAAACCAATCACTCCAGATTCGTATATAGATATATATACATAGCAGTTCACCACATGGACATTCTATAAATGGCAATGATTAACATAGTTGATATACTATATATGTAAAATGATTTTCACTTTCGTGAATGATGCTACATGCTCGTACATATTAATTACCAAATTAGCATAATGGAGTGCCGCGATACTGTCAAATGAAATATAGTTATGTCTGAAGAATACTAATTATTATTCATAAATTTGTTAATGAGTATAATATACAAGGAGTTTTACAATTTATATATTGTAACTAGCTGTCCCGGCCACGCGTTGCTGTGCCTAACGTTTTTGTCATATTACATTACATAGCGCCATCTATTGAATATTTACTCAATCTAGTCAACAGAATATTTACTCAATCTAGTCAACAGATGTCGCCATCATCGTCGCCAGATGTCATATGTCATATACAGATAATTAATTTGCAATAAGATAATATTGCAATTATAAATTGAGATGTAAGCTATCCTATCTTTCAAGTTGGATCAAACTGCACACGGTGTACAAATTTCATTAAAATCGGTTAAGTAGTTTAGGAGTCCATCGCGGACAAACTCGGACAAACATGTGACACGTAATTTATATATATTAAGATTATAATATTTGTTCATCCGTTAGGAGTATATAATATTCTTGAGTCTACCTTCTCCTTCGCACTTCGGTTTTGGTTAAATGTATTTATTAAAGATAAATGAAGAATTTAAAAAAAAATGTATGCAACCGGTATGAATAAATTTCAATATTTAGGATCGTTTATTTTGCTGCTAAGATCTTTATCAAAAATTTGAACTTATAGAATTATAGGTTTAAGCTTACACTTTAATCTTTTATTATCCTCGCATAATTTCGTTTAAAAGTGCAAGTGCAAACTACGGAATACTAAGCCTTGTTTTTCAATGATTTTACTCAATAAAATCACTCGCATACGCTGGAAATCTTAATTACGTTTGCAAGCGGTTTTCATCGCCGTGTAATGTCGATTTTGAGTTGGCCGTCAATGAGACGGAGATCGTTTTAGTAAACATACGTGCGACATCCAACATTTGTTGTAAGAAGTCGTACAACACGTCCACACTAGTGCGACATGCAACATAATACGTCGGAAGCTTTCATATTTCGAACGAATTTCTTCAACCTGTTTCAGAAAAGAAAATGTTTACAAAAAATAGTAATAAAACTCCGTTATTTAACAAGGTCTCTACTAACTCGTGATTACCCTTGTCAAACCTAGTTTGTCCAGTAGCACTAGTCTTTATAAATATTGGATGTCGCATGTTTATGTCGCACTAATCTGTACGATTCATTATAACGAAGTAGCAGCTCGTATCTTCGAAAGGGTTGGCCATAACTGCGTAAGCAGTGGCATTATGAATTGTAAACACTCATCATATGACGGTATGACGCTTGTCTCTCTGTTACCTTGTTCAAATATTGACTTGACATGTTTTATACAACTTACATTTGAATTTAACACGCATACGATGACGCTCTATGTACATTGCGAAACGAACAAAAGAAGCAAATAGCGTTTCAGGTATCTTGTTCAGGTATTAGGTCTAGTAATAAGCTTTATTTATTTATTTTATTATCTGGTCCATGTTTAATCAGCTATTAATGTTTAATGTACACTAAATATATTAGTATTCTATTGTCTAAATTACTCTATAATTATAACAATTTATTTTTTAATGTATTAATATTTATAAACATAGTTATGAACTTGTAATAGATGACTTGAAATATTTATAGGAATATATGACTCGAAGTTATAATTTTATAATAAATTTTAGCAGAAATATTACGGACTCTACTATTGTAGGTCACAATTAATTTAAGATAAACAAAAGAAATGATAACAACCTTTTTTCAAAGATGCCAATTTTTTAAAACAAGAAACTGTTGTCTACCATTCAGCATAGCGTGAAGTAAGAAACAATTTTACTAATAATAATAATATCCATATTTTATGATCATGTTTTTTTCCATGTAGCGATATTTTTTGATGACATTTTAAAGTTAAAATATTTAATTAATTAAATCACATTTCATAGTTTTTTGCAAGGATTTCCACATTAATATGTGTACTTGGAACTATTAAAATAACAGGTTTGCCAACATAACACTAGAAAACCATGAATTAACTTTTTAATTTATGCTATGGTCACATGTGATTTAAATTTAATGTAATTTGTATAACGAGGATTAACAAAAATATTTTTTGCGAAGTTTTATTTATTTTAAAATGATTTGTCAATATTACTAAAACCGCAAAATACGAAGTCTGTTCCTCTACAATTTGGCATGGATCCGACCTCCCTTTCTTATGACTCACTATTTTCATGCCGCTATTTTGGTAGCGATCCAATATTCTTTTTTATTTTATTTTCAAAATTCCATTTATAATATTATATTTGCAAGTTTCTTCATCTCTATTTAGATTTTATTCGTGCAAGTCTGCCATTAATTTGAGCGTCGCGGCGCCTAATAACGAGCATCAATTCAAACAGCGCGGCGCTCAGTCGGAACACAGAATTGTCAACTGACTGTAATAAACAATAAAACTAGACATATTTATAATAACATTATAAGTTACAAAACTACACAGAAAGACGTAACTGTAGATATAGTAGTAAGGAAAGATATATTCTCCAACTGTGTACCGCAGGGAGTGTCAAACGATGAACCGCGGAATATTACTATCTTATATTCTATGTATGTATCATAGCGATTCCAGAATGTCTTCACTCAAAAAGATTAGAAAGGTTTTCTACTTATATATTATTATTTAATAAAATTGCTCTTCCTTTCCAGTTATATTACCCTCTTTGTTCTATTTGTTCCCATCCTTTTTTGTTCTTTTCCCTCACATATTCCTCCTTCGCTTTTTCCTTTGCTTTGCTGCGTTCTTCATCCTGCGCCTCCTTCTTTTATGTCCACCTCTTCCGATCTTGCATTCCTCTTTCCTATTTACTCTTTGTTGTACTTGTTCCTATCTCTTTTTGCCTTTTTCACTCACTCCTTCCTCCTTCGCTTTTTCCAATGCTTTGCTGCGTTCTTCATCCTTCTCCTCTTCCTTTTATCTCTACCTCTTCCGATCTTGCATTCCTCTTTCCTATTTACCATTCTATTCCAAATAAAATTGAATACGTTGCGAGTGTTTTTTAACAAGACGCTCACTAACCATAGGACTTTGTTTCGTTACCGTTATACTTTGAGTAGCGCTGTTTTAACAATCCTTCTGATTCCTAAAATAGTTCCGTCGCTACCCGCCACTGCTCTTCAGCCACTGCACTAAACTTGCAAGAAAAAAATCAAGGAAAAAACACACTTAAAACTTGTTGTTTTTTTTACTTATTTCTTTCTATTTCCTTTCATCTAAGACCTACGAGTACTAAGTTACGAATACTCTCTGCAGACGACCTTAGACTGAACCAACAACGATACTGTATAATTTATTGTTAAACAAAAAATTAAAATTTATAAATAAAAACTTGTCTTGTATCCGTTTTCTTTGAGAGAATTATTATTTGTCATTAAAATTTTGATAAAAACTGTTAATTGCTTTTAAATTTGATGTAATTATTGGTTTCATCGATTAGTTGTTGAGTCGCAGAAATGTAATTAAAAAGCCTCGTATACACGGGTACAACTTCTCTCTATGACATATATAAAAAATAATTCATAAAAGATCCCAGGACCGGCGGATATCACTTATTTTCTGATGTACAAAATGTGTAAGATTGAGTAGTGTTAATATATACAATGATCGTATGCCTACCTGCTAACTTGACCAGGCGGTAATCAAGGTATATGTCTCACTCACTCTCATCCGCACGGATAATGCACTCTCGCTCCTACTCAGAGCGGAATTAAAATTGGGTCTAGGGGATGTTTGGCCCATTGGATCGGTCCTCTTGTAAAACGTTTTAAAACAGTTGTCTCGTTAACATACGAGTATATAAAAATGAACCATCAGACTATAAGTGAGTTTAAGTAATTTTCTTGTCAACTTTAAAGCGTCTGCAAGGTAATGTACAAAGTATTACAAGACAACTGTTTTAAAGCGTCTACAGGGATAAAACAAGGTATTACAAGATAACTGTTGTCCTCAGACACGCGTCCTGTGGTTCATAAGTTCCAAATCAACATATCTAATGAATTATCCTATGGTCAGGCCTAGATTGAAGTCATAGTGATGTACTGGCAGCATTCATAGTGCCAAACAGTATGTTGTTAATTAAATTTGATCTTTTCCAACGAAAAATGTAAACATGTAACAAGCTTATTGCAATGAATATAAATATACATCAAATAGATCGTGATCTTAATTTGTATAAGGGAAGACGTCGGTACTTCTGAATGCGCCTCTGTGTGAATAACATCAGATCGCGTAATCATTAAATCAGAACCTCGGAATCAAATAAATAATTCTATGGAATCTTAGTTAAGCATAATTTGATGCTCTTTGTATTTGGTTGTTTGGTTCCCAGAATAAAAGTAAAAGCCGTCAGCGAATCGCCTCAAGCAAGTTAACTCGAATGTATCTTGCTGAAACTATTACAGGGATTTGAAACCGTTGAACTATGGGCTATGAATAATAAGTATCACACCTTAGCACATGAAGAATTGAATTTTATTTAATGTATATGTAATTTTATCCAATATTCTATGACATATAAAACTTTCAACATAATTTTTAGAAAAAACACAAGCAATGTTATGGATTTTGACTATAAATATAGAAGAAAAATACATAATTATGTTTGGCATGTTGGTTTTAGGTTTGATACCTCTGTCTAAAGAGTATTCAAATAGTAAAAAGTAAGATTTGCGGACGTGCTATTTCCAACATCGTCTGAATCGCTCCCACACTGTTATCTAACACAGAGGCGTTTGTTATCACATGTGCTTCAAGTTTGCAATCTTTTACGTTTTTAAAATCATACCTCATAATACACTGTGATAAATTACACTGTTATATCTAAATATATATTGACACCTTCTTATTTTAGATTTATATACATATTTTAAAGTAAATACGTCAGTATTATAATGTATCTAGATACTTGACGTATCTTAATGTAACTTTTAATATATGTGAAAACATATCTATTATGTATATACAAGATATAACTGGTATGTACGCTGTGTACTCATTACAACAAGGATTTCAGTTGCCATCAACTTGACTTTATGCATTCTTAGACGCAGTAGGAGGCGTTTAAGTAATACACAACATTTGTGCCGCAGTGTACTTTCATGAAAGATCATTCCCAACGATCGGAACTTACGATATCCGCGCTAAAACACATTCTTTAAACACCCATGCTTAGTGATAATTAAAAAACAATTTAAACAGTGAACAATTTAAACTCAAGTGGGTACTCTTACACCAGGGGCGAACTTTAATCAATAGGAAATATTATAAATAGGATTGCGTTTGAATTGTTTTGTTTTTAGACCGCCCTCGCACGAGTCGATCGATTGCATACTCGAAGTTGCCAACGAAAACGAAAAACGGGCCATGTCGAGCCATGTTTCGTGACTATAGAATTTTTAACAATAGCTTAATAGGGGATTTTATTGTGTCGTATTCTGAGTTATTTGTATGTATGTATGTATTTAAATGCTTTTAAAAAGTATGTATGCACATCTCTGCTCTTGATGTTTACCATCAAAAGCATGCAACGTAATTGCCCTGCGACCTAGAAACACAGTCGCTCAAAACCAATTTCAAATCAGTTTTGTTTCATTCGTACCGTGTGCGTTCTCTCTCTCACAACACAGTTCTATTCTCATTTGGTTCGGGCAGATTCGGAGGTCGCGTTTGCAATCAATCGACCCTTGTGCGGACGACCTTATTTTTATATATCAAATGTCATTTACTTTTGATAACTGTATCTGAATATTGAAAACAAATAATGCTTGACAGTTTACCTGACCGATTTGACTGAGCAGGTAAACCAGAGCGGATAACTACAGTTTTATCACATTCACGCTTATACATTTTGCCTGTACAGGTCCGGTAAACCGCTATTCACATGCTCAGCAAAATATAAAGAATACGCAGAAAACAAATATCTTAAAATGTATTTAGAATTAATATTTTTTTTAAAAAATAACACAAGTGTTAAAACCAGCTCTGGAAATTTCCATGGTGCGACGTAACTCAATTTATAGTCTCTTAAAATTATCATTGTTAAGTGAAGGGGAGATATTCGGGCGCTAAATGGGTCCTCAAGTTCAACTGCCACTTACGGAGCTATTAAAACGATTAAATAAATATAAGACTATTAAATATTAAACAGATTTTAAAAGCCTAAGAGGGGGATATACATACATAAGTTAACACATGTCCTTGAAAGACAAATGTGTCCGAAAAAAGTGTTACTGCAATCTAACAATCGCTTTTATGTAAGTGCAAAACAAATTGAATTGAATACAGAATCTACTGGTAGAGGTAGACCTGGACCGTGGACAATTTCATTGTAAACAAAGAACATATTTAAACGGTTATAAATAAGTCAAAACGGAAACGGATCTTCTTTTTGTGAACTCCTTTGGGTTGAGAAGAGGGACCGGGAATCGGGGAATAGCGGGACCACGTGTAAAAGCGTCGGGAACGGGATTGTATATCTTTTGACAGATAACATTCACTACAAGTCTTTACGCACTGTGTGTTGTATATTATTTTGTTTCTACTTCTAAAGTACGTTCACAATATTCACTGCTTGACGAGTTTTATGGTTATATTTTAAAGTAAATTCTGATTTAACTTTTTTGGTAAGTGAACATGGGTCTATAAATACAGATTTAGCAAAGTTTAAAGTTGAAAGGAGCGACAGGTGCAAATTTGATGAAAAAAATCACTAAAATATAAAATAAAAGAATGTACAGGCTATATTTAAGCGTGGGCTAATTTTCAAGATAGAATCAGAGCCATAGAAATTGGAAATTTGGAATATCTAGTCAATGTCGTGGTGAGGTACTCTTACTCTTTCAACAGTTGTGCAGTTATTAAAGAGGGAGGCAGTGAAGGGAAGAGGTAGATGGTGGAGATAGAGAAAAAGAACGAGGAAAGAGAAGGAACGGCAAATTAGAAGTGATGTCTAATAAAACCATGCGAACACCTAGTTGCCATTCCAAACCACAATATGAATGTGGAGGGAATATTTTTCCTAGTATCAACTCAATCAAAGAAGACAAGAGGTGAGGAAACGATGAGAATGAAAGAGGACTGGGGAAAAGGGACAGGGTCAAGATAAGAAGAAGCAGAAAGTACTTTTGGAAGTACTTTTTCAAGTTAAAGTTCTATGAAATGTATTAAGAATGTAGATTGTAAAGCCGAAAGGTACACAATTAATATAAATCAATAGAAAAACGCAAACTTTCCGTGAAAAGTGGTGATATTTTTATTTGAAACTAAAGTACAAACTCTGAGGTTAGTAATGAAACACAATATCTGCCAAATGTCAACGAAATATTGCGTTTTTCTATTGATTTAAAATGACCGGTGTTGTTCAAAGATTCTATATAATGATAATTAGTATGCGAAGAAGATATTTAAAACTAGGAAATTGTTATTGAAGAACGAGGTAAGAGGAAGAAGTGATGCAAAGATAGGAATAGAAAATGAGAAGATTTTTAACGAGCTTATATATACTTCACGGTGGCAAAGGTTGGAGACCAAGAATGAATCTAATTAGATAAATTAAAGTATGTAAGAAGATTTGGACAAAAATGCGGGGAGAATTGGTAGCTTTGGTTTCTAAACAATCATAGATTATCTAATTGTGAATAATCCTTCATTTCTCCGTATGCAGCGATGGTAATCGTTCTCGCTGAGCACTGACTGAACAACATGTGTCAACTAGCTCACATCTAGATTATTTTGGTCCTGGCGAGCCGAATCAGCGCGGTCGGTACAGTCGAAGTTTATAATTTACAGGAAACGAATTTACCGGCTCAAGTGTTTACAAAATTAAATTTGTCTATTAGTAAACAATAAGATTGTAAATATTATAATTACCTAATGTATAATTAACATTTAGATAATGTTATTTTAGTTACATCACCCAACAAAGGCTAGTTATACATATAAATTTTTTTAAAGGTATTACAATTGCTATTTAAATTTTAAGTAAGTATGTATTACTAATTATAGGAAGCCCAAGTTTGCCAATAGTGAGCGAAAATAGAATTTGTGACACATTCTAGATAAAAAACGATAATGGTCTATGGTTATTTTTGTCTGAATTCAATGAAAAAGTGTTTTGGTATGCCCTATGTCTTAATTTCTATAAAACTGTACTATATATTGATAAAGTTGGTTACTAGAACCTCAAATGTTCAATTATTTTTTAATAATTCCTTATATGTTAAGAGATATTAACAATTAAAAAAGTCATTTTGTCTCTTTAGTTATTAAAGGGATTCAACGTTGTACACCTTACAGCTCATAAGTCTCTGCTATATGTATTTATATATCAAAATATTAAATATTATTTACAGCTATTTCAAGGAACAATAAAATTTCAATATAATGTCTGCCGTAGCAGGGTTAAATAAAATAAAAACTTATTATTCTTTGACTTGGCTTGATTATTTCGACTACCAACAACTACAAAACATTACCACAGCACTGCCATACACAACAAATAACTGAGATATAAAATGCATTTAACGTCATACAAATATGGCCGACCATTTCTAGCGCTAAAACTACAATTCTAATTTTTAATTGCTATATCTCCGTCAATATTTAGATATTTAATAAAATAGACACGCCAATACACATTTATTAACATCAATTTCAATCAACAATTGAAAAATCGACCACTAAAACAATAGCATCTACGATGAATTACTTGTAGTAGATTGCGTTAATGGTGAATTTGTATATGATAAGTTGCCTCTGAGATGAATCTGCATCTACACACTGTTAAATATATACATGCATACTGATCTGATGTTTATCAATTGCTCTTTCTATATATACACATAATCAATTTCCTTTGATGTAACAAATAATTTATTTACCGTCCGTCATCATTACGTAACAAATGCTAGTATATATTTTATTGAATGAATGATTAAAATAATCTGCTCATTTATAAATATGTATTCAATGACAATAAATAGAAATATATCCATAAATAAAAATACATCGAATCAAGCAGTAGTCTTAGTTATAGCCGCTAGCTACCAGCGCTTCAAGGTCGCTAATTACATCTCTGAATACAAATTGAACCATAAACATTGAATAAGATAAATTTTTGCATCTGGTTTGTGGCTTCTGGCATTTGAACTTGACTTGTCTCGACATGACGATCCCTCTAGCCAAATTATATTACGTATACATATTAAAATTTCAAACAGCGCCATTCCATTTTAAATAAAAACAAAAATATTGTTTTTAGTCTTGTTTTCCTTGAAATTAATTAAAAATTAGCACTATTTTGTTTATGTAAAAAATAATAATTTAATATGAGATAATATCTGATGATGTTATAGAGCAGGGGTTTCCAAACGTTGGATTGTGGATGCCTTTTTGTTCTCTCCTGATATTGTATTCTTTGGACCGTTTTTTGGACACCCCTGTTATGCATATAGTAGTGATAATTACTGCCGCAGTCTTAATTCTTATTTAATTCTTTAAGTAGACGGACAACTACAATTTTAAAGAGCATAACTACCTAACTTTTCAAATAAAATATTTGCTTCATAAATAATACTTCAATACTTTAATTTTGATCAATTAATTACAATTAAGAGTTCAACAAACTCGAACTGTTGTCCTTATATGTATCATACTCGTACAGTTATTATAAGTGCATAATAAAATTGGTAGAGCATTTGCTGGTGTGTCCCATGGTTCATAGAGGCAAATTGCAGCAATTATTATTCATGAGCACGCACAGAAATTCGCACAGTAGTTAGTTGCCGCTATTCAGTATCGTTGACGCCTTCATTGCATTTGACACTTCGACATTTGGTTCGTCAAGATGTTATTAAAGGCCTTTACACGCGCTGACGTTGTCTTATGTTGGTTCCAACGCAGTTACGTAACTGGTTTACAGAGTTTACATACAAGACGAGGATCATGATTTCGTTTAGGATCAAGGGAGGGTCATATAATATTGTTTAGGATGAGACGAGGTTTACTTTACTGTATTTAGGATGAAAGGAGGAGTAAAGATCCGTTTTAGGATCAGAATAGGTCTAAAATTTCGACTCGAGACTGCCGAATGTGTTTGCAAACCATATGCTAATTCATAATATTGATAAAGATAGCTATCATGACCTCAAATATCGAAATATTTCTGGAATTTACACAAGTCCAATGCTTCGAGTGATATTGTGTGAAGGGGACCTTTAATTTTAATGTCAGTAGCTTCTGTTTTTTGTCCACTGTGTTAAAATAATTCACCATATTCATAAATTATGATTATAACATATAACATGGCATGCTAGGCGCGACATCGTATCGTCCAGAGCAGCTACATGTGTGTTCTGATTATGGTGATGACTTCATACTTTATAATAATAACAACTCGTTCCCAGAGTACTAAAGTGAAGTACACATAGTTAGTAATTAAATTAAATCCACACTGTTAAAACATTTAGCAGCAATCAAAAGTTTGAACAAAAACTATATATCTACGTTTGAATCAAAATTTATTTGAGAATGCTTTTTAAAACCGATATTTGGTTTGGATATTTGCTAAGATGATAATAAGACTGTGATTATTTTAATTAAAATTAATAAATGTAATCTCTGTTTGCTCTCTAGTAGTCCTTTGTGATGTCGGGGCCACCACATTCGACGGTGTCTCACTCCGGAGTCCGAGACGACGTCCCATGTCCCGGAGTGAGCGTCAGTGAAGGAGGTGGAGCCCTTCGGGTAGCGTCAGGCGCCCCCCATCTTGTCAGTATGGGGGGTGGACGTCTGAGCACTGCTGTAACCATACACCCCCTACCGGAAGGTCAGTTTAACTTAATGTTTATCTCTCTCTCGGTTTTGTTTGTCACATTTTTTGATCGAACTGATAGAATTCAAGTGAAATTATTTAATGCACATATAATGTACTACAAAAATATCCAATTACTCATCAACATTCATTCCATACTCTCTACTAAGTCATAATGCGTAAACGCATTACCTGCGGGGCATGAGTCACCTGCAGAATGTGGTGCGACTGCGGTTGCTGCTTCAAACTAACCAACAGGTTTAACCGGGAATGCCGTTTTGGCTGCAGGTGTGAATTAGTTATTTTAGTCGGTTTGTCGGGAGGGAAGCAGTGACAGTTACGTCAATAAGCCAGCGATGTGTCAACTTCTAAATTTCTTTCATTTATCAAAGTCACCGGTTTAAATGGTGATCAATGTCAAAATACTTAGTTTTTTACAAAATTACTTTTGGAGGTAATTAACAGTAGTAAATATATTTTCGCATGTGTGACTACAATGACATCATAATACTATCTTTATTAGGAATCTACTGGCCTATTAGTTTTGTTTTCAAATGAACTATATTTTATATAGAATAATAGTTAAGCTTTTCAGGTGAAAAGACTTTTAAAGAATTTTAATATAATACAGATCATCTGAGGAATATAGGCAGGGTTCCTGTGGAATTACTTCCGTTATAAAAGAACATTTAACACTGTCTGATACCTTTCTGTTATTTTATATTTCAAGGTTCATTAAACATAAAATAATTAACATTTACGTAAAAGATGTTATACAAAGATAATTATAACTACCTTGTCTTCAAGAATTATAAAAAACCTTTTCTGAAATTTTCTTAATTGTAGACTTATAATCCGAAGAAGGACCATCTTCATTGAATCCGGTTCGAAGGACCATATTCATTGAATCCGGTTAGAAGGACCATATTCAATTTCAATACTTTTTGATTGATTAGAATATTCATATTTTGCGAAATATGATCCTTACTTCGTTTACCTTAATAAATCAAGTGGTGGAAAGTAAATTATTTACTACGTATCCTTTAACTTCCATTAATATTTAACTCTTACTGAACAACACATAATTTAAAGTCGGCACGCAGGTTACTAATAAATAACAAATTATGTACATGAGTGCACTCACATATGCATGTTATTATCATAATTCCATCTGCACGGACTGTACCCTACTTAAGTAATGTTTATTGCATTAAATACAACATATCCTTAATCAGTTGTTATCCGCCCGACATGGAATGCGTCACTACTGTAAGAGCTGTGCCGTGTCGACCGAGTCAATATACGAGTAGACATGAGCGTCTAGTTCACTAGGCACTAATTATTGTTATTATTATTCATCTAGCGTTTTTTCAACTGCTGTAATACATTCAGGAGTGATTGAACCATTTGTTATGCTAAAATAATAACTGCTGACAACTTGTTATGAAAAAAGTTAGCGGAATTAGAAAAGAAAGAATTTGCGGTAATTAGTTGTTCACGTGCTGTTCTACTATCATCTGGTTTGCGAATCAGATGTGCGAAGATATTTACATCAGTTGTGTTCCTTCGCACTGTTTAGTGTGAAATAAAATTTTATATAAAATTACCTTTGGGTATGTATATGCATAGTTTTATAAACTGTTGTTAAAATCACGAATTAAAATCACTTTCTTGGTATACGTACGCACGCATTTCACGATCAAATGATGATTATAGTATTTAGTAAAAATTTCAAAGATATTTATTCTTATAGTATAATTTAAGAATGGCTTAAAGCTATGTAGGCACTGGGAAAATATAATATCTTATAATAAGTGATGTATATAAAATGTACAACATACTAAACGCATGTGAGCATGAAGAAATTTCAATCCCACTCCATTGGAAGTTAGCAGTCTAAAAATTCGTTATATACTCGTACATCTCGTGTGACTCACACCGCCTGTATGGTATATAAAAACTAATAAGTCTTCAAAGCAACTGCACCAAGTGTCTATACGTGATGCTAGTTCATCTGGAATAGTTGTTAAACAATTATATGCATCTTTGTCAGGGTTTTCTTGTCAGGGTTTTCTAATAGGGGCGGCCATGTTGTTTCGACGATATTTGTCAAATCCATTGTTTCTTAACTCTGGAATAACTGTATAATGTAACTTGTATGCATATTACTTAGTTATATTTCTATAGGATGCAGGTGCAAGCTATGGAACCATTAGAAACATTATTTCCTGTGCTAATTTGGACACCAACAATAACTTGAACGTTAAAATGCAGCTGTTAGTTGAATTCCTTTAAAATTTATAGTCTGTACTTATTATAATACAAGGTGGTTCATAAGGTACAAGAAATGAATTGTATTTACGTTGCAATTAATTGAGTCGCGAAGCTATTTTTATGGTTGAATTGCTTGTGAAATGTGGCATATTTTATCAGTGAATGCTTATGTAAGAAAACCACAACGATTTGTTACTGATCGCCCATCCTGTATGACTCGTACTGCATACAAATTTGAACATGACATTTGCATGAAAACATAACCTCACATATCTTAAATTATAGTTATGATTAAATATATAGAAGCAAAACACGTTTCTACCAGTGCTGAAAACGTTATAAGTATTTTAATTAATTTATTAATTTCATTAATATTTCAAATGATACTTGAATATTATGTATTTCAGTTCCACGTATTGCCAAAGATTTCGTTTTAAAATACACGTGTGACATATGTGGCCTATATTTCAGGCGGGCACCGTATGTTTTTCATTCATGCTGGGTGTTTATAAATAGTTTCGATTTCGTAATTATTTTAAAGAATTCTTTCTTATATGTTACACTTTGCAGACGACTCAATATGTTACTTTTTATTTTGAAATGTATATTTTCGTTTCTTACAAAGATACTGTTGAAGATTTCTTTGTTATGTTTTAACGTAAGGCGTAAACTGCTTCATGGTTCTACAATTAAAATACGAGACTAAGCTATTTTTGGAACACCTTGTATTTAAGGTTTTTCTAAGTTTTATCATATAATTATACACTTCACTGCACTATTAAATAAAATTCATCGAAGTATCTCTAACATAAGAAAAGTAATTAACAACATGAAAAGGCAAGTTGGTTGTTGCAGCAGAGATCAATCGGTCGGGAATGTTGTGATCGGTCCAGTGATGTGATTGCCAGATCAGATACAGCATCACATTCACATAGACCAGAAGAAATATCTTCTAATCTCTAAATTTCATCTCACCACATATTTAAATTACAGTTCGTTTTTTTCTATAGTCACTTTCCTTAATTAATTTTTTAATGTTTCTTTTTTAATATAATTAGTATATACGTAATGTAATTTAATTAAATTATAATATCATGCAAAATTACGTAATTATAACTGGGGCTTAATATAGACGTATTTAACTGGTCAAAAATGTCAGGCTTCGCCCGGGCAAATTTAATTTAACTCTTCATTCTTGCTTAGCTCTTCCTCTACTACTGAAGTGACTGATTCAACTAGCTGCTGTATTCAAACGGGTTGACCGATCTTGCTCATATTTGGCACAGTAATTGAGTACACTGCTACCAACTTACGGAAAAATAGATATTTATAAAATAAATAGCGTGAGCCTTTTTATTCCTGTTTGAACGCACCAAGTACATATTGCATGCGACTTTCTAAAGAAATGGTTAAACATTTTAGTGTTTAGAAAAAAATATATGCATGTGTAAGAATAGGATGTAGTCGCTTTTATCTCTCGCAAACCGTGAGCCCGAGCCGCTTGCTCTTGCCCGCCGAGGTAAACAAAACAAATTAAATAAAAAATAAACATCTTACTGAAATAACTTTAACTATATTATTACTATCGCATGGAAACTTAACATACGAGTAGAAATACTTATAAACTAGGGTTGGGTATCAAGAAGAATACATCGATGATCGATATCCAGGGTGGCCACAGACCTGGAAATCCTGAAAATCCGGGAATTTGATGCAACCCGAAAATATTATGAAAATATCAGGAAATTTAAAAAAATATCAGCGAATTTGATTGCGGCAACTACTTCATAAATAGTATGTTACATTTCATTTAAAATTTGAAATGAAATGAACCTGAAAATTTAAAAAGAAAACGTGTAGCTAATGAAAAAGAAATTGTATGTCAATAAAAGCTAAACTTTCAGCGGACATTCAAGTTATTGATGATCAATTTAAAAATTTTCAATAGTATTAGTATTAAATATTAAGAGTTAATTTGTTCCAGTTTATACTAGTCATTAGCTTATTTATTAGCTTTTGTCTTGCTCAATTTAAGTTACTTTTTATTAACGAGTAATAAATCGTATTTAATCAGTTATTAAACGCCAACTAAGGCAATGAGATAAAAAATAAATCAGAAATAAATATTATTTTTTTTAGTTAATACCAGATTTAATTATTAGTAATTACAATATAATTAAAACTTTAAATATTTTTGTGATACGAATAAAATTTCTATATCAGGGAGAAGTACGAAAAACTACTTGAAAACCTGGAAAAATTATCAGTGAAATTTGAAATCATTTTTTTGTGGCCACCCTAATATCCGAGGCCTTTAAATTATTCAAAAAATAAAACGCACTTAAAATAAAGCAAAACAAATTTTTTTAAACCCCCTGCAAACCATTCCATGGAACAGCTTATATCTCTACCATTATTAAATTGTTTTTACGCACATATATTCACAAACGTGAATATATTATATAATAAAACTTGCGTCAAAAACAAAACTTCTTTTTTGCATCGTGCGCAACGAAAACTTGAGAATAGTATCAACTGTATATCGATGCATTTTTACCCAGCCCTAGTACCATACAACTTATCCAAATATTATTTAGATTCACCATTGAAGAAGCAGCAGCAAGAGCAATAAATGTTTTGTGTTTTTAAATTTACTTGAACAGTGTACATTACTCTACTTATTTAAAATGTATCCATTTGAATACTTCACTATATATCTATCTTTCTTTTTATGTGTTCGTGCAACAGAAATATTTGAAATATTTATGTAAAATATAACTTGTTTTATTAGTGTTTTGTTAAAAGCACTTTAAAGTATTTCAAAATAAGAATAAAAGTAATCTTTTTATATTCTGTTTATATCTTACATTTAAGCACCCGCGTAAAATTACCAACACACAGCACTGTATGTACTCGAACAATGGGTTTGTGTCCTATGTCTTAATTTCTATAAAACTACTATATATTGATAAAGTGGGTTACTAGAACCTCAAATGTTCAATTATTTTTTAATAACTCCTTATATGTTAAGAAATATTAACAATTAAAAAAGTCATTTTGTCTCTTTAATTATTAAAGGGATTCAACGTTGTACACATTCCAAATGCATGTGACATCATAACCGCTGCCAACCTTACAACTCATAAATCTCTGCTGTATGTATTTATATATCAAAATATCAAATATTATTTACAGCTATTTCAAGGAACAATCAAATTTCAATACTATGTCTGCCGTAACAGGGTTAAATAAAATAAAAACTTATTATTCTTTGACTTGACATGATTATTTCGACAATCAACAGCTACAAAACATTACCACAGCACTGACCTACTCAACAAATAACTGACGTTAAAATGCATTTCACGTCATACAAATGGCCGACCTATATCTCCTTCAACATTTAGATATTGAATAAAATAGACACGCCACTACACATTTTTTAACATCAATTTCAATCAACAATTGAAAACGACAATTGAAAAATATTTAAAGATGTAGGTTTTTAACAGTTAATTCCTTTTTTCAGGACGTGTGACCTTGGGATCATCTTCTGATTGTGACATCGTCCTTTCCGGAACCGGAGTTTGTCCTTTCCATTGTCAGATCGAACACTCCAACGGGGTTGTTACTCTGTATGCATATCCTAAGGCGTACACTGCTGTAGATGGTTTGGAAGTTGAATCTCCATGTAGACTGACACAAGGTAATCTATAATACTCAAATAAAATATTGTAAAAATTCATACCTCTTCCAGAACAATGATTTTAACTGGACAGTTTCTAGTTACTGATTTGTCAAAACGAATTTGTTTCTGTGTGATTTTTTTTTTACTCATTTTATTTTTTAGTACAAAATCAGTGATGTAGAACGCGATGAAATTATCGAACCATACCATATATTTTTATAAGAAATATTAATTATTCTATTTCAGGTTCAATGTTAACGATTGGCCGATCGAATTACCTCCGATTTAACAATCCGCCTGAAGCTCGATTAATGAAATCAGTGCTCCCAGATTCGAACTCAAGAATATCAATGGCACCTATCAATTTCTCATCAAACGCTCCAATAACAAATAACTCAGACAAAGAAGGTTACGATATAGAAGGTGACTACATAACTACAGACTCCAGCAGCTACCATGGCAAGAAGAAGCCACCTGTAGCGCCTAGAAGATATTACAGAGAAGAAAATAATAGTGTTGACGAAAATACAGGAATCATAAATAAAGTTTCAAAGTTTGAATATGTGAATTCTAAAATAAAGAATGGTCATGTCAGCCCGAAAGTGTTTACATCAGATTCTGTGACTGTCAATACTCCAGCGAAAGATGTGCTAGGGAAGAATATTAGCAACTTTACGAAGAATTTACCGCAGTCTGCTGTAAACTATTCGGAAAATACTAAACAACCAACTGACAAGAATCTACAATTCGAATCCATGAAGTCGAATCATAATTACACTAATGTTTCACCGCCTTCGTTTAGTTATAATAATCGTGTAGTTTTACATGAAAATAACGTACAGAACCCTTACGTAAATGTATCTTTAAATAATGTGGGTAAAGAAGAGAATTCATTATGTCGAAATACTGGTTCGAATCCTAGCTTACGATATGTTGGGCTAAGTTCTTCCAAAGATAATATTAATGTTATTAATAATTTACCAGATAGTAATCATCATGCGTATTACTCAAATTCACCGAATTCTAATTATAGCAGAAATACAGTAAACAAAATGAATAATCAAAATTTTAATCAATCGCAAAATTCAAGATTTACAACTCCTTCACCAAGTTTTAATAGAAATCCTCAAGGATCTGGTAAGGCGTACCAATCACAGTCGTCCCTCGAGGCCCAGAATGCATCGGAGACGCAACGACAAAAGGTAAGATATAATTCTTATTATTTAATAATAATACATACTTTCAATAATGTTTTATGAAGTTATTTGGGAAACTTTAACACTCTCTGTCACACATGTTAATTCAAATTACTAGTGAGAAAGAAGAGCACCCAAATTACTGCCAAATATTTATTATTTACCTAACAGTTTCTACATTTTCTTGTATATAAAAAACAGGCACACTTAGCGCGTATGCGAGAACAAGAAAATGAAAAAATAGAAAAAGCTAGATTAGAAGAAATTTTATCAATGTGTGCAGAATATGAAAAACAGAACGCAAACATGAATAAACCGCCACTTCCAAACCGGATCAAGACCAACGGCTCTTTACCAAGAGATAAAAAGTCTCCCTATTGCGTTTCACCTTCGTACGGTGAAAATATGTTCAGTTTTGAACCAGAAGCTATTACCAAAAATAACACCTTAAGTGCATATGAAAATATTGCATTGAAAACCGAACAACAATTTAGAAATGGCTATGAAAATGTTGAACTTAGCAAGGAAAGTTCAACGACACCTATTGTAATTATTCAACAACCATCTGGAGATATGGAAAGCGTTGGAAGTCCTTATGAAAATGTTTTCCTCGGCGCAAAAGTAGTGGTTCCTAACAGCCCAAGAACTAGAATTAAAACCTACGTGCAAAGCCCAAAGAAAAATGATAGTTATTATGATTACGACTTAGTCGATCAATGCAAAAGTCCAGAATTAGTCCTCCATGACTTAAATTCATTCAGTGGAATACAATTCATGGATAGTTCTGATGATAATTCAACGCCAAAACGTGAGGGAAGCACAGAAGAAAGAAAATCTAAAGAATATGAAGAAAATTTAATTTTAAAAGATAAACGTATTAAAGTTTTGGAAGAATTACGTAAAATTAAGACTAAAATAGCTGATTTACAAAGTCAGGAAGAAGAATTAATGAGAGAGGTAGTTGTTTTACAGAATTTGCATCTGCACGAATAATGTACTAACGCACATACTGTCATCTGTTCTCACTACACTACAAACTAATAATTTTATGTTGTCTGTGATTTGTATTTTAATCATGTGCATGGGGGGTTTGATTGTGCTCATATATTAATGTTATTTCTATTTCAGAAGTAAATAAGCACAGGTTCTACAGAATATATCATATGTATATGTATTTTCTATATATACTACTACTTACTAATGACTTCTGATTTTGCTAATTGATATCTAATTCAATTCTTTTTTAAATATTTACTTAACAGAGAATCTGTTACTCTTCTAGTATAAAAATAACTAAAATAATATATCTGAAACTATTTAGCTAATAACAATGACGTCATAGTTTGCTATTGGTACATTAGGTTTAAGATCTGGAATTTTCATTTCTATTAGATTCACGGTGTCGGTAATACAGTTAGCTTTTCTTTGTATAAAGATGTTGTTTACTCTGATTTAAGCATATTAAATATATTCTCATATATTATTAATAATTTGTTGTGTAATTCACTACTAAATTAATCTGTTATTAATCTAATTAATTATATATTTAGTTCTTGTATTTTTATTGTATATCTTTGAGCGGGTAATTCTATTTATTTTTTAAATATTGGTTTTTGTATTATTATCTTACATATTTCAATGTGTGCTTACTAACTGATAGTATTTCTTGATAAAATAATGTTTGTTTAATTTTTTATTGTTATTTCCAGGTTGAAATGGAGAAAGCATTAGTTAGTGCGGAGTATAATTCGGAGACAACATTATTGATGGCTGAGGAACAGAAAAAATCACTCCTCGTTGATAAAGTGAAGAGTTTAGAAGCCGAAAGAGACAAAGTAAGAAAGAATCAAGAGCATAAACAACATATGTGCGAGGAAAGAATACAGAAAGCACAAGATAAGATCGATCGGTATATATATTTTATTGAAATACTTATATTACTTTGAAATATAGTGCAATATTTGTAATAATTATTACTAAATCTTATTTTTTAGGCTGGAGGAATTGCTAAAGGAGGGATCCAAAGATCATGATATCATGGACCAATTAAAGAAAACCAGAAGTGTAATCGAAAATGAACGAAAAATTTATGAGGATTTAGAATTTCAATATTTGGAAGATGAAGCCGATTGGTGAGTAATTGTTATATAATAATCTATGTACTATGTACCAAATTATAATAGCAGTGTTAAATATTTAAATTTGAAATGATAAAATCAAAGAAATTGGTTCATTTCTTTGCTTAAACAATCTAGGGCTAATTGTTGTCAGTGCTATGTTTACCACAGTTATAATATCAGAACTTTGACAGCGCTCTGACGTTTGATTATGCATCTCTTTTATACTCTGTGTTATAACAGAGATGGTAATATATTACAGTAAAGAGTTTTTATTACATTGACCTACATTAATAACTTCTAATGGGCTTATGTCCTATGTCTTAATTTCTATAAAAGTGTACTATATATTGATAAAGTGGGTTACTAGAACCTCAAATGTTCAATTATTTTTTAATAACGCCTTTAATGTTAGGAGATATTAACAATTAAAAAAGTCATTTTGTCTCTTTAATTATTAAAAGGATTCAATGTGGTACATATTCCAAGTGCATGTGACATCACAATCCTTGTGTAAGGTTACCAACCTTACAGCTCATAAATCTCTGCTACATGTATTTATATATTAAAATATCAAATATTATTTACAGCTATGTCAAGGAATAATAAAATTTAAATATTATGTCTGCCTTAGCAGGGTTAAATAAAATAAAAACTTATTATTCTTTGACTTAACTTGATTATTTGACTACCAACAGCTACAGAACATTACCATAGCACTGACCTACTCAACAAATAACTGAAGTTAAAATGCATTTCACGTCATACAAATATGGTCGACCATTTCTAGCGCTAAAACTACAATTCGAACTTTTAATTGCTATATCTCCTTCAATATTTAGATATTTAATAAAATAGACACACCAATACACATTTATTAACATCAATTTCAATCAACAATTGAAAAATCGACCACTAAAAAATGAGGACACAAGCCCATTGAATATTTATCAATAAACTTTATCAATATATAGTGTTAAGTGTTACCTATAGTACATAATAGACTAATATTTTGATATATATTCGTTACAGGCTTGCATATTTAGAAGAACTACATACGGAAGTTGCAGAAATGACTCAAAACATTGACAACAAAAAATCACATTTACTTTTACTTGACGCACAAAAAACCGAAATGTACAATTCAACTTGCAACCAAACAAAATCTCTAGAACAACATAAATTGTCTTTTGTTCGTGAATTAGAAGTAAATCGAAACATTCTTAAAGAAATTGATTCTCAGTTAATATATAATGGTCAAAAAGTTAATGAATTGTTATCAGATATGGAATCTGAAGAAGAACTTTTAGATAAAAGGCAACCAGGAGAACATGGAATGATGGCTATGTCACTTTATGGTCCAGACTTTGATAAAAATTGGAAAACTGACACCATGAGTATGTCAATGAATGAAAATATGTTCAGAAATAACATTGAATTTAACCGTGCTAGTAGCACGCCAAAGCGCCCGATGACAGAAGTCGACAGGCAACAAATAAATCAGCAGCAGATGGCGAATTCATTTCAACAATTAGAAATATCAAATGGAGGTTATACCTGGGATAAGAAATCTTCAAAGTCTACTGATAGTTCTTCGAGAGGTCTAGATTACTCTTCTTATGGTTTAGTTGTTGATGAAGTGCCCGTACAGAGAGTACCTTCTCAAGATGATATTGATAGAATTAGTAGAGTTACCAGTGAAGCTCCTATTTGCGGTTCAAATGGAGCATCCAGAGCTGAACAAAGTCTTCGGGAGATTGAACGGAATCGACAATTGTTGTTGCAACAGAAAGGTAAATAAAGAAATTTTATTAATTTTAATTTTGAACAACTACATTTTATACAAGATTTAAAACCATAATAAGAATAAGCCTTGCTTTAATTTTGGCAAACAATATGTTAATTTTTAAATTCTTTATTAATTTATTTTACATATGAAATGTTATTGTTATAAAAATTGCAAAGATAGCTGATGGTTGTGATACAATATTATTATAAATAAATTATTTTTCAGGTTCTCTCGTTATTGAACAAGAACGACAGCGGTTAACTGAATTAAAATTACGAATCCAAACTGAAGTTTGTGCTGAATGGGAGGAAAAACATAAAAATATGTCTAATGAAATAGATCCAAGTGGTGATAATAACGAAAATATCAATCAGTTAAATAATACAAGTGAAATAAGTGAATATAATAGCATTGACAATTGTGAAACTAGTGATAAAAGTGAAGTGATACAAAGAAAGAGTTATCTATCGGTTGATGAAACTACAGATAGAGGCAATTCTGTGAGTTCTGTAGAATCGCAACACAGCATTGAAGGAGCCACTGAGAAAGAGTAAGTATCCAAATTTATCACTAATATATATATTAAGAATTTTTAAAGTCAGGTTTATACCAAGAACTTAAGGTAATAGCTGATTTACAATACATATTCACGGTTTACAAGTTTGAAAAAAAATTAAAAAATTTAGTCTTACTTTTAGATACAATTTTTTTTATAAATTTTGGGGGTACTGTTTTAATAGAGAGCACGAAACATTAAAACAGCCCAAAAAAATATTTAACTAAAATAAATCATTAAAATTTTAGTTCCAAAATTTTTTAATAGATGGCAGCACGGTACTAAATTGAAAATTTTTAACACATGTCTGTCCTGATGTTAACTAGTCGGGTAAAAATTTTGTTCATAGGTTTTTTTGTGTACGTCGGCGCATATATCGCGACACAAGGTTCTTGTTCATATGGCAAACATTTGGAATTCGTATACGATAGTGAAAAATTTCGATTTATTGCTGGTAAACACATCAAAGCAGAGGGTGTCAGAATAGATGCCTTGGCTGTGTTCTAGAAACCGTTCTCACTGGTTCTCACACATTCATTGAAAGCAGCGGTGTATTATTATTATAATTTTTTTTGCTTCGAGCTGGCACGACTTAGGCTATACCCTATTGAGGAATAATTCCTCGAGATTTTTTTCCACGGGGTTTTAGTTCTGTTTACTGAAACTTACACACTGCGGATAAATTCATCTGAGTTTATATACAGTACTTGAATCGGACAAGAACTGTTTCTATACTATTGTATTTTATATCTCTTGTCATGTTAATGGATGTGTCAAAGATATGAAGTGGCAGATGCATACGGAATTAATTCCGTAGTGCGTGTTGTGTCCTCTAAAGACTTTTTTTCTCAGTGGGGTGTAGCCCTTAGTTTATGCTGCATAATAGTATGTATGCTTTGCCAACACTTGTATGGGAGAAAAGTGAAATATATTTAGAATTGATAATATATTATCTACATTTTGGTTACGTAATGAAATATTGATTTTCTTATCAGTTTTTCACCCATCCTGGAAAATTAACTATGGAATATTTAGTTGAGTGTTTGATTTGCATCGATTAGAAGAATTTGTGGTGTATGTAGTATGTAATAATTCAGTGATGTCTGCCAATATATGCGTGTGCAATTGCATTGATTGCCAAAATTTAACAAGAATATGTTCTTGTCCGACATGCTGCGGGACCACTTGTTTTTTCCATTGCCCTTGGTGCTGTGATGATTGTTTTAAGAAAACCAGATGCACCGATTTAGAAAATGGGCAATATTTGGAGTCACGGTAAATATATCTAAATACATGTATTTTTTAAAAAATATCCAATCACACCAAGAACGTTTACCAACTTAGTTTTTCTATGCTGAATGGTGGAGAATTGACTCAAAAATATTGCGGAAGCATTCCAATGTATGAAATCATATAGTCCAAGATCCCAGAGCGATCTGACATAACTTATTTTCAAAAGCATAGAACTTTCGGTTCTAAGTAGTCTCTACATGTACTTTTAATACCTGCGTATTTGTGGAGTTCGCTCGGTGACACCTGGGCAGGTACCAGGTGAGAAAGTAACTAAAAATCAGAGTTACTTTACTTAAATTTGTATGACTCATTTTTAAATATATTTTGTAGAATGTTATTTCTGAAGTAAAATTAAAAGTGTCAGACGCTTTCCATGGGCCAGAACTTTTGTCAGACGCTTTAAAGCTCTGTAAAAAATAAATTAACTTGACATCCATGGTGACTCGGTTCCCCTTCCTAAACTCACAATCTGTTTCAGTCTATACGTATGCAGTACTATATACAGTATATAGTATACAGTGTAGTTGTGTTTATGAGACCACTAACATGTTTTTGTCAGTTATAAAGTTCTGGCCCATGGAAAGCGTCTGACACTTTTAATTTTACTTCAGAAATAACATTCTACAAAATATATTTAAAAATCAGTCATACAAATTTAAGTAAAGTAACTCTGATTTTTAGTTACCTTTCTCACCTGGTACCTGCCCAGGTGTCACCGAGCGAACTCCACAAATACGCAGGTATTAAAAGTACATGTAGAGACTACTTAGAACCGAAAGTTCTATGCTTTTGAAAATAAGTTATGTCAGATCGCTCTGGGATCTTGGACTAATAGGTTTTACCTTAATTCAGCTTTCTACTGTAATGGTAATATTCTATTTAACATAACTACATTTTGTTGTGTACTGTACATAACACAAACTGGAATTTCCGGAGGTATATAACAAGTAGGTACATGTGGTAGTATAAGTGAATGACGAAACAAATTCGTGTAGTAATGCAAATACATCTGTTGATTCCGGGTTCTGTGTTTCATAAATTAAAATCAAATCGCTATTATTTAACTTATAACATTTATAGATAGATTTCTTGCGTTTAAGTGCGAACTTTTCTTATAGTCGTGGTTCTAATAGGTTCAGCACTACTGATATACGTCATACAGTTACATACACTTGTATCGCTGTACGCAAATCGGGTGTTCAAGGTTCTGCACACAACTAAAACCAAGTTTATTTTTATCGTTATATATTCTTTGCATCTGAATTACATTTTTGAAATAACAACAGTGTTAGAGCTGAAGTTGACACCGGCATATACTTAGTACTTTTAAAACGTTTTTCTAAATATTACCATAAAATGGAAGACGCGTGCTGTGAATGCCTTGTTGCTGCATGTGACTTGACCACGTGCGCATGGGAAAATTGTGGAGATTGTTGCAATTGTGGAGACTGCGGGGATTGCGGAGATTGTGGGGAATGTTGCAGTTGTGAAGATTGTTGTTCTTGTAATTGTTTAAACTGCGAATGCTGCCACTGTGGAGACTGTTGCAAATGTCTTGGAGATTGTTGTACTTGTTGTCTGCCTAGATATTTGCTAGATTGTTTTGTTTATGGGTAATATGCGATTGCTTTTTAAATAAGTTTATATTAATAGAATCATGTAGTAATGCCGAATGATGGAGAGTGTTGTATTATATAAGGTGTATTTTATTTTTGTTTTAGTACTGAAGTCTATTTAGAATATTTTTGTGTGTATCTCAGGTGCAGGACCAGTAGCAAATTCTATGGGCACCTGCACCTGGAGCAGAAAATAATGCCTTCCTTAATCTTTTTGGTTTTGTATCTACTGTTTAAACCTATTATTACTCTTTGACATTTACGTTATTTAGAAAAAACTTTGAACCGGAGTAAAAACTGTATTCCTTTTCGTAAAATAATGAAAAACACCTTCATTACGAAAATACCAGGCGGTCCTGACAAATTTTAATAGAATAAACTGCAATTTTATAAATTTTAAGAGTAATGCATAAGCACTCGCTGAGACAAGACAGCTATAGTATAAATTACGAGAGTTCGCCGGCGACTCCTACTTAAAACAAGTTGTGGGGCATAAACTGCCGATATAACTAAAAAACACTGACTCACTTATTTTTCTATAATGTATATAGAAACGAATAAGATAAAATTCATTATCGTATTATAGATTTATACCGTTCTTATAACCTCTTTTAAATATGAGTCGCCGCCGAACTATCGTGATTTTGATTATACATATATAATGAGATTACAATATTATTTTTGCTAGACGCCGCGCTGGTCTAATGTGGTACTGCTGATCCAAGTGCCAATACATTTGCTCTTCTCATAAAGTTATCTAAAGCCAGAAAAAATGCATTTTAATTATGCATATTTTTGTTGTTAATTTTAGAACCAATTATGGTGTTTCGCTACTTGTCACCATACTTATTCATGAAAACCGGGTTTTTGTGGTTCCCCCTCTAGTTTCAGAGATATATTTTATCACGTTTCCTTTTACTCACATTGTGTTTCAAAATAATATCAGTGTAGATTAGAATTTGACAACAGACAGTACATACTTTTAATTATATATTATTAATTAAAGTATTTTAAATAATTCTACAATAAAATGGGTGATTGCGGAGATTGTGGTGGATGTGATTTCGGCGGTTGTGATTGCGGAGACTGTGGCGGCGATTGTGGAGACTGCTGCGATTGCAATAACTGCTGCGAATGTGGAGACTGTTGCAGTTGTGGAGACTGCTGTTCCTGTGACTGTGGGGATTGCGGTTGTAACAACTGTCTGAGAGATTGTTGCGTTTTTTGTCTGCCTAGATTCGTACTAGATAGCCTTTGCTTTGGGTAATATGTCATAATTTTTATTCGCCTGGTCTAAATCATAAGATCTGACTTTTTTAACAGGAGTGATGTGTAGGTCGGTCTCACACTACAATCCTTTTCTTTTGTGACCGTTTATGTCGTCTACATTTTCATTGTAGACGACATAAACAAGTTTATTTTGACAAGAATTTTCTTGCAAAAAAATGTGTTCAAATTTAGATATTCAAAAATTGAATTCATTTTTTAAAGTGAGGTTAAAAAATTTTGAGTTAAGGTATAATAATTTTTTTTTGTGTGATGTTATTTCCGCATTTCTCATATAATACATAAATTGATATCGTTTTCATTTTATATATCACAAGCCGGTCGATTTTTTATCAGCAAGTATATGTTTGATTGTATAATGGGAGGTAATAGATAACTCAACAACCGTTTTATTAACACATTATTGTTGATAACAACCAATACGATAATAGATTTCGCTAGATTACATAGAAATATTGATTATTTAATTGTTGATAACTTCTTAGTAGCTAATATGTTTAATACTTTTCAAAGAAATTCAAGAATCGGAAAAAGATATCGTTGTTAGTTAAAAGACGTAATTTTTAATACGCGACTTATGCAAATGCCAGAAACAGGTTCTGGGGCGTGCTGGAAATCATAATGCGAAATGTTGCTAACGTTGCTAATATTGCGAAAGTTCCAAACATATTCCAGTGTAACTTTTTCCAGCGTTGATCTGTTTGCATTTTGATAATATTTTCGTTCCTATTGATTATCCTAATAAAAATGACGAAGCACAGAAACAAAATATAGTATCAGCGTAATGATTATCTTCTTTTGAAATGTGTCCCCCCTTTCAGCTGTCTCTGTTTCGTGTAATTGTGATCTGACATAGGATTTCTGGAATCGTTGAAGTAACCTTGAACGAAACTCATCGACGCGCATTTTAGTTTTTTACTTATTGTCAGCAAGTCAGTCGGCAGAGAACAAGTTCCGAGGCGAGGATAAATAAAATAACTTTTTAACAGTATTATTTTAATCTCAATTTCTTTTAAATTCAACAATGAGCGATACAGATTGTGATTGCGATGGAGGAGGAGGAGGAGGTTGTTGTGGCGATGGCGGGGGTGCGAGTGACAATGGAGGCGGAGGTGCGGGTGACGATGGAGGCTGCGATTGCGGTGATGACTGCTGCGATTGCGGTGACGATTGCTGCAATTGTAACTGCTGTGACGATTGTTGTGACGACACATGCAGACAAAATTGTGTGCCGGGTCTTTTAGAATGCTTGTGCTTTTGGTAATATAAAAATAATTGTTGTTTCGGATATTAAACAGAGAGCGAGGGGGATCTGGTAATGTTTAGAATCGTGGGACATTTTTAAACTGTGAATTAAAGTCATCGTTCAAGTGAAGTTGAAGGTTATGTTATTTATGAAAATTTGTGTAAAAATATGTTTTTTATTTATATAAACGGTTTTAGAGCGCTGGGAATAGTTGCAAAACATGAATGTGAATGGTAAAATCGTTTATGTAACAAGTAACTTCTGTTATATTAAACAGTTCCGCATTTAGAGGTGTGGAGCCCCTAGGACAAGGAAGGAGCGGAGGCCCCTAATTATATTCCGAATAAATGAAACAATTTTTTTCCGTCAAGTCCTTCAAAAATGTATTGCTTTTATCTCTATTGTGGATGCCCCGTGGCAGTAGCCCCGCTTGCCCTTGCTCAAATCTTGGCCTGATATTAAATAAACCTTAAATACACGGCATGTCAGGAATCCGACATTTGCTTTTCACTTGTTAGTTTCTTCTGCAATAGCAGTTTAGTAAGATCGATAAAACTGCGTTACAAAATTACAAAATTATCAGTATTTATTCCACCATGTACATTTTTGTTTATAAATTATTGTTTTAGACGGCATGGCATGTTGCTTTTATAAGCAGGACTGGTTAAACGAAGTCTGCGATTGGTGCTGTAATTATTGCGAACTGCATTTGTGTTGGTAAAACAAACCTTAAAATAATTATCGTAAAACGGTTCTTATCATTTTAATTTCTATGAAAATCTTACCTGGTTCCCGTCGGAATATATTTTTTTGTTTAAATATTAATTCATTATTTTAATTGAATTGTTATAATCGGAAACAAAATTTATTATAATATGATATTAGTTTCTTCTTTTGTTTGATCTAGTATTTAACATTTTGAATCGTTAATAGTTGAGGAAATCTGTCATGAGTAGGTTGTTATATTTTTCTTTCGCCTTTGTAAAGGTTGGGTTTAAATTTGAAATATCGTGGTGGAACACCGCTTTCGCCTGCCAGCTTGAAAACTGTAATCAGCTGTTATCACTTTATGTACATACATAATCACAAAAGCCGCCAACATAGTAAGAGGTCGTCGGTGATAGAGAGACGTTAAATAAATTAAATACCAAAATATATAATTTCGTTCTGTGACTATTTGTGTACGAATGGCTATAACAAATGTGCGTACACAAGCAAATATTCATGTATCCGGTATAGAACACACATTACTGAATCTGACAATCGGCAAAGAGCGCGAACCCTGGATATATTATGACTAATAGATAATTTGTTGTCTTAAGCTGGCTTTAAAGATATGAGTAACCTCCTAATTCCCTCCAGCTTTATCCAGAAATTAAATATATTTTCAAATTCAGTATAAATTTGCTCTTGCTATCGTCGTTACATATATTGTAAGCTTATTGCTAAAGAAATTGTTATTTCGTTACTAACATAATGGAGGAACTAGACGGATCTTGTTGCGATTGTTGCTGCCTGTGCGAATGTCTTAAAGATTGTTTCATTGCGTGCTTACCGGGGATAATTCTGAGTTGTATTTGTTGCTGGTAACGTATTATACGCAAATTCAATCACAAATTTAGAATAGATTTATTTTCCAAATTAGAATACATCGTAATTTTTATCGCAATGTTATTTAAGTTTTGGAATATGAATTTGTCTGCGCCTTGTATACATATTTAAAATTCTAATGCAAGGTCGTCGCGTGTGTATTGTCCTAAGTGAATTATCATTACCTTTGGATCTTCGGTGCGCAAATTACCTAAATTTGTAAATATATTTTGCGTTTCATTTACAAAATTATTTGAATTTTGGAACCGTTTAAATCACTAAAGAATTTTGACAAGTGAAGTATCGGCAGGTTGCAAATAGTTATAATATAAATATGTCCGTCAGGTGTAAAACATTTAAAGGAAATTGTTCAATTTATTAACTTTTTGTTCGTAATCTGTAAATGTTGTGCTTATCAGGCGGCCCCTTTTTTAACTGGAATTTGCCGACCGCTCCATCGCTTCCTAATCGCCTAATCCTCGGCAACACTGCAGATTTAACATGTCATGATAAATATTTTATCAACTAATACACTCACGAGTTTATTTCATCTACAGTGGGCTCTACTCCTATAAATTTACTAGTCTAATTAATTGACAGTACTCAATATGTGATAGTGTCGATATATTTAGTGTATTTTTATTTAATTTCAATGTAAATCATGGAATTTTCTAGAATTATTAGATCTTATTGTTGTTGGTACGTTTATTATTTTTTGATAATTTAGTTTTCTTTATTAGAAGTAGTCACATGACTTTGTTCGCGTTTCCTTTTAAAACTTACATAATCTAAAAACATGAAAATTGTTACCGAATACTTGCAGAAAGCTCTATTTGCTCTAATAATCATAGTCACCATCTGATAAATATTTCTATGATTTTGGTATTTTGTGTGCTTGCAGTTTGTTCGACAAAGCAGACAATAACTCGTGTTGCTGCAACAGGAAAGAACCAGAAGAAGACCAAGTGATGAACCAGCAGCCTATTACAACACAGGTTAGTTTACAGGTTTCCAACCTTACCCAAAACTATCAACACACCTTGGAACCTTTGAAAAATTATCTCAAGTTAATCTGCCCATAAATCTATGCCGTAATTTGATTTCTGTCAATAAAGATTTAGGTTTTGGGCCCGTTGAATGTCTTAAGCCTTGTGTAGTAATGGTTGTCTTCTCCGAAGCATCTGGTTTCCAACTCCTTTCTCGGATCATGTCCATGTCTCATTTTCCATTCAGACTTTCCTGTACTCTCCCATCTTTTTTTCAGATTTACATTTTTCTTTCATTGTTGGGCTTTGCTCTAAGAAAATATACCCTTCTCCTCTGCTCCTTATCTCTCAAGTATATAAAGATAATTATATTTGTAGATTAAATCGACATTTATTATTGTAAACTATGTGTTTACAATACCGAAGCGGTGTGGCAAGTAGGACTTGTTTAGAAGACATTTTATTGGACTGTGTATTTAACAAACACCCGAATTCTACGCATTTCTTAGAAAGAAACTTAGTGGTAATCAAATACATCTAATAATCTTTAAATGCCTCGCTTAGTGCGGTAAAAATGATCATGCAAATTGATGTAGCTGTTTAAAAATGCATAAGTAACAAATGGCTAAATATCTAAGAATCGCACTAACCGGGGTATACATGCCAGTAAACATTTTGGAGTAAATTCTATTACTGTTCATGAGTTTTTTTTGTCACGAACGCGTTTGTTTTCTATTCAGTCGTTCATAGGGAATGTCTCTTTTATGAGCTACAGACGGCACAACGACTACTCACTGTTGAATAAAAGCGACTCCTATGACAGGTAGGAAATCAATTGGAACTAAAATTGATTTTCTGTGTGTTGCTCCAACTTGTAAAACGTTAGAATTAAAATGTACGACTGACTAGAACTTCACCTAGTCATTCTATTTCACCAAATGTTTACTGGGATATCTTGCAACTAAGAAAGTGCTTTAATAAATTACTTAAAATCATAGGAAAAGTTAGATGAAGGTTCAACCTACCACTGCTGGATCAACATTAAATAAAATTTGATGAAATTAGAAAGGTTATTAAAGAAGAATCCTGAGGGTTCTTAACAATACTTTATATAACTCTTTGCGAGACCTTTGTAAGTTTTGCATTTGTTGTTTTTCGTTTAGTTTAAGCTCATTATAGATATTAGATAATTGTGATGGTTTCTCTTGAAGTGGTCTTGAACGTGAAGTGGGTTTCACACAATCTACATACATACTCATGCATCTGTCAAGCCATCAGTAGCGACATGTCACAACAAGTTATTCTTGGCTGAATAAATAGGAATTCCCCATTCTCAATGAGATTGTGACTATACTGGTAAAGTTGGCTATCACGACCTAAAATATCCAACTATTTTTTAAACTGCTGAAATATTAGTTTCAATGTTAAATCGCTACCCTTCTAATCAATTGCTATCTCTGTTGTACAACAGAGTGTAAAGAAGATGGCATACGTATATGTGGTATAAATTCATCCAAACCAAAACGAAGTCATTCTAAAATTGAACCAGATTTAAAACTAGTTCACAAGGATAAAAGTGAATAAAAAATTGTCTATTCAATTGTTTCTAAAATACCGTTTCCTTATTTTGACGTGTCTTAATTCATTCAGGAACTTCGAGATCTATCATCTCATTTAACATTATATATGTATATGTCAATATTCAAAAGACATGAAGAATCCTTCATGACTGCGCCATTAGAAATATATATAATTTTACAAACGCATTAGTTTGCAATTAAATGCAGCTATATTCAGACTGATCAAGTTTCTGATCGAAGGCCAAACAGCTTAACATCATTTTGTATATTTTTTCAGCCTCAGGGTCAGCCCCCCGCATATACTCCCGCTCCATAGTTTTGCTCCAGAACCATATTTCTCTCTATTATCAAAATGTATACAAGATTTTTTATAAATAAAATGTATTATATGAAAATGTTTTGTCTATGTTTTCTTAGCTAAGTTTTAGTACTACTAGGAAAAGATTTGAGTAAGTGGTTGCCTTAACATAATCACTGTAATAAGCTAAAGGACCCTTCTCTTGCACTAAAGAAGAATTGCCAATTTGGAAGCAATAGTTTCCTGCAAGTATATAAAAAGATATTATGCACTCTTATTAAAGTACATGTAATAAGTGTTGTATAGAAATCAGGGGCATGTAGCCAATCTATTATCAATCATTTATATATAGATTGTGAACTTAAAAAGTAGTAGTATGGAAATATGACTAGAAGGATTGACAGGACGATATGCAAACTACATACCCGTTGGTTCGATCTCTGGATCAGTGCTCTATTTTCTAGACTTGGTTGTTTTCAAAATTAATTTGATTACGTGCTTTCATACAGCTTATAACACAAATATACTTAAGGAGCAGTTATTTCGCAAATATATGAGGACTTGATTTTTATATTCACGTGTATTGTACATGTGATTTGTGAATGTGTAATACATGTTGCATCATATCAGGGGCACTGAAACTTTAAAATGAATATTCCATTATTTGTTCTTTTTAAACAAGGTTACCGTAGTTTTAGAATAGGAATATGTTTTTAGTATGTACTAATATTTGTTTAATCTCAAACAAAAACTGGAAGTAAACATGTCAATGAAATAACAAAAGTAACATGTGTCGGACGAGGAAAGTCATAAACCTAGTAACCTAATGTTCCTCGAAATCTGTGAGCCCCAACTCTGTGTACGAATGTGTATGTACTGTAAAAGCCTGACGTTTGGAGATATTGATAACATACATCTCTGCACCAATCGTCATGCTTTTACAGTAATATATATATAAACGAAATATAATTATACTCGTAACACCGTAGTCCATCTCGATATTAAAGTAACTAAAATAATTTTAATGTTACAACTAGGTGCAATTTATTATTGTACGTACACATGTGTTGTGCAACGCCATTGCATTGCTTGCCACGTCATTTCGCAAGAATTTGTGTTACCATTTTTGTGGGTTCGCAGAAAAATTGCTAAATAGTTTTTGATTACGCACAATATGTTTTTTTCTATTAAAAATAAAAGAAGTGATAGAACTACGTTTTAAATGTGTTGCCTCTCATTCACTCTCATTGCTCGCCGTGCAAATGATTCAAACTTTGATTACACTGTATCGCAAGTCCGAAACGGTCAACCGAGTTCAAATTTTAAGGATAATTAGATAATGTTATCCTTATTTTTTCCAAAGAGTGTACCACAGACTTCTTTGATACAAGCTTATATTGAAGAACATTAAAATATTAACATCCTCTCATCATAAAGTTTTTTTTTTCTTTTATTAACTATAGTACTACAACCAAGTATAGATATACTTATCTAGTGGCTTACATTTCTATAATTACACGGTGTGGTAGAGATTGCTCCAATGAACAATTCTACATGATTAGGTTACTAGGTCCGAGGGTTTAGTCCTGCGAAGTCTTCGAACATCATTACTATCGAGTAACATTTGCGTCACGGCGATGTTTTCGTGGTTACGAAGTCTCAACTCGTGCTTTGCTGCTATAGTTTTGATTTCTTCTTCGACTGTGTTAATCTTCAGGTCTCTATGTATGTTGTCATTGCGGATATACCATTAACTATTGCATTAACTATTCTTCGCAGAACTTTATTTTGGAACGATTGGATTTCTTGGTGCAACCCTAGGGTTGCACTCTCTACGTCCACACTGGCTTTAGCACTTGTTTATATATAAGCAGCTTGTTTTCAATGTTTAATTCAGAGCGTCGTCCAATTAGCCAATACATATTCCTGTATTTTATGTTCATTTCTTCCTTCTTATTTTTGACATGCGTTTTCCACCTTAGCTTAGCATCAAGCGTCATTCCTAGATATTTTGCTTCATTCGCATGAGGAATTATTTTTGTTTTTATGAGTATGCGCAAATTTTTAGTATTCTTTTGGTTTGTGAATTTGAGTTTTAAATAGCCACACTTTTGTCCAACAGCTGACCTTGTCCACTGCTTTTTGAAGTTTTATTGTGGCATTTTTTTTTATATATATAATTTCTCGGGCTTCCTAGGCTCGTAGCCTTTTAAAGTCCTTAATAATGTTCTCCTTCTTCTTATACTTTATATCCAGACAACAAGATTGTGGGCTTCATTGAATTTATGCAAAATAACTCTTAAGTTAGTCGGTTCGCGTAAATTTGAATGACTAATATACATTTTAGAAATGCTTTCTAATCGCCCTGTTATTTTCCCGACACGTGACACCCACCTACGATTTTCACGGCGTTTTTTAATGTACTCACTCAGTTTACAGCTTCCTCTCCTCCCTCCCATCACTCCGCAACGCTCCCCCCTATTTAAGTGGTCGCATCCTAACAGTCGTAGTTCGAGTACGGCGTTAGCACAGTGAAAAACAAGAAATTATTTTTAGAATTTGAAATTTTGAGTTAAAAACTAAATATTGAAACGGTTCAATTCTTGTGAAACATTTTAACACTTACATATTAACGGATTTATTAATAATTAAATAATAATTAGTGTTGTTTTAATTATTAAAATATTGTGTAGTAATGTTTTGTGAAAACTAATGTTTTGTGCAGCTCCATATAAACACAATTTGCGGACGTATTTAATTAGTAAATATTAATTAGTAAAGAGACTGTTTTTAAAGTTTTGGTGTTATCATGTCGATATGGATGGGATACATGCGGCATAGAAAAACTAAACATAAATTTGAAAATCAAGAAATTCGTAAAAGAAATTCAAATGGCAACGTAAGAATATTTTTATATTTATATAATTAGATTTTATTAGTTGTAAACACTCTAAAAATAATCGCTAGTTTGTGTTAAATCTAAATCATAACATAATTTGTGGTCAAAAGTGCCATTAAATTATATATTTAAAAGTTCTCGTGTGAGGCATTTGAAATCAGCCAAGTGGGCTTGAGAATCATGTTTAAATTTCTATAAAACTGTGCTTTATATTTATAAAGGTTGACCTTAACGGTCCAATCAATCATTAGACGAATCAAAAATCATAAAGAAATAAGTTCGCGAAGTGTAGAAGACCACTAATTCCTTCTTTAGGCAGAGATGAACTGAGATTACCGAAATTGTACCTGTTTACACCAGTTTAGACCAAACTTTTTAAGTTATTTACATATCTCTCTTCGATAAATTAATTATGTTTTAATTAAAAGTAATTACGACCATATTTTGATAGATACGAAGGCAGAATCGTTTAATTTAATAATTGTCTATATAAATTGTGTTTTGATTAAAAAGAAGATGGATTCTATTAGATGCGTCTTTTGATTTCTTTAGTCTAAGGTAGTCTTTTAGTACAGAGATCTTCAAACTTTTGAAGTATGTTGTAATTGTAAAAATATAGGTAATTGCAACGGTGATGAATTACTAGATCTTTATCACCTTATTCCTCAGAAAACGTGTTTGTTTTCAAATACCCAATAAACAATTTGGTGAAGTTTCTATCACTATTGCACTTCAATTATAGTTCGCATCAACTTTATCTTCATTTGTATTTCGACATATGAAGTGGTTTCGCCATTTGCAACCGGTAAAATGGAGATTTCATATGAACGATTGTGAGAAACTGAACTCTTTCATGACCAAAAAAGTCATGCGCATCTTCAATATGATGGCAAAGTGACTTCAAAATGTTTACTAGATATGATTCCGAAACTATAATTAAATAAACAATTCAGTACTGAAAAGAACGAATTGAGGAGTTTGACAAATCAAACTTTAAAAAGACACCAATGGGTCTAAAAGAAAGTACATATGACTTATCAAATTACCCTCGTACTTTTCATTATACTAACATTTTAAAAGTTTAATACTCAGGAATGATTAGGATTTACGATGTACGAATTACAAATCAGAAGTGGGTTTTAATAGTGGCTCAATAGTATTTATTAACAAATATAAGAACTGTATACAAAGCAAGATGTAGCTGAATCGACGATTATATGACGAATGTCGTCCAGATGCCAAAAGGATGGCACCCTTTCCAAGGCTCAGATTATGTCACTCTGTCCGAGTGCATTCCAGGGTTGTTTATGTTAAGATAAGAGTGAAGCATAACGAAACAATTTACTAATTGAAGGAGCAACAGTTAGAACAGGTTTCAAATTATTAGCTTACTTCCTGTTCTGCATCTTGTATTTTTCATTGAATTCAATTAAAGAAGAAACCTTTCTTTAGCTACCTCCTGTTAGTACATTAATCCTGGTCGTTTTATGATTCTAATAATTCAGAAATTGGTGTTTTTTAATCGTAATACAATAAATATATCTTCTAACTATTTGGGTGAGAGATAATTCCACCATTAATAGATTTAAAAATTCCTATTCAATAACATCACGAACCTGCAGAAATATCCAAGGAATTACCAAACAAGAAACGCTCCTTATCATGCTGGTATTCCGTAATGGTATTCAACTGATATCTTATGATTTCTAAGATAATATTTTCTTAGAATATTTCTGTATCTCTACGATCTTGATTCTCATGAGTCATCCCGGTTTGCGACTTGGGATAGATCCAGTCTGTCCGACGCCCATCGATCCTCTAAATATGACGCCGGCAATCCCACCCCCTCGTCCTCCTCCCCTCTTCCTATCACCTTTCTGCATCTCATCGCGTTATTAATAACTTGTTAAGAGTTTTTTCTTTAGTAATTATTTAACTAATATTTATTTGTGTAACATCTTCTTAAAGATTTTGACTTAGATAAATAATGGACTCTTCCTGTATGCGTAAACGAAGCCTAAGCATCCCCCTCCCACTCCGTCTCGTGTTTTCCTTTAAGATGATACCCGCTAATCTTTTATCTATTCTTATATATATTTTTTTGTGTTTTTATTCATTTTAAAAAATGTTGGCAATGTGTCAAGAATTTTGTGTGAGTCAAAAAAACAACTGTTTCGTTATATTTAATGAATTCAGCTTTATTTTGTTCATTTGACTTCATTAACCCAAGAAAAACAAAGCCTTATTTATTTAATTTGTTTTCGTACTCTGTCGGTGGAGTTTTGAACTTGTGGGTGCGTTAACATTTGAATGTCGTCCATTTAGAACACATCAAATTCATCATCGTCATTATGATGGTACTGCCTGCACAAAAGATACATTGATTCTTACCTTCGTTGTTGAAAGAGGTGAAAACACAACTTAACTTGTCTTAACAGACACCAAAAAAGTAAGAGATGGTCAAGAAGATGACTAAACTAATTGTAAATCGAATTTCCGAAACGTCTTGTAGCATGAAGGTCGTAAAACTTATTTTAAACAGAGTATTTATTACTCACTTAATTTTAACAACGATGTCTTATTAGCCAATCTGTCAGACTTGAGATATTTTTATTGAGTTTCTGATGCCTATCAGTGCCGTAATTAGGTTTACTGAGTTGCAAGAACCTAAAAATATTTTTGTTGTACATCGTGTTCGTCTATTACTTTAGCTTCCATCCGCACACGACGCCATTTTTAAAAAATGGCGGTTAAAAATCATTTTTTTGTAATATCTTTTTAACAGTGCGTCCTACGATAAAAGTAGTTAGTATCAATCTGATAGAGCACTCAATTTCCTACAATTTGTGTATGCAACATATTTTTGTATCTCCACCAGATATTGAACTACAGCCTTTTAAAGTGGACCACTTCAATAAAAATGTTTTTTTTTTTTTTTTAATGGCGGCTAAAAATCATTTTTTTGTAATATCTCGTTAACAGTGCGTCCTATGATAAAAGTAGTTATTATCAAGCTGATAGAGTACTCAATTTCCTACAATTTGTGTATACAACATTTTTTTGTATGTCTAGCAGATATTGAACTACAGCCCTTTAAAGTGGACCACTTCAACAGAATTTTTTTTTTATATATTATTTCTCGGGCTTCTTAGGCCTTTTATCGCCTCTACTAATATTCTTTATATCCCGACAACAAGAATAATCTATTCATGGCTACTACTGCAAATAAAAATTGTTTGGACGATAGAATATTTTATCAATGCATTACTATTTTTATCTTTGTTGTTTGGAATACAACGGCCTTCTTTTTAAGATATACACGTTAGATCCGACTCTGTGTTGAATGTCCATTCACTTAAGTTAATTCACTGTTAACTATTAACCAGCCTGTTAGAAATAAAGTGTATTTTTATCGTTATTTTTACGGCTCTCAGTTGCTAAAACTGTCTATAATAATATTTTGGTTTAATATGAGTTTTTTCTTTAATGATATTTATTTACGTGTTTCTTTATATTTTTAAATCGAATTTCTGAATTATTTCGCGGGTATTTAGCTAAAGCCTGAGTTACACAGCACTTATTTGCAAGTATTTCGTTATCATTCTCGCGCAACAACCCAAGTACAAAAATTCATTACTATATATATTTGATCCTCGCGCCTCGCTCTTTAGAAATCCCTCTAGAATCACTGCGTATATCTTTTAAGGCATTCATGTACCTTAGTTTATCATCATTAATATTTGTCGTCTTTGTGCTTGTTAACTTCTATAAAACTTCCAATATATAAATTTTATTTCTCGTCAATTATCATCAAAAATACTTACAATTTACATAAATTATACAAAGAACAAGTGCATTGCAAAGATCTCCCACCTTGGGGCCTCGCAATGGCTAAGGGTGCTCTTGTTCGTTATAAATATAACACCTGAAATATTAATTCATTGTTGTAACGAAACTTAGCTGCAACACGAGTATCTTAAGATAAAATTTTTACAATTATCTCTCTTTTTTCAATGTGAGTACACCTTCACTTGCTAAAAACTAGTATTCTAGTCTGATGCCTTTAGCAGTTGTTTGCCAACCAAACTCAATTTTTTTTAAATTTTTTTTAATAGTTATTTACTTATTTGCTTTGACTTTCTTTCGTCATAGCCACCATTAAACATTTGTTATACATCTTTTATAATTTATAAATACACATTTCTAAATATTTCAATAATTCACTAATTAATTTTGAATCACTTAACAAAAATTTAGTTAACAGGAAAAGTTTTAATCACATCTAATATATCACTATTCAATTTTGATCTTTCTAAACTATAATTTATGCATTCAAATATAATATGATCCAAAGTTCCTTCTTCACCACATTGACATCTATCGTCAGATTTAATTATTTTTTTTAAATAATGGTTTTATATAATTGCCCTATGTAAACTGGTCTCTATGTAAGCAATTCATAAACCTTGCCTCCATCGTGTAGTAAATATAGATCCGTGAATCACACATTCTGTTGTATTCTAAATAATTAGACAATTTTGTACTAAACATTTAGACTAGATATTGTAAACATTTTATAGATTTTATGAATAATACATCTCGAGCCTGATGAGCCTTGGCCAAGTCGCGAGTACGACGGACCAACCTGTTCACACATCGCAGAATAATACGTTTGTTGATCACAACTTTATTGCAGAAATATCGCTCTTTTTCGTACTCCCTTTTGCAAGCATTTTCAAATCTAAGTTAAAGCCCGTTAAGAGCGTCACTTTTTTCATCAACAACGTTCCCAAACCTGTGTCCACACCATGATTTTGTCTTTGTTTAAGGAAAGAGCTAAAAACTAATCAGTGATTTTCTTTTACAACAGATACGAAATTTGCCAGAACACACAGAATCATTCCGACCGCTCTCTGAAGGTTCCGATTCAATGTACGACACAACTCCACTAGGAAGTGGTGCTGAATCATTAAATGACGTCCATTCAAGTACCGCAATTCTTCACAGATCCAGACAGAACAGATTACCACAGCATCAAAGACCTTTAACAAGATATCTTCCCATTTTGAGTGAAGATCTTAACTTAAGAAGTCATATACTAAGTGCAGGTAATTCTCCCACTTCTGAATTATCACGAGGGAAAGAACGTGTTTGTTAATAACGTATTTTTAACACAGGTCATCAACTGGATCAGTGCCCCCATGTTATTATTGATTCAACATCGTGTAGGGGCTATCTACAAAAACTCGGAGCAAAATGGCATGGATGGAGTAAAAGATGGTTCTTGTTTGACCGGACGAAAGGAGCTTTTATCTATTACGCTGATAAGAGCGAGAAAAAACCGAGAGGTGGAGCTTACTTCAAGGTATAATCTATAAGTATAATGGTTTGAATAATTTTTAATCGTTATTAATGTTGCGTTTCATCGTTAGCAGGCGTTGATATAAGAAATGAATTCTATCACAAATGTAATCATTTATTTGTTATTGGTGCTACACCTGCTAGTTTTGGATGCAACTCCAATAACAATTGAATCAGTGTCTACGTCATTATGAACTGATTGTCATTTTCTTTGCAGGCAATTGATGAAGTGTACCTAGACCACTCTGTAGCAGCGCACAACACATTTATCGTGAAAACCAGACAACGGCATTACAAACTTTTAGCCCCCTCAAGTCAGGCAGCACGAATTTGGATCGATTCGATATGCACGGGGGCCATGGGTAACATGGCGTATGATTTATAAACAAATAAACAAACAAACAACCATTACTTGTATTTTACTTAAGTCATGAAAACGTATTATTAATATATTTGTTTTAATGTAAGAGATTTTACTACATTCTTGAAATGTAGTTCATTTTGGAATCATGTCCCATATTTTTTAAATGTTATTTGATTCACATATTGATACGAATATTTGCTTTTATTGACACTCAAATATTATTTTTAATTAACGATGGTTACTAATGAAAGTGCCTTTAATAATAATAATTAATATATTATGATATGATACTATTATGCTTACACTTTATAAAATTAATGTTTTAATAATAGCAAATATTTTAATTACCAATCCAAAGATATGTGGTAATGAGGCAGTTACTAATTGTTTAAAAACTATGAATTTTCTACTTATTAATTTTAGTTTTACGCTTGAATTGAAACTACATTTTATACGATACTCTTATCGTAGAGTATATAATGTATTTTTGATTTTGTTGAGCGACACTTTTGATTTATATTATAGGATCTGATCATTTTAGTTATTAAGTTAGATTATATTTTTAAAACCAAACCATTTTAATATAAAATTCAATTAGGTACTTTTTAATCTGACTTCATTGTCTAATTGCAATGAAATCCTTTTTGGAATCAATAGCATTTATGTTTTTGTTAACAGAATTTAAATTTCTCTTGGAGAATATAAAAGAAACCGATAAACTAGTTAGAAATTGAATTTCATATTAAAAACAAAGTATCAAGAAAACCAATATGTAGGCCATACTTAATTATGACTGGTTTTTAATATAAAAGTTATGAATAACAAATTAAAAATATACCAAAACAAATATTAGTCAATAATTGTTGCCTTACTACAAACTGACAGACTGTATGATGTTAATTATAACAAGAAAATACGATATGTTAAAATAAAATAACATTTTTTATTGTAGAATTATAATAATTAAATACATATGTACAATAAGTTAAGAAATGACTAGTTTATCACTATCACTATTTTCCTATTTTATCTATTAGGAAAACTTGGTGGTTGATAAATTTAAAAAAAATTAGCTGCTATCTGTTTTACGCCATCTACGAACAAGTGGAATAAACAAAAATGCTAATGATTTGCTTAACAGATGGCAGCTATAAATGATATATTAATTTAATATTATATTATTTCAAAAACAGTACTATAACGTATTGTTATTGTTAACTAATTTTAGACAACATTTTCTTCAATCCAATTCATATAACTGGTGATCCTGGTGTAAATTCCAGGTAGACGAGGTCTGGCACAACCGACACCTGTTGAAACTACACCTACTAAAGTAACAGACCCATCAAAAGTTGCAAAAAGTGGACCACCACTGTCAGCCTGTGTAAGAAAAGAATATGCATCAAGTTTTTCATAATTGAGGGTGATAATATCAAGATACTATACTTACCCAACAAGAATCAACGCCGCCTTGTTCGAATCCGGCGCACATTTGAGTATTTTCAATATCGTTCTTTTTATTTTGACTGTTGAACCATTCCTTGCAGATGGAATTTTCAAGTACAACCACATTAGCTTTCTGCAGCGTGTTTGCGCGCCCTCCTATAAGGTTGAACGTATTTAAACTTGCGCTACTTTACGCAACTAAGTTGACAACGCAAATTAAAAGTTTACCTTTGTCTGAATCTTCATTTAGCCAACCCCATCCAGCAACAGTTGCGCCCAAACCAACAAAATCTTTACTTAACTCCGGCATACAAATTGGGGAAACAAAATTAGTCCACGTTATTTCGCCTGCTAATTTTAACAAGGCAATATCATCACTCACTTTTGTACATTTATAATTTGTGTGTATTATAATTTCGTCAACATCCATTTCTGTTTTATCCGAATTCACATTTTGCGTTAAGTCATGTTGGCTTATCGTAATTTTAATTTGAGATGGTTTTAAAATTTTATTTAAACCACTGAAAAAACGGTATTCATCAAAGATTAGAACCTGATTTGTAATTCTAGTAAATCTCAGAACCACTAGTTTGTAATTTTACTTTACCTGCACATGCAATGACCTGCTGTAACAATATATTTACTGTTTATAACAGCTCCTCCACAAAAGTGACCTCCTCTTCTCGTTATGCTCACAATAAACGGAAATTCTCCTCTTGTTGCATCACTACCTCCAACAATCCGGCCTGCACGTTTTAAATTTCCGCATGGTACATTTGAAACTGTGAAAATGAAAAGGCTATAATTTACTTCAAGCTTAAGCATTAGCAAAGTAAGTAACTTTACAAATATTTAAAATTTAGAAATTAATTTTTCACAAGTAATCTCTTACAATTCTTTTTGCAGTTTGCAGTGATATTTAAAAATACTATAAATATTAGAGAAAATAAAATGTATTTAAAATGAATATACATTTTATTTAATGATTAATAACCTTAGTTTAATGTCAACTGATTGCATTTTCAGTAGTTTTAGTATTTATATTCCGCGCCTCAAGGAAATCTGTCGAACGACTAGGATCGCGCAGCCGCCATATTCTCCCACTTCTGAATTCAATGGCGCTAAATCATAAGTCATTGCAGTTCGAACAATACTCGCTAAACAATTCGTAAACACAGGTGACCTTGCATAGCGTTATCAGGGTTACGGGGCTACGGTACTCACGTACAATGTTATGTAAGTGTAACACTCAATGTCATTTACACATGTTTATTTGTTTTTATATTTTGTAGAATTTACAGATTATATAACAATTACTTAATTCTTCACTTACAATAATATAAAAGACATTAGCAACAAAAGATAGAGACATTTGAAGCCCACGTGCTTGCCACGTGTTCATCGTCCACGAGGAGAAGACGCTGTAATGCAATGAGAATCGAAAACGTAAGTTACAAGCTTGCTACAAGGTAATCAATTTGATTCACATTATATATTTCAAACTAATTACACAATATTTACGGAAATAATAAAACAAAGTAATAATTAAATCGTACATGTGTAATTAGTAGATAAAAGTGAACCTTATCCTTGACGGATTAGGTTTACGCGGGTCGGGTGCTTGTTTGCCTGTGTCTCTGCTCTGCTACAGTTTAAATGACATGTATTAGAAGTGAATGACAGAATAAATATTAACATAAAAGTGAGGTTAGAATGATTATCGGTCGTTTTCAATGTCAACACCTTAGCAATGGGTGCGCTGTGCATAGTAAATACACAATTACAATGTTCTATGAACTATAAAGGTCATTCAAGAGTGCGTGAATCATTTTCTAAGTAAATAGGTAAAATAATATTGTTGTATATTGATTAAATGCATGTAGCACTTGTTGTTTTTTTTAGTGTGTTACCAACAACCCAAAGAGCAATGGGATTAAAGTAGTAATGGCAATAAAGGAACCCAGTTTGTAAGATGGTCTACTGTATTTTCTGCACAGGTAATAAATAGAGCACCGGCATTTATTGCAGTGGCGCGGCGGCCTTGTCAACGAAACAAACTATTGATAACTGTCCTGTCGTCTCGTCGTACCTAGATAACTTTGTTTACATTAAACTCTTAATTTAGGTCAATTTAAATAATAACTCGTTCAAGTGCATACAAAACCAACATAATGACAATGCGTATCACTTAAAAATGCAGTAATATTTTAAGGTTATCACCTGACGCTGACACAGTTGATGCATCAATCAATTGGTGTTAAGGTTATAACAAAAGACAATGACAGATGCAGTCTACAACCCGGCCGGCCAATTCGTCAATCCGTAGATCAACAATAATGATTTATTAATATTGGGCCAAGAACATTTTTATCATCCGTATAAATGTTTTTTTTGTTTATCCCTGCATATAACGTATATTTCCTATGTTGTAATTAGCTAAGTCAGTAAGGTTTATGTAAGTTTACAAGGTAACTTTGCTGTTAGCTTACAATTAACCTTGTAACAACAATAGCTAACAACAAATTAGCACATTGTAAAGCTAGCTTGCTACAAGCTAATTTCTAAAAACTATAGTAATTAGTTTAATGCACAAAGTTAAACGACAAATAAAATTACTATTGCAAACTGAAAATAATCTGTCAAATCTTTCAAATCATCTTTTCCAATCATCAATCTTTCTGTCATCAATTGTGTATACTTTTCAACAAAGGGCTGTGTTTCAATAATATAAAAAATTCATTCTATTTAAAATAAGATGTTAACTATATTTTAATGATTCTTGTTTTAAAATAACGGTTGCTTTAATAATAAATGAATCATATCAAATCATAATTGCAAATAATGGTATGCAAATTGATTTGGTATATGGACATACAAAATGTACCCGACAGAAGTTTTCTTGAAATAAAAATTGGGAACTAATTTAATTCTTTGATAAAATAATAATTCGTACAAAGAAATCAAATATGTTTGGTTTTAAATGAATTTCTTATTCGTAATTAAATAATACAAGAATGTGCGCCATCTGTTATATCTATTATAAGTTTTTACTATTATAGCAATCGATATTTTTTGGTTTGTGTCTTGGGTAAATTGCCTCCATTTTCTCAGTTTGACAGATGTGTTTGTGCTAGAAGTGTTGTATTATTAATAAAGTTATAATTAAATGTTATAAGTGATATATAAAACTAATCTTTAAGTGCTATAAACATACGGAAATGCTATTTACTTAAGCAGTGTTAAAGCAGGTACGGTTTTTTTTTTAATTTTGGTGAAGTTGTAAATTATAAATAACCTCAAATTTTTTAAAGACGATAACAAATACTAAATACTAAAAACATAGCAGCATATTTCATAATGTTCTAACCTAGAATGAAATCTAAATACAGAATATTAATAAAATTTCATTATTTACATATTTTTGCATTTCCTTCAAGGGACCACGATGTACCAGTTTCTGAGAGTTGTGAACTGCTGAGAACTTCAAAGAGTGGTTGTCATGTCTACCCTAGGTAATCATCTTATCATTTTAATTAGAGTGTATGTGCTTATAAACTTATATATATTTTTTTATTGTTTTTAGTGATTTTCAATACGACCTAAGGGACTTTATGTGATAAATAATTGTTCTTGTTCTGGTGAAATATGAACAGCGGATCTGCAGAAGATATTTTTATCGACAATAGGCGGTAAGTCAAATATATTTTTAACATAATTTTATGAGTTAAGTAAGGTGGTGGTCTATTGCAAATCACAATGGCATAAACCAATAAATAACATTTTCATTTATTTTATTATTTCATTGAAAGAAATTCCCAAAATATCCCTTATTTTATCTTGTTCTGTAGTGGCTTAACTTCTTAAGAGAGTTTGCTTTAAATTTGTAAATCATATGCAACTTTTATTAATTTTTAATGTTTTTTTTTCAGTTTCAACTCGAACTAGAATACGTCTTCCTTACAACAATGGAATAGAAAGAACTCCACAGCTTTGCAGAGCTCCAACGCACCCGGACTCGACCATGGAGTATATATGCAGTGAGTAAAGAGTGAGTAAAATATTTTTTTTTGTGAAAGTCTAAGTTTAAAAGTTTTACGTATCTTAATTTTTTTTTGCAAAAATTTATAATAATAAAACTTTTAAACTTCGACATTTAGTAAACACTAAAATATCAGTGCTACCCTCTACGATGTTAGTTAAAAATAGTTCTCTTTATGCTCATTAATCAGGTGTTTAATTAAGTTTAAATGGTTTCTTTTAAATTCCATATATCATAAACAAAATAATATGTATCTTATTAAGGAAAATAATATAAAAATATAATAAAAACGAGCTGTTCTTTTAAAAAATGAAAAGAAACAGATCGTATTTATTTAAATGAGTAGTTCATTTTCTGAATAAGATACAAATTGTTTGCTTAAAATATGTAGAACTTAAAAGAAATGATTTAAACCGAAATTAAAAATGATTTAAAAATGAAAAAACTTGAAATAAGAGAATTTTTTTTGTTAAATATATAGTATTTTATTGGTCTGAATAAGTTGTAATACATAAAGAGTTATAATTTACAAAATCGTTTTTTTTTTGCGTACTACTAGGTTCACGTAATATTAAAAATTTAGGAAGTGCAAGATTTTATGTTAAATAAAAAAAACTTTTAGGAAATAAATAGTTTGGTCATATAAAAGTAGCATATTACTTGAACCTGTGTTCATACATACATGAAATGTGTGACTGTAAAACAGACTCGAGTAATATTCCACTTTGTATGAACAAACTGTTTGATCGGAATGAGAATAGTATCGTGTACAATCTTTTTAAGAGTAAATACTTACGATGGTTTTATTTTTTTAGGAGTGCAGCTTAATCAACACAACTAAAAGCGGCGGAAGGAGTAGCGGTCTTGCAGTTTCAGAAAAGAGGACTTATAGGAAAACTTATAGGTAAGACTTATAGGAAATGATTTTGATATTGTTTTCTATAAATAGTTTGGGCATATGAAAGTAGCATATTACTTGAACTGTGCTTGTACATACATGAAATGTATGGACAGCAAAACTGACTCGAGTAATATTCCACTTTAATATGAACAAACTGTTTATCAGAATCGTATTGTCTAAAATTCTTTTAAGAGTAAATACTTACCATTGTTTTATTTTTCAGGAGTGCAGCTTAATCAACACAACTAGTACATAGGCTACATGCAGCGGTCTTGCATTTCAAGAAAAGTCAACTTATAGGAAAACTTATAGGTAAGACTTATAGGAAATGATTTTGATATTGTTTTCTATAAATAGTTTGGGCATATGAAAGTAGCATATTACTTGAACTGTGCTTGTACATACATGAAATGTATGGACTGCAAAACTGATTCAAGTAATATTCTACTTTGTATGAACAAACTGTTTATCAGAATCGTATTGTCTAAAATTCTTTTAAGAGTAAATACTTACCATTGTTTTATTTTTCAGGAGTGCAGCTTAATCAACACAACTAGTACATAGGCTACATGCAGCGGTCTTGCATTTCAAGAAAAGACAACTTATAGGAAAACTTATAGGTAAGACTTATAGGAAATGATTTTGATATTGTTTTCTATAAATAGTTTGGGCATATGAAAGTAGCATATTACTTGAACTGTGCTTGTACATTCATGAAATGTATGGACTGCAAAACTGATTCAAGTAATGTTCTACTTTGTATGAACAAACTGTTTATCAGAATCGTATTGTCTAAAATTCTTTTAAGAGTAAATACTTACCATTGTTTTATTTTTCAGGAGTGCAGCTTAATCAACACAACTAGTACATAGGCTACATGCAGCGGTCTTGCATTTCAAGAAAAGACAACTTATAGGAAAACTTATAGGTAAGACTTATAGGAAATGATTTTGATATTGTTTTCTATAAATAGTTTGGGCATATGAAAGTAGCATATTACTTGAACTGTGCTTGTACATTCATGAAATGTATGGACTGCAAAACTGATTCAAGTAATGTTCTACTTTGTATGAACAAACTGTTTATCAGAATCGTATTGTCTAAAATTCTTTTAAGAGTAAATACTTACCATTGTTTTATTTTTCAGGAGTGCAGCTTAATCAACACAACTAGTACATAGGCTACATGCAGCGGTCTTGCATTTCAAGAAAAGACAACTTATAGGAAAACTTATAGGTAAGACTTATAGGAAATGATTTTGATATTGTTTTCTATAAATAGTTTGGGCATATGAAAGTAGCATATTACTTGAACTGTGCTTGTACATTCATGAAATGTATGGACTGCAAAACTGATTCAAGTAATGTTCTACTTTGTATGAACAAACTGTTTATCAGAATCGTATTGTCTAAAATTCTTTTAAGAGTAAATACTTACCATTGTTTTATTTTTCAGGAGTGCAGCTTAATCAACACAACTAGTACATAGGCTACATGCAGCGGTCTTGCATTTCAAGAAAAGACAACTTATAGGAAAACTTATAGGTAAGACTTATAGGAAATGATTTTGATATTGTTTTCTATAAATAGTTTGGGCATATGAAAGTAGCATATTACTTGAACTGTGCTTGTACATTCATGAAATGTATGGACTGCAAAACTGATTCAAGTAATGTTCTACTTTGTATGAACAAACTGTTTATCAGAATCGTATTGTCTAAAATTCTTTTAAGAGTAAATACTTACCATTGTTTTATTTTTCAGGAGTGCAGCTTAATCAACACAACTAGTACATAGGCTACATGCAGCGGTCTTGCATTTCAAGAAAAGACAACTTATAGGAAAACTTATAGGTAAGACTTATAGGAAATGATTTTGATATTGTTTTCTATAAATAGTTTGGGCATATGAAAGTAGCATATTACTTGAACTGTGCTTGTACATTCATGAAATGTATGGACTGCAAAACTGATTCAAGTAATGTTCTACTTTGTATGAACAAACTGTTTATCAGAATCGTATTGTCTAAAATTCTTTTAAGAGTAAATACTTACCATTGTTTTATTTTTCAGGAGTGCAGCTTAATCAACACAACTAGTACATAGGCTACATGCAGCGGTCTTGCATTTCAAGAAAAGACAACTTATAGGAAAACTTATAGGTAAGACTTATAGGAAATGATTTTGATATTGTTTTCTATAAATAGTTTGGGCATATGAAAGTAGCATATTACTTGAACTGTGCTTGTACATTCATGAAATGTATGGACTGCAAAACTGATTCAAGTAATGTTCTACTTTGTATGAACAAACTGTTTATCAGAATCGTATTGTCTAAAATTCTTTTAAGAGTAAATACTTACCATTGTTTTATTTTTCAGGAGTGCAGCTTAATCAACACAACTAGTACATAGGCTACATGCAGCGGTCTTGCATTTCAAGAAAAGACAACTTATAGGAAAACTTATAGGTAAGACTTATAGGAAATGATTTTGATATTGTTTTCTATAAATAGTTTGGGCATATGAAAGTAGCATATTACTTGAACTGTGCTTGTACATTCATGAAATGTATGGACTGCAAAACTGATTCAAGTAATGTTCTACTTTGTATGAACAAACTGTTTATCAGAATCGTATTGTCTAAAATTCTTTTAAGAGTAAATACTTACCATTGTTTTATTTTTCAGGAGTGCAGCTTAATCAACACAACTAGTACATAGGCTACATGCAGCGGTCTTGCATTTCAAGAAAAGTCAACTTATAGGAAAACTTATAGGTAAGAGTTATAGGAAATGATTTTGATATTGTTTTCTATAAATAGTTTGGGCATATGAAAGTAGCATATTACTTGAACTGTGCTTGTACATACATGAAATGTATGGACTGCAAAACTGATTCAAGTAATATTCTACTTTGTATGAACAAACTGTTTATCAGAATCGTATTGTGTGAAACCCCTTTAAGAACAAATACTTACGATGGTTTTATTTTTTAGGAGTGAAGCTTAGTCAACACAACTAGAAGCAACGGTCTTGAAGTTAAAGAAAAAACAATAGAAGAAACTTATACTGTTACTAAAAAATTGAAATAAAAAAATAATATGTATTAAATATTTTATTGTTCTGAATAAGTTGTAATATATAAAGAGTTATAATTTAAAGTAAAATAAAAATTATAAAAAGAATTACAATGTGTATTATTCTAATGTATAGTGTGTAGCCTAATCCGCGCCGTCGATGGAGGATTGTGTCTTTGCTAATTTAAATTTCGAGTTTACTTTTATTCATTATAGATGGCAGTATAAATTTTTGTTAAAAGTCGAAGTCGTTGTATGGTTCGCACTTGATAAACCAAAGTATAGGAGTAAGGGTGTGGACGAGCAGACGTGGGTGGGGCCACACACAAACGTTTTTAAAAAACGTGCTTCTTAAATTTAACAAGCTTGGATAGTTTGTATCACAGTACATACTTGAATAGAATTAGATATTTTGTATCAGAGTACATTAGAATTAGAAATTTTCTATCAGGAGAACATACTTTAATACAATAAAATATTTTGTATCAGAGTACATTAAAATTTGAAATTTTCTATCAGGAGAACATACTTTAATAGAATAAAATATTTTGTATCAGAGTACATTAGAATTTGAAATTTTCTATCAGGAGAACATACTTTAATACAATAAAATATTTTGTATCAGAGTACATTAAAATTTGAAATTTTCTATCAGGAGAACATACTTTAATAGAATAAAATATTTTGTATCAGAGTACATTAAAATTTGAAATTTTCTATCAGGAGAACATACTTTAATAGAATAAAATATTTTGTATCAGAATACATTAGAATTAGAAATTTTCTATCAGGAGAACATACTTTAATAGAATAAAATATTTTGTATCAGAGTACATTAGAATTAGAAATTTTCTATCAGGAGAACATACTTGAATAGAATAAAATATTTTGTGTCAGAGTACATTAGAATTAGAAATTTTCTATCAGGAGAACATACTTGAATAGAATAAAATATTTTGTATCAGAGTACATTAGAATTAGTAAGAAGTTGTATCAATCTACCATAGTACGTTTTGTTTAAATAAAAGATATAAAATTTATTTCAAGTGTTTTCTTTATTTTCATGTCTTTAATTTTTACAATAAATTAATATAATACAATTCATTGCCTATAAATATATCCTGTTCTTTTGTCATGAACTTCAAGACCGTTGCTTCATGTCGCCGCTTCTAGTTGTGTTGATTAAGCTGCACTCCTGAAAAATAAAACCATCGTAAGTATTTGTTCTTAAAGGGGTTTCACACAATACGATTCTGATAAACAGTTTGTTCATACAAAGTAGAATATTACTTGAATCAGTTTTGCAGTCCATACATTTCATGTATGTGTACAAGCACAGATTCACGTAATATGCTACTTTTTATATAAGACCAAACTGTTTATAGGAAACCAAATCGAAATCATTTCCTACAAGTCTTACCTATAAGTTGTCTTTTCTTGAACTACAAGACCGCTGCATGTAGCCTATGTACTAGTTGTGTTGATTAAGCTGCACTCCTGAAAAATAAAACAATGGTAAGTATTTACTCTTAAAAGAATTTTAGACAATACGATTCTGATAAACAGTTTGTTCATACAAAGTAGAATATTACTTGAATCAGTTTTGCAGTCCATACATTTCATGTATGTACAAGCACAGTTCAAGTAATATGCTACTTTCATATGCCCAAACTATTTATAGAAAACAATATCAAAATCATTTCCTATAAGTCTTACCTATAAGTTTTCCTATAAGTTGACTTTTCTTGAAATGCAAGACCGCTGCATGTAGCCTATGTACTAGTTGTGTTGATTAAGCTGCACTCCTGAAAAATAAAACAATGGTAAGTATTTACTCTTAAAAGAATTTTACACAATACGATTCTGATAAACAGTTTGTTCATACAAAGTAGAATGAATATTACTTGAATCAGTTTTGCAGTCCATACATTTCATGTATGTGTACAAGCACAGATTCAAGTAATATGCTACTTTTTATATAAGACCAAACTGTTTATAGGAAACCAAATCGAAATCATTTCCTACAAGTCTTACCTATAAGTCCTCTTTTCTTGAAATGCAAGACCGCTGCATGTAGCCTATGTACTAGTTGTGTTGATTATTCTTCACTCCTAAAAAAATAAAACCTTCGTAAGTATTTGCTGTTAAAAGGATTTTACACAATACGATTCTTATTCCGACAAATAGTTTGTTCATACAAGAGTAGAATATTACTTGAATCAGTTTTACAGTCACACATTTCATGTATGTACAAACACAGTTCAAGTAATATGCTACTTTCATATGCCCAAACTATTTATAGAAAACAATATCAAAATCATTTCCTATAAGTCTTACCTATAAGTTTTCCTATAAGTTGTCTTTTCTTGAAATGCAAGACCGCTGCATGTAGCCTATGTACTAGTTGTGTTGATTAAGCTGCACTCCTGAAAAATAAAACCATCGTAAGTATTTGCTCTTAAAAGAATTTTACAAGATTCTGATTTCGATCAAACAGTTTGTTCATATTAAAGTGGAATATTACTCGAGTCAGTTTTGCAGTCCATACATTTCATGTATGTACAAGCACAGTTCAAGTAATATGCTACTTTCATATGCCCAAACTATTTATAGAAAACAATATTAAAATCATTTCCTATAAGTCTTACCTATAAGTTTTCCTATAAGTTGACTTTTCTTGAAATGCAAGACCGCTGCATGTAGCCTATGTACTAGTTGTGTTGATTAAGCTGCACTCCTGAAAAATAAAACAATGGTAAGTATTTACTCTTAAAAGAATTTTACACAATACGATTCTGATAAACAGTTTGTTCATACAAAGTAGAATGAATATTACTTGAATCAGTTTTGCAGTCCATACATTTCATGTATGTGTACAAGCACAGATTCAAGTAATATGCTACTTTTTATATAAGACCAAACTGTTTATAGGAAACCAAATCGAAATCATTTCCTACAAGTCTTACCTATAAGTCCTCTTTTCTTGAAATGCAAGACCGCTGCATGTAGCCTATGTACTAGTTGTGTTGATTATTCTTCACTCCTAAAAAAATAAAACCTTCGTAAGTATTTGCTGTTAAAAGGATTTTACACAATACGATTCTTATTCCGACAAATAGTTTGTTCATACAAGAGTAGAATATTACTTGAATCAGTTTTACAGTCACACATTTCATGTATGTACAAACACAGTTCAAGTAATATGCTACTTTCATATGCCCAAACTATTTATAGAAAACAATATCAAAATCATTTCCTATAAGTCTTACCTATAAGTTTTCCTATAAGTTGTCTTTTCTTGAAATGCAAGACCGCTGCATGTAGCCTATGTACTAGTTGTGTTGATTAAGCTGCACTCCTGAAAAATAAAATCATCGTAAGTATTTGCTCTTAAAAGAATTTTACAAGATTCTGATTTCGATCAAACAGTTTGTTCATATTAAAGTGGAATATTACTCGAGTCAGTTTTGCAGTCCATACATTTCATGTATGTACAAGCACAGTTCAAGTAATATGCTACTTTCATATGCCCAAACTATTTATAGAAAACAATATCAAAATCATTTCCTATAAGTCTTACCCATAAGTTTTCCTATAAGTTGACTTTTCTTGAAATGCAAGACCGCTGCATGTAGCCTATGTACTAGTTGTGTTGATTAAGCTGCACTCCTGAAAAATAAAACAATGGTAAGTATTTCCTCTTAAAAGAATTTTAGACAATACGATTCTGATAAACAGTTTGTTCATACAAAGTAGAATATTACTTGAATCAGTTTTGCAGTCCATACATTTCATGTATGTGTACAAGCACAGATTCAAGTAATATGCTACTTTTTATATAAGACCAAACTGTTTATAGGAAACCAAATCGAAATCATTTCCTACAAGTCTTACCTATAAGTCCTCTTTTCTTGAACTACAAGACCGCTGCATGTAGCCTATGTACTAGTTGTGTTGATTATTCTTCACTCCTAAAAAAATAAAACCTTCGTAAGTATTTGCTGTTAAAAGGATTTTACACAATACGATTCTTATTCCGACAAATAGTTTGTTCATACAAGAGTAGAATATTACTTGAATCAGTTTTACAGTCACACATTTCATGTATGTACAAACACAGTTCAAGTAATATGCTACTTTCATATGCCCAAACTATTTATAGAAAACAATATCAAAATCATTTCCTATAAGTCTTACCTATAAGTTTTCCTATAAGTTGACTTTTCTTGAAATGCAAGACCGCTGCATGTAGCCTATGTACTAGTTGTGTTGATTAAGCTGCACTCCTGAAAAATAAAACAATGGTAAGTATTTACTCTTAAAAGAATTTTAGACAATACGATTCTGATAAACAGTTTGTTCATACAAAGTAGAATATTACTTGAATCAGTTTTGCAGTCCATACATTTCATGTATGTGTACAAGCACAGATTCAAGTAATATGCTACTTTTTATATAAGACCAAACTGTTTATAGGAAACCAAATCGAAATCATTTCCTACAAGTCTTACCTATAAGTCCTCTTTTCTTGAACTACAAGACCGCTGCATGTAGCCTATGTACTAGTTGTGTTGATTATTCTTCACTCCTAAAAAAATAAAACCTTCGTAAGTATTTGCTGTTAAAAGGATTTTACACAATACGATTCTTATTCCGACAAATAGTTTGTTCATACAAGAGTAGAATATTACTTGAATCAGTTTTACAGTCACACATTTCATGTATGTACAAACACAGTTCAAGTAATATGCTACTTTCATATGCCCAAACTATTTATAGAAAACAATATCAAAATCATTTCCTATAAGTCTTACCTATAAGTTTTCCTATAAGTTGACTTTTCTTGAAATGCAAGACCGCTGCATGTAGCCTATGTACTAGTTGTGTTGATTAAGCTGCACTCCTGAAAAATAAAACAATGGTAAGTATTTACTCTTAAAAGAATTTTAGACAATACGATTCTGATAAACAGTTTGTTCATACAAAGTAGAATATTACTTGAATCAGTTTTGCAGTCCATACATTTCATGTATGTACAAGCACAGTTCAAGTAATATGCTACTTTTTATATAAGACCAAACTGTTTATAGGAAACCAAATCGAAATCATTTCCTACAAGTCTTACCTATAAGTCCTCTTTTCTTGAACTACAAGACCGCTGCATGTAGCCTATGTACTAGTTGTGTTGATTATTCTTCACTCCTAAAAAAATAAAACCTTCGTAAGTATTTGCTGTTAAAAGGATTTTACACAATACGATTCTTATTCCGACAAATAGTTTGTTCATACAAGAGTAGAATATTACTTGAATCAGTTTTACAGTCACACATTTCATGTATGTACAAACACAGTTCAAGTAATATGCTACTTTCATATGCCCAAACTATTTATAGAAAACAATATCAAAATCATTTCCTATAAGTCTTACCTATAAGTTTTCCTATAAGTTGTCTTTTCTTGAAATGCAAGACCGCTGCATGTAGCCTATGTACTAGTTGTGTTGATTAAGCTGCACTCCTGAAAAATAAAACCATCGTAAGTATTTGCTCTTAAAAGAATTTTACAAGATTCTGATTTCGATCAAACAGTTTGTTCATATTAAAGTGGAATATTACTCGAGTCAGTTTTGCAGTCCATACATTTCATGTATGTACAAGCACAGTTCAAGTAATATGCTACTTTCATATGCCCAAACTATTTATAGAAAACAATATCAAAATCATTTCCTATAAGTCTTACCCATAAGTTTTCCTATAAGTTGACTTTTCTTGAAATGCAAGACCGCTGCATGTAGCCTATGTACTAATTGTGTTGATTAAGCTGCACTCCTGAAAAATAAAACAATGGTAAGTATTTACTCTTAAAAGAATTTTAGACAATACGATTCTGATAAACAGTTTGTTCATACAAAGTAGAATATTACTTGAATCAGTTTTGCAGTCCATACATTTCATGTATGTACAAGCACAGTTCAAGTAATATGCTACTTTCATATGCCCAAACTATTTATAGAAAACAATATCAAAATCATTTCCTATAAGTCTTACCTATAAGTTTTCCTATAAGTTGACTTTTCTTGAAATGCAAGACCGCTGCATGTAGCCTATGTACTAGTTGTGTTGATTAAGCTGCACTCCTGAAAAATAAAACAATGGTAAGTATTTACTCTTAAAAGAATTTTAGACAATACGATTCTGATAAACAGTTTGTTCATACAAAGTAGAATATTACTTGAATCAGTTTTGCAGTCCATACATTTCATGTATGTACAAGCACAGTTCAAGTAATATGCTACTTTCATATGCCCAAACTATTTATAGAAAACAATATCAAAATCATTTCCTATAAGTCTTACCCATAAGTTTTCCTATAAGTTGACTTTTCTTGAAATGCAAGACCGCTGCATGTAGCCTATGTACTAGTTGTGTTGATTAAGCTGCACTCCTGAAAAATAAAACAATGGTAAGTATTTCCTCTTAAAAGAATTTTAGACAATACGATTCTGATAAACAGTTTGTTCATACAAAGTAGAATATTACTTGAATCAGTTTTGCAGTCCATACATTTCGTGTATGTACAAACACAGTTCAAGTAATATGCTACTTTCATATGCCCAAACTATTTATAGAAAACAATATCAAAATCATTTCCTATAAGTCTTACCTATAAGTTTTCCTATAAGTTGTCTTTTCTTGAAATGCAAGACCGCTGCATGTAGCCTATGTACTAGTTGTGTTGATTAAGCTGCACTCCTGAAAAATAAAACCATCGTAAGTATTTGCTATTAAAAGAATTTTACAAGATTCTGATTTCGATCAAACAGTTTGTTCATATTAAAGTGGAATATTACTCGAGTCAGTTTTGCAGTCCATACATTTCATGTATGTACAAGCACAGTTCAAGTAATATGCTACTTTCATATGCCCAAACTATTTATAGAAAACAATCATTTCCTATAAGTCTTACCTATAAGTTTTCCTATAAGTTGACTTTTCTTGAAATGCAAGACCGCTGCATGTAGCCTATGTACTAGTTGTGTTGATTAAGCTGCACTCCTGAAAAATAAAACAATGGTAAGTATTTACTCTTAAAAGAATTTTAGACAATACGATTCTGATAAACAGTTTGTTCATACAAAGTAGAATATTACTTGAATCAGTTTTGCAGTCCATACATTTCATGTATGTACAAGCACAGTTCAAGTAATATGCTACTTTCATATGCCCAAACTATTTATAGAAAACAATATCAAAATCATTTCCTATAAGTCTTACCTATAAGTTTTCCTATAAGTTGACTTTTCTTGAAATGCAAGACCGCTGCATGTAGCCTATGTACTAGTTGTGTTGATTAAGCTGCACTCCTGAAAAATAAAACAATGGTAAGTATTTACTCTTAAAAGAATTTTAGACAATACGATTCTGATAAACAGTTTGTTCATACAAAGTAGAATATTACTTGAATCAGTTTTGCAGTCCATACATTTCATGTATGTACAAGCACAGTTCAAGTAATATGCTACTTTCATATGCCCAAACTATTTATAGAAAACAATATCAAAATCATTTCCTATAAGTCTTACCTATAAGTTTTCCTATAAGTCCTCTTTTCTTAAACTGCAAGACCGCTGCTCCTTCCGCCGCTTTTAGTTGTGTTGATTAAGCTGCACTCCTAAAAAAATAAAACCATCGTAAGTATTTACTCTTAAAAAGATTGTACACGATACTATTCTCATTCCGATCAAACAGTTTGTTCATACAAAGTGGAATATTACTCGAGTCTGTTTTACAGTCACACATTTCATGTATGTATGAACACAGGTTCAAGTAATATGCTACTTTCATATGACCAAACTATTTATTTCCTAAAAGTTTTTTTTATTTAACATAAAATCTTGCACTTCCTAAATTTTTAATATTACGTGAACCTAGTAGTACGCAAAAAAAAAACGATTTTGTAAATTATAACTCTTTATGTATTACAACTTATTCAGACCAATAAAATACTATATATTTAACAAAAAAAATTCTCTTATTTCAAGTTTTTTCATTTTTAAATCATTTTTAATTTCGGTTTAAATCATTTCTTTTAAGTTCTACATATTTTAAGCAAACAATTTGTATCTTATTCAGAAAATGAACTACTCATTTAAATAAATACGATCTGTTTCTTTTCATTTTTTAAAAGAACAGCTCGTTTTTATTATATTTTTATATTATTTTCCTTAATAAGATACATATTATTTTGTTTATGATATATGGAATTTAAAAGAAACCATTTAAACTTAATTAAACACCTGATTAATGAGCATAAAGAGAACTATTTTTAACTAACATCGTAGAGGGTAGCACTGATATTTTAGTGTTTACTAAATGTCGAAGTTTAAAAGTTTTATTATTATAAATTTTTGCAAAAAAAAATTAAGATACGTAAAACTTTTAAACTTAGACTTTCACAAAAAAAAATATTTTACTCACTCTTTACTCACTGCATATATACTCCATGGTCGAGTCCGGGTGCGTTGGAGCTCTGCAAAGCTGTGGAGTTCTTTCTATTCCATTGTTGTAAGGAAGACGTATTCTAGTTCGAGTTGAAACTGAAAAAAAAACATTAAAAATTAATAAAAGTTGCATATGATTTACAAATTTAAAGCAAACTCTCTTAAGAAGTTAAGCCACTACAGAACAAGATAAAATAAGGGATATTTTGGGAATTTCTTTCAATGAAATAATAAAATAAATGAAAATGTTATTTATTGGTTTATGCCATTGTGATTTGCAATAGACCACCACCTTACTTAACTCATAAAATTATGTTAAAAATATATTTGACTTACCGCCTATTGTCGATAAAAATATCTTCTGCAGATCCGCTGTTCATATTTCACCAGAACAAGAACAATTATTTATCACATAAAGTCCCTTAGGTCGTATTGAAAATCACTAAAAACAATAAAAAAATATATATAAGTTTATAAGCACATACACTCTAATTAAAATGATAAGATGATTACCTAGGGTAGACATGACAACCACTCTTTGAAGTTCTCAGCAGTTCACAACTCTCAGAAACTGGTACATCGTGGTCCCTTGAAGGAAATGCAAAAATATGTAAATAATGAAATTTTATTAATATTCTGTATTTAGATTTCATTCTAGGTTAGAACATTATGAAATATGCTGCTATGTTTTTAGTATTTAGTATTTGTTATCGTCTTTAAAAAATTTGAGGTTATGCATAATTTACAACTTCACCAAAATTAAAAAAAAAACCGTACCTGCTTTAACACTGCTTAAGTAAATAGCATTTCCGTATGTTTATAGCACTTAAAGATTAGTTTTATATATCACTTATAACATTTAATTATAACTTTATTAATAATACAACACTTCTAGCACAAACACATCTGTCAAACTGAGAAAATGGAGGCAATTTACCCAAGACACAAACCAAAAAATATCGATTGCTATAATAGTAAAAACTTATAATAGATATAACAGATGGCGCACATTCTTGTATTATTTAATTACGAATAAGAAATTCATTTAAAACCAAACATATTTGATTTCTTTGTACGAATTATTATTTTATCAAAGAATTAAATTAGTTTCCAATTTTTATTTCAAGAAAACTTCTGTCGGGTACATTTTGTATGTGCATATACCAAATCAATTTGCATACCATTATTTGCAATTATGATTTGATATGATTCATTTATTATTAAAGCAACCGTTATTTTAAAACAAGAATCATTAAAATATAGTTAACATCTTATTTTAAATAGAATGAATTTTTTATATTATTGAAACACAGCCCTTTGTTGAAAAGTATACACAATTGATAAATATGCAACATGGCGCTCTAATAATTTGAAAGATTTGACAGATTTTCAGTTTGCAATAGTAATTTTATTATTCGTTTAACATTGTGCATTAAACTAATTGCTATAGTTTTTAGAAATTAAAGTCGTAAGGATATTAACTTTATTTATAAAATGAATAGAAGAAATCAACACCGTATTTCCAAAAATGCTCCGGCTTCAACTGAAAAAGTTTGTTATGTCAAATTACAACAAATGTGTCGAATTTGCATGAAATGTGATCAAAACCTAGTCATGACAAATATTTTTCAATATAACAAATATTTTCAAGACCATTTACACAAAATACTTTATCAATGCACAGGAGTTGATGTAAGTATTGCAAATGCATACACACAATATACTTTAGGTTATGATATAATAAACAAAATTGTTTTCAGGTTAGAGAAAATCATTGTCCTCCTATTTTTATATGTGCATCGTGCGTTGAGTCTTTAAAAATTGCTTGGAATTTAAAAGAAAAATGTAAAGCATCTTTTGGTAAGTTCACTTCAGCCAAAGAAGAATATGATGATGATGTAGAGCCTAAAAATAGAACTGAATTAACTAAAGACATTTTACTAAACAATTTTAAAAATAAACGAAAGCAAAAATATAGTAGTAGTAGCAGCCCAATTATTTATAATAAACCAATAAATATCATTGAAATGAATGAAACAAAAGCGGCAGAGTGGATGAAACAACGTAAAAATACAGCAAATGCATGCAAGAAAAGAAAACTTGACACTCTGTCATTAGAAAATTTATTTTCTTCCAATTGCATAGTTGACAAATTGCAAGAAAATAAATACTCAGTAACCTGCACTATTTGTTTTGAAGAATTTGATTCTTCAAAAGCATTTCTACGTCACATGAGTTGGCATGCCGACTTTAGAAGTAAATATTTGAAATCTTTTAATTGTTCAAAAGAACATGATCATCTTCTAAGCAAATGTCCCCATTATTCACTCTATTCTAATTGCTTTCAGAATAAATCACATTTACTAACACATATTTATTAAACTACGACGAAGGACTTTGTTGCATGACCCATAGACTAAAATAGGTGCCTTGCCTTTTAGTGTCGTGTAACTACTGACTAAACCAAAAATTGGTACAAACTGTAATTGCTCCGTAAAATATTTATTAACTTTTGTGTAATTTTATTTAAACTTATAAATAAATTATATTTTAATTCTTGTGTAATCTCGTTGTAAACTTCTTCACAATATATGCTCACTTGTAATTTTAAGCATTCTAGAAATTGAAATATTTGTTCTGTAAGTTTCAAAAACACTCATTATGAAATCTATATAATATTACATAAAACAATGGTAAAGTTTTACAAAATGAAACCTTCATACAGTATCAATATAACAGTACATGCATATTTTATAAATACATTTTTTATCTTCCTTAAATAAGACTGAAGGTTTACAAGTCCGAGTACTGATAAGCTAGAAAATAAGGTAAAAATTATAAATATACCACCCTCCTATATTTAATACTTCAATTATATAAAATATACCTGTATACATGTAGACTTTAGCTGGATTCTCTGGATTTTATAATAACTAAACGATACTGTTAACGACCTATTGTGCTGCCAGAAGTGACCAGATGTAAGAATTGTCAATATTTTTTGTTCTGTAAATTATAGATACACCCTGATCTGGCAGCACTATCGTTAACTAAACGTAAGGTTTTTTTTTATTAAAATGTATCCTGCTTAGTATTACGTTATTGTGTAAACAATTTAGATATTTTACGTATTGCAGGAGTGAAATTCGACTGAAAATAGCAGAATCTTCAGGTTACGACCATAAAAGATGTGTTCTGATACAATATCATCTAAAACTGAAAAATTAAACAGTTAACAATTATCTACAAAGTTTCAAATTAATGTCTTCCATCTTATTTCAAGAAATAAGAAAGACGCAAAAAGAATATTAGTTTTATTTACATTTTATGAATAAAAATCAAATTCAAAAATTTGATATTTCGTTTATCATAGATTTTATTGTTTTCTTACATGTGCCTATATATTAAGCTATTATTATGATACATAAATAAGTTTATTTAAATTATATTTGTAAATTAATTAATAATTGATTTAATTATAATATTTTCTCACTGAAATTTTCTTTATTTTCAAATATTTCGCACAAATCATTGCATTTGCATGTAATTTGTTTTGTATTTAGAAATTCTTTTTGGTTAAGTATTTTTATTGTATAGTTTTATTATTTGTATAATATTGATGTGAATCAAAAACTGAGACAAATATATAACATTGAACTGATAAAATTGTTTTTGCATTTTAGTTCTATATTTTATTTAGTTTTAAAAGTATTTTTATAGAGATTCGATGTAACAAATATATATAAATATAATAACTGATAATAACAAATGAAAAAAAAGGTTCACAATAGCAAATAATATATTTTTCTACTAAAATTAACAACTGTACAAAAAAAATCTACAAAAATTGCCTTTATTTTTTTTTCTAATGATTAGCCATTTCTTTTTTTAATTATGAAAAATAAACAATTACTTATACATCATTCTTTTTATCAATAAAGAATAAAGTAAATAATTTATTTACTTTTAATTATTTTTGGAAGCAGTTTTTATTATTGTATATGCTTTTTTTACTTAAGAATACACTTTTAAATAATATATTGAGATATACTTTGGGTGGACATATTTAAAAATTATTAATATACAAATTTTTTTTTTTTTATAAATATGGTAAAAATATATTTTAGAATTTTTATGTAAAATTGAACGCCGTACATAAAAACTCAATTTTTACTTAATACTGTAAACAACATAGGTGCTAAAATATAAATTTACCAAAGTTAATTATTGCAATAAATTAATCTCAACGAAATACAATTGTGTGTACATTTTTTTCAGGCTTAATTTTACTTTATTCGTTAAAATTGCGTATTTTTATTAATGTGTATTTCAAATAGGCCTCGTCAATTTGTTAAAAAAACACACATGTTGTTGAGATTTTAAATTCCTAACTTTTATTTCATTATAAATATAAGCCACTTTCTAATATGTTGTAATCACATAAACAAAAATTTTTATCAATTACTTGTTTTTCTTGTCAATTATATTTACTCCTATTTATTTGTCAAACACTACCATTTTTTGTAGATTATACAAATTAAAGGTTTGTATTATTATAAGATCGTGATGAATATTATTAAATGTTTATTTTAAAAAAATGTAAGCAATTATACAATTATTATATATCAAAAAGTATTTCTTTTTACAATAAAAGTTTTGTAGCATTAAAAATTACCTGTTTTAGAGACAATTCCACTTCTATAAATATGTTAACGGATACGGATTTTCATCGCTAATACTATTTCACCAACCAAACAGTCTAAATAAATTTATAAATATATTTTTTTGTATATAATTATTAATATTTAAACAATAATATAAACAACATAATTAAAAAAAAAAAACAAATGATCTGAATGAATGGTGCAGGTATGATCCTTCAATTTAGAAACATGTTACAGGAAAAGGATGAGGTAGGAATATGAGGCTAGGATAGTACGATGTTTTTATTTTGATATCAATTAATAGTATCTTCTGTTTTCTCAGCACATTCTGGAGTCGTAACATCATCATTAGAAAATTGACTGGAAAACAAATACATAACTAATTATTGGATTACTTTTATTACATTACTTTACAATTACTTTTCAATAAGATGCAATATTACAGGAAATATTAGCAATAAAAATGGTCTCTTTAACCATTAAATAGATGAAAAGGAATAAATAAAACAGTACTCCGTCAACGTTATGTTAGATTCCTAAGGGAAGAGCCCTTCTTTGAATTGTGTACTACAGAGTGTAAAAGAAATTTTCAAAACGGTCAAATTTTCAGGATAATCGGCATAAATATGAACTTATTATCTTTATTAATAGTAACTGTAGATAAAATGCTACCGACGAGGCTTATAGTACGACAACTCCCTTAAATTTCACAAGGATTCTCACCTTGCTTGCCCATGAAAGTGATGTAACAATTCTCGACACCTCTGTAACTCTTTTCTTAAAGCTTCTCGCTCATTATCTCGCTCTCGTACAATTTGCTAAAAATGAAAAAATTTATGGAATAAAAATAAATACGACTTTTTTAATTTTACTATATTATGAACTTACCAAAAGCTGCGTTAAAGTGGAATTAATATCATTCGCTACATCAAGAACCTTATGCGTTGAAACAACTGGTTTCACTTGTTGATCAACAAAATCACAACCCCTGCATGTTTGGCTAAACTGTGAGAATATACCACCGTCATGGTTTTTGTGTTCAATATTTCCTACAGCATCCTCAAATATTTCTCCTGACTCAGTCATTTCCATTATTTCTTGTGCATTAATAATAGAAGTTGATCCATCTGATACTATCGTGTCAGATAACACAACTTGATCTACTAATAAATTTGTAGCTTCTACTAATTCCGGTTCCGAATTTTCATCATTGCATGTCTCAATATTTTCAATATCCATTTCTTTAGATTTGAATTCGCATTTATCGCATAACTGTGACCATGTATTAGTTTTTAATTGGGTTGATAAAACTACTTGTTGTTCATTGACTGTATAACTGTCATTAATTATATGCGTTAATTGTTGAGCTGAAAAACATCAGTAGTCATTAATTAAAATGTTAAATTGTCAAAACATTATTAATAGATGAAGAGGCGCAAATAAATAAACTTTCACGCGTTAAGTTTATTGAATCATAAACAAATATACATTTTCAAATAGATACTCCTACACAGATTGTATGATAAACAACGAGTTGAAACAAAAAGAATAAATGTTTACTCAAAATCACCACATCGCTGGAACATCATACTTCATTAATAAAAAGCAGAATATATTTATTACCTTGTTGGAGAGCATTTAATATAATTTCTGTTGGTTCCTTAGCTGCAGAGCCCATTGATGCCATATCCGCAATAACATTATAATCTTCAGGAGGTATTGATAAAATTTCACCTACAATTCGCTGTTTTAATTCTAATGCATTTCTAACAGCAATATCTGCACGCCTTAGTCTTTCATATGTTGTTAAAACAGGTTCCGCTAAATGAACAGGACTTACAGATATCTTTACTTCACTTGGAGCTACTAAAGACGATGTCTGAGTTAAGTATTGGGTGCCTGAAATACCACTGTATATTTAGTACAATAAAATGTAAAACAAATGAATAAAAGTTTCAAATGAATTTATTTAATTAAATTTATAATCTTTATAATTATTTACCTGTAACTGAATCACCATCAGCCAATATTTCTCCAGACAATCGCTTATCATCCTTAGTAACATCGGACTCACCATTATCTACACTGATGCTTCCTTCAGTGTCTGTTCTGGATTGAGTATCGATATCATTATGTGCAATTTTTTCGAACTCGCTCGACTCTGAAGGATTGTCAGCTACAGTGTCTGTAACACTGGTGTCGTTTGATGCATTATCCAGATTATTATCAATAGATGCTGAATCTAAACTCGTGTTATCTATACTAGTATCTTGCAAACTGTCTGCATCAACATCATATGGTAATTTTGGTTTTGATTTGTATGCTTCTGCAGCTTCAGATATGTGTTTGAACCACCTGAAAATATGTTTGTTTTGAAAAAATTAGTAAGTATATAAAAGTAAACATTATAATATAAACTGAATTCGTAATTACAATAAATAAAATACATTGTAAAAAATATTATTTTGTAAGAAATATTTAAAAATCTTTCAATAAATAAATAAACCTCTGAACGAGACTCGTTTTTCGTCTAGGGGGCTCACTGATACTCCCTCTTCGTTCACGTTGAGCCCCGGGTGGAGGCACAAACGTCCCCAAACTTTTACGCCTAGATGCCCGTGACATTTATTCCACCAAAACACAACACGTAATAAAACTAATACAACTTAATTTCATTTTTTATATAACTTTTACGCAAAAAAAAAGAACCAGAAACGTAACGTAGTTCTATTACGTCTAGTTTCCTGTAAGTCAGAAGATGAATGAAAGTCAAAAACAGAAACAGACTACAGAGATCTGAATCTGTAAACTGTTTATAATAAAAACAGTGGTGTATTCAATAGTGAAGCTAAGATAAATATACAATTCGTTTGACTTTGTTGTATATACATATAAATCAAGTATAGGAAATTTAAAATGATGGTAAATTCCTTTAACAAGCTTATTAAAGAATTAAATTAATTGCAAAAAATAAAATTAGTCCTTGGTTTAAATGTTTTAAATGAACATTTAATACACCCATGTAAATATTTATAGAAGCGTAAGGTGTACTATGTGTAGACATTGGACAAATAAATGGATTTGTTCATTTATTTTAATAACCAATAAAATCGAAATAATAATAATCTAACTACAGAAAACATAGTACGATTCGATGTATAATAAATAACATTAATTAAATAAATAAAGCCTTAAATTTTAATTACTAATATATTGCAACATTAACTAGTGTACATATAATAATATACGGCATGTATGTTTTGTATTTTCAAGATTTTTATCATGAATTACCAAGTAGAGTCAATGGAAATTTCTAAATAAGGACTTTCCTTGTTTGCTTTGATTGACAAGCAGAGGTCGCAAATGTCGCATCATTTAAATAGGTGAAATATAAATAAACTTACGCTTTGTATTCGCTTGTGGTTTGTGTAACAAATTCATACATTTGTGAATGGCTCGTTACAATAAGAAAAAATGTATTTTTATCTGAAACAAAATAATGTTATTGTTATGAAATAATCCTTGGCTTTTCGTGTCATATGCAAATATTAGAACAAATATCTAAACTGTGGTAAATTCATTATGCTAGGATCTATCTTCGAACGGTCGGCAACTAGTAACAGTACTCAACTATAGAATATCATAGATCCAATAAACTGGTTATACCATTGAAACCATACAGTTTTAAAATAGTTGTAGTATGTATAAAGGTAGAAAACCCAAAGAATACCCAAACCCAATTCGTTGTGAACACGATCTTATTTAACATAAGACAATAACATAAACCAAAAGCAGTAAACTTCAGAGATTTCGTGAAATTTCTCCAATGGGCTTTTGTCCTATGTCTTAATTTCTACTATGTCTTAAAGTGTACTATATATTGATAAAGTTGGTTACTAGAACTTCAAATGGTCAATTATTTTTTAATAACTCCTTATATGTTAAGAGATATTTACAATTAAAAAAGTAATTTTGTCTAATTATTAAAGGGATTCAACGTTGTATACATTCCAAGTGCATGTGACATCACAATCCTCGTAAATCTCTGCTATATGAATATACATATCAAAATATCAAATATTATTTACAGCTATTTCAAGGAACACTCAAATTCCAATATTATGTTTGCCGTAACAGGGTTAAATAAAATAAAAACTTATTATTCTTTGATTTGACTTGATTATTTGACTACCAACAGCTACAAAACATTACCACAGCACTGACCTACTCAACAAATAACTGACGTTAAAATGCATTTAACGTCATAAAAATATGGCAGACCATTTTTAGCGCTGAAACTACAATTCAAATTTTTAATTGCTATATCTCCGTCAACATTTAGATATTTAATAAAATAGACACGCCAATACACATTTATTAACATCAATTTCAATCAAAAATTGAAAAATCGACCATTAAAAAATGAGGACACAAGCCCATTAAAGCAAATATTTTAAGTTATGTCTTTAATCACGGTAAACTGTTTCAAGATAGCTCCTATACATCTATTTGTGTAGACACTAAATGAAATTCAACATACCGGTAGCCTTTTCTCGAATAATTAGGGTAGCTAGTTTTATTATTGGACTAGCTCTTTCTATACGACTTCCTTCACTCCCCCCAGCTCCACCTTGGTGGAATTTCATCAGGTACTTATCATCCTAAAACACAAATTTTAATATGTTTATTTAAAAATTCATTAACAAACTTTCTAATAGAAATATAATAAATTATTTTATATACTAACTTGTTTTTGTAACAATACTATAACTTCATTAAGTAGCACAGCGTGAAGTTGGAGCCGTTTACCGTCCAACCGCAAAATTAATGTACCCTCATAAATTAATCTATGTTGCGTTAAATCTAAATTCTGTAACAAATATATTAACGTAAAACTTATGTAAAATATAAACACTTGTTTATTAAAAATAAATTTAATACGTACTCTAAATTCAATGACTATAGAGTGGTCGACTTTATCAAATCCAGATCTGTCAAGCTTCTTTTGGATTGTTTGTAATCTGTAAATAGAAATATCAACATTATTATTATAACTAGTGTTTACCCCCGTCACAAGCGACGACTCTCCTTTATATGTTAATTGAATTTCATTTCAAATTTTAATTGAAATATTTATCTCGTTCTATATTAATTTTACATATATTAAAAAAATATATTTTTTTCAACAAAATATTTTCAATTTATTCATTATTCGACTAACTTTTTTTTTTCGATTTGTAAATTACCATTTGTAAGGTACCAAAGTTTCTAGCAAGGTACTTTCTAGTACATTTTTTACCCTCGGCAAAGACTGCCCCCGTGCCCCAAATAAAATTTTGAAATATTGAATTTTCTTTTTTAATATGATATTCAATTATTACAAAATTCAAAATTTGAGCTTTCTCCAAAGTTTCCTACCGGGCCCCCTAATTTTCTCAGAGCCCCTTTTATAAAATTTTGAATTTCTAAGTTTTGAAATATATTCGCATTCAATAGTGATACAAAGTGATAGAGCAAAAAAGGGCCCACTTTTTTCCACGAAATTCAGCGAAAAATCCGGGGACAGCACATGGAAATTTTCAAAAACTTCCATGGAGCCGTTTTCAAGCTACCATACAAAATTCACTACCAAACATAAGAATATAAGATCAGAAATACACACCTGGAACATTATAATATAGGATTATGTAAAAAAGTAAAAAGAAATAAATAAAATTTACCTATGACAATCTTCTGCAACTCGTACAGCATGATTAACATGATTTAATATTTGTTTTGATAATTCCACAGCCCGTTGTATTGATTGCAATTCAGCTTCATTACTAGGATCTGATTCTAAAGTATCTCTATCGTAACATTTAACAAGGCTTTCAAATAATAGAGGATATTTTGTTAATCTGTAAATAAAAAAAATATTAATTAATAAATAAAAAAATAATAACCCTTTCACAACACTTTGTAGATATATTGTATGTGCTTTTATTATTTGCTAATGCGAAACTATTGCAATATATAACTAAGAAACCATTATTTACCTTTGGTGTCCCGTTGGAAGTAAATCCTTTAATTGAAGTCTTCTACAGGCTTGATCACTTTCTGCCTCATTTAACAGAGACTGAAGGCGACCATCTTTTCTTCTGCGTTCTTTTAAACCTTCAAGAGCTATTTGTTGGCGTTCACAAAATGAAGCAGCTGAGGCTTTTAGTTCTTCACCAGCAGGCCCATCAAACTAAAAGTTAACAAACAAAATGTAAAACATATTGTTCAAATAATAATTGATTATTCTCATCACAAACTTACCATACTAATTAAAAGATCCCCTATAAATCCAACAAGATGTCCACCTTCCTTTTGGCGTTGCTTGATTCTTTGACTAAATGACCCGTGTAATTCCTGCAGACTTTTAAAAGATTGTGGAAATAATAATTGAAGTTGTTCTAAAGGTAAAAGACCACTTTCTAATAAAGGTCTGTAGAATAATCGTTCCAGAAGACGAAGTTTACGAACATGTGAACGTTCTGTTTGAATTAATTCTGAAAAACATTGGATATATTTTATTATTATGATAATAATAATAATAAATTATAAAGGTTTGCATATTAGATAAGTAAGGTTTCTCACCATTAATAACTTCTTGTCGTTTCTTTTCTTTATCACTTAATCTTGCTAAGACTTCTGGAGGTACCAAACTCGCCCAATCGCTTCCTTCTTCAGCATCATCGGAATCAACGGCGGTGCCATGAGAACGACCTCCAGGACCACCGACAGTTTCCAACGATAAACTTTGTGGACTATATATATAAGAAAAATACATTACTTCATGGCTAGTGGTGTTTAATATAAAAAAATGAATTTGATATACCTTGATGATGATAAACTACATGTACTCGAACTCCCGGAGCATGTTGCTTGTGAGAGGGCCGTGATATCTAAGGCATCGTCGCTGAAAATAAAATAAAATGAGGGATTATTAGATTTTTGCAGAAACAAACATAAAGTTGCGAATATATAATTCAATATCAATTCAATGAAATATCAGTTTATATAAATTTTATAAGAATTTAAGAAATTTGAATGTCCTTTACATGGTATAATTGGACATTAAATATTAAACACGCACAAATTTTAAATTAAGTTCTTATTGCATTGCAATGTTGCTAATAAATTTAGGCGTCATTACCGACTGTATTAATAGATTCTTGTATTTAAAAACAAAATTATAACAAATAAAGATAAAAGGTAAAAACATATACCAGTAATGTATTTTATATACTTTTAACATTTAAAATCTAAATATAACTTGAACATAAAGAATGTTTTGAGGTTCATGCAAACGGTATATGGTTTATGTGTACAAAAAGAGTCGTCCTATAACTATATTTCTAACTTTTAACTCATAAAATACAAATACACATCTAAATACTAGTAGTTATGAGATATTTTTAAACTATTTTAACCTTAAAATTAATGTGGAATGCGCTTAGTTATGCTGTGACGAAAATCTTAGAGATTTTCACCAATTGCTTGAATATATTTCACTGCAGCAAGTATGTATGGTAGTATTAAAAATCCACAAGGAAATTTTATATCTATTAGTAAATCTAATAACGTTGTAGGTTTGTGATTCTTAAACAGAAACCGGGATTTATACCAGACAATCAATATGATCATCTAATTGAAAGTTTATATTTCTATCAGTTAAATTTAAACTGATGAAATGATGATAATATGTACAAATGAATGAAGAGTTTATAAAATCACTTAGAATAAAGTTAGGCGAAACACGTCATGAATATTCATAGACGTCAGCGCCAAGTTAAATAAACGGTCTCAAAATAAATCATTTTATGTTGTGTCATATTTTATATTTTTAAAATACCTTTCATAATATTTTCCTGTCAATGTCAATGTAAAATCAGTGATTGATAAAGTTTTATATGGAATTATATTTAGTTATAGAGTGACCCAACAATAGAGACTGTCGTCAAACTTATTAGATTGAGTTCGAACCCGGTACCTTTGGTGTTGGTGGGAGATGTACTAACTAAATATAAGACGTAGAAAAATAAGGGAGGAGAGATCAAGAATCAAGGTAGCACAGAGGGAACGAGAAAGAGGAAAGGAAAAGAATGGCAGTAGAAGAGGCAGAGGATAGGGATGTACAGAATAAAGAAAATAAAAAAGGTGAAGTATAATAGAAGCTACAAAGAGATCTGGGAGAAGGAAGAGTCTGTAGAATGTGTATAGGATGGAAAAGAAGATGGAGGAATTGTTGAAAGAAGACAAGGAAAGAGAAGAAACAGAAGGGCAGAATAGGAGACAAAAGAAGAAGAAAGTAAATATGTTATTACTTTCAGGGTAATTAAAGAAAAAATTAAATATGAATTATAATATCTTTCAATTTTAATTTAGTGTAATAGAAGAATCTAAACCTTAGTGGCATGTAATAAATAATTTACTATTATCTCCTGTCAGAAGCAATCAATCAGATCATAGATTTTCTAATAAGGCTTCATGAAATAAATAGGATTCAACTATTAAGCGAGATAATACCATTTGGTATTATTAGAACAGTATCGGAAATTTCCATTAAACCGTAATTCATTGCGCAAGTACAATAATGCAATTAAAAACTGCAGGACAGGACGAATTCATTCAAGGTATCGTTTACTAGAGTAAAAGTAATCAATATAGAACATTTTTTAGTGAATTAAATACGTTGAGAGTGAATAAAATCAATACCCATGAAAGTTATTTTTATCAACTTGTATAGGAATCGGGATTATATAACTAGAAAAACTATCTGACGTTAGATATGATACATCTAGGACACATGGTATATAGAAATGAATTGTTCCAGTAGACAACGTTTAGGCACCAAGGTTAGAAGCGTCATGTTTCGCGAAGTAGAACAAATAAGAACTAGATAAACTAGTTTTAAGGGTACTCTTTATATTTATTTAAAAAAAAATGTGTCTCCAGTATACGTTCTCTATAAGTTCAAAAGTTACAGACTATTTTAAACAAGAGATATACTTAGATTAAGTAGAGTTTCAAACCATATATGCATATATCTAATTCAAGTTTTAAACCATTTCAAACATAATAACATTTAATGACATTTCCAAAAAAAATGTTTTCTGTACTTCTGTTGGAATATGTACGAGTCCGTACAGAACTACCGGTATAAATATTTAAGTAGAAGCTTACTTCCATGACAAAGAATGCTAATGTGAAACAACTCGAATACACCCTTATTGTCAATATTCGTATACAGTCGTTCTAAACCATTAGTAAGTTTCTAATACGATGAACAACCAAAAGGTAAACTACTAAGATGTATTTTATGGTGTAGTTTTTAACATCTAAGATTGAGAAGCACTGGATCAGTCCATGTGACTAAAGAGCAGTAGATAAATTGATTGTGTACAAAACAATGATTATGTAACAAAAGGATTCTGTAAATAGTGAGACGAAAATATATAAAACATTAATGTTAGAAAGAGACAAAAATAATATTGGAAGTTTTTTTTAAAATGGTGTGAATAATTTCATAGATTAAAATAACGTAATTTGGAAATTAATAGGGATACTAAAATTTTGTCTTTGGTTTGATTATATTAACTACATTCCATAGAGGAAAGATTTAAACACGTAAACTTTTGGTAAATGATTTTACAATCACCCTTAAAAAACGTATATCACTACACCAAAATTTTTCTTTAAAAACACTCGCAGCGCTCAGAATTGCAATCGTGTATGATTCTCCTACAATTTGCATGCAACTAGGTAATAATTTAAAAAAAATATACCTTGTTCGTTTTATAATCTGCAAAAATTTATCAGTCATGTTTTAATTTATATATTAATGTATATGTGTTTTAAAGGCCACTGTTACTATATGTTAATTACACTAAATTATTAATTAAATATTGCTTAAAATTTAATCATTTTTAAGGGGTTACTTTTAAACTTTGTGCGTTTGTTACTTGACAAATATTAAATTAAAGAAATCATGTTTTCTTTTCATCATTAGTTATTAAATTAATAAAAAAATTTTTTTTAAAAATAAATATAATTTTTCCTTTAAAATGAGGTTATGTTTAACTGACACACGTCTAACGGTTTTAATAATATTTACAATATGGCCACCACAAAAACATTGATCTACCGAACACGCTGTGCGAATTAGAAAAGTATCGAAGCGCTTGCGTCAAGTAGTCTGGTCTGTTGTAGACACTACGCTACTGCAAACTGCAAAGGTGTGAAGGAAAACCGTGAAAATCTAACTGCAATCCCTGACCCTAGCACCCCGATAGAAAAGCTTTAAAAACTACTTTTATCTTTATATATTAAAATTCAGCAAGCGTATGTTTGTGCTCTCAAAACTCGAAAAGCAGTCGGTCGATTTATTTGAAATGTACAACGTATTAAGATTGTTGTGTGAAAATTTGAAATCGATTGGAGTAAAACTGTCGGAGATATAGAGTTTTAAGTCTTCACCTCTCTGGTCTGGTTCTTCTTACTTTAAAACTTTTAAATGCGTTTTCCTCACACTTAGCTTTTTCAGTCGGTGCCCTCTCTTCTAGTACAAAATCTACTGGACGGATTCTTTTGAAATTTTGCACACTCTTTCTTTACATAAATGCCGTGGTAACGCTGTCGAGTTTTCTTTTTATTTTTTAATTTTAACGTATTTTAAAATAACAAAGTTTCTGATTTTTTTGATGAAAAATCGGTATTTTGATTTCTAAGTGCTGTATAAAAATTGAAAAATCAATAAAATGAAAAAAGCTCGACAGTGTTACCTGCAGAAACTTATCAACTAATGAAATCATTTTGGTTTTTCGATTTCAGAAAATCCAGTGATGAGTTATGAGTGGCACCGCAATGTTACTTTTCTTTGTGATGTCTGCGAAGATTCCCTTTCAATGGCTCATTTATTGATATTTATTTATGAAAACTTCACAAAGTATTCTTCAAATGTCATTTTATCATGTAGTAATTATAGAAATAATTATATATTAACTGTGTCGTCAAAAAACATTATCGAAAATATACTTTTTTTCATAAATTCTAAAATATCGAATAGCCAAATAAAATTTAAGCTTCAATTTGAGGTATCAGTCTGAGATTGTTATATTTCTCTTTTTATTATTTACGACACCAATTGTATTTAAATACAATTAAAATAAAATTATCTTACAACAAATTTTTGGTAGAGAAGATGTAGAAACTGTAGAAAAATGTAGAAACTGTAGATGTTTCCTTCTATGATAACTTTATACTCAATGATTTCTAAAACGTCAGTTCAAACGAATGGGTTGGAATTAGTGATATGGACGCAACTCATCATAGTGTACAATCACTATCAAAAATAATAATATATTTCGTACTCAAAATAAATAAATTCTATAAAAGTAATAAATTCTGCGTGTGACTATACCCCCTTATAATTAAAGCTATAGTTAAAATCGTTTTAATATTAAATGTCGAAGCTAAACTCAACAATATGTGATTTTAATTAAAATAAGACAGATTGCGTTTTAACACCTATTTATAAAACTGAAAGGGTCGACCTCACAAATTAGGGTCTTATTTTTATTTTGCAAGTCGACATGTTACGTCACCAAACTTGTAACTCCTCCCCCTCCGTTGCGCTACACTTTGCGAGTGACGTAATTAATGAATAGCCTCAAACAATTAAAACGAAAAGTACAGAACTTTAATAAAATAGGCCTGTCCCACACTGCAAACGTATTTAAGCGAATTTTGACCGGACATGTACACGCTACAGTGGTGTATCGATAAAAATTAAAGTAAAAGTTTGCTCTCAAGACAAATTTTGTTTATGCAAAACAACTCCAATACACCCTACAGTACACAAGTTTGACTTGGCGTACTGTCGTATCGGTACGTAGTATGTATGTATTGTGACACACACATGCAAAGAACACAGTAGTCGGACGCTTGAAGTGTGCGACAGGCCTAATACATAGTGTTGCCAATAATATAAATTAATTGGAAACCTGAGGAACTTCTAATTAAACCAGTTCAGACCTATATTATTTCACATGTCAAGTACTACAGAAAATCTCTCTTCAATCGTCAAGGTTAGAAAGAGATAGAGTGATAAACAAACAGAGACATCTATATATTTAGAAGGGTTGACTTTGTAACGGTAATGTATTTATATTTGTAGTAGACTATTGCCTAAGGACTTATTATATTTCAGTAAATGACCTATTAATATACGTACTATACTAGTATAGATTAGAAGAGTTTGACTTACCTAGTTTTTGACAGATTGGGGTCGCTGGTTTTTCGACGTTGATTCCGCATGTTTCTTTTCTGCGATAGGCGCTCTTTATAAGACTCAGATCGGTTTACAGAAACAGGAGCGCTCTTGCAAGGCTTCGGGCTGCAATAAAAAAATAAATTGTTATAATAATTTATTGTAATACTTTTGTGGGTTCAAAAACATTACTACGTGCCGGTTGCTTTACTCATTTCGTATCGTAGTCTGATTACAATTTGAGTAAGACTTTTCGAAGCATGTCCTAAACCACAGGTGAAAATATATTTAGGTACGTTCAGAGAAAGAAATTTCGTATTTTAAAACTTAATGCATTTTTGCTTCTGAAACTTTTGATTCCGTTTTTGATCCAATGACTTCGAAACGCATACTCCAATCGTCCAAATGTCGATTCCGATACTAGGTCGAATTTTATACGATTGTGATCCGAATTGTTTGTAGAAAGAGAATACTATTATACACATTAATAGAGGAAAGGAGAATAGAAAGGGAAACACAGACAAAAGAGGGAAGGTACAGTGCGTCTGATAAGAAAAGGGAAATAGAAATGTAGCAACACGAAAGGATGCCGAGTACCTCGAAGAGCAGAGAGGTAAAGAAATAAGAATGATCGCTAGATTGAGATAAGGGATGAAGAAAGAGGAAGAGGAAGGAAGTATGCAAGGAAGAAGATGGATAAAAGAAGTAAGGAGTAAGTTAAGAGATATAGAAGATAAGAAAGAAGAAGTTTAATATTTAGTAATAAGAATCTACACTACGTTAAGGTGAAACGATACTTGGCCATTTTTGACTCGCGATACTATACAGCAGGTTAAATATTATAAAAAAAACCATGTTTTTTTATGTTTAAATCGTTTTATGTAAGTAACTATAAACGCGAATCAAAATCTAAAGCTGCAATTAGTTAGATGAATAACGTATCTACATTTTAAGCTTTCTTCCACTGACTTTTAATGAGTTGGAACCGCAAAAATAAGTTTTGAAAATGAATATTGCTATATTTTCTAATTAAATACCAATTTTTATATGACTCAAAAATGGCCAAGTATCGTTTCAACTTAAGATATAAACTAAAGTGTAATTAGTAGGATTAAGGTTAAAGAATGTAATGTTTAACGACACTTATGCTAAATAAATACAATTATACACATTAATTTAAGAGTAAACTCACAATTTGAAAGGGTTATATAATATAAAAGTCTCCTCCGTTATAGAAAACATTTTGAAGTTAATTTTAATAAAACTCAACACCAATAAATATTATAATATATTTTCTAATTACTTCGGAAGCACTAATAAAACGGTAATGATGAATCTTAGGTGTAACTTATTAATTATCTATTTTATCATATACTTTGTCAAGTGGACAAAGGTTCTGATTGGTTCAAAACGTAATGTTTATTTATATCTGTTAACAAAACACTGAAGGTTTTTTACCATGATAGATAATATTGATAACGTAAGATTTCTTTTGCTGATAGAAACAAATCACAATATAAGGGATTAGCTTATCAAGTAGTAGTCAATAAGGAAATTAATAAAACGTACTTATTTTGTTATCACTGACTGCATAATACATGTTGTAGTTATAGTAGTGCGATTTAATTTTTCACAGAGTATTAATTAAATATTATGGATTCGCGTTTGTACGTACGTAGACAGAAGTTTGAAAAAACTACTCCACTGTGAGAGCTGCCTCATCTTATCTTAATATATATAAATTACGTGTCACGTTATCTCTCCGCGATGGACTCCTAAACTACTTAACTGATTTTAATCAAATTTGTACACCGGGTGCAGTTTGATCCAACTTGAAAGATAGGATAGCTTACATCTCAATTTATTATTATCTTATTGCAAATTATTTGTCTATTAATTATCTGTATATGACATATGACATCTGGCGACGATGATGGCGACATCTGTTGACTAGATTGAGTAAATATTCTGTTGACTAGATTGAGTAAATATTCAATAGATGGCGCTAAACGTTAGTCACAGCAACGCGTGGCCGGGACAGCTAGTGTAATATGAAAATTGGAATTTAACTAGAAAATATAGCCAATATTCATTTTCAAAAGTTATTTTTGCGGTTCCAACTCATGAAAAGTCAGTGGAAGAAAGCATAAAATGTAGATACGTTATTCATCTAACTAATTACAGCTTTAGATTTTGATTCGCGTTTATAATTACTTACATAAAACGATTTAAACATAAAAAAACATGGTTTTTTTTGATAATATTTAACCTGCTGTATAGTATCGCCATCTATATTTCGCGAGTCAAAAATGTCCAAGTGTCGTTTCACCTTAAAATAAGCTGCAAAATGCACCATGTGTATTAAAGTGATTGTATTTTTTAATCAGTTTGCATTGTTGTTATTCCCAAAGTCGTAAATCTAGTAAAAATATATTCTAATTAAATTTACTGTTGGTTGATTGCTTTTAATTGATTTTGATTCTGTATTATTGGTCACCCTCTTGTTCCACCAGATATCGAGTAACCAACCCTCTGTTGTCACTTGCAACAATATCATAAAATAACACTCAATAAGTTTGTAGGATGACATATAGATTACCAAATCCATGAGTTTTTAGATAGTTCCAACCTTCAAACGGTATGTGCCCAAATTTCATGACATTCCGATTAATACTTTATGAGTTACATCGATTTTAGTGATGTCACTTTTGTAATTTTCAAAGCAATCAAAAATTTTAAATTTCGTGCTTTTTAATGGGAAAAATACTGAGTCTAAATAACACTTGGTTTGCTGGAACGGTATTTTTAACTGTACAAGTCTGCTCTTATGAATTATTAACAAAAACACATTTGGCGAGCTTTTATTGCTTCAATATTATGAAATTAGAATCAATTATTAGATATTTATTACAAAAACAAATTTACCACGCTTTTGATTTAGTTATATGCGATATTAAAATATAACTTCCGTTTCCATAATGCTACTAATAAATAACAATTCAACTTGATCTGCGTTCAACGTTATTTAAAATTTAATATCTACTAATTTACGACATTGCATCATAGCGTGATTTTTATGATGTATATTTATTAGCCAATATGATTGTTGATTTTTATTCATACTAGAGATTACCCCCGTCACAAGCGACGACTGTGTTTTGTGTGTGAATTGAATTTCATTTAAAATTTTAATTCCATTTTTAATTTGAAATATTAAACACGTTCCATATTTATTTTACATATAAAAACAAATAATTTTTCATATAAACTGAGTAAGAAAATATATTTGTTCCAATTTGTTCATTGTTTGACCAACTTTTTTTCAAAATTTGGGATTTTTTTTTCGATTTGTAAATGAGGTACCAAAGTTAGCCCATATATACAATTTTAACTTTAAATTTCGATTTTTTTTTCTTAATAACATATTTCATTATTATGTATTCCAAAATTTGACCCCTTTTCCAATTTTTTAATTTCTAATTTTCAAAAAATGTTAGCATTGAAAACCGTAAGTAATACACATGCAAAATTTCAACTTTCTATCTTTTATGATTTAAAAGTAAAATAGAGTAAAAAGGAATAATTTTTTTTTTAGTTTTTCCAAAAATACAGGTTTCCAGGGAATTCAGAGGAAAGTTAGAATATTTTTCTCTATGAAATAGACAATTTTCAAGAAAATGCGCGGAGCCGTTTTCGAGCCACCATACGAATCGCGTAAACATATAAACTTTCAGTTGGAACATTATAATATAGGAGGATATGCATCCTATAATAAGTTTATTTGAGCATGTAATTGGAGCGGGGTGCTAACCTGAAGACACCGCAGTTTGGGTTTAAGCATAATGCTCTATTTATAAAACTAGTAAACATTTCTAAAAAAAAATTTGTTTCTTTTTTATACACGAGCAATATAATTATCTTTGAATAATAATCTTGTGGTTTTACATGTGGGATACTTTATCTTTTATAAATTGATTTGAAAACCACAAAAATATTACACTCATAGTCTAGAAAACCTGGGTTTGGTAAATTGCGTAATAATTATTTATAAATATCAAATACAATACTTATGTTTAAAGAAAAAAAAATAGAAAATAAACTCACCTCTCATTAACCATTTCATGGTCCACAGGATCGCCACCATCTGCACCTTCTGATTTATCAGCAGCAGGATGTTCCGGCCGACGATCCGATGGATTTCTACCCAACGATACTGAGGTCGGTCGATCTAGAAAAAAAGACAACGATTAATATAAAAATTCAAATAAAATCAATATTTTTTTATTTATTTATATTGCACTGATCCCAGGAAAAATTCTTAATTTAATGCGCCTTCGATGTTTCAATTTTTTTTAAACTTAAATAAAAATTTTATACTATCAAAGTCCACGACTATGGTGACTTCGGTACATCCTACATTCCGGGTGTTACCAGATTAAAAATTTAGTACAGTGTTGCCATCTACCAACAACTAGTAAAACTAAATAAATTGCATATATTTCAGGTATATATATTTTCTAAATATATTTTAATGCGTTATTTTACTGTATAGCGTTGCATATACCTTTATATCTAAATATCACTTAATTTGTAGAGAACTTATAAAACCTATAAGAGCAAATTCGGGCCTTACCATCATTTATAATGCCTTTAATTTTGTTCCAACAAATGTCAGTATATAAACAAAGACTTCCGCTGTCGTTAAAACGACGGATATACAAAGCTATTAGTACCGTTCATACGTCATAACAAACCTGACCAATCACAGAGCTTTATTTCCGTTGATTATCAACAGGACGGAAATTACCGCGTATGTTATTTGGAATTACAAGCAAATGTATAGATTCTAGTCTATACACCAAGATATTTCTCTTATCAGGAAAAATATACGACCGTAATGATTAAAAATGTGTAAAAGGAAAAGTATTAAATATAAATTTCTTTTATTTTCTCAAAGATATGATAGATAAAGATAGTTCAAGAATACCTAATTAATATATAAGAACAAATTTAGAAAAATTGACAGAATTACGTGTTTTTTAACATAAAGTGATACCTTTTCCTTAATTCGGCATATCTCTAGAACTAATTCGAGTTCAAATATTAAACGATCAAGTGAAACATGTATATTTGTCAAAAATTAATCTAATTCAACATTAATTTGTTTAAATTAAACTACTTAGTACGTTCTCAAAATAAAATAATGCCAACCAAAATTATAACTTTTTACAAATGAAACTATTGGCTCATTTGACTGATATTACTTTTAGGTTACTTTAATTTACTTGCAGGTGTAATTATATCAGACAACGATGTTATTGTCAATTTGATAGGATTATAAAGCTTTTGTGTATTTTGATCAACTTCTAAGAAACCAAAAGGTCAATTCAGATGTTTATTACCAACAACTAATAAAATTAAAGGAAACAATATATAAAAAAGGTCAAAATTGGCAGAAATCGTGTTCCACTAAAGCTTTACATATTTTTGGTACCTCGTGTAAAATTATTAGAGCTTCGCAGTAAACATTTAGTGAAGTGCCCTATTTAGTGACGTTTCTATCACTATTTCACTTCAATTATAGTTCGCATCAACTTTATCTTCATTTGTATTCCGACAGGTGAAGTGGTTCCGTAATCTGTAGCCGATAAAACAGATATTTCATATGAACGATTGTGAGAAACTGAACTATAAATGAACTCTTTCATGACAAAAAAATCATACGCATCTTCAATATGATGTCAAAGTGACTCCAAAATGCTCCAAAATGTTTATTGGGTTACTTCGCAAATGACGTCGCATACTGCATAGATTTTTAACTTTTTTTACTCAAAGTTATCACAAAAATTAGTTAACACGGCTAGTTAAAAAGTAGTAACACTAAACGGTTCTGGCAACCTTAAGCGTAGCAGATACTGAATTTTCCCTGTAACTAACTTTTACGATAACTATAAACACTTGATTCAGTTTTTGAATCTGATAAGAACCATGAGTTTTAGAAACGTAAAGTCATTTCTGTATTACTAGGAATGTTATTTGGAAGTGTGTGAGAACAGGGAAGATGCACTTGCACAAAAATTTTCAACAGGGACTAACCGCTTCGGCTATCTTATATTCGTAGCGCACTAAGCTATACTTTTGAATCAGGCTGACAGACGATTTTCCAGTTCGTATGTTTTGGTTGAAAGAAACTGGAATATTGATAAAATAATCACGCACATGGTAACAGGAAATTTATAGTTTTGAAAAATAAAACAATTTTATAATACTACGAAATGTAGAACTATATTGAAATGGAAACAGGAAGTATGTGGAAGAAATAGCATACCATGTGACCACCAAGATATCGAAATATCTGTACAATTTTGTGCACTAATTTTTGTAGGTGTTACCTTTACTATTGGGGGTTTGATTTCCAAAGCCAAACATCCAAGTTGTAGGCCGACTTGGTTTTTCCGGTTGATTTGGGGCATAGAACTTAAATTCATCCGCCGCGCTGCGAGTTTGTCGTTTAAAACTTTTCCTTTTACGAATTTTTTGACTTTTCTTATTGGTTTTGTCATTGGCAGTATCTAGAAATTTGGCAATATCCTTTTTTCCTTTCTTTAAACTAGTCTCAGTTAATCCGTCTACAGAAGTTCGTCTAATATGTTCGAAATCTTCTGAACTAAGTCGCTTATTGGTTACACTTTTATCGCCTAATTTAGATCTTATTATAATATTCAAATTAGATTTAGATCTTCCTAATAACGACAATTTCTTCTGGATTTGAGAAGTCTTCGATTCTGTAGCTATTGACATAGATGACCCGAATGTTGGAGTCGATGTTTTTCTATTTCTTAACGAATCAACTCTTTTGATATCTTCCTTTTCTTCTTTATTTCTAAACGATTTAAATTTTCTATCGGCTAGCAATGGCTTCTCAGGCATTTTTCTCCGAACTTCTACTTCTTTAAAGTCATCATCCTTTGTCATACTTTCTGCCCACATGTTTTTGCACTTTTTTTTATAATCCCACAAAAAATAATCTTTCACTTTGTGATATGAGTGTACTTCGCCGAGATATGATGTCACTTCCGGGGAATATGATACGATTTGTTTTTTTTTACTAAAGTTGCGAATCTTTCTGTTTCCGTTTTATTCAACCACAGACGTTATTAATGAAAACTTTATGACTAATTGTTATAATCCAAAAATATTTTATTTGTAAAAATATCTATATTTTATAAAAATGGAGGTTAATAATAATTGTTTTTAATATTCATCATTTAATTATTTCTAATCTAAAACAAAAGTTAGTAAACAAATCGAAATACCTCGTAATTTTGGGTTATCATATCAGCACAATACATTGATAAATATGCAAGTTTGTTGTACGTTTAGTATTGAGATTAACAGGTTTACAAGTGACAGCGAATATTGTTAATGTACAACATGTGTTATAGAATAAAATAAGTCATAATAAATTTATTGATAATTACTTAGGCACTTCGTAGGCGCCATTAATTATTGCCTAAACCCTAACGAAGACACTGAAGACGAAAAAGTGTCACATGCGCGTAATATCAACAAATCCGAAAAAAAAATTAAACTAAACGTTTCGTATATTTGTTTTATTTTCTAATTATTTTTAGAAGCTATTTTTATCCTCGTCTCCATCCATTGAGTCGTTCTAACGATTATAAGATAAACTATTGTATTTAGAGAACAGAGGCGAAGAAGGGGCAGAAAACCAACACTAAATATACTTTGCTTTTACATATCAAAAACATTAAAACTATGTAAACATTTATGACATTACTAATTAAAAAAATATGGATTATTAGTCATGAGATTAAATATTTAAATTTAAATATTTCTGTTAAAATAACCTTCATACAGGTTTTTTATTCATATGTCTAGAAAAACAGATGTTAGTTTTTATAATCATAAATATGAAATTGCATATGTTAAAAATTTGTTTGTGAAAATAAAAGTTTCGTCTCGATTTGCCATATTCTAAGATGGGGGCATTTCATCAGCACATGTTTTAATTAACATAAAAAAAAAAAACATTATGTCCACAATTTTGTCATGGTTTTTAATAGAAAATAAGGTCAATGTATTTTAAATTTTATTCTTTTAATGGTTCGGAGGTAACTTGCGTATAAAAAATTGAAAGTGTAAAACAAATAGTTTTCGAGGTATTCGCAATTATACCCCAAAGTAATTAGAAAGTTTTGGCAATTTTGAATCGAATGGAAGTGTAATAATTGGTACAACGAAAGAGGATAAACTGAGAAGATAATTTTAAGATGTGCTCCACTTCAAATTTCACGCTCTTTCTCGTTTTATTGCGGATTCAAAATGGTTGAAGAAATTACATAAAATTTATAAAAAAAATTGTTGGTTTAAGCCTTATAATCGTAGGCTACACCTATGTCACAGAAATGTATGATTATGTTAACACATAATCAATTAAATTTGATAGGAATTTAACCGTAAAAACATGCTGGTGGTTCAAGAATCAATTTCCAATACACAGCACTGCGGTACATTTAGCCTTCTGCATAACTTGCCAACTTTCTTTTTCGCGTGCAGTTACTCAAGAATGTATAATTCTAATTTTACAGCGCTCTATTATAAAGTGTTGCACTCTGCATTAAAACCGTGTAATTTTTTGAATTTTTCTGCTCTCCTTCTAACTAAAAGTCACTCCTCTGTAGATTTGTTCGTTTATTACGAGAAAAGTAGTGCAGAACTATAAGGTGTCGAACTAACAGGTTAAAAAAACAGTGTGGAATAGAATTATGAAAAAATTTAAACAATTTAATGATGAATATTGTCGCGCAATTATAAACCACATGTAAAATATTTAGAAATTCCATAAATAGTCACAACAATATATTAAAATATGAACACACTTAAATTAAATGGCACTGCACACAAAAGTTAAACACATAATGCACTATACACAATAATTATATTTACTTTATTATTAAATAAACACGATTAAATGAAACTAATTGTAAATGTGGATACAAATAAATGATAAATGAAGTTAAATGACTCGTTCTAACTCAACGTTTAGTATTCTGTTGTTCCCTTTCAACTATTATTTTAGTTTATTCGATTAAATAAACCGTTTACTTATTGTCAGTCACTGAATATTTTAAATTTTTAATCTACCACAGAGCGAATTGAATACATTTTATATTTTATATGTATGTATAAGTATGATGGTGTCACACTAGGCTCCTCGGTAGAGCAGCACTTTGGTTTGAATCTATATGTATACATACATAAATGAGAATAAAAAACGGTTTACACATTTAACATGTAGCTAGCATTAAAAAAACTAATACACATGCAGAGTCCTTTACACTGTCATAATTGTTCAATATTTACTATAACAATAATTAAATTTTAAACAAAGTTGTAAATATTCTGCTGGTGATACAGCTGCCTTAATATAGTTATGTTCACTGAAGTTTCACTCCACTCACGCACGTATTTGTACACACACACATTCATCACAGTAATACAGAAATGATCGTGCTGTTATCACATCACTTCTAAATAACAATATATCGATAACGACGTGGTCAATGATTTACATGTTTTACTTTCAGTTCTGAGGCTACGATTTTTATACGATAACAAATTTTTATGAAGATCCTGCATTACGTTTGGAATTCAGAAAAAATAATCTCATAAAAATTTGTATTCTCCATAAGAACCCATGTTAAAATTACAAAATTTTCATTTCGTTTTTTATAAAAACCATGTAGTCAATTTTAAAACAATTAGGCTCGTATGGTTTGTATTTAATCGAAGAATAATTAGAGAAAGGTTTAATAAAATCATGTATTAAATGCATCCAGCGTATAACAATGGGCTTGTGTCCTATGTCTTAATTTCTATAAAAGTGTACTATATATTAATAAAGTGGGTTACTAGAACCTCAAATGTTCAATTATTTTTTAATAACTCCTTATTTGTTACGAGATATTAACAATTAAAAAAGTCATTTTGTCTCTTTAATTATTAAAGGGATTCAACGTTGTACACACTCCTAATGCATGTGACATCACAACCGCTTGTTGCTATCTCTTTTATACAACAGAGCGTAAAAGAGATAGCATATTCAAGATAGAACTCTTGCAAGTTTACAGGTTACCAACCTTACAGCTCATAAATCTCTGCTATATGTATTTATATATCAAAATATCAAATATTATTTACAGCTATTTCAAGGAACAATAAAATTCCAATATTATGTCTACCGTAACAGGGTTAAATAAAATAAAAACTTATTATTCTTTGACTTGACTTGATTATTTCGACTACCAACAGGTACAAAACATTACCACAGCACTGACCTACTCAACAAAGAACTGACGTTAAAATGCATTTCACGTCATACAAATATGGTCGACCATTTCTAGCGCTATAACTACAATTCAAATTTTTAATTGCTATATCTCCGTCAACATTTAGATATTTAATAAAATAGATACACCAATACACATTTATTAACATCAATTTCAATCAACAATTGAAAAATCGACCACTAAAAAATGAGGACACAAGCCCATTATCTTAAAAGTATGGGAGCAAAAGAGAAGGAGCATACTTGCAAAAAGTCTTATCTTAGGACAAAAGTATTAGCGTTGTTTTTGTTAATGCAATGTGACAAAGATAAAAACTGTATTAAAACAGTCAAATTTATCATGTATGTAATAAAATATTGTATAAATTTAACAGTAGATCTTATAGAATGTGATCGCTTCTAAAATATGAATTTTTTTTAGATATAATATTGAAATTATTGAAATATAAAAAAGGTATAATGAACCTATAATTTTAATTAATAGATTAATAGTAAAATAATTGTGATTCGAGAATCGGGCTACAAAAATTAAGCAAACCTATTTTTCATTTTTTCTGCAAGATTAATTACTTTGCTTTGTTTTTAATTTAAAAAATGACATAAATGAGAATAACATATTATATTTAACAGTGTAGATATGCATGTGTGTATGGTACGCGTGTAGATTTTAGATGTGTCATGAGAATCGTTACTAGTATATATGTATACGCCGTTTGTTTTATTAATTTGCTTGAGTTTGTATATGTATTGTACATTGTCGTGTATTTTTAAAATGTTAAAATCTCCTTTGGGACTAATCGTCTAAACAACTTAGTTTTATTTTTGTTAAAAGAACAATTACTTTAGATTCATAAAAATAAAAATTGATGCCCATGAATAGTAGCCGAGATGATAAATATTACAATACAAACAAATATTTTATCTTTAGATTTTAAATCTGATTGCAACAGGCAGCGGTGTTGTTCTATTTCTAGCGTATTTCAAAAATTATTGAAAGTATTATAATTTATTATCTTGTAGATCTTTGTGGTTGACAAAGTTATCCAAAAATTATATTAATTTTCTACTTTGACACACGGACTGGACTTGTGGTTTGTGTTATCAAAATTTGACATTTCTGTTAACATTCAGAAACAATAAGAGCTTTAGCTTATCGAAAGATAACAGCGTATGTTAATATATTTTGTTTAGATGGCATTATTCCTTTCAACGCTTACTGTAAATTGTAAAAGATATTAGCATTTGAAAGAACAGTTTCAAAGTATACGAAAATTAAAGCGACGTGTTCTACGTCATCCTAATTTATGGATGGCCCCTTATTATTCAGATGCAAGATTAACTTACGCGAATCAAAGAAAGGCATACTTCGCTTCTTGAGTTTGAGAAAAGATCCTACAACATTTCTAACGCTGGTATGCGTTTCCACAGGTGTGACCTCAAACAAACTTGAAATAAATAAATCAAAAACATAATTTAAGGTTGACATAATTTTTAAAAATTCTTCATTTATACTTTAAAATATTTTTTTTATATTATCTTCAATATATCGAAACAATTTTTGTGTTATATTATTAAAAAATTTAACGATTAATTTAATTATTATGTAAAGATATGTCAAAATAAAAAAAAGGTTAAAACATTTTGAATATTAATTATGAAGTAGGCGATACTGTTTAAAAGGACTTCATTTGCGCATAAGAGATGTCGACACGGAAAAGTGTAAAATATTTAAAATATATATATTAAACAGAGATTTTGAATTATTTATTATTAAGATAGTATTGCAGAGCTCCACGTTGCAACAGATCTTGTACTGTTCCATGATAGGTCACTCAAGATATATTGAACTAGGCCAAATGAGATAATTGAACATATGTTAGACCAATTCACTTGATGCAATATATTAAAACAAAACATTATAAAATATGAATGAAGTGTAGGTTTATAAATAATAGTTAGCTTCTTCATCGTCATGGATTTTAACGCATAACGTTCATCGTTTTACCAATGGGCTTGTGTCCTATGTCTTAATTTCTCTAAAAGTGTTCTACATAGTGATAAAGTGGGTTACTAGAACCTCAAATGTTCAATAATTTTTTAATAACTCCTTATATGTTAAGAGATATTAACAGTTAAAAAAGTCATTTTGTCTCTTTAATTATTAAAGGGATTCAACGTTGTACACATTCCAAGTGCATGTGACATCACAATCCTTGTGTAAGGTTACCAACCTTACAGCTAATAAATCTCTGCTATATGTATTTATATATCAAAATATCAAATATTATTTACAGATATTTTAAGAAACAATAAAATTCCACTATTATGTCTGCCTTAGCAGGGTTAAATTAAATAAAAACCTATTCTTTGATTTGATTATTTGACTACCAACAGCTACAGAACATTCCCACAGCACTGACCTACTCAACAAATAATTGACGTTAAAATGCATTTCACGTCATACAAATATGGCCGACCATTTCTAGCGCTAAAACTACAATTCAAACTTTTAATTGCTATATCTCTGTCAACATTTAGATATTTAATAAAAATAGACACACCAATACACATTTATTAACGTCAATTTCAATCAATAATTGAAAAATCGACCACTAAAAAATGAGGACACAAGCCCATTTCATCGCAAACCATATTGTACGCCTACTAACTTATTGTAATAGGTATCAAAATATCACTACTTAGTAACTAGTAACGCCATCTGTAATCTGTTGTGTAAAACTTTTTCTTATGTCAAATATAGTCTGTTGCGAACTGCTAACGTGTCTTTATAGGTTATGGGCAAATTTACCGGTTTATCAGTTATTTTATAGTATAAAATAGATAAATTGTTACGTTTTTTTTTCGCGGAAACATGACTATGAACTATATTGCGAGTGTGCCAAAGCTAAAAGGCAGAGAGAATTACGATGAGTGGTGTTTCGCGGCCGAAAACTTGTTGGTACTAGAAGGGATGGAAAAGTACATCAAACCTAGTGCAGACTTCGAAGTTAAGCCAGTGGACGACTCCAAAACGAAGGCAAAGCTAATTTTGACCATCGATCCAGCATTGTACGTGCATATAAGGAATACCAGGAGCTCGGCAGAATTATGGACAAAATTGAAAGCCATGTTCGATGACTCCGGTTTCTCAAGAAAAATAACCTTACTTCGACATTTGATTTCGATAAGACTTGAAAACTGTGATTCGATGACTACCTATGTCACACAAATGATCGAAACGGCTCAAAAGTTAAATGGCACTGGATTTACAATAACAGATGAATGGGTCGGATCATTATTATTAGCAGGTTTGACTGATCGCTATTCTCCAATGATAATGGCAATAGAACATTCTGGCATTTCGATAAGTGCGGATACTATAAAGTCGAAGTTACTCGACATGGAAGTAACCAGTGATTTTGAAGGTGCAGCTGGCGGTACGGCGGCATTTGCAGCGAGAAATAAATATAATTCTGGCAGCAGCGGTAAACCAAAGAAATATGGCGGCAACCCAATGTCGAACAAAAAGACCGCGGCAGATACACCAGCAAAAACAATCACTTGTTTCAAATGTAAAGAGGATGGACATTATCGAAATCAGTGCCCAATGTTGAAGAAAAACACAAATAAATGCGTGTTTAACGTTGTTTTCCTAAACGGAAAGTATAACAAAAACGAATGGTACGTTGACTCTGGCGCAAGTGCACACATAACAGCAAATAAAGATTGGGTAAAGAACATGAACACAACTCCATGTATACCAGAAATTGTTGTAGCAAATGAATCAAAAGTGCCAGTTGTTTGTTCCGGAGAAGTTGATATTATTTCTGAACTTGGATGCAATATAACAGTGAAAGATGTGTTGTGTGTGCCTAGCCTGACAACCAACCTATTGTCGGTTAGTGAGCTCATTCAGAATGGCAATCATGTGATATTTACAAAGAAAAACTGTTATATTAGAGACAAGAACAATGTTTTGGTGGCGACAGCTGATTTATCTGATGGTGTTTATAAGTTGAGATTACAATCACAAAGTTGTATGTTGGCTACTACAGCTAGTGCAAAGTTATGGCACAGAAGACTGGCACATATAAACAGCCAAGACATGCACAGAATGAGAAATGGTATTGTTGATGGTTTGTCTTATGATAACTCACTTGACATAACCAAATCACAATGTACTACTTGTTGTGAGGGAAAACAAATGAGATTACCATTTTCTCATGTGGGTGAGCGGAGTACAGAAACTTTACACAGAATCCACACAGATATTTGCGGCCCAATGGAAACAAGTTCTTTGAGTGGTGCTCGCTATTTCCTGTTATTTGTTGATGATTATAGTCGCATGACTTTTATTTATTTTCTGAAGCAAAAGAATGAAGCTTTGAACAGATTTAAAGAGTTCAAATCATTGGTTGAGAATCAACAGAGTAAGAAAATAAAGGTGATCAGGTCAGACAATGGACTAGAATTTTGTAACAAGGAATTTGAAGGCTATTTGAAGCAAGCTGGAATTATACACCAGAAAACAAATTGTTATACACCTGAGCAAAATGGACTTTGTGAAAGGAGTAATCGTACAGTTGTTGAGAAAGCCAAATGTTTACTATATGATGCAAATTTAGATAAGAAATTTTGGGCGGAAGCAGCCAATACTGCTGTGTACTTGAAAAATAGATCGATTGCATCAGGATTGGATAAAACACCTTATGAGTTATGGTATGGATCAAAACCAGACTTAAGTCACCTACGTTTGTTTGGAAGCAAAATTATGGTGCATGTACCCAAACAGAAACGTTTGAAATGGGACAAGAAAGCTACACAACATATTCTAGTTGGATATGGTGATGGTGTTAAAGGTTATCGTGTGTACAATCCTTCTAAGAACACTGTAATGATCAGTAGAGATATAATAGTGATGGAAGATGTAACACCTATCAAGGAAGTCAGTGAAGAGTCAGCTATTTGGATATCCAATGAAGAAAATCCTACCGACAATTTAGTGGAGGAAAGTAAAGATAAAGTGGGGGAGAGCAGAGATTCAGTGGGGGATCTGTCTAATAATGTTTCAGAAACAGATTTTTTAGATTGCTCTTCAGGTTCCTCATTACATACTGATGACAATGAAACACTGACTGAAATAAACACTGAAGATGTTCCAGAACAAGCAGTATCAATACCTGAGCAAGTGCCAGATGTGCCAAGTAAGCGTCAGAGAAAGAAGCCTGAGCGCTATGGTATTAGCAACATATGTGTTTCCAGTACTGTTCCAGCATCGGAGGAGATTGTATTCTCAGAGGCTCTTGAAGGGCCTGATCGGGAGCAGTGGAAGCAGGCAATGGCTGATGAATTACAGTCATTTGAGGACAGTGATGCGTGGCAGCTTGTGGACCATCCAGGTGATGTGACAATAGTGAAGTGTAGGTGGGTGCTAAATAAAAAGTATGATTTTGAAAACAATGTAAGGTATAGGGCTCGATTAGTGGCAAAAGGTTTCTCGCAGAAACCAGGTGTTGATTATACAGATACTTTTTCACCGGTAGTGCGGCATTCTACTCTAAGATTGTTGTTTGCACTTAGTGTTCAAATGAAAATGAGTATAACACATCTAGATGTAACCACTGCTTTCCTTAATGGTTTTTTGAAAGAAAATATTTATATGTCATTACCTGAAGGTTTTGTAAACAAAAGTGGGGGAAAGGTCTTAAAATTAAATAAAGCCATTTATGGGTTAAAACAGTCTTCCCTGGCATGGTATGAAAGAGTTAAAGAAGTTTTGAGTAGATTAGATTTCAAAAATAGTCAATATGAACCATGTTTGTTTACAAAAATAACTGGTAAAATTAAAGTGATAGTGGCCCTGTATGTGGATGATTTTTTGATTTTTTCAAACAATGATTTTGAAACAAATAAATTAAAAAGTGTATTAGGTTCAGAATTTAAGTTAAAAGACTTGGGACCTGTAAGACAATATTTAGGCATGAGAATAAATTTAGATAAAAATAAAAATGTTATTACTGTAGATCAACAACAATATATTGAACAGTTAGTTTCTAAATTTCAAATGTCTGATTGTAAGACACAAAGTACTCCGATTGAGCCTAAATTGAATTTAGATAAGTCATCTGATAAATGTTTACCTGATGTTCCTTATCAAAAACTTATTGGAAGTCTGATGTATCTGGCAGTATTAACAAGACCAGATATTGCTTACTGTGTTAGCTATCTCAGTCAATTTAATAGTTGTTATAGTCACATACATTGGAATTATTGTAAACGTGTATTAAGATATTTACTGCATACTAAAAGTTATTGTTTAAAATATACCAATAATAACAATAGTAATTTACAAGGTTTTGTAGACAGTGATTGGGCAAGTGATGCTCTAGATAGAAAATCCTATACTGGATTTTGCTTTATGTTGTCAGGGTCTGCCATTTCCTGGCAAAGTAGGAAGCAGAAAACGGTTTCATTATCCAGTACTGAGGCGGAATACACTGCTCTTTCTGAAGCTTCAAGAGAAGCTATTTATCTAAGAAATTTAATGCATGAAATTACTGATGTATTTAATGTAATTGATTTGTATTGTGATAACCAAAGTGCATTGAAGTTAGCCTCGAGTAGTCAGAGTCATAATAGATCCAAGCATATAGATGTGCGTTGTCATTTTATTAGAGATGTTGTAAAGAACAACTTTGTAAAAGTTAAGTACATTCCTACTGAAGAAATGCCTGCAGATATTTTAACAAAAGGTCTTTGTCATCTGAAACATTATAAGTTTATGAATTTACTTGGCATTGTTTCTGTGTAATCATGTGTACTTAGATTATTTTGATAAGTGGGGGTATTGTAATAGGTATCAAAATATCACTACTTAGTAACTAGTAACGCCATCTGTAATCTGTTGTGTAAAACTTTTTCTTATGTCAAATATAGTCTGTTGCGAACTGCTAACGTGTCTTTATATAACTGTTTATAAAAATGCAATTCTATGGTAGAATTTTTTCTGGTATTTTTTAAATATGCAACAAATAAAATACATATATTAAAATAGAATAAATGGGTGCATTATATTAGATATAATAATATTTTTGTGTTTATCTAACGATAAGACTAAAATTTGACATTTTACGTTATCAGAAATGAGTTTGTAATTAAATAATTACTACATTTACTTTCGGGGAACTTTATCAGCGAATTAGGCGATGTTTTAAAGGCTTGCCAATATGTATGTCCCCTTTTTTGATAATATTTATAATATTAGTTTAGTTTTAATTACTTATGTTATCTTCAAAGATATTGATAATAGGTTAAACGTCGTAGTTATGCAGAAATATTAAAATGCAGACATTTCTAGTTGATTGGAAAATGAGTGCTGGGAATAAAAGCATTTCTATAAATGTCAAAGTAATACAGGTTATTAGGTACTAACATTTCTTTTCATTTAGTTGATTAAAAATAGAAATAAAAATGAAATATTTATAACAAATGATGAAGTAGATTTCTAATTCCATTTAAAATAAGTGTAGAACTAGTCAACTAAGATATAAAGGAGTTCCCAGGTTGTGAACTTAGCTTTAACAATTATCAAACTAATTTACTATTGGCAATGTGTTCCAGAAGATTGCAGGGATTATTAGAATTCCTATCGCCGTTAGGGCATTGAAGTAAAAATAGAAATTAGTGAATGAATCCACGCGATCTTTAAGTAGTACGCACTTGTGTTTATTTAAGAAGAAAAATCATATGGTGTAAGTATAATTGCAGGATAATCAGGCGTCACAAAAACAAATACATTTTTATTTTTATATGGTTTTTACATTATGGATCTCTGCAAGACGATATTATATTACTTTCAAAATTTGCACAAGTTTGATGTAATGAACTTTGTGAGGTAAGAAAATAATATGTAAGCATTTTGTTTATAACAGAAAACCGGTCTTATCTGTAAAGTTTGCATTAATTTCTGTATATTTTGCTTGACGATATGAAATTTGAATATTCTTCTTATATAAAATTACATTACAACAAAAAGAAACGACATTAAAAATAAATATTCTATACATACTGATACAATCCTATTAAATACAAATTATATAAAGTCTTGAGGCAAAAATCCTGTCAGAAAGTCGTTGTGAAATAAGATAGGATAGGATCTGTATCTTCTTATAAATTTATGATGTTAAAAAGGAAGATTTTTGATATTAAGGTAGTTCTCATCAGTAGAATGACATACATTTTTATAGTATTATAAAAAAACATATGCAGTAGAATTTATTTTCATAATATTCAATAGTTTCATATGTGGAAATCGAGTCTCCTATTTTCAAGTGCTGATTTAAGCTACAGCCTGTACAAGCTAGATGCTTGCTTGCTTTTTAGATTAAACACATTTCCATGTATTTTTAGTAAGAACTGTAACAATAAATTCTATTTAATTAGTCTTTAGGTTTGTTTTTCCCGTAGAATTGCCAGTCCAAAATAAACATACAATGCTAGTGACTAGAACCGAGTCTCACTTTGACTACAAATGAATCATCCACATTTATTTTAAATGCATTCAAATGTGTTTTGCTTAAAGAATTGTAATATACAAATTGTCAAATAGTGTTTTACTACTGCAAGCTGGTAACTCTGCAAGTGTTTTACTATTTTAATGTAGTTTAAATATATTTTGTTTAGTACGATGTAAATGAAATAGAACAAGAATGAATTGCTATAAAATTAATCGGACTTATTGAATCAAACAACGATTTTATTTCTTTATAGTTTTACGGCAAGGTTATATTCGCTGATTTAAGTTCTGCAAAGATTAAAATTGATAAAAAAAGGGACCGGATAACTTTTGGAAGTACCATACTGCGTAAGATATGAAAACAGAAAAGAAAAACTTATAAAATGCTGCGTAAAAGTTATAAAAATAGGGTGTCCTTCAAGAATAACAAAAATCACGAAAAAAGGACCTATTTCAGTTGTTCTTAACCTTTTTGAAGTCGATTCCCTATATAGATAACTAAACTAAATTAGCTAAGAATAAAGTTAGAGAATCTAACTAGCCGAGCAACGAAGTTTCTAACGAAAACGAAAAACGTGCAATGTCGAGCCGTGTTTCGTGACTCTATAGAATTTTTAACAACAGCATAATAGAGGATTTTATTGTGTCATATTATGAGGTATTTATTTGTATGTATGCATTTAAATACTTTTGAATAGTATTTGTGCACATCTCTGCTCATGATGTCACCATCAAAAGCATGCAACGTAATTGCCCTGCGACCAAGAAACATAGTCGCTCAAAACTAATTTAAAAACAATTTAGTTTCGTTCGTGCCGTGTCTGTTCTCTCACTAACAACACATTTGCATTCTCATTCGGTTCGGGCACATTCGGGGGGCGCGTTTGCAATCAGTCGACCCACGCTAAGGACTGTATCCCTCCTATCACTAAATATTTTGTATTACGTAAAATTGTTTACGTAACAAGTAACATCTTTCCATCAGATATACCTTAAATTACATATGACGTTAATCACATGAACCATTTCTTGTTTAATAGAAGCTCAAAAGATTATAAAGTGTCTTTAGAATTGCAAATCGAATCGTTTAAGTAAAATATTACGTTATTTAACGTAATATCCATGTTTTGTATTTAGCGATTTATTATTTTGGTTTAAATGTCTATATAAACAACAAACATCATCAACTTTATAATAATTTCAGTCTTCCTAAACTTTTAAGTTGTAGAAATGTTATTTTTTTCATCTACATCTAAAAATAAAAAATATATATTACAGAATTTTATGCTGACGTAAAAACTATCTAAAAACTAGAAGTTTTTGTGGTCACATTAAATTCCCGGCAGGCGTCATCGATCGCTGATACTGAATAGGGATAGAGGCTTTCTGGTTCAATGAGATAATATACAGGGTGATCCAAAAAATATACTAACTCTCAAATCCAAAACGAATAAACCAAAACATTACCTGTATTTTGATTCTGATTTCGAACAGGAATTCGTAATAATTTTTTAAAACTTGTCTGCCTCCGGACTGAGTTAGACCCACCCCCTTTTCCCCCACCACTCATTTAAAATAATTGATTATCACTGCTTCACTAAAATTATTATTATTTATTTTTTATTAATTAGTATTCAATTTCATATTTATTACTACTATATTACTTATTTGGTTTATTTATCACTTTTGGTTATTAATTTTTTAAATCACTTTTTTTTAATTAGGACTAGTTTATATGTAAAATTCACAGATGATTAGGCCGAATGATCATTTTATTTTATTGCTCAGAATATTACTGCTAAAACTATTAATTGTATTGTGACATACATTATGTAGCATTTACGTTTAAACGTATACATTACATAAATATAAACACAGGTTTTCATTTCAGAAAAGTTTGCAAGCAGAGTATCAGTTTGCCCCTAATACGCATGCAACTACTATTACAATTATATGTTGATTTTATTTCAATTATTCTCAGAGTTTGATGATGTATAATATAATAAATACAACGGAATATTGATATTATTCTCGAAATATTTCATACATCACATAGTAATTGTAGTACACATGCAAAAAGTATGTCCATCAAATGGTCAACTAAAATCTAAAGCTTTGTGTCGCCACTGGTTCCACTTAAGACCCCTTTTTCAAAGATTTAATTAATTAAAAACATAAAAAAAGTTCTGGGTGTGATTTTTATTTTAAGCAATTCCCCCGTTGCTTAGAGTACTGTTTTACGGAATGTAAATAATATAAAATCGTCTTCCAATGAGAAGAAATATTTAAAACAGGGGAATTCTATTTTTATAAGAATTACGTAAATATGGGGAACGCCGGGCGTCAAGAAGTGAGCAGTAAGCAGGCAGTCTGCAGGCACGCTTCTGTGTTAGGGTTCTTCTTCAAGAGCTGTCTATTTATCACTTTCAGTTTGTTTGAGTTTCAATACGAACTACACATTAAAAATCACTGAATTTATAATATTGTGAAAGAATAGAAAGCGTCCATTCAAATCATTAGTGCCTGATAAGTATGCAATTACTATAACATCAACAAGTTATTTTTAGGATAAATATGTTCTTGAAATTTTTATTTGAAAGCGAAAATAGAATTTTACATGTGGTTTGACCCATCCTAAAGTCACATGTATTATTGTGTATGATTTGCTGTTCCTTCTAAATAATCACTTCACATTCACTCCCGCCACTGGATCTAAATTTGCTCAGTTACTTGATTATTTAAAATCTAATAAATTTTACCCCAGAATAATTAAACTCCAGAGCACAGAACTTTGTTAGGAAGAACAACTACATTAATCTAACTATAAGTATGGCTTTGAGATAATATTAATGTTATTATTTTACACATACTGCTAGTATCTCACCACCCACGCTCGCTAATTATCATAAATAAATGCAGTGTTAATAATTCAAAATATATTGTATCAAGAATTTATAATATTTCTCTTATTATGAAATAAACTGCAAATAATACTGCTTTTCTTGGCCAACGTCCAAGGAGCAGCCTCTCAACCAGCAAGAAACTAAGCGCACCGCACTTTAAATTCAAAACATCATACACAATTCTTGTGTAATTAGAAATATGAATATGCTCGCGTTGACAAATGAATTATTCTACTGTGTAATGATTTTGTGTCGTATGTTTTAATAAGCCATAATTAACGAGCCTAAACTGAACTGAACTGGACTGGACGGGAGTCAAATACATTAGAGAATTATATTGCAGCAGCTCTGTTCCCTTGACAGTTCACGCAGCCGTTTAAAGCTGAAACTATAATAAACTTCACTCGATCACTCAATAAGTTCGTGGGATGACATAATATGCCGATACTATATTATTTCCATGAAGTCCATATGATTTTTAGTTAGTCAAACGATATGTGTTAAAATTTCATGACATTTCAACCATTACTTTACGAGTTACAGTAGTTTTAGTGACTCCACCTTTGAAAACATTGGAAAAATCTGAATTGGGATAATTTTAAATCCCTCTGCAATAAATTTCTGCACAATTTAAACTAATTATCAGGGTAATACGGCTTTTCAAAATCAACCTCACACTTTATCACTTCAATGACAAATAAACAGTAGACGGGGTGTGAGTTGGAAGAGGCATCGGAAATGTTTGCTTTCAAACAGAGATTTTACTGCCGGATTTCATGAAATTATTTCCGTAGGAAAGAGAGACTAAAACCATTACCATTACGATTTGGGTTTAAAATAGAAGGGTAGTGTAACAGAGGCCGTTCTAGCATGCTTATACACTGGAGATTAGTTTGAACTCACAGAAGAGTTGAAACCATATAACATGAACAAATACTTGTAAAAGAAGTTTATTATGCTACAAAAATAGATGTGAAAGAATGTTATTAGGAAGTGAATAAAAATAATTTTGTTTCGGTTTCAAGTAGAAGTGTTTTTGTTCGACCAGGGGTTCTATTTCTGAGGTGAAAAGAAGAGAATATACTACCACTATTTCTCTTCCTTTTTTTCGTCAAAGTTTCCGTCAAATTGCAATAAATATCGGATCCGTACTGTTTGTATCAAACGCAATGAAGAAGCGGGAAGCTTTTTAACTAACCGTTCAAACGATCTAGCTAACATTGTTCTTTCTAAATTTAAAAATAATGACAGTCAGTATAATATACCTTGAAAAAATCTCCACAAATATATTATACTACTTAGCATATAAAAATCATCAATAAAAAATTAACATGCCGAGTAAAAAACAGTTGCTAGGCAATGGGTATTCAACAGAAAAACGATATTCTCCTAAATTTAGTATTCTAAATCAATGAAATCAAACTAGATGCCAAGATTAATTTTGTTTATGTTGTTTTTGCATAAAAACTCATAATATATGTTGATTTAATTTATACCCAGACGTTTATATCATACTTATGATTCATATTATGCATAAATCAGTTAATGTGTTTAACAGTTTTATATTTTACATTTACTTGATTTATTGGTTTATAACTAATTTATGTGTAATGTAATGTTGCGTGCTGCATATTATGCGATAACTGGCCTATAAAGATGTGTCTTATAGCAAAAGAACATTTTTGACACAATTGATTCTACATTGTTGAAAAAATAAACATCACAAAAAAAACGGTATATGCTTTCTAATTCAAAAGCAAAATCAAATATAACTTAATTCACATTACTTCAATAACAATCAAATCAAAAAACTAACAACAGTAATTGACTATTGTACTAAATGTTACTGAATATAATTTTAATAATCTAATGCCACTAACAAATTACATATCGATTTGATTTTGATTAAATGAAAATTGAAAATATGTTCTTGTTTATTTTGCCATTAAGTTCAATTATATGTTATTACATGATAAGTAATAAATTAATAAAAATATTATTAACTTATCTATAAACGTTAGACTTCAGTTAATATAAACTTTGGTGACATATATAAACAATTATTAAAATGTTAAATGTTCAGTCAGAGAGGTTATGTATAAATTTCATAACACAATAAAACTATTTGTAAATAAATTAAAAATAATAGTCATTAACGAATACATTAGGCGTTAATTACTATAATTACACGAAAAAACTTCCATTAATTAGATAAACAATACAAATGAAATAATGTACAAATTATTAAATCGATTTCTATTACATTAAAAGTGAGGTTAGAATATTAGTAGTTCATTTATATTTAATAATAAGTTGAAATCAATAGCTATAAATACCTAGTTATATGAAAATATGAATTTATTATAAGATTAACACTAAGTTATTAATAAATTAATAATAAATAATATATTAATTTAATATTTAACACACTGACAACTTGACACTATTATTTATTTACATTTATAAATAAGAATCACTCAATATTATTTACATAATATTTACAAATTTAGTTAATTTTAAGTAAGTTTGACGGATTTTACACATAGTCCACTGTTTTTTTCATTTGACATGATGCACGTTTTGAGCACATTACTGGAAGTTTTAAATTAGTCCCAACATCCACAACACAACTGGATTCGCCTTGTGCCATGCCATTCTATAATGGCCGACACACACTACTACTATACTATATCTCGAGTTTGAATCATAGACCATAGAAACAAATAAAAACAAAAAATATCGAAAAAAAATTCCAATAAATAGAAAACTATTTTATAAAGAAAGAGAGAGACAATCGACAACATATGAGAATTTATTTGGTACTATCTTGATAGCAAAAAAGAAAAAGAAAATAAAAAATAACTCACCTATATCATCCATTTTCTAAATAATATCTTACTACAAGCAATGAGAGTTGATAAGTGTTTACAAGACACATAAAGTGTTTGAATTGGCTTGTAATGCAGTTGCCCCCCTTGGGCAACTATATTAATTACCAAGTTTTATTGCAGAATTAATTAACTTTCCATTAATAATTGTATACTGCTAATTTCGATATAAAATAATACTAATTTTAATTTATAAAGCCGCATACAGACATGCAAAGAATATTGTAATGGTATCAATTCTTAAGACATGATGTCTTAATTTATATAAAAGTGTACTTATATATTGATAAAGTTGGTTACTAGAACCTCAAATGTTCAATTATTTTTTAAAAACTCCTTATATGTTAGGAAATATTAACAATTAAAAAAGTCATTTTGTCTCTTTAATTGTTAAAGGAATTCAACGTTGTACAACATTCCAAGACATGTGACCTCACGTCCATTATGATGCTATCTCTTTTATACAACAGAGCGTAAAAGAGATATATTCTTGACAGAACTTTGACAAGTTTACAGGTTACCATCCTTACAGCTCATAAATATCTGCTATATCTTATCTTAATATATATAAATTACGTGTCACGTTGTTTGTCCGTGTTTGTCCGCGATGGACTCCTAAACTACTTAACCGATTTTAATCAAATTTGTACACCGTGTGCAGTTTGATCCAACTGGAAAGATAGGATAGCTTACATCTCAATTTATGATTGCAATATTATCTTATTGCAATTAATTATTAATTATCTGTTAGCTCCAAACGATTTTAAAAGATGGCGACATCTGTTGACTAGATTGAGTAAATATTCAATAGATGGCGCTATGTAATGTAATATGACAAAAACGTTAGTCACAGCAACGCGTGGCCGGGACAGCTAGTGTAATTATATATCAAAATATCAAATTTATTTACATAATAAGATTTCAATATTATGTCTGCCGTAACAGGGTTAAATAAAATAAAAACTTATTATTCTTTGTCTTGACTTGATTATTTCGACTACCAACAGCTACAAAATATTACCACAGCACTGACCTACTCAACAAATAATTAACGTATACAATGCATTTCACGTCAAACGACATCTCTAGCGCTAAAGGTACAATTCAAATTTTTAATTGCTATATCTCCGTCAACATTTAGATATTTAATAAAATAGACACACCAATACACATTTATTAACATCAATTTCAATCAACAATTGAAAAATCGACCACTAAATAATTCTTTTAGAAATAAAATCTCAAACGTTAAATCCTTCAGACAAAAAATCTATTTGTGTGTATATATTCCATGGTTATTTACTACGGTTGTTCAAGGCGGGCTAGCTAGTTGTTCAGTATTTCTATAAGCAAGATGCAAAGATATATGATATATCTCAAAAAGTACAAGGCGTCACGCTCATGGCATGAAACGTGCGCAGAAAACTATTATACATCAGGAAAGAACCCTGAGTTTTCCTTGTCACACTTCTAAAGGTATAAAACTACAACCTACAACCATAAGAAAAACAAGGAAGGTGATATCTAAAGATGCGATAGAAGATTTACTTCTAATAAGTATAAGGACGGACTTTTTGCCATAACTAGAATTCAGATAGAAAAGAAACTCCTTGGCGTCGGATCCCATTATTCTGTAATACCGTTTTACATTTATTGTTAGGGTAGGATTTTGTTTTTAGATTTTCTACTTTACTAGGCGGTTTTGCGAGATCCTATTTCTTCGGGAAGACTACAGAAACCATTGATAGATCAAGAAAATAAGAAGGTTCATGTTCCACAAATTGTTTTATATTAAAATCTATGCAGAAATGTCACGTTCGCTTTAACAAGAACTTTGTGTTTCAAAGTACCCCAATGATATACTGCACTCGTCAGAAATATAAAGTGCAATAAACCGGCCAGCTCTTAAATTGATAATGTAGCCTAGAAGAACCATAAATATTCTACAATTTGTAATATAGAAGATATTTACAACTAAAAATCATTGCTGGATGCAAATAAGTAACAACAAATTGAGATTAATCAAGAAAAATACAAACAAGTAGGAAACTTCTTATTAAAGCAATACACAATTCGAAAAAACCATCTTCAGACTAAGAACAGGACACACGTGATTGACGCATCAACATTTAATCAGTAAAACAACAGCTCCGTAGTGCAGCAACTGTCAGACGCAAATAACAGTCCATCATCTACTAATAACCTGCCCACAATATCAAACGCAAAGAACAAAACACAACATCAGTGATGAATTAAAGGACATACTTTCAACAATACATATGACTATGTTGTTGGAATCGCCTCAAATTCTGTGGTAAACAAGAATAATACAATATATTACTTAATAATCTACAATCTTCAATAATTCTGTGACTAAAAATGAATCGGTTAAACAGAAATTGGAATTAAAATAAATATCTCTGCCAGCAATACAAAGTATATATTAAAAAAGCTCGGTATAAAACCTTCTTCTTGTAATCGACTATGCACAATCAAGTATAATTGTTTTTGCGCATGTCCAAGAAATATTGAGGTGTCCCAGGGGAAGCGCAGGACCACACCCGTAAAATGTATAAATCCAGCAAACAGGGACGGAAGAGAGTGGTACAACAGACAATATTTTAGAAGGGGTGATTTGATCACTGATCAAAACGAAACGAAAATAAAATAGGGGCTGAAACCAGACATAGGGGTTCCTACTTGAAAGATGAGTTACAAAGGTGCAGACTAACTATTCTGGAATACATGAATCGACATCTTTTCATAAAGCCGTCTCTTTCTGAGAAACACAAAATGTGATACTTTGTCTCTTTTAAAAATCGCTTAAAATTATCGTTAAAAATATGTGAGTGACCTTGGCCACCCTGAATTATATACTCTAAACATTTTTTGGATTGAAATTTATCTTATCCTAGTTCACCAGTAAAAGAAATGGATTTGGATTGCCAGTTCAAAAGTATTCTTAAAAACCAACTTGAAAAACATTTTCCACTCTAAAAAATAGAATTTGTGACTTCTGTAACACAAGTCGTTGGTTTAAGTAATGATTTGCTCATTCCTTATAACGAGGTTATACTGTAAATATAATTACTTAATAACCAACAATTTATAAAACATATATTCAGTAAATATAAAATATATCAGTAAATCCCAAAAGAAATATATTTAAAATATACCGATAACACTAATCAGTATTACAATTATTTTAAATATAAACAAATAATTCAGTTGTTTAGCTTTTTTAGATAAGTGATAAAATTCCCACTGAATTCTAAATACAGCTTCACTATGACGTAATGCCTCCTGTATTACTATATACTCTCACTATGGAAATAGCGAATACAGTGTGTGACTATGCGAACAGAAACAACAGACGAAGGAAAACAGGAAGTATACGTACAGGAAGCCTTGCTAACACAATAATTTAAATAGGAAACGCGAATAATTAATTAAACATCAACTAATATGTCTTATATGTAAATAAAGCTACATATACGGGTATTTAAATCGCTGGCAGCAACATAAATTCATATAGCAAATTTAACTATATGTTTTAGCCCCAGGAATGAAGCAACCAAATATACACGAATGTTATGTCAAAGCTTTGAATATACCAAGTAAACCCACTTACGTGTATTTAAGATAACATAACAAAAGTTCTACCTAATATACAATATTCTGTGACCTATTTTACTGCTTTTTGTTATATAAATCTACCCTTTTGCGCATTAGCACACTTATAAAACTTCTTTTTAAATCCTTCTGTTAACAGGAAATAATTTCTGATTATAAGAGAAATAGTATGACCCAAAATAGATTACCAATGTAAGATAATTGATATGTGGTTTGACAAGTACAACAACCCAGAAAAAAAATTTTAATGCTTAAATTTTGAAAAACCTTGATATAACGGCCCTCTCGCTATATAAAAGATGATGAACAGAACGAACATAATTAATTTTCTGTCCAAGTAAAACTTAACACTGTAGTGATTTCCACGAGCTAACTAATCTATTAAAGCTTATGCAGTAGATTCATGGGTTGCATTTTCGGCCTTTTATTATTATTAATTTCTTTTAATCATCCTTCGCACCAATTAGTAAGCTATATCGAGATTATACAGTTGTATAGCCTGTATTTTCTTTTACTTTTTACTACTTCCTCATGTAATGTGTTCTGTATTTTTATTTTCTGTTGTTTACTAATAATATATAATTTGCAAAACTCTAAATTTGTGTTTTTCTTTAATCTTAATCAACAACCAGTGAAGACAAGAAAGCATAAGCGTTCTATAATTGTAGAATCCAATAGCTGTTATATTTTACAACCCAGAAGTATGTTTAAAACAATTCAACAAAAGATAAAATATTTAAATATTGAAAACTAATTCACACGATTCTTAAAACATAACCTATATCTTGAGTTTATAATATACAATGTATGTCAAATTTAAATCTACGTATTAAACGCGATAATATAAAAACCACATATCACATTGACCTTGTACCCAAAATAATATAACAATTTGTAAATGATATAAGAGAAATATGTAACAATTAAATAAAAAAAACAACTCACCATTTTGTTGTGATGAATCGTCCATGGATTCTTCTTCCTGCCGCCGAGTTCTTTCGGCTGGAAATAAAGATTTAAACAAATTATTAACTAACATATTGAATGATATCTAATTAATTAAACAGCATGGTACACATCTCTCAATAACTGAGATAAGCTACTGAATTTTTGAACGAGTTCAATTTGATATACATAGCTATATGTTATGTTATACATTTATAAATATAAAAATTATTTGATAACATTTTAAATGAGCTCATAACATATTAATATAAACATGATTGGATAAATGTTTAACATTGAAAAGAAATGTTAGAATGGTGTTTATTAATGTTATTAGAAATTATTAATATAAAATAAAACATTTTTAGCTTTATATAAAAATGCGTTATTTTAGCACGCCATCCTATTATTGAAATGAAAAGCATTTCTTTAAATTATAGAGCAAATATATCAGTTAGGTATTCTTCATTCGATAACTCATGTTAAAGTGGTGGACTAACATCAAGGTACAAGATGCCTTTTAACCCATATTATTTCCCATTTGCGTGTGACGCAATAAATGAATGGATGGTTTCTTAAAAGTATGAGAATGTAAAAATAAGGCAGTAATTATAAGTAATTTTGTAATTTTTCTTACCGGCAATAAAGTGGTGTGTGGGACGAATCTTCCCCATGAATTTTGATATCCGATCACTCTGATGTGCTTTCGATTTGTTGTGCGTATGCGGACCCAGACAATCCTCGTCTAATACTTTTGAACAAACTCTATGAATGTTTAATTCACAATCTAAAAATAAAAAAAATATATATATAAAAATTAATTATAAACATAACACCTCATAAATTTATTAACTAAACAGTAAACAGATATTTTCACAACGTTTGTGTATATGAGAAGTTGAACAATTTAAAAAAAATAATCAAAATACAAGAACATTTCGTTTCTTTGCGTGTTCAATAGATTTTCCTTGTAGTTTGAATGGTTTCTTAGATTCATAGACCATTTCTAACCAGTTAAATCCAAAATTTATACAAAATTGAGCGAAAAAGGTATAATCTAAAAACAGGAAACACTCGAGTTTTACAAATAGATTGCAAAGACATAAAGCATCATAAATATAAAAATTCACCTTCTTCAGTATCATAAAACGCAGAGGATCCAACATTTCTAACACTACTATAACTTAATTGCGCAGCAAACATCATAGTTCTTTTTATCATATCATCCATTGTATTTAAATAAATAAATTAAAAATAAATTGAAAATAAATATACACTTTTATAACACAAATTAAAAACAGCACGTCTGTTCCACTCACTGCTTCAGGTAACAGTCAGTCACTAAATGAAACTTCGATTTCATTTTGATTATAATAAACCAAAAGTATTAACAATGTCTGATTACGCAGCGATTCTCTAAATCCAAAAGCATAACACCGTTATCGGAAATATTTAAATAAGATATTATAAATATAAAATCAATATTATTCATATTTCAAATTCAATACTGCACGATATATTACCGCAAGATTATCTTAATAAAATAGCGTGTAACATTGGAAGAGATTTTTGGAATTAGAATGTATTATCAAAGTAATTAAATTGAACTGGACAGATTGTGGTATGTTGAACAGTGTGTAGGTGAGGGGGGTTTAGATAATTCAACCGTCGCAAATCCATTAATAATAGATACAGATAGGACTACTTTAAAGCATAGGCTAAATAGCCTACAAACTATGAAGTAGGAGCTAGAAAAAACAGCTCAAGTATTGTAAACAATTATAACGAGGTATAATTAATTTTGACAGCAATTGCGATTAGATACAATTGATTTTGACAGACAACTGTGACTACTTGATAGTGATTATAGCCCAGTCTTAACTGGATGCTAAATACGTCTCTGGATACATATGTAAAAGTAAAAATGGATTCTTTTAGTAAAAATTATTATTCAAACAAAATATAATAGATACATTGTACATTTATGACTTTTTTACAACACATTTCTGCGAAACCGTTATCTATATCTACAAACTTGTATATTTTGTAATCAAAAAGCAACAGGAAAATGTGTGTATTTTTATCGCAAATATATTTGATGAGATAAATCTATTCGTAATCCTAAAAAAGCCGCGATAAAAGAAATATAGTTGTATGTTAGTAATAACAAAATATTATTTAATACGAGGCGTGTTTTTTAAGTGAGTACCGTTTTGGAATTAAAAAAAGACATGCAAAGATATCGCAATAATTTTATTTTTACATGAAAGCCTGTACCTTAATCTACTTTTCTACATAATTGTGAATATTGAGGCACTTGTCATAACGTGGCACCAGTTTTTGAATACCCTCCTCATAAAATTCTGCCGCCTGACTTGTTAACCACTGTATCAGAACTGTTTTGACTTTTTTCATCATGCACATTTGTGCGGCCATCTTTAAATGCTCTCACCCATTTCCTTACCATTCCATCACTCATAATGTTTTGTCCGTAAACTTCACAGATCTCACGATGAATATCGATCGGTTTTACGCCTTTAGCACTAAGAAATCGTATAACAGCCCGTACTTCACAATAGGCGGGACTCACGATTGTCGGAGGCATCTTAAACACTCAGTAAACAACGTATACAATGAAGAATCAGACTGTAATGGCTGTAGAAAAGTAGATTAAGGTACAGGCTTTCATGTAAAAATAAAATTATTGCGATATCTTTGCACGTCTTTTTTTAATTCCAAAACGGTACTTACTTAAAAAACACGCCTCGTATTAAAATTATATGATATTTGCATTATAAAAATTTTAGCTACAGAATCCCTTCTAAAATGTTTACAAATTTGAATCATTGTTTACATTATGTTGAACACCAATCAAATACTAAATCAGCAGCATTGTGTTTAGTTAAATTAAGATAATAACAAGGAAATATCACTCAATAAATTTTGTTATTATTATCAATGTTTTAAAATACATACTTGTAAAAATAATGCTGAGAATTTAGCAAGCTAAATACACACGTATTTAAATCGGATGTATTTCTAATTTGTACTACGATAAAACGATTTGTACATCATAATTAGTATTAGTGTTAGAGGAAAGTAATTATATACTAAAGCTACATAAATGTTGCATCCGAAACACAATGATTCAAAATTAACTACTTCTCATAATAAAAAGAATATGGTTTTTAATCAAACGCAGGTAGAAAATATCTGTTTTTAATTACCGTCATATTTGTTATTAAACCGAATAAAATTAGAATATATAAAAAGGAAAAAAAAAACAGGGCAATAAATAAGCTTGTGGCTGGGTTGCATAAAGAACATGAAGAGAGAGAGGAAGTACTAAAAGAGGCAGTGAAGGGAAGCAGGAGAAAGAAAGAAGTAGCGAGGAAACAGTTAAACTTCAGTCCAGAAAAATAGAGGATTTTCGGAAAGGAGATAAGGACAAGAGGACGGAGATAGAGACAATAATAACATAGTAAAGATAGAGGTTTTTCAAGAAGGAAGAGTAAAGTAAGAGAGTCAAGAGGAAATAGTAAAGATAGAGCGTCTATGCCTGTAATAGACATAAGCGGAGAAGTGAAAACGAAGAGAGAAGGCAGGAAGGATAGTGAAAAAACAATAGAAGGTTTGTCGAGAGGAGACAAGGAAGGCAAGAGGTGATAAGATGAAGATACAGACAATAAGAAAGGAGAAGCAGGAAACGGTTTGCCGAGAGGAGACAAAGAAGACAAGAGGTGAGGAAACTGTGAGAATGAAGGAAGACTAGGGAAAATGAAGGAAGAGGGTCAAGAGAAGAAGAAGCAGAAAGTACTTTTGGAAATAAAAAGGTCTAGAATAGTTTAAGTTTAATTTCAAGTTGAAGTTCTATCAAATGTATTAACAATGTAGATTGTAAAGCCGAAAGGCGAACAATAAATATAATATAATAATAATAATAATAATAATATTTATAAATCTTACCTGTACAATGATAACCTTGGGGACCAATACCCCAAATGATATTTTGGCACTGATTGCAATAAGTAACAACGTAATACTGACGATTAAGTAGATGATGTCCTTTAATGACAAGCTAAAATAAAATAAAATAAAAACAATATTATCACATGTAAATATAAAGAAAAAATGACATTATCTCTAAAAATCAATACGTACTTTTCTACCTTTTCCAATTAATTTACTTTTAAATGTTTTTTCTCTACTAACAAAGGTGGGACATCTTTCTAATCCAGATATAGGACTCCCGTGTGCCCCATGTTGTATTTTGAACCATCTTAATAATACTGTAGCTAGAGCATAACCAGTTGCTTGTTTTTTTAAATCTGTTGACTCACGATCGCGATCACGTTCAATTTCCTCTCTAGAATAAATATAAATACATTTATTTACAAAATATTTCAATTTATAAACAATAATATACAGTAAGAATATGTAAAAGTATTCCAACAAATTGTCACATCGCCAAGAAATGCATGAAGTTTCTTTATATAGTCGAATCTTTTAAAATTATAAAGAAAAATGGTCGATATTTTTAGAAATCTGATATTAAAGAACACTGATTCTCTATTTTTATAAAAAAGAATGAAAATATTAGAAAACACTGTTGTTTGACACATTTACTAAATTTTGGGTTAGAAATCGTCAGCATGTTCACAATATGCCATAGCGTCGGACTTTCATTAAATTAATCTTGAGTCCGAAATGATCAGTCCACTTAAAATTTTCAGGATAATTAGATAATGATATCAAAGCATGTATGGTTTAATTATTGATAACATTCTAGCGGTGAAGCTTATAGTATGACAACTACTTTAAAACGTGGGAGTCCCCACAAATATATCACTTGGATGAACTATATAAAAAGATCTAATAATAAGTAGAAATACTAACAAATAATTATCTAATTTTGGCAGGAGAAATGTTTCTACAACTTTCAGTTCCTTTGTTTTATCTCTAATTGTTTCATCTAATGAACAATCACTAGGTCCAAACATTGTAGCTAATCCAACTGTTCTTTTAACTTGAAATTCATTTAATTGAGCAGTTAATTCTTCTTTTGCTCTGAAAATAATAAAAGAAAGATTAATCAATATTTTAGAAACTAATTTATCATTCTCGATGGTTTAAAAAGTAAAGTTTTAGTAATGTTAATATGGAAGTACATCAATTTAGCTTACTTTGTTCTAGCTTTAAAAAATACTCTTCTCATTATTTCTTCTTTATCAGATTCTGTTAATAGCACGTCATCAATTTCTCTAGCGACACTTTCAGCTACGTTCATAATTTGTAGTGGCTAGAAAATAAAAATAATATGTATATTGCATGTCTGAATTATGAACACTTGAGCTGAACAATTTGTGCAAACAGTTTTATTACAAACTGCTGGGTATTATCAAAAATATTTATCTAGTTGTGCTTCAAAATACTTCACTACAAATAAAGATATTTTACAAAAAAACTTACAGCTCCTGGTACGAGAAATGTCGAGTGTATTTCATAGGCCCACTTTCTCATATCTTTAGCGTTTCCCTCCTTATACAAATCTGTTATCAAATAAAATAACAGTGAGGAAGGTTGTGAATTTGTTAATAGATAGTTCAAAAATACTGCTACATGTGCCGGATGTTCTAGAAGACGACTTAGTGATTTAAAAGGTCCATGTTCTTCTAATTGCTGCAATAGAAGACATAACATTAAATCCATTATCTGAAAAACGATATTTATTTGTATTGTTCAAACAATTACCTCGGTATCTGAGATATCGTCGTCCTCCATTGATATAATTGGTTGTTGTACTAGATGTGTTTGTGCTGCCTGAATAATATGACAAACTGTCCCCCCTCTGTCAGGGGGTTCACTAGGAGTTATTGAACCGACAAGTGGACTACTGGCTGCCATTACGTGATCCCACGTATCTGTATTCTATAAATATATATAAAATTTTATTAAAGACATATTATGTATTATTTTTTTTGATTTATTTAAATGTAATACGAGTACATACCTCTTCGTTGCCTAGAGGTGATGGATATGGAGGAGGTGGAGTTCCAGGAGGTGTAGCTTCTCCAGCGGCTTCCCAGGAACCACTAGAACTTTTTTGATGTCTGTCATGTACTGTAACAACAACAAATAAACAACATGTAATTGTAGAAGTGTTATAAGTGAAGTATGTATTTTTTGGAAGGCGTTGATTTTAACATATATTAAAGATATCTTTTTTAGCTATTAAAAGTTGTGAAATTGTCACCATTAATTGTAATTACGAGTTCATAATTGATAGTAATCAAAAATGATTAGCAGATACCTTCATGAAGCACTTTTTATGCTATTTTCTATATTCTTACAACCGTATGATTAATAAACTATTTTTTTCTGTGATTCGCAGTGATCTTCTTGATTCTTAGAAGACATGACAGCATTGTCCGACGAATTGGTAGTGATTATATTTTATAAAACAGAATGTTATTGTTGCTGCTGCCTGTTATATTCTTGAAAGGATGTTATTTAAATGTAATTCCTTATATTTTAGTTACATTAAAATTATTGGCAACTTACCCATATCAGAATCTGCAGTGGCTATTGGTTCAGGTGAAGATAACGCTCTTCTATGACTCATATTTGAATTTGGAGTCTACAAATTAAGATAAACGATTAAAATATAAAATAAATATCTAAAATAAATAAAATAAGGGCTAATAGTTATAAAATACGATATTGATGAAATGTTATATATAGTCGAAATGTGCCGAATGATATATTCTTAAATGTGTTATGTTAAAAAATTAATAATATTAGTGAATAGAAATATTAATTGAAAATTATTATATACAAAAATCCACTCCATGCATGCAACATAAGGAAAAAATATAACAAAACTCACAATATTTAGGTCAAATTTCATATATAATTTTCTTATTATTAAAAATATTGTAACATTAAATACAAGATGAATATTTGGAAGAACTTGAAAAATTGATCTACCTTACTAGACAAAATAACTCCGTGTGTACATGTATTTTAATAGGCCCTTGACACAATTATTATTATTATTTAGAATTAATGTATGCAACAATCGATCTAGATCAAATATAAAAATTTCAAATTCATTGTATGGTAATCTGGCTGTGAAATCTGAATACGTTGGTAATTCAAATCCATTATTTGTTTATTTTACAATCTAAAAATGATTAGAATAGTGAGGTTAATGTTCTAAATGATAGGTGATAATAAATCAAATTCTTGATAAGAAATATACTACTTAGATAGTACTTTTCAAATATCTAATTTTATTTACAAACAATATATATAAACCCTCATTTTTAGATCTAAATTTTCTAAGAAATTGTAAAAGCCACAGCCGTCTAGTCTTGTGAAAAACCACCGCAGACATATACCTTGCTCGACAGAACTCAAGTGATCGTGGTTTAACATAAGAAATGTACTACGATAACAATAATGCCATTTCAAAAGCGATTCCCTTAATGATTCCGCTGAGCGCTGTCAGTTATGAGACATTTGGTAAATACAAATGATAATACCTAAGCCATATTTAGAAATAATTATCAATGACATGTTTGATAAAATGTTACAATATTATAATAATAAATACATGGAACATAATACAGTTTAAGTAACCTAAATAAATTCAAAACATAATATGTGCAATTATAAGTGTCAAAATAAAAAAAAATTCAAAACCAAAATAATAAGATAATCAATTTAATTTGATGATAAAAAGTAGCAAAATAATAATGAAAAATATATTTAAATATAACTTTTACTTACAGTATTATTATTGCAAATGGCCGCCGTACAAGTTGAAACTAAGGGATAGTTGAACAGGGTGTTGATGGAGTTTGGAAGGGGTCGGTTATTTATGGAATCTTCAGAGTAAGGCTTATCCGATCTAGGAGGAAGTGGAGGAGGAGGAGAGAGATCAAAGTTAATATTACTATTTCGTTCGTTCATTAAAAACGATTTATTAACATCAACGTTTATTTTTTTACGTGTTTCAAAATTTTTAGTTTTTGAATTGTAATTTTTAAAATGTAAATCGTTAAAATTTTTTGGAGTTTGACGGCGAGAGTCTAAATAACTGGTGCTTTGGGATAATTCCCTACAATTTGATAACCTTCTGGAGTTGTCTTCCAGATTTAGCACTAGCCCTTCGTTCGAGACATCGAGATCAGTATTGGGGCCTTGGAATTCGAAAATTGGCGAATTGAGATCTTCGCAAGTCGAACCATCTGATCCAGGACTAAGCAGACGCGAATTGTACTCTTGATTCCAACCAATCATATTCTTATTTCGTTGAGGCAACGGAGGGGGAGAATCGCACTGAATCTGTTCACTCCGCCCGCTATTTATCTTATTTTCGTTAATTTCCGACAGTTCCGAATAAGTACCCGATTTCCGATCGTTTTTCTTGTTGTCTTTTTTATTATTCTTAGCGTTTTTACTGTTTTTGTTATTTTTGTTAGTATCACCTGTCTTTGACGTGTTTTTCGATTGGTTTTTATCACTTTTGTTATCTGAATTTTCCGATTTTTTACTGCGACCGCCTAAACTAAGGTTGCTTAGACTTCTAGGAAATCGTGATAGAAATGGCGGATTGAACACAGGTTCGGGAGAGAGGTGGGGAGGGGTATAGAGGTTTGGTTGGGTTACGGGACTTCCCTGCAAAGCGAAGCCAAAGTTAACGAAGTCGAAAAAAAAAGTAAAAGTTGAAGTTTTTCAAAAAATATTATTTGTTATTTTATTTATAAATTTATCTGATTTTTTGAAAAGTAATATTAACATTTTTTTTTCTTTTATGTAAAGACTTTAAAGTGCTAGCTAGTATGGTTTTGAAAATACTCTTTGTTATATCCTACATAATGCCGGAAATCAAAATTGAATCTGTACTAGCACTATAAAAACTAATCGCTATATCAACATACTTACAGATTGTCCTTTATTAGTTAATATATATACACAAGTACCAACCAAAACAAAACAAATGGTTTTATCTCATCGCCATTTACTAGGTACTAAGAACAGCTGATAAAACTGCGGTGCAAATATTTACAATGTCAGCAGAGTGTGTGTGCAAAATTGAATTACATGAGAGTAAACTAAGTGATTAGCAGATAACGGTAAGAGATGGCGTTGCAACCTTTTAGCAGATACATAGATAAAATGTAATATGTATGTTCATTAATTAAATATATTGTGTTGGATATATTATAACACTTTGATAAAATAAACTGTTATTGGAAAATTTATATCGATAATCCATGTGTAATATTAGAACAGATATGAAGCTTGCTGCAGTGGCGTAGCTAGGTAACCAAGGGCCCCGGTGCAAAAAATCTGGGCCCCTACCTATAGGCACTTGATGGACGAAATAATGATCCGATTTGAAGTACGACTTCACCGTTGAAATCAGCGGAAAATTTTACCCTAAAATACATTTTAAAAAGTTGAGGAAAACGAGTTTTAAGTTTTTGGGTTATGTTAAGATAAGACAGGAAAAACAAAAGTCACTAACTTTTGAACCGCTGGTCCGATTTGAAAATGGTTTTCACCATTGGAAATCACATCAGCGGAAAATTTTGCTTTAAGTTTTTGGTTTATGTTAAGATAAGACGAAAAAAATGAATGTGCTCCGATTGGAAAAATTTAAACGGGTCCTATAGTAAAATTCAACGCTGATTCCAAATCCGTAAAAAAATTCATTCCTATTTAGAATTTTTGTTATTGTTTATGTTTTTGTTATAAAAGTTTTGTAAGCATTGTCGGGAATAACTATTTACTAAGAGTATTACTTCACTGTGAAACCGTTAAAAAATAAATATAAGTTATAATAGTCCGAGGGCCCCCTAAGCTTGGGGGCCCCGGTGCACTGCACCGACTGGCCCATACCTAGCTACGCCAGTGGCTTGCTGTGATATTTGAAGCAAAACGAATCTACTATTTTTATACAAGTTTTAATACCGATTCGGTAAGTTTAAAGGGTCCAAAACTCAGCAAACAGTAACAAGATACAATTTATTAAACAAATTTTATAAAAAATATTACATATTGTTTTAATGTGGAAATCTCGTGCACCAGTATGTACATATGCAAATATTATTGGATTGTTTGTGTCACATTCTTCAACCAAACCGCGAAATGAATTCCACAACACATGTATTTTAAAATGAATTATCATTTAGTAGTAGTCATATAAATGAAACCAATTGTAATCTTAAAAATAGACACAGGTTGTTTTAAATTACTTGTAATAATATGAATTATTTTATAAACAAATTATTTAAAGAACATTTAAAGAGAAGCCGATATTTGAAACAAAGAAAGTTTTAAATAGGTAATATGTTTAACATTTGGTTATATATGTTTATCAAACAAAATGAAAATTAATTAAGAAATGAAAAATATTCATCTGCAAATCAAGAGCTGTACTTTTACTGTCATTTTAAAAGTTAAAGAGATAATTGTCCTGCAAATTTCCGTTTTTATAAAACTCATGGAATTATAGATATGAAATTTTTAACAGTTTATGTATAAATTTGTTTGTATGTTTCAAAAGACAAATCTGAAATGCAATTAATTTTTCTCTATTCACAAATCTTAAGTGTGGACGACCACACATTTTGGAAGACGATAAGCAACAAATAATAAATTTTTAAAACTTATTTTTAAAATATTATTTATTTTAATAAAACCTGTAATCCTCACTTTCAGCACAAGGGCTATTGTTCTTAAAAACAAACCCGAGGACGCTTCCAAGTCTTGTTATTAAATTAAAACATTTGTAGAAAATTTCCATTAATCTAAATAATTAAATTTTCAAATAAAAAAATAAAACTTTTAAATGTTAATATTATTAAAAAAAAAAAACACTCAAAACAGATAAACTTATTAATATTTATAACAAAAAATAAATAAAAAAGAAATAAATAAATAATTAAATTAAAACAGAAAACCAGAAAAAATGTATACACATAATAACACAATCACCAAAGCAATGGAAGCGGAAATAAAATAATAATTAAGCGTTTGTTGATGTTCTGAACTTTTAAACAACAATTGGAACAGTTTTTAATTCGTATTAATAGAGGATTAATCTATCAATTAATTGATTGTAAATATATGAAATAATGATTTCTTAAATAGATCGAAACAATGAGAAATTCTTTCTTAAAAATAATCCAAAATTTTTCTGGACCATGTCTTGATTATATATAGTTAGCTATCAGGACCTCAAATATTCTATTATTTTTTAATTAGTATCAATATTAATAAGATATTAACTACCCTTCTAAAGAATTGCTGTCTCTCTATTATACAACGTAAAGCAAAAGAAATAAGTAGTGTAAAAGAGACAGTTCTAGCTTAAATTTCACCACATAGAGAACAAGCGACATACGTTGCTCTAAGTTAAACTTGAGCGTGGAATATCTTTTCTCTTTTACATTTCTCTTGTGTTCTGACTATATACAAAAGAATTTTAGATATTAAAGCGTCTAAAAACTAACAGTTGCCCCAATATCTCCTCTGGCTAATTGGAAAGCTGATGAAATAAGAAAAAGGATGCATTTTTACACTTGTAATAACTGTAACAGTTAGTTCAATTTTGGTTCTCCAAAAATATGGTAAAGATCAATTTTTCACATGACTTTGAATTATTCCTGGATCAATCTTGTTGTCAAGTTGTTAAATTTGACTTAAACTTGTACCAGAAGTTCTCATTGTTTGATTTATTCAGTATATTATTTTTAAAAGTATTTAATGCAGTTTTTTAGAGTTAATTAAATTAAATAAGGACATAAGAAATTTATGGTATGTATAATAAACTTATTAGGGCACATAGACAATAGTGTTATTACTATATTTACATGTTTTCTAGTTACTAAAATTATTTATTATCTAACATAAATCAAAGATAAAATATTACTTTCACCAATCGCAAAATATTATTACATTTCCATTAAAAATGAAAAATACAAATCGGTATTCCTTTTTATAAGAATTCTCAAATGTAGGACGATCACACAGACTACAAAGATATAACCACGTTGCACAAACAAGAGACAACACTAAGAATTTTGTTTTAAACCAGATTTTTGGGAAATGTTAGCGTCTTAAGACGCCTACGTGTAAATACACGTTGCTGCGAAATTTTTGGGTCAGCGCTTCCATCGCGGGTGGTTCCTCAGGCCAAATAATTAATTTTAGACAGCACAAAGTGTACAACGCATATACTGTAGACTGAAACGTTTTTTGCAGGATGCATTTGTAATTTTTTTTATCTAAACACATTTTATATTATTATTAAAACAAACAGTGGCCCAAATTTTTTGTAATAGTGATTATAAAATTATGCTTATACGATTGGTGAAAAAATATTTCAGTAGTATAACTCTCTCACATACTAAATTGTTAAAAAAATTGAATTCATAAATTTCTGGGAACTTTTTTCTTTACTCCACGACTAAATAATATTGAAATGTATTTAGATACATTTACTATATAAGAAAATGTATCTGTAAAAATATTTTTTGATAAATTAGGTTGAACATTTTGGCATCTGATTTGAATAATCAAACTTGGAAAACTAACATAGAGGATCAAAAATTTCTGAATTTAGTATGTGTGAGACGTACTTAAATAAAAACTATTTTCATGATATCAAACAAATGGTAAACCTGTATAAAATAGGCAAAATGCTTAAGCAAAATTGTTACATACATCGCAAAGCGCAACATACAGTTAATAATTATATTTCGCATATACAAATACAGCAACAAATTTAATTTAAGTTTCATTTGAACTTCGTCGAATACGTCTAGATTGATTGTTTGATATAAACAAAAATAGTTCATAAAAAATATGCAAATTATTCAAAGAAAAAAACAGACAACAAAATTTAATAATTAAAAAAATAATTAAATTAAATTAGAAATTCCATGCAAAACAAACGAGAAATTGTTTAAAATTTTTTACAAAATTTCGAAATTTCATCAAGATAATTTATTTATATTCTGTTGTCTTTAATAAGTTTTAATAATTAGTAATAAGAAAATAATGTAATTAAAAATTAGACTGACCTCGCTTCCTAGTGCTTTAATTTGATCCTGAAGGGTTTTCATCCTAGCTTCTGTTTTTTCACGTTCTACTCGCTTTACAGCTTTGCCCTTAGTTTCAAGGGCCTTCAGATATTTTTCTTCTTCATCTAACATTAAGCGGAGCGTTTGGACGCGTTCGAATTCTAATTGTCGCATTTTTTCAAGCTGAAAAAAAAGAGTTCTATAAAAAAAACATTTATGTGCATTCTAAAATATTGAATCCCTTGTGTACACATCTAATCCAAGGACGTTGTCCTGCTAAAATACGATTCAAAAGTATTGCGTGTAGCAAGAATGAACCATCAGACTATAAGTGAGTTTAAGTAATTTTTTCAAGTCATATTTAAAGTGTCTGCAAGGTATTACACGACAACTGTTTTAAAACGTTTTACACGAGGACAGACCGATTCAAGGGACCAAGGGACCATCCCCTAGACCAGGGTAGGCGAACCAATGGCACGCGTGCCATTGATGGCACGCGACACAATATTTTGGGCACGTCGCCGATCATAAAACATATGTAAAAAATGTGTTAAGTAATAGGTATTTTGTAGTATTTAAGTAGGATCGAACTGCATCATTCACCAACAAGCCTTGTGTTCTAAGAGTGGTTTAATATCCCTTGATAATATAATGGCGGTAGTTACAAAAATGGTCAACCTCATCTCGTCACAGGCTTTAAACAAGCGAAAGTTCGATGCTTTGTTGGATGAAATCAACTCGGTGTATAATGGCTTACTGATGTATAATAATGATCGCTGGTTGAGTCGCGGGAATGTACTTGAAAGATTTGTTGATTGCTTGGAAGAAATCAGACTGTTTTTGCAAAATAAGGGAAAAATTGAACAATACCAACAGTTGTTGGACGTTATGTGGCTTTCAAAATTGATGTTTTTTACAGACATATGCCAACATTTAAATACATTAAACGTAAAGCTTCAAGGGACAAACAAAACAATTATTGTCATGATAGATCTCATTCGCGCTTTTGAGGCTAAACTGCAAGTTTTCAGAAACGATATTATCACAAGAAACTACAAGTATTTTCCAAACTTGAAAAAATATATCAATGATTTTGATATTTACGAGACAGCAGACAAAGAAATATTTAATGAAGAATTTATTTCTGTGATCGATTCTTTAATCAAGGAATTTTCAGGGAGATTTTCTTAGTTCAAAGAATTGTCGGAAATACTCAAATTTATTATGTACCCTGATGTGGCGTCATTTCATAAACTGAACTTCTCTCAATTCGATTGGTTGGAAATTGAAGAATTTGAAATGCAGTTGATTGATTAAGCTCAATATGGATTCAAAAATTTATTGAAACAAGGAAAGAGTTGGGATTAATTGAAACTGAAAGATTGACAAGTAATTTAAGTAAAAACGCTAATAACAAAATTCTGGAAACATGGAATGCGTTACCAGACACATTTAACTGTTTGAAGAAGCTGGATCATGCTATTTTAACAATGTTTTCATCTACCTATGCCTGTGAGTCATTATTTTCAGAGATGAATAACATTAAAAACTCGGTTAGAAACCGTTTGACAGATGAATCCAGTTCAGCATGCATTTTGCTAAAAGTAACATCTTACAACCCTAACATAAATTATTTGTCATCTAACCTGCAGCAACAGAAGTCACACTAATTTTACAGTAATTTAATTTATGCATGTAATAAAAATATTCCAAAATGTACCTCTTTTGTTTACTTTATTTAATAAAGAGTTTTGATAGATAGTATTTATTATTATTATTTTCCAAATAATCAGAAAGTCAAAATTATTTGATGGCACGTCAATGACCTCATTCGACATTTTTCAGAAAAAATGGCACGTTGATGCATAAAGGTTCGCCTACCCTGCCCTAGACCCAATTTTAATTCCGCGTAAGAGCGAGAAGGCATTATCCGTGCGAATGAGAATGAGTGAGACGATTATAGTACATACTAACACTACTCAATCTTACACATTTTGTTCATCAGAAAATAAGTGATGTCTGGTAGCCCTAGGATCTTGCTCTAATTGTAATGTACTTACGTTTACAGGCAAAGGGGCCGTGATTCCAGCCCTTCCAGCCATCGGTGTTCCGTGGACAATTTGGGCCCCTCTAGCTGAGCCCATACTACGATGACTAAATTGTTGAACGGTTAGTTTCACTTGGTTTGAAGCTGAAACAAAAAAAATATTTCAGTTTTATAAACTAAAAAACTTTCTCGTTTACGTAGATTTTGGAAACCAATGAAATTAAACCAAAACTGCATGATCATGAATTAGTTAAAAGACATTTTGGCTGACTAATTTACAAATTGATTGGTGATAGACTAGGTGGAGATGCGCGTGATTATTTTTAGGTGTTACAACATTTCTTAAATGAAATACTCGAGAAATGATTTATCAGTTTGTTTTTACAATCATTGTAATTTTACTTGCTTGTTTGACAATTTGACATTTACTTATAATCCGTGTTAGACATTTGTAGTTAAAAACATGTTCTATTAGTAATATTGCGAAATATTTCTATTATTATATTGAACATATGTCATAACGAACGTAAATTAAACTTTGAATCATAAACAATGTTCAAAATATATTTTATTTTGAATCTTAGCCAATAGATATGCGTTTTATTTTAAAACAAGTAAAAAAATGCATAGGTGGTATAACACTGGTGAGTAGCTCAACATCAATAGAATAAAACTATATTTTCGACAATGTTTTTTGACGATACAGTTAATATATAATTATTTCTATAATTACTACATGATAAAATAATATTTAAAGAATACTTTGTGAAGTTTTCATAAATAAATATCAAGAAATGAGGCATTGACAACGAATCTTCGCAGACGTCACAAAAAAAAGTAACATTGCGGTGCCACTCATAACTCATCATTGGATTTTCTGAAATCGAAAAACCAAAATGATTTCATTAGTTGATAAGTTTCTGCAGGTAACCCTGTCGAGTCTTTTTTTAAATTGATTTTTCAATTTTTTACAGCACTTTTTTTCATCAAAACAATCAGAAACTTTGTTATTTTAAAATACGATAAAATAAAAAAAAAAACTCGACAGCCTTTCTTCTTTTCTCTTCATTCCTCGGCATTTATGTAAAGAAAGAGTGTGCAAAATTTCAAAAGAATCGGATTCTGAAAAAACTAAGTGTGAGAAAACGCGTTTAAAAGTTTCAAAGAAAGACGAAACCAGATCAGAGAGGTGAAGACTTAAAACTCTATATCTCCGACAGTTTTACTCCAACCGCCTTCAAATTTTCACACAATAAACTTAATATGTTGTACATTAATGTAAATAAATTTAAAAAAGTTGAAACCTTCCCGCCTCTTCTTTAACAACAATTTTAAAAAGAAACCAAGAGATGGCCCGCCTGAATTTATTTATAGACTTCCTCCTATTTTAGTGATTATTCAGTACTTTACACATTTTGCAATTCTGATTATTAACCGCTACTTGTGAGACTGAGTGTACTTTGGATTACATAAACCGTGTAGGACTTAACCACTTTAAACAATATAAATATTTAATATAAATTATCCATATAATTTATGTGCATGTCATTAACCAAGCAATCATAATACCATAAAGCTCGCATTCACACTAGCACTCGCAGTCGATGTAAGTCAGGTACAAATTTATCAATGACTCAAAATCTCGTAAATTCATAATTTTATTAATAAATGCACAATTACAGCGTGACCAAAAATTACGTTAATTGCTTTAATAAATACATTAATTACGTTCGGTTCGATGTAACTGTAGATGTTAACAAACAAAGTTCATTGTTAAAGACAAATAATGCAAGGATTGATTACGCTCCAAAAAACATTTTTAAGAAATATCCAATATAGGTATCATCATCATCATCTTGACGACACTGCTCTTGCGGAGCTCTGACGGAATTCGTTCGTTTTCGATGTATTAAGTTGCATGTCGCACTAGTCTGGACGTGTTGTACAACTTCTTACAACAAATGTTGAATGTCGCACGCATATGTACCATGCTTAACGTTTTAAAGAGAAAATGTATCTCTACTAAAATAATTATTAGGGATAACACTTAAAATATATCTGGCCTTAGTTTTCCCCCTTCTCTCAACTTTCTCTTCTGCCATTTTCATTCTATTCCTTCACTTTTCACTTGTAATATCTCCTCCGAATTTAGGAATATATAGAAGCTAAAAGTATTGCATTATTTTAGGCGCTTAGTAGGAATTTTACAATCATAATGAATTACAGTATATAATCAGAAAAAACCATACGAAGAATATCAATATAATAGGCATACAATAAACATCACTGAATTAAATACTTCACAACACCCCCCCCTCTACTACAGTCTTCTATTGATATTTGCACAACGAATTGCTTGTAGAATGGAGGATAATGATATTGTTCTGTTGACACAATTTGTTCACCGACATAAAATCTATTTATTATTTCCGGTGTGTTAGTTATGGTCTTAGCTTATCGCTAGTTCTGTAATTTGTTCGCAATAATTAATATAGGTCAAATTACGAGAGTTCGGCGGCGACTTATGCTTAAAAGAGTTTATAAGAGCTGTATAAATCTACGATAAGATGGTGAATTTTATCTTATTCGTTAAGAAATGTTTTAAGCATGAGTCACCACCGCACAATAATAAGCTCGATTTGGAAATCGTAGTTTTGAGAAAAACGAATTTAAAAACTTACACATTAAAAAAATAGTGAATCATCTAAATAATTTATTATCATCATTAAAAATGAGTAAATTTATCTAATGTTAACGATTCTGTATATCAACTTTAAATTAAATAAGAAGCTTAGGAAATGAAAAACATCGTGTTCAATTTTTTGGCAAACGTCCCTACCATCCGAACACGTAAATAGATTAAAAATGTATGTAAGAAAACAAGACAAGATCTTCAATTAATTTCTCGTAACTGTTGTCTAAAGATTTAATGTTAAATATACGAGTATATTTGTTATGCTAATTACTGCATGTGCATACGTGCAAACTGTTTGTTATGCAGATTAGTGCAGTAGAGAGAGAGAACAGTACAACACGAGATAAATAAAAAAAATTGGACAGATATTATTTTGAAAGATGATTTCATTGCAGGAGTGGAGTTCAGTCTGTTCAGATAAAATACAGAATGAAAAGTTATTATTAATAATTAATTCCAATGGATTATGAATATTGTAAGGTATCTTAACCGATCTGTATGTGTCTCCAAGTTTTGTGCCCAATGCCAAACCCCTAAGTGTTCCTCCGTGTCCTCAAACACGCGTCTTATGGTCCGAATAAATAGGCACCTCTGTTCCTACACAACAGTTGCTTGTAATACCTTGGAGACGCTTTACAGCTGACAAAAAATTTACTTAAACTCACTTATAGTCTGAAGTGAGAGAGCATTATTATTATTATATATTAGAGGGAATGTATACCTTGATTACCTGATACTTGGAAAATAGCCGCCTGGTCAAGCCATCAGGTAGGCATACGATCATTCTACATACTAACACTACTCAATCTTACACATTTTGTTCATCAGAAAATAAGTGATGTCTGGTGGCCCTGGAATCTTGTACTATTACACCAAAAAAACGTGTGTTATTAAGGAAAGCACAATCTATTGCCCACTACTTGCTGCAATTCATGTGATAACCAACATGGAGAATAATCAATTTACCCTAGCGAACTTCGTTCTAGTAGGGGTATCAAGAAAGACCTAATAATACCTCCATTTCAGAGAACTCTCATAAAATGTTATGGAAGTGGAATACCTATATCTATGAAGGCATCATAATTCTTGTAAATTTATATGGCAACTAGCGATTTGGTAAATCTATTAAACCCCAAAGTAAACTAATGAACAAACACTTGTACGTTTTGGTTAATTTACATGTGATTACCAACCGACTAATGTAAAACCTAAAGATAATAATGAACGCTAGCAAACGAGTGGTGTTGCGGCAATTTCATTGATTTATGACAGCGCTGTAAAACACTCTGTTAGATAATCTGGTTGTGAAAATTGTTAGAACACTGTTTGGATATTCTAAGAAAAATAAATGGTTTAATAAGTTAGCTGTCAAAATTAGATAAGAAAATATCTTCACGGTATTTATTAACTTTAAAGAGAATAATTAATTGAAGATTGCATTTTCTTCTTGATTAACCCTGCGTGTGTACACTGGGTCTTTTAAGGAACAGCTGAAATTTTAAACTCCTATTTCTCTCTTATGAGCATACAGCGCGCTTGACCTATGGCCCCTAAAAATCTAGGTATTGGTAGGAACTCAAGGTTCCAGCAGCGTCCGGATCTGGCAGTTTACCGGCAAAGGCGAGCCAGTGAAACTTGCCTCTGTTCCCTACAAGGGTTTGTGAAACAACGGTTTTAAACTTTACACTTTGGCAACTTCTGGACCATGTAGTAAACACTTCAAGAACTGTTCCCTCAAAGACCCAGTGTACACATCATGACTCGAAAAATATAGTGTTCACACGGAGGGTTAACTGAAGTTAAACAACAGATTGCATTTTCTTAGTTTGATCAATTTTAATACCATCATTTAAAATAAATATTTTGAAATACCTTGTTATTTGTTATTGCATAAAATTTGTAGGCTGTCAACATAAGCCTGTAGGCTTTGTACACAGGCAGGCCATGCCTAAACGTATATAATGACGTCACTTGAAATCCTTCACACAATGGGATTTGGATTTTCTACAGGTGGTGACTCAGAATCGTAAAACATTGAAATTCAACAGTTTTAATATTTTTTTTATATATACTAATATATACATGCGCTATATCTTTTATTTTTATATCTTTATTTTTTTGGCTGTCCTCCATTCCTCTACAATCTACACTACTATACGGCTGGTAAATTCGTCTACTTTGTTGTTTACAACAGGCTCATGCTTAAGCGGTACTTTACCTCTTACAAACGGACGATGTATTTATATAATTATGAACTCAATTTCACTGAATGTTATTTATTCAATTTTATTTGGAATCCAAAATTAAACTTTTTAATCGAAAGGATTTACTTTGGAAATTTATTTTTAATAATCTGAATCACGTAGAAATGAAAATTTAACAGAAAACGTTGCCAAAATATTCCTAGAAGAACACATCAGAAATAAGTTAAAATTTCATAACATTACGATCATTAGTTTACGAGCTACACTAGCTTTAGTGAAGCTAGTTTTGTTATTTTCAAAACAATAGAAAAAATACCGTTCAAGAAAAGCAATGGCTTGACAAGTTCTATTCAAACTCAAAATATTCTTTTATATTCTATAAATTGCGGTTTCTTCAGTAGGGTGTAGTCATAAGAAGTAAGATTTACTTGCTGTTGCACAGAGTGGGATACACGCATATTCGTATATAACATGAGCTGTACGACGGGGATGTCCTTTGTGTGGCGTATTAACAAACAATATTACAAATATGGCGTATTAACAAACATTAAAGTCGAATAATCATCTTATGATAAAGAGTAGAATTTGAAAACACTCTACTCAAAAGTCGACGTCGGTTGCAGTGTGAGATAGGCCTTAGTGTTTCAATCTGTGATGACCAAAAGCCTGTACAAATTAGTTCTAAGTATAGGTACATAACCGATGATTTAGTTATTCAACGGAAATCTAAAGTTTGCTAAGGTAAAATACAATAATAAAAAAAGGAAATCCCATTTTACATTTCAACGAATTCCGAATCTATTACTTTCAAATTGCTGCGTTTATGAGATTGATTCCTGGACCAGTGTTTAATTGATTATATACTAATTATAATTATACGATAGATTTATATGTTACTATAACTTCGACTGCAATTTAATATTGAAACAATTGCTAAAACGGACATGGAAATTGTGTACCAGCTGTATTATGATATAAACATTTATGCCACCATGAAAGAAACAACACAATTACGTATATTTAATGTTTATATAACAGTAAAAAAAAGTGATGTAAAATATGTTACGTTTTGTGACCTATTTTATTTTCACTTTAATATAGATAACTAAAACGAAAATCCTTTGAAAGATTTAAGTATCATTTCCACTCACTGCATTAATTTAATTTCGTATTTTGTATTTCATTTAAATTGTTTAGCATATGGCAATACGCGTAGTCATTCACAGTACCATTTATAATTTAATCCTATGTCTTAAATTAAAAATATTAAATTAAGAAAAACTATATTATATTATAACCTCCAAAATGTGACAATCTGTCAAAATGCAGTACGATTTACTTTTAAAAGAAGTTTAATGTCAATTTTTGAAAAATATAGAAGTGAAAACAATTTCTATTACTAACTGTTATTAAAAAAAAGCAATTATTTCACATACAATTTTGTCGAACTGCCAAAATTTATACTACTAACTTAAATTAAAACACAAATGTGAAAAAGAATGCTTAAACGAAAACCTGAGATCTAGATTACAGTATTAAATAAAAACAGTAAATTAAATATCAAAACAGTGAGTAGGAATGAGGCTTTAAAGAATGTAAAATATCATTAAAACTATATAAAATAGCAATTAATTAAATAACAAGGCTTCGTTTAGGTAAAATATTACATGAATTTAAGCTAAATACTCGTATATGTATTATTAATTCATGATAATTTAATCATTGAAACATTCCTTGTTAGAAAACATATTATTGTTATTTATTTTATAAAAATAACTATGATCAGCAAACTTCATTTTATTCTTATTTAAAAATTAATTATTACGGACCGAAAAAATTCATTTAATTTCTTAATTAAACAGAAACACCTGTCTAAATAATATTAATAGCATTACAGCCAAGATGTTAAGGTCCCTTAAGTTATTTATTTATATTTATATAGGTCAATGTCGTTAAACATCAAGGACAACATCACACTGACAAAATAAAAATTAAATAATTATTACCTTAAGCTTAAAATCAAAATAAATTCCATAAATGCACAAAACAATATTTTATAAACACTGAAAGAACACTTTATAAACCAGTTCATAGGAAGAAGCAACTTAAAAAAACTGTCGCAAAACTAAAATATAAAAACAATAGAAGCGCACTTATTGAATCCAAACCGCGGAAACTTATTTCGATATGCTGTTGACAATTTAAGCTAAATAACTAAACTAAATTACATACAAGTTGAAATACTCTACAGAAGCTTCGAAAGTTGGGAGGGTTTTGTTTGTCCGTCGGTGATTTTTTGTGAATGTATTAGTTGTATATGGATAGTAGCAAAGAATGACCTACCGCTCGCTACAAGAGAACTGCGTTCAGCGAATAGTCGTCAGAGCAATCTTGCGGACAGAGGAAAAGACAGTGTTCTCCTCGGGTTCTTTGAAACCTGGCGAAATTCAATTAAATTGTATATTTGCAAAAAAATATACACTCTTGGCTGGTTCATCCAGGAAGTATCAATAAAATTAATATATACCTAGTAAACAATTTGGTGAAGTGTCCTGTTTTTTGACGTTTGACGCATCAATTTTTTCTTTATTTATATTTTGACAGGTGGAGTGGTTCAATCATTTATAGCTAATAAAATAGACATTTCATATAAAAGTTTCATGGCAAAAAAAAAATCATACGCATCTTCATTATGATGGCAAAGTGACTCCAAAATGTTTACTGGGATATCTATTAAAAATATCCAAAATCCTCAAACGAGGAAATAAAAAAACTATTATTTTTGATTAAAAACCAATGAACTACTATATATTAAATAAAAGTTGAATAACTTTAAAAACTCGTTGTTAAATAATTACTAATTTTTAGTAAAGTGCTCTACTTTACAGTGGTGCAGCTCAATATCTATGAGATATACAAAAAAATGTTGTATGCACAAATTGTAGGAAATTGAGTACTCTATCAGATTGATAATAACTAATTTTCTCTTAGAAACCACCGGTAAAAAGATATTAAGAAAACCATTTTAAGTCACTATTTTTGCAAGATGGAAGCCTTAATCATCAAATTTGACGCTGGCAATGAAAAGTTAGTACGAAATGACAATTCTTCGAGACACATTTATGAATAGTTATGTTTAGGCCGGTTGCTGCATTCATAGTTATCGCAATAGCTAGTTAACTAGTAGTAATAAGGCACGCTTCCATATATTTTCCAGACGACAACCGAATAGCCAGCGTTATGCATATAAGTTTGACTTTAGCAATTTCATTATTTCTTTTAATCCAAGTAATGTTAATTACCAAGAATTATTTCTATTAAAATCGAATGCAAAGAGAGCTTTTTCTCTAGCATTGTTTATACAGTGTAAAATTTATTAATTAGCACTCATAGTTGTTTCATTTTGTAATTTAGTTTTTCTGTTACTTTGGGCCTGATATACCACCCGCAATGAACGGGGCTTTTTGCTTTACATATAAATATAAATTAAAAATTATTTAAAATAAATTTCTACGCAAATGTCTAATAAAGAAATTTATCCCAGTTTAAAGAATTTATAATTAATGTAAAACCAATGATTGTTACTTTCTGTCGATATCAACAAGTCTGTAGGTAGAATTGGACCCGCGGATGACGGTACAGACCATAGGTTCACACACACACATATAAACAACTAACAAGAAATGAGCATCGAGAGGAAAACACACTCGGCACCGTGCATACAGCTACAGTAGATATTACGTTATGCGTTGCACATACACACGATTAATGTATATGTAGATGTACATGCATTCTAAATTAAAAATAAAATTATGAGTACTGCATATGACAATGTACGAGTAACAACTTGTACTACACGAAATCGTATGAAGAATTTATAGAATTTTTACTATGAAAATGATACGTAATATTTATGTTATTTACGTTACTAAGGTGCTGTAGGGTTTAAGAAAAATATCTCCTGGTCAAGAACACTGCACTGGTTAAACTTTGGTATGCTATGACCCACCTCAGTACTCAAAGAATGTATCATATATTTTGCAACACTCTGTTAATACGAATAATGACGTAATATTATTAATGCGTAAGGAATGACCTTATTCAAATGATGTCAATTTAAGTGCATATAAAATATATACTCTATCTAAAGGTCTACATTGCTTTCCAACACCTTGTCGATGAATTCACTGTCCTCCTTTACCCTCTTCCTATGATCACTGAGCAAGCATCTCCCTGAAAGTAATCCTGCCGACAGCTAGGATCGTATCACACGTGGAAGAGAAGGATTTGTGAGGAGATTGTGCAAATGACGTCATCGATGAGAATGCATCAACGCGATTTTATCAAAAAAATTATTTTTGTTTATTTACTATCTTGTTACTCAAGTAACTTCAGGGTTACTTCTGTTAGAGCTGTTTGGCTTTGTTAGTAATTCCAGTAGATCGCTGTGATATCAACCTAGGCATAGTGATGACATCATGCATAGTTACCAAGGTGCCTTTTCTTCAGTGATGCTGATGCATCGGGACTTATAGACACTTTGACTTATTCCAAATTGTTTCTTTAACAGAGCTAGCGTTCTGTACTGTGTAGAAGTGTACAATCCCACTTCTGAACTATTAATCAGTGAAACTTTGGGTAATCTGTTCAGTACAAAATAAAAGCAAACTAACAATACTAATAACATATGCACGGAAATTAAAATACACGTGATTGTTAAAAAACAATAACATTATTTTGAAAAGAATTCGTACAATTTTACGAGTTTTGTATGTGCGTCATTGTATGTAACAAGGTGTTCTCAAATACGAGATAAGGTAAATGACGTAAATTTAGAATTTATAAAAATAATAAACATTAATTTACAATTGTTCTAAAATTATGTATATAATAATTTTGTAGCACCCTGTTTTCGTAATGACGTCATGTTTATTATGTGTGGGGATAAATGACGTCACGTGCAGTTATGTACATCTTGTATTTCTTGCAAAAATATAAACAAAAACCTACTCAAAAATTTATTTGTTTTTAAAGTAGTACTTATTAACCTCATTTTTTAATCCACATCATTATATATGAGTTTTCGGAGTCGAATTATCCAACTTCGACTGAATTCATTTTTTCATGAATGTTTATCAATACATAATGGGCTTGTGTCCTATGTCTTAATTTCTATAAAAGTGTACTATATATTGATAAAGTGGGTTACTAGAACCTCAAATGTTCAATTATTTTTTAATAACTCCTTATATGTTACGAGATATTAACAATTAAAAAAGTCATTTTGTCTCTTTAATTATTAAAGGGATTCAACGTTGTACAAACTCCAAATGCATGTGACATCACAATCCTTGTGTAAGGTTACCAACCTTACAGATCATAAATCTCTGCTATATATATTAATATATCAAAATATCAAATATTATTTACAGTTATTTCAAGGAACAATAAAATTTCAATATTATATCTGCTTTAACAGGGTTAAATAAAGTAAAAACTTATTATTCTTTGACTTGACTGGATTGTTTGAGTACCAACAGCTACAAAACATTACCACAACACTGACCTACTCAACAAATAACTGACGTTAAAATGCATTTCATGTCATACAAATATGGGTGACCATTTCTAGCGCTAAAACTACAATTCAAAATTTTAATTGCTATATCTCCGTCAATATTTAGATATTTAATAAAATAGACACGCCAATACACATTTATTAACATCAATTTCAATCAACAATTGAAAAATCGACCACTAAAAAATGAGGACACAAGCCCATTGTATCGAAGGTAATAAAAGTGCATATTATACATCTGTATCGTTTTCTCTTCTCAACGATCCGGTGTTCATGATATAGTTAACAGACAGAAGGTCGTTCTGTACCAAAGAGTTTGGATATATAACTGTTAGCAGTACTGAAAAAGTCAAGTATGTTCCAGTGTGAGAAACCCTAAATCTTCTCGGCCAATATGTCTCCGTAATAAATTTTATGAAGACTACCGACGATAAAATAATGCCAGGTAGGATGCAGGCCGAGAATTACAAGTACTAAAAAACTCTTTTTATATTCTCAAATAAAATACAAGGATGATGATTTCTTTATCCAAATTAAAACAATAATCCTCTAAAGTAATCAACTTGCGATTAAGGAAAAGTCGGTCAAAATTACTAATATTAGGTCGATTTAAACATTCCAAACATCTGACTAATATTTATAAATATTCATATAAGTTCTAGCGAGTAATATTATTAATTTAATGCAAAATAATTATATTTTACATTTCGTGTTTTATAAAAAATCACACCTGTTATAAATGTATAAAAAAAATGATTACGTAAGCGATTAATTTGACGAATGTTAATTCCATTAATTTAGCTAATCATCAAAGTAAAAATGAGTTGGAAATTATTAGATTCTAAGAATAAACTGAACCTATAAAGAAATGACTATACTTAAGAAAGAAGTAGTTACTGACACTCTCTAATTGTAGGTTGGAAAATTAAATAAACGATAGTGAAGTACGTTGAACAGTGTCGCCGCCTATTAAAAAGACTCTTTACAATCATTAGGATATTAAATTGGCGGTAAATTTGAAAAAAGTTGATCACTTACATCTGATAAGTGCGACAACTTCAGTGTGAGTCGATTCCGTGACATCAACGCCGTTCACCTGTAACAAAAAAATAGGTCAAAGATTAGTAAAAAGTCAGGGTACTTATTGAATATATATAAAATATTATTTGTCTAGCCCCGTAAAATTGGGTTGCTTTTAAAAACAACTTTGATCGCAGCTGCTTTTTTCTCTTCCACGTTTTATTCAATAAAATTCGATAGGTTCGATGGCAGTGAGGACCTGGACTCGTATTCCTGAGTCTTGCGAGCATTAATCGTGATCGAACAGATCTGATTTATATGAGTGAAACATTTTATGAATTAGTTTTAAAAGAATATTCCTGTACTCTTCCTGATTTCATTATTAGTTAATATTATAGTTAAGGAATACTGTTCTAAAAGTGATTCGTAAAATGTTTCACTCATATTAATCATATCTGTTCGATCACGATCATTGTTCGCAAGACTCAAGAATACAGGCCCTGAACGTTTTGCCTAAATCGAACAATAGGTGTGAATGTAAAGTGATTTTTGCGAGAGATTGATTCTCTGCACCGTAAAACACAGCGTAACCCAGAAAATATAGCGCTGGATCGAGGATATCTATCATAATCGATCCTTTTCCTAATTTGGTCTCTCAAACTTACTTTGATGATCTTATCCCCGCTATGTAGACCTGCTCTCTGTGCAGCGCCACCTTCTTTCACACTTTGAACATACACAGGTTTGTCTCCAGATACCTAAAACAATAAATACAGAAGTAAATATATATAAACACACAAAAATAATTGAACACGTCAGTTCAATGTGTAATCTTGACTTGATGTACTCGTATATTTACAAAACATGTTATAATTACTCTTGTCTAATTTAGGAATGGTATGAAAGAATGAATACACAAATATATTGATATTCGATTGTCTTTGAATTAATGTCAATATCACTGTCATTAGAAATTTGTTTATAAATTCACGAATACTCGAATTAACTTTGTGATTAATTTACGAGTATGTTTGGTGATTTTTGCGTGACTGAAAATATATGTCAAGATATTATATTACAAGGGAGAGACAAAAAATGTAACAGACAAATTTTAAAGTCTGTTACACATAAAATCGTTTGCAAAGTTATTTATCCTTGGTATTTCCGTCAAAACTTAGGGGTAGAGAGGTTTCAAAAAATCTTAAAAAGGTTTGTTAAAAAAAATATGAATACAATAAGTGATAAAATTACCTTCATGCCGTACCCCCCGCCATCCTTATTGACAATTACCGTGGCGGGGGGCATCATGGAAAGCACTGGAGTTCCCGGAACTGATCCTGGACTACTCCGGAATGAAGCACCTCCATTCAGAGAGAGACCGGAAATAGGCCGTGAACTGTAATTAAAAAATATGTTTAATTAGATATTATCGATTTTTTTTATATTGATATTTATATAATTAAACAACGAGTGCATATAGTACATTAGCTCCCGTATAAATTAAATATATGTATACTATACAAAATGTTTTGTGCTAAGTAATGACAAATGATAAGAATGACCAACCTATGACACTGCCTGTAAATTTTAATGTAATCGGTGTTTTACACACTGTGAAATATTTTCTTAAATTTGCTACAGATTTAATTCGGGTTCAAAAACGGGTACATTTTTTAAAAGTAGAACAAAATGAAATATACATTACAAATAAAGTAAAAAGGCTACCCTACTCGACTTATGTAATTTATTTCCAACAAAAACAAATGTTTTCTCAAATTTAGGGGCGTTCGAATTATGTCAGCACTGCTGTACTTACTATAATTTAATTTTTTCAAGTTTTATTAACTTTATTTACCTTTTCGCAATAATTTTATTGATTTAGGTTTATTTATTTATTGCTTTGCATATATAATAGACATGTGTATTCCAATAACAAGTGGATAACTTTGATAACAATTTCACAAAACACAAAGTAGTCAAATCTTGGCTGAACGCACACTTTTCGTTACACTAAAACTGCACTATCTAATAATATTAAAGCTGAAATAATGTGAAAAATAATTTTAACTTAACCTGGTTAAAATTAGCTTCACTATATTTATAAAAATTGTTATATAAATGGAAAGAATTTTCTAAATTTTCTATTTTTGTGTTTTGTTTAACACGATGCATGTGTTATCAAAAACGAAGAGACTTTTGTAACTAAATAATATAGCATAAGCGTCTACTGGTTGGGGCAACCGGAACTCTTTCCCCTTCCTTTTTTACATTTTGATACTACATATAATAAACTCAGTGATAAATTTACATTAGATATAAAGGACACCTGAAGTTTTGTAAGTCCTGTGTCAACATTTTTAAGTACGCCACTGGTAAATAATATAATAATTTGTAAATAGGCTTAGGACGATAGCAAATTTGAAACACTACTGTATTATAACAATGAATATATGCATAGTCCTGTTCATTAAGCACACATTTTTGTTTTTATCAGTTTTTAGTTACAGAGTGAATTAATATCGATGAAGGTGTGCTTGAATTGAATTTGGTACTACTTATTAGAGAAGTTTGCAGCAGTGTGGATGATACTTTACAGAAAACAATGCGATTAACATAATGTTTACATTTCAGCAATTAATGCAGCTACTTTTAATGCTCTCTTAATCTTCAAAAACAAAAGAACACAAAATTTGAATTTATAATTTGAGATAGCATCAGCATCTTGATAAATTTGTATTTTTAAACAAAGTTAATGATGTGATTTATACATTTTTGGAACAATAGGAATAAACTTGAATCTGGATCCTAAGACGTTTAGGTATGGATATTTCAGAACACCTACTTAGCTTGTTAGACCCACTAGACCTCGCGATCCCACCAGCCTTGAAAATTGACATCAATTATAATAAATAATTCTGTCATTATTAGACGTATTTTAGTGTCATAGTTTTAAATATAGATATTTCATTATTATTCCAATGTTGCTGATAATTATTTCATATTATATCAGCTATCTAGGAATAACCGGATGTCCGGAAAATTTGGCCAATAAATACGTTAATCTTTTCATACATTTTTGCAAACTGCCAGTTTATTGTCGGACAAAAACCTTCAGGAGTTCTACGATAAAAACAGAACTGTCTTTAAGACAATCGTAAATCCAGTGAAGGACTACTAATAAATAAATTTATCCCTCTACCCAAAGTCAGCATGAAATACCACGCAAATAAAACCGATCGTTGTGCTACTATAACATAAGATTATTGATCAAATAAAATACATAATTTATTAATGCATATCTTTGAAAGTAACTCATTGAATAGATAACTACGTTCATCGCAATATTTTTAAAATAGAAAGTTATTGGAATTTGTAATTTACTATAACAACATTCATTCATGAATAAATATAAACAAAAATGATAATTCTATGTATGTTTTGATTATTTATACGATACAAATACAAATGTTTATTTATTATTAAGTTATATTAAGTCTTCAACGTCAAAAAAGTAATCGCGCAAATTGAATTATAACATTTACGAAATCGTATTAAAAAAACAAACATAAATAATGAATAAATAAAGATTTATATTTATGTGTTTTAATATCTCAAGAATATTTATTTCACATTCTTAATACGTTTTTTATCATTGTTTATTTCTGCACTTTTTTTGCACCATGACAGTTTAGGGGACTGTCAAAATTTACAGTTTTACACTTGTCTTGCCTTTCTTTGACACAGGTAGTAAAGAAAAGCGCACGTGCGAAGGACATTTATTGACAATATTTTTACCGTTGCCTTTATTTTATCAACGATTTCAAATACTGTCTAGTTTCATGAGCGATTAACCCATCTCTGACGTCAATCCGAGAACAAACATTACAATTTTGGTATTTTTGCGTGCGTCAGAACACCTACTTTTACAAAACTATTAGCTGAAGGTGCAGAAACCTTTTACAAATTACGAAAAAGTCAAAATGTTCTAAAATAATGTGTGTATTGTGTAAGTACTTAAATAGGATTAAGTCTGAGTTCTGCAGATACATGCATCAATTGCTGAACTCACTGTTAGTTAAAATGACAGATCTTGTAAAATGTATTAGATAGCCTGAATTTCTTTTATCGATAAGCAAACAAATTACCCGATATCTAGCCTTTAAAAAGATTTTGTTCATGTTACAAATTGAAACCATGTAGATTATCAGAAATGTAAATAAACACTAAAGTTGTTTTGTAATTTTCGTACCAATAACAATAAAGCAAACACAGATCAATAGAACACAAACATTTTGATACTTATTGTATATCTAATAACACCGTAAAAACGAAAGAATCTGTTTTCTTTGTGTTTCATCGATAATCGTGACGTTTAAAGTGGTAGCATTATCGTTATTCGTTCCGTGTAATTTATTTTTAGTTGAAGTTCCTGCTTTATTATAATACGGTGAGATAGAGACTTTATAAACAGGGGCGTGTTTTTTTATAGCATACTTTTATTGTCACTATTTTGAATTTCATTTTCTTGGAAACCTTTACACCAATAAAAAGTTTGAAAGTTATTGTTTTTTCTACAGAAGAAAACACACATTCTTTAATCATCATGTAAATATCGCTGTAAAGAGTAGTTGATGGAATTCATAACGAGATAATAGGTAGACTGTACTACCTAGTCCACAGTAATCTGTCAAATTTATTAGATTATGATTTCCTAAATCCTATTAATAAATATGCTTCATACATGAAATATATGTTATTAATAGTGTTTTATAAATAAAAGATGAGGTTTTAATAGATTCATTCAATTCCCCACTCATTTCAAATAAGCTTTGACCACAAGAAAGAATTGATGTAACCATTATGAAAGCAAATTACATTGCTCAGATGAATGATGACATGAAAGACATATATCTCATTTGGCCCAATAAAAAACATACGTTTCTGATCTCATCCGTATAAAACAAATGCATCGAAATAAGAAAGTAAGTGGGAGTATGTCGTAACCCGTTACTCAACTTAAGCTATATGCACTCATTGTTTTCTTAATTATTATAGTATATTAAATTCTGTAAACTTACTTTTCAGAGTGATTTCCTGAGTGATAATTATCCATATTATTATTTACGTATACATATAAAATACTAAACAATAACAAAACCTTAAATCTACGCGTAAAAAGTACATTGCCAAAAATATGGCATACACACAAACATTAATTGTATTTATACACTTTAAACTATATTACACATATTATCACTTATTTTATTATTATAAAGCTATAAATAATGCATTGATGATTTAGTAACACTTCTATATTCATTGTTTTAAGCACAATTTAAGGCACAAATATTACATTTTTGTTTGACAAACGCACTCAGTCACACATCCAACAAGTGGGCGCCATCTTGAATTTCTGACTGCTACAAAATTGCTTTTCGCAGGCGCTGTACAACATATACCTCCGCGCAAGAAAATAGTGCTATTTGCATTGTTTTGATTCACGTAGAGCTAAAAATTAGTAATCAATATATGAAAAATAATTACATTTTTATACATATGTTAAATTAATATAATTATAATAAACATTTAGTTAATAAAAAATTACCTTCGTTAAATATTAATGGCGGAAGTATACAAATTAAATCATTAATGAAGCCATGGTTCAAAGAATATTTTGTGTAGGTTCGTGAACCATGTCATTCTAATTACATTTATAATTAGCGCTATGAAACAAACAAAAACACATAATCATAATATAGTTTACAAAAAATATATTATTTAGACAAAACAGATATATAAGAAATATACATGGGGTTTTAGAAAATGCAAAGAAACAGTGATGCTGGGTTGAACTCCTGCAGTTAAGAACTAGTCGCGACGTGCTTTGCATTGAAAATTTCAATCCAATAACCATCAGGGTCTGTGATAAATGCAAGGCCTTTCATTTTTCCATCTTGTGGTCTTTTAACAAAATTAACACCAAACTTTTCAAATCGATCACAAGCGGCTTGTACGTCTGGAACCATCAATCCAATATGTCCAAAACCTCTAGGGTCCGAATTACCGGTGTGATATTTAAAGTCTGGGTCAGTTTCAGTTCCCCAATTGCTGTAAATAACTAAATACTTTAATAAATTAAGAAAAAAGATAAATCTTCGTAATGTAAATGAACTAACTGCGTAAGCTCTACAGTTGCTTTGCGGCTCATAGCCCATTCACGTCTCTCGACGTCATCTTTTGGTATTTCAGCAGCATTTTCATATCTAAAATGTATTAAATATTAAAATCATCAAGCAAAATCTTTAAATGATGTATTCCAGGCTATATACCCCATAAAATAAAGAGAAAACTTCATCTCAGGAAAATCTAATTTTTGAAGCAAAGTCATTCCAAGAACTTCAGTATAAAATGGCAAAGACTTTCTGGGATCTTTAATACGGTACATGGTTTGTTGGAATAAGAAATCCTGAAAATAAATAACAACAATTTGTTAATAAATGAACAATTGATAATCTCAGAATTAAACAAAATACACATCAGTAAGATTTTAATGTAAAATATAGACATACATTCTTACTGATAGTTAAGAACTAATATATCATCAAAATGTGTTAAACAATTACAAAACATAAACATTCCAAATTAATATTACGTAACAAACAATTAAAAACACTATAAAAGCCTGGCATAAATAACCTTTGTCGATGCATCTGGCTCTTTGCATAAGGTTTTTGCTTCCGAATTTGATAATCCAGTTGGTTCACCCATGTTTAATGTCAATTAATTATATATTCACACGTAAATTATTTACAACAGTCTTAAGAACAGATTAAGAGTTTTAAAGGTTATCTATATACATCAAACGTCACCATTGATATGAAGCATGAAGAAAATATTATCAATGGACCAAGAGTTACCAACATAAAGCAACAGTGTATTTCATTATAAGGTTTTATCATCTTATATCCCGCGAAGTTTTAAATAAAAAAATATAATTTAATTACGCACACAAACTTAATAAAACAATCTATTTTACTCATTACTTATGCATACTTTACTTTACCTGCAGTACATTGTCAGATTTAGCTTCGAGCACCCACGCAAATCAATTGTATCTAATAACAAATACCAGTCAAAATTAATTATATCTAGTCGAAATTGTCTGACAATCTTGCAATGATCTTTTGACTAACTGTTCTGCAAAATGAATTGTATCTTGTCACAATAGTTGTGTTTCTCTTTGTGGTGGCGCGGGCCCGTAGGTTGTTGTCTATGAAGCCTATACTTAAAAGGAAAAATTCTCCGCTGCACTATTATTATAAAATAAAAAAGTATATATTACAAAATATAAATTTTCTCTCGTGATTAGGTTCCACATGAAACCAATTGTATCTAGTCAAACTGTTACCTTTTCTTGGCGAGCCACAACCCCTTTATTTATGGTAGATATCGAATAATCAATTTTGTGAAGGAAATTTGAAGAAGAAGGCTCCAGGACAAAAGGATGGGATTAGAAAACGGAACAAATAACTCTTCAAATCATGTTTGGAATCTCCTCCTCCAAACATCCCAAGGAAGCAGGATCCGCTGCTAAATAAATTATGAGTTGGATATTATTTATTTTATTATTTTAACTACAATTATAATAATCATAAGACATAGTAACAATACAATAACATAGATTATTGTTGTTAAAAATAAGTTCAAAAAAATTGTCTCTTAGACTTATCTCTTTTTTTTTGAATTATTTAAAACATTACATTCTTGCGATACCAATACATTCATATTTTATGGACAATAATGTTTTATAGTAAGTTAATAATTATAATTGTAATATTAATATTTATTTACTAATATTTATATTTTGAAAATTGTATTTTTATATCAATTTTTTGTTTAATAACAAGAGGGGGAGACATATTTACATTTTTACTTAGTTACGCATTTAAAATTGTTAATTATTAACAATTTTAATTAATTCAGATTTATTTACAATATTTTCAGACGGTTTTAGTCTCTTAACTTAATCATTATAATTAAATTTAATGATTGATTGAATTTTCTATTTGTTTTTAACTTTTTATTAATATAACTTTTTACATACAACTTTTTAATGGTGATTTTTATGTAAATGAATGTAAATGTGCTATTTAATTTAAGACAGCCATACGAATTCGTGCACGGAATTAAAAGTACTACCTAAATACTCGTACTTGCAAAATAATAATAATTTTATTTTGATTTTTTATAAATGTTATTTGGCATCGATGTTTTTCGATTGGAACTTATTTTTCTTTTATATAAATTTAAATTTTTATAAAATTTTAACGAACTTTATTAAACACTTTAATTAATTTCTCTACTTTACCTAATCTCAGCATTTTTAATTGAATTTAAAAATATAATAAGAATTTCTAAATTTCCAATTATCTGTGACTTTGTCAAATATTTTAACTATTTCTGGAGATGAGCTTTACTGATAATCATTACAACTGAGATTAGAACTCTGTTTTAAATTCTTTGTTACCACAAATAGCAAATATTGTTAGTTTTAAGTAATTATGGAGAAAGGCACTTTTTTAATACAAAGACATACGATCATAGTAATTAAAAATTTACGATGTAAGTCTTTACTAATTAATACTGTATTTTAATTATTTATTTATGAATTTTGGCAATTTATGGAAGTACATTTTAAATATATTTAAATACTTTAATTTTTTATATATTTCATTTTTTTTTTTTATTATTATTATATATTTTTTTTAGAGAAAAAGCGATTCTTAAATTTCAGATACATCAATATATTGTATGCGTAAACAGCGATTATATTAACAGAGAGTTTAACTAGATTGTTAAACAATTATATCTATAGAATGATTTATTTATATACATTATTTGTTTATTTTTTTATTTGTCAAATATTAACGTACATATGTTTTTAAATTTCGTATTATTTCCAAGAAACTTTAAAGAATACTGACAAATAATAAAATATTGACAACTCTTTTAGTTCTATAATTATATAAATTTAAGTAATAATTTCTATATTAATTTAAGTTAAAATTATTACTAATTTTTTGTATTTTTCTTACCCTAGAGTCCGTGGCAAATTAAGATGTTAAATAACAACAAATAATGGAAAAATATTACAATAACTTAAGTAGGCATTAAAGTAAATAATTTAAAATAATTATGTTACAAGTATATTGCAATAATAAAAATAATTCTTTGGTGTATTTAAAAATATGATAATAATTGTCATGTTCATCTTGAAGCTCTACAAAATTTAAATTTGACAAATTTAGTAAACTTATTACTAATTTCATTTCACTACATTGTAACAGGAATTAAAAATGAAATACAAAAGATGTATAAGATGAGATCTTCAATTAAATCGAACATTATAACTAGAACTAAATTGTTTATATTTAATTCAGAGTATTCTGTCAGCTAGCTACTAAAGTTTAACATAATAAATAAATTGAATAAATTATTAAATACCTTTTCAATTGGAAGCTCCTTCCAAACATATCCTCCTTATGAACTTAAAGAGCAAAAGATTTTCCTTATAACACGTCTTAATTTTCATAATTTAACATATTAACTTAATTTTTAGATTCTCGATTAAATGTTTACTTAAATCTACGTCATTGAGAATGTCTTTTTACAAGTACATAATAATTTTCTGACATAAAATTAACAGTATGCTAATTTCCCTGATATTTATACATATATACATTTTTATTAATTTCATTTCGAATTAAAATTCGAAGGTTGTATTTTCGTTATATTAAAGTTTTACCAAGAAAATAATTAAATAAAAACGAATTATATGAATTCGGCAGTATATATTACTTAATTAATAAATGTATTGTAAAATATATACGAGTATTGCCTTCGTAAATTTACTTTCTAAAGTACGTTTTTCGACAACTTTGGTATTTATTTTAAAATAAATAAATGCTTAAATATGACTAGCACTTTTAAATATTTGAACGTACTTAAATATTTTTACAAATAAATTGGATGGAATTGAATTTTTGAAATTTCTTGTCATATTTGCGTTTAATTATTGTAATTAAAATTATTATTGTCGTAAAAAAAATCTATCAACTAATTGCGACATTCATTATTACAAATAATTATTTTTAAATTATTTTCACAATATATTTTTTTCACAGTCGAAAATGAATAAAAAAAACTTAACGTAATTTTTAACAATAAGTTTCTTTTCAGTTTGATATTTCAGTTGATTCAAATTGTTTTTAAATAATAAAATACTATTTCTTTGTAAATAATTTCAAAAAATTTATATTACACAAATGTTTGGCTAATTTCAATCAACTTTATCCATTGAACTTTTTTAAACAAAGTCTGGATCATTTGAAATATCAAACTGAACGTTCTCTCACCTTCAGACAAGGTGCCCTTCCGTTTCGGGGTAGTTCAGGGATCCGGGTTGGGTAAATGTGCTTAAATTTGGACCATTTGGATCATAAGTTCCCACACTACCTAAACTAGCATTTTGAACTGACAAGATCTGATGCCCTTCTCTTAGCATCTGATTTGTTGGACTGGGATTATGCATCTTCCTTGATGGATCTTTGAGTATGGAATGCGGTTGCTTCATTTGATTGCCAGAAGGCATAATTCCTAACTGATGGTTTGAATTATGAATTGGGTTACTATGATTATAGTGTACATTATTTCCTGTCGGCAAATGGGATATTTGACTCAACGGTGTACTGTTATGCAAAGGTTGTCCACACTGATTATGTAAGACCGTTACATCTGGTGGCACGCCTGTATTGTGAGCTGCACGTGTTCTACGAAGAGTACCGGATGTTGGTTGCACTGGTGGACTACAGTTGTAATCTAAAGGAGGAGTGTAATCCATTGGTGGGTAAGAGAAATATCTCTCGCTGGTCATATTGTAGTACGATCCATCCATAGGAGGAGCTGGAGAGGGTGCTGTTAGATATCCTTTTCCGATCGATTCAGCGTCTCGGCTGCGAGTGATGTCATGGGAGTTATGTTGCGTTCTTGGATGCGGCAATGTTCTTGTATTTGAGCCACCCATCATGGATAGTGAATTAACAGGTTGCATTGAGATGTTTTCTGAATGTTGATATCGTGGAGGTGGGATATCTGCCATGTTCACACCATCGGAGATGTACGCTGAAGATTTCTTCCGGTTTTCATCCTGTAACATCCATAACTTATATACTATTTCTCAAATATGTACCAATAATCTGAAGAAAGATCTAAGTAAGTTCATACCATATAATCAGGTTGGCTATCTTCGTTAGAATAACTATCACTCTTCTCTGAAACTGAGCTTAGAGTTTCGCCGGTGACTGTATCGTTGTATGAGCTGGGGGCGTACATCTCAATCGTTGCTGATTTGCTGCTTTGTCCACTTGCTTCTATGCAAAATAGTTTCATGAGAAATTGCATATATCAATTTTAAACTCTGTATACATAACCATTTCTTACGCACATTATAAGTTTTATAAATACAAAAGATATTACACATGTTGATTATAAAAATAATAACGTAAAAAGTGTTGCATAAACATTAGGGACAAATAAAAGAAATAGTACAAATGCTACACAAATACTGCTATTAAAATAATAATATTGTTAAATAACTTCAAATAATAATAAATAAAAATAACCTCTAGCACGTTTTCTTAATATGTAACAGGCAACTAAAGCAGCGTTTATCAACAAAAGGCCAACTGCTGCAAGTGCTACTCCAACAATTACAAGCCTTGGTAGATCTGCTTTGTCCAAAAGTTCATCAGGAATTGAATCAGTTGCGCCTTTTATAAAGAAAAAAAAATAACAAATAAAATTACAAATATTTTACAAAGAAATAAAACACAAATTATACTTAAAATACACATACAGACACACAAAGTAAAGAAATAGGAAACATGCAGGTTTCATCATTGAAATTTACCTGTAAGACGTTTTTTCGCACGTCTATGAACGCAACAGACGATTAACACAACATTCAGAAGAACTAAAATGGTGCCAGCACCAACACCAATTAACAGGAGTAGCCCAGGAGTGCCAGAAGCGCCTCCATGGCTTGGAGAAGGATTAGAAGGTGGGGCTTCAACTACATTAGTCATAGTGAATTGATCAAGCATTTGAAAGAGAGAAAGGGACACACAAGTGAAATAAAATCCATCGGTGAATGTTTTAGTAAGCGTGAAAGGAACAAATATACTTGTGTTAGTATTGTTAAGTGATTATTTATTTGTTTTATTTTAATATTGTTAAAACTTACTTGCGGTTTTAGCTTTTACTAAATCCGGTAGATATTTGCTATGACCTAATTTGTTAAATGCCATAATGCTGAATAAATATTGCGTTGATAAACCTAAACCAGATATTGTGTGCTGCAAGGGATCCCCAGGTTTACTAGGAGGAACATCCTCGTAACGATAGTTTTCTGATGTAATTTCTCTGTAAAAGCGAAATATAATTATTATAAGATTTTAATGTTGCGTCTGCGCAGTATAACGTGCAGCGATTTACATCTAAGTTGTTAAATTATTTACCTGTATCGAATTCGATATGTCGGAATCATTCCACCATCAAACCCTGGTTGCCAACCTAGTTGCACCGAATCATGAGTTACATTCAATACCGTCAATGTTATTGGAGGATCTGAAAAAAGGAAATCAATATATGTCGCACCCTTTGTAATATGAAGCATTTATAAAATAATAATACGTACCTGGTGCTGACGTAACGTCTAAACGAACAGAAGATGTGCTAAAACCTAATTCATTTCTTGCGACACATTCGTATGAGCCATAATCAACACCTCCTACATTTTCGACTAAAAGTGTTGACTCATAAGTTAAAGGATCCAACTGTAACGTAAGAAAAAAAAAACCATATTAACATCTGGTATTCTTTATTCACAAAGAAATATTGATTTTGATAATAGAATTCAAACCTGTCTGTATTCCACATAATATTTGCTGGAAGTATTAGTGGTCAGAGGTTGCCCATTTCTAGCCCAACTAAATCGAGGTCTTGGAGCAGCAGATGCCCGGCATGGTATTCTACCACGACCTCCAGCACCGGCGGCTGCTCGCAGCAGGGATGGAGTCGTTGATATTTCTGGTTTATCTAAATAACAAAACAATTCAAATAAATATAAAATTCGAATGAATTAAACTAGAATTCATGATTTTACTTACATTTTACTATTAATAATACATCTCGTGTTGTAGGTGTTGCTATATTATTATCGGCAGCGCATTTAAATGTTCCAACATCTTCACGAACTGCTTTTTTAATATGTAAGTAGCTTGTACCATTATTATAAGTGGTTGATGTTTTTGCTTCCATGTCATAATCATCCCGCGTCCATTTTATATTATGTTCGGTTAATGGATTACCTTAATAAGTATAAAAATACAATTAATAATGATAAAAACAACGCAGACTATAGAAATATCTTTGTCATACCTTGAACAGTACATGACAATGTAACTTCTTCATTTGGTTCGACAATTACATTTTCAGATACTGATTTTATTGTGGCACCGTCTAAAAACAAGAAAAAATACACCTTCAGTACGACTGAACGACACAAATATAATAAATTTTAAAATAACTTACATTCAACATCTATCGTGACATTTATGACAACCGAACCTTGTGAGTTTATAGCTTCACAAGTATAAACACCTGCATCATGACGACTTAAACGGGTTATATTTAGAACAGGACCCTCAGAAACAATTCTGTCTGACCCTAAAATTTATAGAAACATTTATAAAAGAAATATAAAACATGCTATTTAAATGTAAAATATTGTACCTGTTCCTGATCCCGCCTGAGTAATAGGCAACCCATCCTTCACCCAAGTATATGTTATTGACTGAGGATTTCCATTTGCAGTTAAAGAAACTAAAAGACTTTCACCTTCCACTCCTGTAGTTATTGAATCATGTTCATGAAATGTTGGTGGATCTGTAATATAATTAAATCTATTTAATTTAGGTAGAAATGCGGCTTTCACGTGTAAGAGAAATACAAGTAATATACTAAATGTAATATGTTAAAAATGTTGCCTATATTTTAGGGTAGTAGTAATGTAACCTCAGATATATAAATCACTAGCTTACAACATAACTGTTGACAATTATTTAGTAGATATATCTAGTCTACAATTAACAATAATACATTGTTATGAACAAGATAACTCACATAGCACTTGCAGGGTGACAGTCTCGTGAATACTTCGTTGTAATGCTTCATTAGTCGCCTGGCATGTATATACCAGTCCGTTCATATCTTGTGTGACATTTAACTTCATTTCTATGGAAGATACTGTACCTCCATGTAAACCAGCTTTGGTATTATTAGCTGATCCTAAAATTTAATTACAATATGAAAAGATGTAACTTGGAAAAAGTGAAGTATGTTTTTGTATAAGTTACCTAAGACTGGGATCCCATCTTGCCACCATGACAGTTTAGCTGGAGGATTACTAGAGCTACTATCACAAATTAAAGTCGCCTGAGTGCCAGGCTTCCATTCAGACGGTTCTGTTCGAATCTTAACAACTTCCGGCGCAACTAAAATTATTTTACCATTAATTTCATAAACATAAACACTTTATTAATTTATAATATAAAAGATTTAACAATATAGATAATAATTTCTTACAATGAACACTTAGTATTGTTGTCTCAAACAATGGAATTTCTGTCGCTGAATTTGCAGCTTCGCATCTATATCTCGCAAGATTATCAGTTACGTTTGCGAGAATTGTTAATTCAGCGGATACTGATTTCTCGTTTGTTTTTAGAACAGAATTTATCTGAAACATAATAAAAAACATTGTTTAATTTAGTACAAAAATAATAAATTACATCTTTAACAAAGGCAGACAACATCTGATAGGAGCTATATACTTATTTGAAATAGATATTTAGATGTAAAATATTAATCAAGATAAAGAATAAAGGAAATTTTTAATGAATATCTTGTAAAATACCTTCTTATCGTTTTTGAACCAAGTAAGAGATGCCAAAGGATTTCCACCAGATGAAACGCAAAGTAATCTTTGAACAGAGCCCGCAGGTATGACAGAACCCTCCAAGTAGCCAGTGATCAAAGGCGGAGAGGGTGGATCTACACAAAGGTTAAGAAAAAGAACATTTAAAACATGATTTATTTCCAATAGATTGTTAGATGAAAATCTTAACAATATATTTATAGGGTGTTTCTGAAAATACTTTCAAGATAATAATTCAACAGAGATATAGTGGAATACTTACACAAAACATTCACTGTGTGTGTGCTGACGACGTTTTCCGTTAGTTGCATGTTCAGTCCGTGACAAATGACCACCAGGGACCTAGTGTTGGGCTCCACAACAGCTGTGATGTTGGAGGTAGTGACCCATCCACCTAAAATAATAGATGCGATGCAGTTACTCTAAATTACAATTTAGAAACAGTACATACTCTATATCTCTGTCTGTAGCTGCACTTGTAAATAGCGCTGTTAGTCAAGATGTATCGTCAAGAGATATCGGAGCTTTTAGCAGCTTGTTCTTTGATGTATGTTGGAAATTAAGACTTTTTTTAAAAAGTAATTTATCCGATATATTGTGAAGATATATCTACTTCAATAAATTCACTAAGAAATGGAACGAACACATTTCTAAAAGAGTATTAAAAATACTAATTAATCTTTCAGAAGTCTTTAAATGTAAATGATAAATTATAACATTTACATATTTCAAAATCGCTTGTAAATATATGTGAGCATTTACATGATTTGAATATAAGAGAATAATACGTTTAATTACTTAACATAACTTTAGCAGTTGTTTTGTTTGCTTTAAACCACACATTAAAACATCAGGCGTTATTAGCATAAATACTATTTACATATTCGCGGCTAGATTGAAATTGAGTCAACATTATTTCATTCGTATTTAGATCTATATTAGAATTACAATATAGCATCCGAGTGCGAGCTAATAATAAAAGTGGAAAAATTTAAATAAATATTTAATTTCGTATTAAATTATAATTGAATGAAGATGATGGATTATATCCAAAGGAAATAAATAGATAAATAAAATTATGAAGGTGGATTATATGAGGATAATATAAATAAATTAATTTCAGCGTACCGTCTGGTGACACGACGGTCCTGGTGGTGGCGTTTCGTATTTGTTTTCCTGCCACCATCCACTTGACTTCAGCAGTGGGATTAGAGGGGGCCGTTGCGCACTGTAGGGGGACAGGGTCGCCGACACGGGCTTCACTGGGACCACTTATGGTGACATGTGCGGGGGCAACTGAAATAATTATGTTATAATTAATTATTGATGTTAATATATAGGTATAAATATATATTAAATATACTTACATAAGACACTGAGTTCTATTTCAGCTTTTAATGGAGCATTTGACATAATATTGCTAGCTTCACAGCGGTACCGCGCTTTATCATCACTAGCCTCTGCGGTAAAGGTATAAATATTCTCAGAAAGTCTTCCAGCAGTTCTGAGTAAATATATATCAAATATTAATAAACGTTGAAATAAATAAATACAAACAGCAATATTCACAACATGTATATAAAAATACCTGTAAGCCATTCTGATCTGTTCGCCATTTTTATACCAAATTAATTGGGCAGGTGGATTACCACCCCGACTTCTGCATACCAGTTCTACTGTTTGCCCCCTTCTTGTTTGTTCCCCAGGAGTATATCCCTCGATATATGGTGCACCAGGAGGATCTGAATATAAAATTACAAATATTGTTACCAGGATTAAAACAAAATTCTGTAAAGTTTTATTGTTATGCAGCGCCTGGACATTAGGCAAATATATACACGCTTAGTTTTATTTATGTGTTTAAATTATATTGTATTTATTTCTAGACTAAAAATTCTGCAATGCATGTACTATTAAAAATACTGTAACATCTGTTGTACTGTAATAGTGTGTAAACAAATGGAATCATGAGAAGTAGGAGAAGAACAAAGATACAATTGAACTTCTTTTTAAAAGGTGTGAAAATACAAAGTAAGCTAGAAGTAAAAATTAATGATTTATTTTATATGTACATTTAAAATAAACTGCTGAGATTTTCATCCTACAAGTTTATTTGTAATTTCTTTATTTGTTAAATATTTAAAAATAATTAAAAGCATAAATTAATGGAGGTAAAAACGGAAGTGCTCTCTATTTAATGCATAATATATATTCTTATTACTCTCGGCTACTTCTAACATTTGCAAGGATTTCTAATTTTACACGGATTAAAAATTTAATGCCATATTTTATGTTCCCCATTTTAGATTAAGAGATGTAGTAATAAACTAAAAAAACACAAATCACATAATTATTTTTAATCCGCCTGCAAAAACATAAAATACAATCCCTTCTACATATAATTTAATTCATATCTCGGGTATGTATATAACTGATTTAATGCGTTCGTTCTCTATAGCTGGATTGACAGATGAATATATTAAAAATACTTGGACAGCCCGTTAGCGTCATGAAACTAAATTTATGTTTAAAATAGCTTTAGAAAAGTTCTAGTCAGGTATTACAGAAGTTAATATTAAAATTTAAAGTTAGTAAAGTAACAAATATGTTAGTTTTGTATTATATTATAAATGTTTATTTTATATCTTGTTCTGTGTTTTTATTAAGTTATAAAAATTAAATTACCTTGCTTAAGCAAACATAATACTCTAGATGTAAGCAGTATTAGTTTATAACAAGCACCAATATATTTGCGCCTGAATAAAGAATAGGCAAATATAATAACACATGTTGTTTTATACTCAGTCAACAGCTCCCTTAACTACATGCAATCATTATAACATATACTGTTTATTTTTAAATGATTGTATTTTTAAACAATGTTATTTTAACTACTTTATTGTTTTACAACGGGTATATATTTAGCAGTGTATACATGTACATCAAGCTTTTCATGCTCTTTACAGCTGGGACCTTGTTAATCATTTTGAATCGTGTTATTTGTATCATGAACATCGTATAACAGAATATAATGAAGCAATGGTTTGGTTCCGTTTGCAACGCAACACCGAATTCATTGCAGAAATTGTAATTGATTTAATCAAACAACAGGCACGCGTTTGTAGAATACTACTCCCACAGTTTACCAGCTGTCGCCTGACACTATGTGGATACCAAAGCAGTTACATCATCTGTGATCTTTGATTAGAAAATAATTGTTTTGATTAAACGTTTATCATATGAGAAATGTATTTATCTCAGTAATCTCATGATAAATGTTTAAAGGCCCTCCAGGAATTCAAAGTTGAATTGATACTCACATAACACTGAGAGTTGAACTGTAGCTCTCATTGGCATATCTGGTTGGAGCGCCTGGTGCTTAGCCTGGCAACTATACTCGGTGTAGTCATCATCAGAATTTGGTTTTAAAGTTAATTTAGATGAAACCGTGAAACGTTTTCCAGGCTGTTCTGTTGTCTCATCTTTTCGTGAATCTGAAAAAATACATATTTAGATTGTATAATAATAAGTAAAGACGTCATAAAAAGATTTGCGCCTGATTATAAAGTAGGCAAATATAATAACATTAACCCTAAACTACATGCAATTATTATAACACATACTCTTTATTTGTATTTTAAACAAGCATGTCATTGGAAATAAAACTCTTCTATTCTTCATTTATTATTAAATATTATCTAGATTCAATGTATATACCATGTTTTACATGCACATATATATATTGTATTTGTACTGTTGGAACGAATGATTTCGATTTAAATAACAAATGTACAGTTGAATTCCCAAAGTAATTTTATGAAATATATATTTTCTAAAGCATTTTCAATGCAAAAGAAAGTACTGTTACATGACAGATGTATTGTAGATTCCTATAACTAGTGGAAAGAATAAAATATCGATGGTTGCAGCGGATATCATTGTAATCCGCCTGCAGAAACATATAATGCAATCTCTTCTACATATAATTTATTTTCTTTGCACACATCGATGTTTCCATTTGATTCACATCTCTAAGCACGCTGTAACACATTAAGTGCTCTATACACTTGCAGAATAAGTGCACTGCGATGCGATATGATGGATTAAATGTCAGAATGTTGATTTGTGGGGCAAACTTACTGGATTTAGATAAAATTTATGATAATACCGGCATGGAAATATTTAATAAATTATATTTATATGTGGGTTAAGAATATGCTTCGTAAAATTATTATGCTTTTAGTGAAACTTGTGGTTAAAAAGTAAAAAAACTTAGTATCTTGTGGCTATAATAATATGTTGGATAAATTTCAATAATTGAATGCATAATATATAACCAATATAATTTCTTTTGGTCGTATAAAAAGCAAGATATTTAACATCGTTTAAAAATGGAATCCATTCCGAATGGGATAGAAAGACAATAGAAATTAATTATCACATTCATTTATTTAACAAGTACTTACAAATTACTTTTGAAAACGTTATCCCACTTCTGATAATCCTTTTATCCATTTCAAAAAGTTTCCGGTAAATTGATTGCTCTTAACCCGGTTTATTTCAAAATTTGCTTTTATATTTTTCATATATAAAATAATTACACAAAGTGGTACTTGAAGAACAATTGGTTAGAAAAATATGTAAAATGTATTATGTAAAATAATATCTACTTATTCAATCAAACGTTGAAAAATCGAAAAGTTGTTAATGGGGCTTGTGTCCTCATTTTTTAGTGTTGGATTTTACAATTGTTGATTGAAATTGATGTTAATAAATGTGTATTGGCGTGTCTATTTTATTAAATATCTAAATATTGACGAAGATATAGCAATTGAAAGTTTGAATTGTAGTTTTAGCGCTAGAAATGGTCGGCCATATTTGTATGACGTGAAATGTATTTTAACGTAACTTATTTGTTGAGTAGGTCAGTGTTGTGCTAATGTTTTGTAGCTGTTGGTAGTCGAAATAATCAAGTCAAGTCAAAGAATAATAAGTCTTTATTTTATTTAACCCTTTTGCGGTAGACATAATATTGAAATTTTATTGTTCCTTGTAATAGCTGTAAATAATATTTGATATTTTGATATTTGAATACATATAGCAGAGATTTATGATCTGTAAGGTTGGCAGCGGTTGTGATGTCACACGCATGACTAAATGACTTTTTTAATTATTACAATTTCTTAACATATAAGGAGTTATTAAGAAATTATTGAACATTTCAGGTTGTAGTAACCTACTTTATCAATATATAGTACACTTTTATAGAAATTAAGACATAAGACAAAAGCCCATACTATTATTTGATGAATAAAAAGCGCCTGAAGTGTATGCAATCAAGATAACATCTAGGTTATGCGCTTGAAAAAGATGTTACTATGGAGACTGGGGGTTAAATAACCATGTAATTTATGAATGTCAGACTTTATTACGAATTGATGTATGTAATCAGGTAATACTATAAAAAGTCATCCATTCTTTCGCTTAATTCACCAATAATCACTTAACAGCCCAGCAAACATTCAAACCATCGCACCAGAGACTGTCTGTGACCAGTCACTAGTCACTAGTGGCTCGATCGACGATCGACGTGATTGAGTTAGGTCAGGTAGGAGGTGATGGAGGAGGGAGAGTTAGTAAGGTAGTCACAGAGGGAGGATGTCAGGAGTCATGGAGGGGATAGCACGAGTACTGCAATTGATTACAATCATCCTAGTTCATTGAATTTGTTCAGTACATTTAACGTACCGACCGAGTCATGTTTTTAAGGTAATGTAAAAAATTGAATTAAAATTCTCTATGGGTGTTTTCATAGCGGTTGTGTCAATAAAAAAAATGGAGGTGGAATATTAAAGGTAATAACGAATTGTTTGACGTATAATATTTGTAATACAGTTACAATGTTCGTTTTGAATTTATTATTATATTTAGACGTTTATAACCTACAAATTTATCCATTAATTCCTGTGTTTTTAGACGAGCTGTGTTAGTTACAAACAAGAATATCAAAGCTTTACATTATAAACGAAATGAAATAACCAATTTACGGAAAATTATCCAGAAATGGATAGAAACGTACTCCCAACCTAAATATATAATCAGAAGACTGATAATACAATTCCCTCGGATTATTATTTGATATAATATAAATGTTATTGACATGTTCAGCAGAAAGAAGAGAAGAGTAAAAGAAAACGAAGAAGAACAAAGACATCGCGATGGTGTGGCGTTAACGGTAGCAGTACTGGTGGGGGGTATGGATAATGGTAATGGTGTGGTGGTGGGGGAACACACAGAAATACGAGTAAGTAGTAATGCATGTATTCAGGCGTAACAACAAATCGTTCAAAGAGCTAAAGTAAGATTCTACGAAATGAGATAAAATCATGATGGTAACGCGAGGTTGTCAGATTCGATCTTGGAAAAACTGTTGCAGTTAAATGATCCAGAAAGAAAACTCTGCAGATTGTTTATGGGGAAGACTGAATAGATACGACTACATGAGTATATACGGTTTGTAACTCTGTTGGAGTCTGCTGGATAATTGGTTTAAGTTTAGAGATAATGTGTATTGATCATCGTTGAATGGATTGTTTAAGTTTTATACCGCTTCCTGGGGATCTGCTGTGAGTTCACTAAATAAAGTTGGATTCAATTTATGTTATTGGACACTTTTCCAACGTATCGTAACTTTTTTTTATATTTATTTATTTATTTACCTTGACTTTTATTCGTCATAGCCACCATCAAACATTTTTTATACATATTTTACAATTTATTATTCAATTTTACAAATTTCTAAATATTGAAATAATTCACTAATTAATTTTGAATCACTTAACAAAATTTAGTATTAACAGGAAAAGTTTTAATCACATCTAATATTTCACTATTGAATTTTGATCTTTCTAAACTATAATTTATGCATTCAAATATAATATGATCCAAAGTTACTTTTTCACCACATTGACATCTATCGTAGGATTTAATATTAATTTTGTACAGGTGAGCTGGACAGGTGAGTTTTACAATGATTACTTTTGATTCTGATTATAGTTGATATAATTTTGCGGGACTCATTTCTAAACCATCTTTTCTTACTTAAATTTGGATGTAACATATAATAATCTCTTCCTTTTAACTGACTTTTTTTTAATGACATTTTGGTTTCTCAAATTGAAGTTTACTTTCTTGATTATATTAAAAATTTCATATGAAGGTAATTTCACTTTCGTCAATTTCTAAATTTATTGATTCCTTTGCCAATTTATCCGCAATTTTGTTTCCTCTTATTCCACAATGTCCTGGTATCCACATAAATTTTATGGTATTATTCTTATTTATTATATTGAAATACATCTCCTTAATTTTGCATGTTAAAATATCATTATTTGTATCTTATTTATCGATGTACATAAATAGTAAATTTTAAAAATAAAAGCATACATTTTCCGGAACAACGAAATTAAGACAAATGTTAAGAAATTTGTTGTAGTCTCACCTGGTTTAAGTTCAACGCTTCCTCGGTACCAGACGATCTGCGCTGCCGGCTTCGAATTAGCGACAATACATCTTAAAGAAAGTTCTTGATTTTCACGTACTTCAACTTTAGAATGCTGGGCGTGGCCTTCAATTTCAATTGACGAGGGTGGAGCTGAAATATAAAATGAGAGCATAAGTTTGTGAAGTAACGAGCCATGCAACATTTGATTATGTTTGATATAAAATAGCAATAATGCTTTACAGTGAAATTGTGTCATAAAGAATTAAATATTAAGAGCGTGTGTTAAGAAAAAACCTTCTTCTTGTTTACAAGTGATAGAAAATACCATTTATGAATGGAAACACTCCTTTTATAAGAGTTGAATGAATCTAAATTTAATTTCGTTGTATTAAGATAATAAAAGACGAAAAATAATAAAGCAACTCGTAATTTAAAATATACATAATATTAATAAAAATAAAAATTCTTATGTTGATTCTAAAATGACTTAGTTACACGCGAAAATCACGTTTTCATATTTCACAGTCAGTGAATAAAAGCGGAAGCAGAATTAAAGACGAGTCGGAAAAATATGTTGTGCCCATTGACCGTGAAAACGTCGACAATTTGATTTAATTTAAAATACATATTCATTAACGTGCTTTACGTGCCGTGTGCGACATGCCGTGCTATATGCTTATTACAGTCAGACGAAGCGTATGTTCGTGCCAGCGTGTGCACACAGGGCGCCGTAGCAGAAAAAGAGGGCAATTACTAGGGCAGATAGTTATTGAGATATGTAGAAAATAATTAATAACTAAATGATAGAAAGCAAAGAATTTAACCGCATTAGCTCTGTAGTTTTATGAGTAGAATTTTGCCCAAGATGTTGTAAAGTCCTAATAACACGCTCATAAGAAAAATAAGTTAAGTTGGTGAAACCTTATGAGTACCCGATCAGGGCCCTGTAATGTTACTGCGTAATAAATCAATGAGCCACAGAATAGAGCTTATAAAAACGAAAATAACATGAAATTTAACGGTGAAAATGGAATAAAATCAAAGAATTTCATCGTGTCAATTAAATAGAAAGAATTTTCACGAATTATTTAAATCTAAAATCAACAATAGAACTGGAAGAGAAATCATTGAATTATTCAATCCGTTGAGCAAAGTTGTTATGGCAGATTGAATAGAGCGTGGAGGATGCTGTACGTTAGGAATGGGAGAGAAGAGGGAGAGGAACATTTTATTGCAGCTTGCGTAACAGAAGATGCACCAAGTAACCACCAACGCCATCTAGATGCGGATTTTACAACTATTAAAGTGAGGTTAGAAGTTTAATAGTTTACATTTGTAGTTTTGTAACGACTTAAAATATACTTGTAGTGTAAATGATAATGAAAATTAAATTAAATTGTTCGTTTGCACATAGCTTCCAGTGGCGAGGGGAGATCGGGATGCTGTAGCAGTTCACTGGTGCATTGTAAGATGCGATAAACATCACTTAGAAGGTGCACAAGTAAACGATGAATTATATTATTGTCTTTATTATTAAATCAAACCTTATGATATATTATGTAGTAATGTTTACTAACAAGAATTACAGTTCAGTGGTTTTATGGGAACTTAACTTATCATTTAAATATCGTTTATATCATTTTATTACCGTTTTATAATAAGAAGGTGGTACCAATACTGCTCGGTTTCGATATAACGCGGATATATATTAACTGTGTCGTCAAAAAACATTATCGAAAATATGCTTTTTTTATCGTTTTTACTTTACCCCCCCCTAATGGCTATTTATCCAAAAATGTGCTCGTCGCAAAAGTTATATCATTTGCACGTGCTGCTCAATCGTGTAACTTGTGTCATGGTGATTTGGCATGAACAAAAGATTTGACAGATACCGTCAAAACAACATCGAGCCGCCCCTATTGGAAAACTCTATATATCTCTATATAAAGAATTCAGTTTTATGAAATTATCCAAAGGATTATTTAGAAAAACGAGGAATGAATTTAATACTTAACGTTGGTATGTTAATGGAACGTAAATTTAGACGTCAAAGATGTCAAATATATTCGAAACAGACATTTAACTTTATTTATGTAGACCATTATTCTATTATCTAAGCAATTAGAACACATTTTATCCTCTAGATGGCGGACTACCTTTTACACTCATTAAACAATTTATTGTGTACAGCGTGATCGATTTACATAACATTGCGGAACACAGCGACGTCATTAAAATTTTCAAAACGTACCAATAATCACATTTAGCAGATAATTCATTCAAAAATAAATACATTAATCGCTTACTATCAAATAAATTGAAATGTTCTTCCGTTAAGTTAACATTAATGATATTCGTAGCACGCCAACTGGCGAACACAGACACCAATTAAATAGAGCATAGAGACCAGAATAGGATAGGATAGGGCAGACAATGTCGAATAGCTGGTCATCGGAGCGACACCAGAGCATTCTGTGCGTGAGAGGATGAATTAAAATTAATATGAGGTTGTAAAATAGGGGTTATTTGATCGATGTTGTTTTAACGTTTTAAATATATCATATTTATCAATGTATTACAAACAGGTAGAGGTGATATGTTACACATTTAAAGGTGGAATGATAGAGGGAGTTACGTTTTATTAAGCTGCGTACACGTACGTGCTTACTTAATGATGCGACATCTAACATTTGTTGTAAGAAGTTGTACAATACGTCCACACTAGTGCGACATGCAACAAAATGCGTGAGAAGCTTTCATATGTCGAACAAATTCTTTCAAAAAGTAATAAAACTCGTTATAAGTTATTTAACAAGGTCTCTGCTAACTCGTGATTACCCTTGTCAAACATAGTTTGATTATACTGCAGACTCAAGATCGAGATCATATTTAAAAACCGAATTTCTTTAGATGGTGTGACTTAGGATTGAAATATTTTTCTTTCATAAAAATACAACCTAGAATTTTTTAAAATAGCATAAGTAAAGGTTTTATTAGTGTCGCATGTTTATGTCGCACTAGTCTGTACGTTAAAAGTACAACATATTTAGTACACTCATGTCTAAATAATGTCGACTTATGAATGAAAATATATAAATGTTGGATGTCGCAAGTTTATGTCACAAGTTTATGTCGCACGGATCTGTACGAGGCATTATTGACAACATTTAAAAGTATTTTGTGTAATGCTATTCATATTTATGGATACGTTAAAGTGACGCTCACTTGTCTAGCTCACTTACAGTACATGGCGTAAATGAACGGGCCGCCGATTTCTAACCCTACTTTTGGTATACAAGTGGCAATGTTTCTATCGTTTCCATCTTGGTTCAGAGTTGGTTTAATCGAAGTTTAGTATTCTTTGTATTCACTAAGACGCTCCGCATACATACCAGTAAAAATTAGGTACATAGGTATGTTTTTTAATTAAACTAGCGCTTCGCCCCGTCGCAAAGCGACGTGTATTTAATATTTGTGAATAAATAAAAGTTATTTGATAAATAGAAAATAATCCTGAAATATTGTTTATTGTTCGCCTTTCGGCTTTACAATCTACATTCTTAATACATTTCATATACTTCAACTTACAATTAAATTTACATTATTCTCCACCAACTTATTTATTCTTCTGTTTTTCCTTTCCTTCTTACTATTTCCGCCATCCACCTCTTTCCTTCACTGCCTCCCTTTAATAGCTGGCCAATATTCCTTTCGCTAGCTACTTTTTCCTTACCCTCAAACTTAATGTGCTCCAGTGTTTCGTCCTTCGCTCCGCACACTCTACACTTTCTTTCCTCACTCTTTTCCCAGTATCTGTTTCCTTTTTTCTCATTTCCCAATCTAAACCTTGCTATTCTTCTTATGTGTTTTATGTCTTTTTCTATAAGGTACTGAGGCACAGTATTTTCTTATAACCTTTTATATCTTTTATTGTAGTTACTTTTTTCTATTTTTCCCATTCTCTCCTGCTGTTGTATCTCCTTATACCTTCTCCTTAGCTCCTCTTCCACCTTCTTCTCTTCTCCTCTCTGCCTCCTTGATCGCCATTCCATTCCTTTCAAAGTACTATTTTCTCTTTTTTGTACCTCCTCCTTTCCCCATTCTTTATGCTATCCTCTCTTATTTACTTTAAAATTTTTCTTTCCACTCTGTGGAATTTCTCCTCGTATTTTACAGGACTATATCGTCAGCGTATGCTAAAGTCCATATCCTGTAGTGTCTTCCTATTAGCACCCCCCATCATGTTCTCTTTCCATTACCCCCTCCAAGTCTGCTGTATATATCGCAAATAAAATGCAAAATATTATTTTGTTATAATTCCTTTATTTACAGTAATAAAGCACTGTATTGACCAGTCTCCAGTGCCCCCGCCCATAAGCCCCAATCGTCACCTCTTGGCTCTCTCACGTTTCCGAACTTTTAATTTGATTCCTCTAAACTTCTGCCATAAAGCGCCTCCTACTTTTAGCACTCTGCATCGCTTCTTCCCTGAGCATCGTCGGTCCTTAGAGTACTTTCACAGCGCCCCCGCTGCGTAATATTATCATTTACCATAATAAAGCACAGTATTGAACAATGTCCACTGCCCCGCCCCTAAACATCAAGCACCTCTTGGCTCCATGCTCTGTATCGTTCTCGCACTTTTAAATGTAATCATCTGCACCTTTGCCATAATGCGCCCACTTGCAACACTACAGCTTAACTGAACATCATCGCTTATTAGGGCACTTTCCTATACCCCCCGTTTAGCGCAATCATTAAATAATTCTGCGCTTCCACCCCCTGCGTACTAATCTCTTAACAATTAGTTTTCCAAATTAATACTTTATTGGCAACCTGCATACTAAATTTCATTCTTAGAAGTACATTATTTTTTAATAATTATTCGATAAGATAAATCTTTGATAAAATTTTCACTAATTTCAATGTAAACCTACTAATTACATCAATTCATTTATGTTTTTAAGAAAGCCTAGCAGTTCGCTCCTAATAATCTCATCTCTAGGCCTTTTCCTTACCGTTATTGCACTTTCGATTCAATCCCCATACCCCGCCACCCTCACTTTCAGCACCAAAGCACATATTCTGCAATACGGTTACCTCCCAGAGCCATTATAATCTATCGCCACTACTTGTAACACCACTGTTACTTAGAACTGAACCCCAGCGCCACACTCTTCTCCAATCAGACACTACCAATTCGATATTATAGCAATTCATTTACATGATTAAAACTGTACTGTAATCTTACACTCTATATTTCGTATTTATATTTACGTTATAATATTAGTCTCCCCATTAATCCCCGCTGCTGAAATAAAATTGTCAAATTTTAGGCATAGCAATCTATTTTGCTCGTAACAACTCTCACTACCTTTATCTACCCCTACTTTTATAAATGATCGAAATTTCAAAATTGAGTTCTTTGGCAAAGCGTTTTCCCGCCCCCACTTCCCCAATTTAACGCCGCTACTAAGGTTAAATTTATTTTCGCAAATATGCACGTGCATAGTTTCTATTTTTTCACTTTTTCTTTTTTTTTTGATATTTGGGGCTGTTAACTATTTCCCCCCTATACCTCTCACTCCTGTTCGATTTCACAGCACAACAAACGCACCAAAAATCAATCCAATTCTACTACTGAATGTAATTTGAATATCTGACTTATAGAGAACTATTTAGCTTCTATTTAATATTCTACATGCAAAATATCATCGTTGTACCTCTATATTGTTCTTATATTCGGTTTATCACCCGCCACTCTAATGTTGCACTTAAGAAAATGTAGTTTTTTTTATATTTTCGTAATAATAATGTCAATCTATATCTGCATACTAAATTTCAGTTTTGTATATATATTTTAGCATTAGTACCCCCCACAAACCTCCGCTACTGAACAAGTTTGTTAAATTTTAGCACGAGGATCTATTTTATTTGTATCTAATAATATATATTCTAAACTATAGCCTTTCATCTCCATATATTTCAAATATCTGGTTTTTGGCCCCCAGCGCCCGCCGCCTCTGGAAAGTTGCAAATTTCTATAGTGTGTCTTTAATGATACTCTATATATGGCCCCCATTCCAAATTTTAACGTTCTAGCTCTGTTGCGACATTGCCCCCAAAAAATCACGCCGCTACTGAATTAAAATTTTGGTAATCTAATTATTGGCAAACATGCGCAATTAGTATCTCCATACATACCCTAAGTTATAATACTACATTTTTAATATTTCTGGCTTTTACTGCCTCAACTCCCGCCGCCACTGGAAATTTGGGGCTGTTTATTTTTTTTCATTAATAACTGTCTACAGCGAGCCTACATATTAAATTTCAACGTCCTAACTCTATTCTAACATTGCCCCCGGAAATTCACGCCGCTACTGAACTTAAATTTCCAATTTCCAACTATTGGCAAATGTGCACAATTATGATCTCAATACACACACCAAATTTCAGTTTTCTATCTTTTCTAGTTCGTCAGATATTTGCAAAAGTTCTTTTAAAAGTTATAACTTTTCCAAATAGTTTTCCCGACTGCTGTGTCTTCGGGTTCGATCCCCGGACTAGATATATATTTTCTGGGTTTGGTTATTATGAACTTATATTAATTATGGTCATACATAATCGTACAGTTATTAGGCAGTGGTGTAGCCCACATATATGAAGCCACGACACTATAAATACTGCCAACATTGAAGGAGGTCGTCGGTGATAGGACTCAGCATCGGAAATAGGCCGACGTTAAATAAAAAAAAAAAATAAAAAAAAAAAAAAAAAAAAATAGTTTTCGGTAAAGTGTCATCTTCCATCCGAGTCATCAGCATGAGATTGCGACTGTATTGGTGCTAAATTACCAGTATTTTACTATTCATGTGCATATGTATAGATATTTAAATAACCTCAATTTGTTTGATGCGAGAGTTTTTGCAAGCAAGAACACACATAACATCTATACTAATATTATAAAGCGACAGAGTTTGTTTGTTTGTTTGTTTGAACGCGCTAATCTCCGAAACTACTGGTTCGAATTGAATAATTCTTTTTGTGTTGGATAGTCCAGTTATCGAGGAAGGCTATAGGCTATATAACATCACGCTACGACCAATAGGAGCAAAGATATAGTGATAAATGTGTAAAAAACGGGAGAAATTATTTCGTCTTTGAAGCCTTCCGTTGCGTGCGCCGTGAAAACGGTTCAAGATACACAAAAAATATGTATTAAAGAATAATAGCTCTTTTAATGATCTAAAAAACAGTCCGCGATAGTATATGTCTATCTTTTAAGATTAACTCACAAAAACCGTTTTTATGGTATTTCAACAAAAAACTTTAAAGATTACAATGATAAATAACTCCGAAACAAAACCAACTCGCTCTCTGCGCTGGCCGGCGCGGCGGGAGAGAGGCGGTGCTTGCGGGCAAGCCGGGAGGGGTATGTAGCTCAACGAGATACTATGCCGCGCGGCTCACCCGCGCGGTCGGCTCCCTACTGAACGGTTGAATGCAGCGCTAATTTGTTTATGCGATATAATTATCATCGTAATATTACTTTTTAAACACAGTTTCATTTTGTAGTTGTTTTCTATATAGTAGGTACTTTATTTGTTTTAGGATAGTATTTAGTTACACAATAATAACACTTTTCATCTTTTCAATCACGGTAAAAGTAGCATCAACATTTGATATGCAAAAATATTAGTTTTAATGGAAACACACGTTGACAAAGTATGTACAATAAAGTGGGATGAGTGGTAAGGGTTAGAGGGAGGGGTGGGGGATGGAGGTGGAGGTTCAGAGAGAGAATATAGAGTAAATCTTTTATTAATTGATGTTATATTATGTCATTTACATAAATTTCAATATTTTGTTTGGTGTATGTATGAGTTTTACTTATTCAAAAAGTTATGTTGGTTAAAATGGAATTTGAAATGAGTTTTAATTTTAGGAATGTAGGATACGGATACAAAATACATAGACACACACATTCGTAACGTATATATATGTATATACATACATTTAGGTTAGAGATATATCGTAGGTTCGAGAATCAAACTCCCTTCCCAATTTCGCACCAACGAATTTGTAATAATTGGAGTCACAACTAGGCTCCCTTCATCAAGTTTGTAACCTTTGGTGTTAGAAGCCTGAAAAGGCTAGCTGCACCGACAAAATTGTAACAATATATATATATATATATATATATATATATATATATATATATATATATATATATATATATATATATATATATATATATGTAGGCAATTGCTTTAGTTTAAACTTGGCGCCTTAAATATCTTTACTTCAGTTCTATCAGTCCGACTAGAGGAGGATGTGTCACTACAGTATTTAGCCTTATTCGCAGGAAAGGAAATAAAAGAAGAACGATTAGGATCTATTCGAAACTTCTGGAAGGAACCCACAGTGAACAAGAATTAGAGGAAAAGCCAGAGCGAGATGGTAAGAGGATGGTAGAGGAGGTTCTAACGAAAATGAATATAGCAATTAGAAGAGTAAGGTTCGTTAATGGAAAGGAATGAAGAAAAGTCTTTAAAAGGTTAAGGCTCTAGAAGTGTTGTAGCATGATAATCATGTTTGCAAAGAAACCGTATATAAAATAAGATAATAAGAAAGACAAAATATTTAAATAAAAAGTTACAGAATCTTGACCTTTAAAGACAATAGATCTCTCCTTATGACTATTAGATAGTAATAGTAATTTACTACAAACTCTCAATTTCCATTTAAACATTAGGTCTGAATGTTATCCAGACACTTTGTCCAGCATTGTTTAAATGGACAAGAGACAACTTAGATTACAATCAAAGGTCAATAGTTCACTGCTTTACCGGCTTCAGACAATAAAATGAGATCATACCCTCAGGCCTTTTGTCTTTGTTAAAGCAATCTAAAATCTACCGTATTAAACTATGAGATAGGTTATATTTAAGTTACTGTAAAAGCCAGATTGTTAGAAGAGAGTCTGCCTTTTAAAACTTACGTTATATTACTAAATTGCCAGTCTTAACAGTAACAGAAATATATATCAGATATATCAGAAAAGTGTGAAAGAGATAGAGATATATAAAATGTTTTATGTCTTCGTAAAGTTAACAGACTGAAGTAGGTTTTTGAGACAGCTGGAAAACCAGATTAATTTAATACGAAGCAAGACTTTAAATTGGCAGCGTCTGCGTCTCTGTCTCTGTCTACATCTCAAAGAACACATCAAATAACTTCTATAACAACTCTTGAAAATGATATTTCAGACTGTGAAGTTTGTAAATTATAATATCAATTTCGGCGCGTCATATTAATAAATATTTTAACGAACGTTCCCTCTGGATTTGAACTGAGTTGGTATTAGAAACAAATACTTGTACAGTAAATGTAATGGGGTAAGATTAGAGAACGAAATACTGACGAATTGAACTAGGTTTTAATATCTTAATATTAATCAAGACTTCTTCTTCGCAGAATACATTAACCGTGTTGTATTACTATTGTGCAAATGATATAAAATGTGGAGTCAAGCATCTTGTCTATTTCTCAGGCGGTAGAATATGAGATATCGTAGAGAATTCGTAGCGGAATCTAGAAAGAAACGAAACGGACAGCATCTAGATATCCTGATGAAGGCATGGCTTTTAAAAGAGAAAGATTTTTAATATGAATCTATTCTGACAGTCGAGATTGCTTATGTGACGACGTCAGTAGATAAACTAAGACGGTTCTTGCAGGATACTTAAAGGAAATGGACACAAACAAGAAGAAGAAGCGAGATTTAGATTAAGTAATGAGGAGAAGTGGAGGCACCACTACTGACAAATCCATATGACTTTTAGATCAGTGGTTTTAATGATGGTATCCGCATAATTTCCAAAACAATGAAAAAATCTGAATTTCGTGTGTTGATAAAGCATTACTTTTTAATGAGAAAAGTACCGTTGAAGTGAGGTATAACTTGACAAATGCTATTCGGAAATTCTTAATGACTTAAATAATTAAAAGCTGTTTTAAAGCTTGCAGTAAACTGCAATCTACATCAGTTTACGTATGCCTATTACATTACATAATACATGCATAATTTTGTCATCGTATGCAAATGAAGCAATCGTTGCGCTTTTAGTTTTTGATTATTTGCTCACAGCTCCAAGATATTACAAACAAAATTTCTAAGAGATTTTCGCGGGAATATTTATCATAATGTAATACATTTACATCATTAAGTTACACA